>OY728132.1:1266160182-1267451834 GCA_963277665.1 Viscum album | reverse complement strand
GCAACCTGAATGGATTTTTCCTCTATAACTTGCAATTAAAACTCGATATACCAGGACCTTTCACTTACAATTGAGAAATTAACCTTAATCTAACCTTAGTAGTTGGTATTAGGTAGTGTGTATTATTGTATATATGATCTATACATTTCCAAAAAACTAAATTTAAGAGCAGTCATAAAGGAACATCTCTTATATAGAGACGATTTTACATATGATATTATTATATCTATGATTCTAATAGTTCTTATATCTTGAATTGATGTATATAATAATGATCCAATTCATATGGGTCAACTTCAGATGTTTTGTAAAATGTTTTCTCCAATATCTAGTAAGGGAGGGTCTGCACTGGCTCCATGTTCAGGAAAGGGGTTGGTGGCTTCTCTTCTCATAGGGAGTTGGGTTGAGGCCTCCCAATTAGGCTATGGTGGGTATCATGTGTAGGGTATCCAGACACTAACCATATAATACCAGTACAGTGAGACTGCTCAGGGTATCCAGCTATATTTTAGGCTACAGATCTGGGCAAATATATGTAGTGCTTTCAATAACTGAGGGGCAGAGTTTCGGACCTTCTACAGTTTGAGGTACTATTCTAGTATTCTTTAGCTTAGAATCTTCTATTTTTTAAATAGATGATTCCCATTCCTTCATAACTCTACCAATTGTGGAGGGCCTTGGGCTAGATGTTCATTTTTATTGTGGCTTGATAACACTCAACACTGCATTGGGAATTCGGTTGGAGAGTGTATGTCAGTATACATAGTGCACTTGAGATAGGATAGTGTCACTTCATGTGAGACATCTTTATCATCAAGATTATAGGGTTTGAAATAATTCTCTGTATGTAATTGTTTATTCCCTTTTATGATTACATTAATTTCTATCAATAAAGATTGTCTTATATGTCAATAGAGGGCATGTATTTTATTCTTAAAGGTGAATTGTATTTCCAATAAAGATGAACAAGACCCGAGCATCAAGGGACGAGTGAGATGATAACCCACTTTTATATGGATGATCTAAGAATTCCTCAGGAATATTTCCTTCTAGAAGTAGTTTTTTTCAGGGAAATTTTTTCGGATGAATTTTTAGGACGACCATCTAAGAGAGTGGTAGAGTTTTCTATCATGATATTTTTAGGAGTTATACTAGTATTCATTCCTACTACAATCGGGATACTACTGAGTTTAAGGGGATGAAGAGGCAGCTAGATGATTTGGAAGCTAAATGTTTTTTGAAAAACCATATTTTCATAATTGGTTTCACCCGTCATTTTTCCATGAAGGAATATGGCACCCTATGGATTTTCATGGATTAACTTTGGTTAATCCTGATAACAGTTAATAACCAATATCTATTTCCATGTTTAGATGATCGCTTCCACTATGTATAGTGAGAAAGGGATTTCTGTATGATTGATCTCAGATCATGTTTTCATTAGGTTCAAGTTATACCATCAAATATACCATGTACTTCCTTACCTAGTATTTTTGGAATGTATGATTATTTGGTTATGTTGTTCGGTTTAACGGACATGAAAGATGTTTTTCTGGTAGTAATGAATTGTGATTTCCACTCGTATTTGGTTTCATTTGTTGTAGATTTCATGGATGATATCTTTATATATTGTCACACTCGATAATACCAATGAAAAAAATCTTGAAATCATATTGAATACAATGGGATATCATTAGTTATTTTATAAATTCACAAAGTGACACTTTTGGATAGATAAAGTTCACATACTAGGTCTTATTATCTCAATGGCAGAAGTATCAGTCGACCCTAAGAAGGTGAGAGATGTAGTTTCATGTGAGTATACCAGGAGTTTCATTGACATATAGAGTTTATTGTGAAAATATGGTTATTATAGGAATGTAATTCAAGAGTTTTCATGCATAGAAGAAACTCTTATGTGTTTCAAAAATAATGGTGTAAAGTTTATATAGTTAGAAGCCTATGAGAAAGTATTTTAAGAGCTGAAAGGGAGACTGAATTAAACATCAATCGTGATTCAACTAGAATAGGGAACGATATACAATGTTTATTATGATTCATAAGGATTTAAGATATGATTAGTTCTAGCACAAGAAGATAGATTCATGCCACATGAGTTTTATCAACTAAGACCACAAAAGGGGAACTGCCCAACACACAATCCCAAGTTAGTCACTATTCTTCATGACCTATGCTATTAGAGGCATTACTAACTAGGAGGTAGAGGTGGTTTGAATACCTCATGTACATATTATCTCAATTTGACTTTAATATCATTAAATAGTGGTGGGTTAAATATAAATAATATTTCGAATTTAATCTTTCTTATATTCATATTAAGTGTAATGTGGTTTTTGATGATTTTAGTATGATGACTTAGACATAGGTAGTTCAGGAGTCTAGTTTTATGTGAAATATTATGGAAATATATTTAAATATGTACTTAGATGTTTGATAGTTTGTACTTGCATCATTATAAATTTCCTCTTCACTACTAGAGAGAGTGATGATGAGGAAACTATTAGATTCCCAGGGATTTGTTCTATTGGAGAGAATTGAAGGTGATGGACCACCACCTCATTATTTCTTTGATAATAATGAGATCTTGTGAATCCATGGATTCATCCATGTTCCCACATATGTATGTCAGGAGTCGATGTGTGAATATCATGCCTCTTTTGGGGTAATGCATCCTTGTATTACCAAGATGTATCGTAGCTTATAATTCCAATATTGGTGGGAAAGAATAAAAATGAAGGGGGGGGGGTGTATAGGTTTATTACTCATTATTCCACCTATCAGAAGTTAAAGAAATAAGAAAAGTGAAACGTAGGTATTTTATACTCGTTACCTATTCCTGAGTGGATTTGGGAGGACATCACCATATATCTCTAGATGGTATTTCCGAGATCATGTCATGGTAGTGACCCCATAAGGGTGATCACATAAAAAATTGACAATGGTTTCACAATTCATGAATTTTTGGGAGACCTTTTTAGTGGATGGGCCTACGAGTCATTAAATTCATGATATAATATACCTCTATGGAGTTCAAGGATCTATATTATCAGATAGAGACACTAGTTTCACATAACCATTCTGGAAGGGGTTGTAGAAGGAACTGGGTTCACATGTACTAATGAGTAAATCCAATCTCTTATAGAACAACAGTCCATCTAAGCATTCTGTATAGGTTTTAGAGGAAATTCTCTGAATATTATTACTTGATTTTTTATATTCTGGGGAGAAACACGTAACTCTTTCCATGTTATATAACAATAACAACTTCAATGTGACCATACAGATGGCTCCATATGACGTCCTATATGGTAAGCTATTCTGTTAACCTCTGTGATGGTTAGAGGTAGAAGAGGTAGTGATACTTGTTCATCATACCATTCAGAATAATTCAAATCAGGTTAATCTTTTTAGGAAGAGTATGTATACATCTTAGTCTAGTAAGAATTCATAAAATAATATTATTTGTCAATGGATAAACTTTAAGGGGGGGGGGGGGAGTTGGATTTCTTACTAGTTTCACCTAGACTGGGGCGTAAACGGATTCAAAAACAAGGAAAGTTATCACATCATTATTTCCGTCCCTTTGATATTATAGATACAATCTAGATGGTAGCCTATTTATTATAGTGACCTCATTGGTACAAGGATATACATGATGTCTTCCATGTATCTCAGCTTCTCTGTTGTCATTATGATATATCTAATGTTTTTTTGACTAAGGATGATTAATTTGAGGTTTAGTCATCCTTTGAGGAAAACCCTATACATATTTTTGATTTGGGAATGCAGGTTATATGGGGCCAGACTATCCATACTGTACGAATGCTCTGGAAACACAACTATGTATAAGATGAAACATGAGAGAGGGTGTTTTATGTACATTCACAATTTTCAGAACTATTATTAGATGATGCATTACCTCCCATAGAAGGACAAATTAGGGATGAGTTTCATTTAGTGGGAATATTGTTTTATCCCATCTTTAGTTTTTAGTAAAAAACATTTTATTTTTAGTTTACTTAAGTAGTTTTATACTAATGGCAGTAGATAATGAGGTCACATGAGTTTTTAGGGTGTGTGAGGCTTGTAAAGAGACTGAATCACTATATTTTGGAAGGGGAAGGTAGGGTTCAGTATTAGTAGAAACCATGAATCCCAATCTGCACAGTTTGGTTAAACAATGCAGGGTGGTTTAGTGAGATTTCTGGAGTTGGATGGTTTTTTCTAATCATGATACTGAGGATTCATGGCAATGTCAGTGATATATACCTATTTATGGAGGGGTTTTAATAGGTTATGCATGAGTTTTCAAATCATGCACCTAGCCCATATGATGGGGGTCTTGAGGCGATGCATGGTTCACAATTATTACATGATTTGTCCAATTGTGTGTCTACAACTTTTGACCCTATATAAATTTTAAATTGATGGTTATACCCCTCATTTTCTTTAAATGGTATAACCCTTTTATTTCTCATCCCATGCAGAACATCACATCCTCCTCCTTGGGAGATCATTCCACCTCCCAACATAGTCATTTAGGTATTTCCTCCATCCAAACCTCGATTAGACTGCCATTAGTTGCATTGAATAACCTCTAACAAGATCTCAATTTCACCTGTAGCTTTGTTTATTTATCTTCATGTTGATGGATTTATTTTGCTCTGAGCTAATACGACATATTTTCATGGGATATATTTATTTTCTAAATTTATTCCATTCTAAACTAGACTTGAGACCAATAATAGATGAGTAGTCATCTACTAATGTATGATAGGTGGTATCATGCTTTTACAATTATGTATTTGTGTTTATGTATTACACCATTGTGCCATGTGATATATTTTTTTACCATCGTTGATTAAATAGAATTCTTCATAAATTAAATGATTGTAATTGACTTATATGACCAATAAGAATCGTTTATATCTTAATGGAGGTTAAAGAACTTAAATTTAATTCCCCCTTTGGTGTGTTTTTAAATTGGAAAAAACCACCATGGGTGGATTATGGAATTGTTTAACATATTACTATGTGTTCTTTTACCTCTTTATTTTGAAGTGTTAAAAAATTGAATGAAGTGTAATTGAATAAATGATGGAATAAAGGACTATGGACCAATTCCAGTTTCTACTATTATTTCTTTATTTGTCTTGAGATGTTATTTGAAACCAAATTTCCCCAAAATTAAATGGGTGGTTTCATGGGATTCTTGACCTTCTAATAATAGCCTATGATTTTAGCCTCCTTATGAGGTGAGTTAATTACATATATAAATGTTTTATCCAATTTGATTAATTATGTACATAAATGGTATATTTAGAATTATCACCCCTAACCATTCATATTTATATACATATAAGGATACCTAGGTTGCCTCTTGAAATGCCATAAATAGACTCATCAATATAATTTAATAAAATGAATTATAACTAAATTTTTCCTATGGATTAGGGGACACATGTGTTCTTATATGAATTCCATTGGAAGACTCGCTTATAAGATAGATTATACACGGCTGAGTGATACTTAGATTCTGTATGTGGACAACCAAGGATGAAACTAGATGAAAAAATTTATATATTCCATGAGTGATACTTGGACTCCCTACATGGACTAGCATGGAAATTCCCAGAAGGGATTACTTTTTACATGACATGGGTGAAACTTGGGAACACTTTTAGATTAAAAAATATGGAATTAGGGGGAAGTGACAATATAAAACAACTAATGTGAAACTAGGGTTCATATAGGGGATTCATAAGTTGATCTAGTATGGTGATGGGTTCATGTTATTCTAGAAGCGATACCTGGGTTCCAGATTAATAACACTATGAACGATCCAAGTATAAAGACCCATACTTTATATACATTGATATTACATAAAATCTGATTAATATTCATTATAAAATATAACAAATCCAAGAACGGACTATATAGGTATATTGTGTTTAGAAACTATGAAACCCAAACAACTGGTTCATAAGACATATTCATTATCTCCCACTTATTTCGTCAAAACTAGACACCTTTTGACATAGCTTACATAATACCCTTATTTAGGACCCTAAGAAAATAATCACATGAAAGGAAGAACTTAGATACTCAGTAAGGGTAAAAGAGGGAGATATTAATCATATCATAATCAAAAGAAATAACATTTGAAAATATTATCCTATATATGAAAGATGGTGATATCATACCATTGGATAAATCATGAAAGATCATAAAAATCATTGAACATAATCCCAAAAGTTATAAAGAAAATACATGAAGTGTTTTAGAATACACAAAAGAATATAAAATCATTTCTGATATTCAAGGCTCATTTCCATGACCATCATAGTGGACGAATTCCATTAATGAAAAGAGTTCACTCCACGTTCCAGCATTTTATTAGGGAACAAATATCATTTCCCATTCCATCCATGTCTATCTCTTGAGAAATAAATCTTTACCTAATGTATTGGAGGGAGATAGAGGTCCCACCAATCTCATAATGAAATCATTCTTACATGTTCCAAAATAACAAAAATCATTCATTGCTACCTAATAAATAAAATGGGTTTCATTAAACACTATTTCACAATAACATAATCTATATAAAAAAACTGATTTCATAAATTAAATTCTATAATAAAAAAATAAAATTACAGCAACAATAAGGATATTATACATGAAACATAAACCTTTTAAATAATTCCATATTAAATGAAAAATAATTTTTATATAACACTTGAAATTAATTCCTGAAGAGAATATCCTTTCTTCTTCAACAATATTTTCTTTTATAGATCATGTATTTACTTTATAATGAGAGATACATGAAACACATCATGAACTTGATAGAGATTCGGTAGAAGCACCAATCTATAATCTACCTTCCCAACATGATCTATAATTTAAAATGAACTAATATACCTATGGATTTTCATTCCCTTATTTCTAAATATTATTACATTCATTGAGGGATAAATTCATTGAAACACCTTATCACATATTTTAAACTCTAGGTATTTTATTTGGTTGTCATCATAAATTTTTATTGACTCTAAGCCGCTTTTATGTATTGTTGAATAGATCTGACATTTTATGCCATTTCATCACCATGATTTGATCCTAAATGCATTGTTTCCCTAACTTATTATTATAAAGATATAGTTTTGTAAATATTTCAATTTAGTTCTTTATTATCAGCCATCTTAATACTAGTGTGAAATCCATTATTGTAATAAAATTCAAATGAAGTTAGGTGTTGATCCCAAAAACCTTTGAAATATATACTGCATGTTTTTGACATGTCATTTAGAGTTTGAATTGTCTTACGAGACTAACAGTCTATATAAGGGTGATATGCAGTGATGAAACATAACTCTCTATCAAGAGCATGTAAAAGTCTTCTCCAGAACATCGATGTAAAACTTAGATCCTGATCAGATATAATGGAAGTAGTCCTCTATGAAATCATACCACTTCCTTTATATATATCTCGGTAAGCTGATCAAGAGAGATATCACCTATAATAGCATTGAAGTGTGTCAACTTCATAAGGCGATCAACTATGACCCATACATAATCATGGACTTTAGATTTTTTGGGAAGTCTGATGACAAAGTCCATAGTGATGTTTTCACATTTCCATTCTGGTATGAGCAATGGTTATAACATTCCCTTAGGCTCTTGTCTCTCTTCAATAAATATCAGAAAAACCAAGCACCTAGAGGCTTGTTCAAAAACATATCTCTGGAATCCATCCCACTATAAATAATCTTTCAGGATCCTATTAATATTTTTTCTTCTAGGAAAAATAGATAATAAAGAACAATGAGCCTCATCTAATAGATCCTTCATTACTTCTGGTATGGGAGGAATACATAACTAGTTCTTGAACCACATCATTCCATTACAATCCAGCTCGAATTCAAGAACTTTTTTAACCTTTTTTTAGTTCTAAGTATATATTATAAACCTCATTAATATTCACCTGTATAGATGGTTTAAAATTCAATTGAGAAAGGTAATATTTCTCCCCTTGTTTTAAAATTTTAATATCAATCCATTATAAATCCATAAATATTGGATCTTTTGTGATACTCATCATGAATATTCTAGCATGGTCCTTTTAGCTCAAATCATTTTCCTTTCAGTTCGCCTTTCCAGGGTGGAAATGTATTGAGAAAACATAATATTTATTCAACTCCAACCATCTCTTTTATGTATATTCAACTCCTTTTGTGTGAAAATATTCATTAAAACTTTATGATCAGTATAAATATCATACCTTTAACTATAATGATAATGCCTCCATATTTTATTGAAAACATTACCATATCTGACTCCATATCATTTGTTGAATAACTTTTCTAATGGATTTCTAATTATTGTGAGGAATAAGCTATCACCATATCATTATCAGGAGAAAAAAAACCAACCCCATCTTGGAAGCATCACTATAAATCACAAACCTTCCTCCACTATTAGGAAATGTGAGAACAAGTATACTAGATATCATACTTTTTACCTCTTTGAAATTATCTTCACATTCTTCCATCTACAATAAATTCACTTCTTTTCAAGTTCACTTGTTGAGTGGATTATAAAATCATAAAAAAATTTAAAAAAACATCCATAATATCTAGCCAAACGAGGAGAACTTCAGAACTCATTTACTATTATTGGTCTCATCAAACTTTCAATAAATTATATTTTTGATGGATCCAAATATATCCCCTCTTTAGATTATGTGACCAAAAAATGAAACATTATGATTACAAAAATCACACTTGGTACATTTTTCATAAATCTGGTTCTTTATCTGGGTATTTAGTACAATTATCAAGTGATCTTCATGACCTTCCTTGCATTTTGAATGGACAAGTATGTTTTCTATAAAGACTACCACAAAATGATCAAGATAGTATCTAAAGAATATATTAATTAAATCCATGAAGTTAGATGGGTAATTAGTAATACCAAAATGCATTACTTTAAATTCTTAGTGTTTATACCTTTTATGGAATTTTGTCTTTGGTATATACTCCTTCTTTAACCCAAATTGATGATATCCAGAATGGAGATCAATCTAGGAAATGTATTTTGATCAATGTAGTTGGTCGAATAAGTCATGTATGTGGGGAAAATGATATTTTTTTGTTAGTGATATAGTTAAGTTATCGATAATATATGAAGAGTCTCATTAATCCATCTTTCTTCTCAACAAATAGAACATATGATCCTCAAGGGGATTCACTAGGGAATATGAATCCCTTATCAATATTCTCTTGGATTTTCTTCTTTAATTCGTACAACTCAATTGGGTCCATTCTATATGGTGTCTTTGAAATATGAATAACACCTAGTATGAGTTCTACTCAAAAATCAACTTCATGATTTGGTGGAATACCTAGTAATTCATTCTGAAAGGAATCTTCAAATTATCGTACAATGGATTCATTCTTAATTTCTAGTTTCTCCCCAAACATTTGTGATAGATAACCTTCACTTCTTTGGATCAAGACCTATAAGATAGAATAAATTTCTAATAGAAGTCTATATTCTACAAGTCATCGATAGAAGATCAGAGAATGATCTGGAATATGAAATGTGACTTCCGTTTATTGGAAATTGATATGAGATCCATATAGTTGAAGCATATCAATGCCTAGAATCACATCCAATTCCACTATAGGAAGAATCAAAACATTTGTAGGAAATTCTTTCCCACAAACATAAACCGGATAGGGATTATAATTATTGGTGTGATTGTTGTGACATTAGGAGTTTTCATAACTATCTCAACATCTAATTGTTGAGGTGTTAATATGATAACCATAGAAAATTATTCATAAATAAAAGTGTGGGTGGATCCAGAATCAAATAAAACATTTTCTAGTTTAGAGTGGATGGTGAGTGTACCTTTCACTACTTCATTGTCACACTCCACATAAACAATAGTAATCACATGTGACTTGCCTTTATCTTCAGCCATAAGAGTTTTTTAACGTTGATCATCATCAATAACCCTTAAATAAAGGAATTTGATTATCCCAATTCATTATTTTCTTGAACTTGTAACGTTGATGTATATGAGGTAAATGCTTTGTATCCCTTTCATTATTTTCATCATTATACATATTTTTCCCATCAATTCAGCATTAAACTACCCAATAAACGTCTTTTCAACAAGAAAAACAATTACTAGTCCCTTTTTTATAATTTCCTCCACATTTCATTCCACAATTAGATCATAATAGAAAACTCATCTTCTTTTTAGTGTGGTCTTTATATTTTCCCTTGAATTACATTTTTCTATTCTAATCTGACCCAAATGACTGATGGGTTACTCAAATCTCCATCTGAACCTTGAGATCACATCAAATGATTTCTTCATGGCTATTGATGTCCATTACGGCTAGTTCCCTTCATAGAATTGGTTTTAATACACAAAAAATTGATCTTTTTTAATATGAGATTGAATTATAATTCCAGAAGTGTACCTTGCAAGTCCTGTTAAAATTTTCTTTTTCACTACCAAAAAATTCATTATCCTTTTTCTTAATTTCAAGGAACTCTTTATCCATCTTTGTTCAAAGAATACAAGGAAATAACTTAGTTAAAAATAATTTCATGAACTCATCTCATTCTACATATTCAATTTCATCTCTTTTCCTCGTATTTTAGATAAGATTCCACCATTGATCAGCATCACCTTCCAATAAATAGACTTCTATGATGACTTTATCATGTTTTGATAATTTGAGAACTAAAAATATATTTTCAATGGTATGGATCCATTGTTCATCTACTAATGGATCATAAGACCTACTAAAAGATGGTGGACGCTGCCTCATGAAGGAATCAATATAATTTCATTAACTCATTTTCTCTATTGGAAGTATTACATGATTCATATCTTGAGAATGTTGTGTGAGAATATCTAAAATATTTTTCATTCCAACTCCCACAACATTTGGTTTCTCAAGAGGATAATCATTGCATTGAAAATCACATTAAGCATTAATGTGGTTCCTTTGGGTTCAATCCATTTACTAAAAGAAATAATCATAGTTTGGACAACACTAATCATAATGGGAAAACCAAATAATCAAGAATAAAGTTCATTTTAGGACATTTTAGGTTTTATCCTAGTTTATTCATGTTCATTTATAAAACACTTGGATTTTATCCTATAATTAAACATATCCTTTGGGTTATTACTATGGTTTTATCATCATAGTTTGCAATTGTTAACTATATCTATCCTATGATACCAACTATAATGACCCATACATTACATAAATTGATATTGATTCAAAGTAGAATAATATTCATTACAAAAAAAAATAAATCCATGATAGGTCTGTATATGTATAGGTTCTATAGAAACTGGGAAAATTAAGCAATGGTTCATAAGACATCTATATTATCTACTACTTATTTTTTCATATCTTGACCCTGTTTTAACATATGTTACTTAATACCCTTCTTAATGACCAATGGAAAATAATCTTATGAAATGATTAGATCATATTTTTTGTAATGATAAAAAATGAAGATATAAATAATATAATAGTCATAAGACATAAAATTTGAAAATCTTATTCTACATATTTAATATCGTTATATCATACCTGGAGATAAATCATGAATGCTAATAAGAATCAATGAATGTAATCCCAAAAGACATAACATAAGACATGATGTTTTTTTGATACATATAAGAATATAAAATCATTTTATATTTGTCAATTATCATTTCCAAGACCATCATTGTGGATAAAGTCAATTACTGAACTGAGTTCACTCCTAATTCCAGCCATGTATTACTAAATTGAGATCTTTTATCATTCCATCTAGGTATATCTCATGTGATATAAATTTTTAACCAATGAAATGTAGGTAGATATAGTTCCCACCCATATCTTAATTAAACCATTATTAGGTGTACCTCAATAACATAAATCATTCATCATAACCCAAGGAATTAAATGAATTTCTTTAAACATCATTCCACCATAATATAATCCAAGAACAAAATGGATTTATGAAATATCATTCAATCATAAAGATAATACAATCATTGTAAAAATAAATATATTATACATGAAGAGTAACCCAGTTAAAGAAGTCAATCTTAGAAGAAAAATAATTTTTATATAACACTTTAAATTAATTATTGAAGAAAATATTATTTCTTCATCAAAAATGTTATCTTTTTCTAAAAATTCAATATGATTTTAATAATTTAATTCAAAATAAAATTGAAATTTTGTATAGGATGCTTCATGGAAATATGGAATTATAAAGATGTAAATTCTTTTCCATGCCTTATAAGCTAAGAAACATTCTCCTCGTACGTTTTTCCAAAGAAGTCCAAAAGTACCTCATATCAAATAACAATAAAAGATTCATTTCATAATATTTAATAAAAATTCATAAATAGATAAAATATTATTTAACTTGTTTTAGATGAATTGATATAATATTACATATTTAGGAAACATGTATGTGGATGATAAATATACCCCAACAAATACTTATATATAAATTATCTTAGATAATAAAGAGATTGTGAAATTATCCCTACCCTTTTAGGTATGATTTCATTTGTTGGTATCTGAATATCATTTATAATTATTTGAAAAGGTTATAGTATTTTTTCAGATTCATAGTCATTTTTATGGAATCCTATATGATCATATCATCATCTGTTTGTTAATAACATATCATTATTACTTGTTATTTGGGTATTAACAGGTTAATTTTCTTATACATTTTTGTATAATAAGTTTTGGTTAAACTTCATAGATCATACATATATCATTAAAAATTATATTAACATTAAATATATAATTATTATTTATTTTATAAATTTATATAATCATGATTTAATTAATATCATGTATAATTAATCACATCGCATTGTGGAGATGGTAGGCCGTACGTACGCTTGAGCGAGGATATCATTCCCATAATTGTTGAATGGTATTGGAGTGGATTGTGTATTATATTTTAGAATAAATATCATGTTATAATAATCATATAATTTTATTATTTTCATCATTACTTCTATCCATGTAATGTGGTGGTGAAAAACAATTTACACCACAACGTGGGGACAATAAGTTGTACGTACGCACACTTGGTGATTTTTTTTCGTATGATTGGTTTAAAGTGGAATATTTTGGTTACATAATAATAATAAAATCTCATTATATTTGTTATAATAAATTTATTACCTTATAATGAAATAACATATGAATAATAAGTAGATGAAGAAAGATTTTTGAATGAATCAGCAGTGGAGATTACCTCTTCTTCAACGTGCTTCATCTAAACCTCTTCATAGAGAACTAGAGTTGGTCATTAAATAATACTATAACATCTAGAATTTAACAAGGGATGTTTATAAGGGAACTGTTCTGGAGTTTTATGATCTCAAAATCTCAAAATTAAGTGAATAGGTGAGGGAGTAGGTTTATTTTTATAATTGAGGTGAGGGGCACTTTTGGGTTCTCCAAAAATATTAATTCATAATAAAGTCAAGCCCCTTCCAAAAAGATCTAAAATTTTACAATTTAGGAGATAAAATGAGATAAGGTTTTAATATCATAAACTAATATATTTTAGAAAAATGTCACCATTTTAATTAGCACTAAATTATTCTATTTAATTTTTAATATGCGTAATAAATATTTCAATTTTAAAAGGGTGAAATATATACTTTTATACTACCAGTTATACCATAAATAGAAACATTAGAAAATTTTATAACATATAATAATTATTTTATATTTCTAAAAAACTTTTTAGGATTTTTAAATAATTTAATATACTATTGTTGTGATAAACTATCAATAGTATCATTTTTGACACTATTGAATTCCTTAATTTTTAAAAATATTAATATAACAATTTAACATCAATAATACTATTTTAATATATTAATAAGAGGTCAAGGTCATCTATACAATTCATTACAAATTATAATTATCTTAGATTATATTTATTTTAATATTTTAAATAAAATTTATTTTCTATCTCTATTATTAAAATAAGTACTACATCAATATTGTGTAATTATTTAATATAAAAATTTATTGTATAAATAATAAAAATAAAATACTAAGATTTAGATAAATCTTCTATTTTTTAGAATAATATTTATAGTTGAATTTATCTTCTATAAAATCCATCAATTTAAATGTTATATATATTAAATTATGAATGTGACAAGTTTAACATCATTTTAAATAAAATAATATAGGTGTCACAATCTCTTCTATAAGAAACCAAATGGTAACTAACACTACCCTTGGCATGTTATGGTCGATATATACTATAAAAATAAGATTTTTACAAGTGTTTGGCTGTTTTCATGATCATTATTATTTAAATAAAAATTGATTTATTGATTTCTCATCAATTAATTATTTTTTACATCATGAAAGTATAGGTCTTTAAGGTAATTATTTATTTATTAAAAATTATAAACAAATTACTATGATAAATAAAAACATTTTATATTTCATATGAGTATTTATAATAAAATTTATCTTATGTATAACCTTATATAAAAAATTATTTAGTTATTAAAATTTGAGGGAGAAAAATTTAACTTTTCTTTAAGTAAAAATAAATTAAATATCCTAATCTCATACAAGTGGATTTCAAAAGAAACCATTTCTACCGAAGGATTATTGTTTCAAAATAAACTCATCCAATTACCTTAATATAAGTGTTAGGTATATTTTATAATAGTAATTTTACCCTTAATTACCCGGTTTAACCTTTTACAGTATTACTAGAAAATTACCAATGTTCTTGTTCATAATTCCCAAAAATAAAATAAAACTATTTAAATAATTTTTTCCTACTGATTCCAAATAAAGAATCCATTTTACGAAATTCAAAACACATAAGTTATAGTAATTAATTTAAAATTAATCCCATTGTTGGAAAGAGATAATGAGTTTTAAAAGTTAACAAATTGAAAATTATAGAAATGTTTTTTTATCTGGATTAAATGTAAAATTAATTCTAATGAAAAAAATTATATTCAATTTTAAAAACACATTATAATTATACATTAAAAAATTCAATATTAAAATTTTATCATATAAATTATTTTCATGAAAATTTATTTTTATTCAAATTTTGTGTACCATTACTATTCATCGATGTTTGAAAGTTATCAAAGAAATATTAAAATTTCATACAAAGTAATTTTTTATATCTTTCTTCCAAAGAACATATTTATGTTTTCATATAAGAATTATTAATGTGTAAAAATCGTAATTTGGCTGAGGTTATCCATTAAAAGGTAGAAAATTACCCTTTTCACAAATATAGGTTTTTAAACATCAAATATACTTTATTTATATTCTATAAAAAATATATTGGATTAATATAAAAAAATATATTTTTTAAGTATAAAAAATATATATTTTATTAATTTCATTTAGAAATATTAATTCACTCAATTTATTAATTAAAAAATACAAGAATTTAATTAATTAATATTTTTCATAAATAATTGTTAGTAAATGACTTCACCATATATTTTCATAATTTATTTATATTTATTCCCACTAATATAACTGCTAGGTTAAAATGGTAATTTTATACTAAGGGATTCTTATGGTTCACTTAAACTCATGATTTCATACAATATCATCTATTGAAGAATTAAAATTATTTTTAAAAAATAAAACATTAGGGTGTTACACATAGATTTATTTTGAGTTATGTAATAAATTTATTTAATGATGTGACTGTTGATATAATGAATTATCTTGGATTTGGTTGGATCGATACATTCAAATGATGGAAATATTATACATATCCTACTTATATTTGATTCACAGTGAGTTCTAGTGTTACGATCTTGGTACTAAGAAATTATTCTGAATTAAATCATGAGAAAATATTTAATCAGAGATATTCCAGTTTATGCCGAGGAAAGAAGTAGAGGATGTACATTCCATGGGAACCTGAACATATGCGATTTATTTATTTATCACACATTATTTCCAACTTTTATGGTTATGTACACACTGCTTATTTTATAATCATGGGCTAGATAGCATTAGAAACCATTTGTGGTGTCCTACTAAGTATATCTCACACCCAATTCAAACCACTATTGGGTACCCAGATAGAAATCATGGATGAAGGTAGAGAAAAGGGAATGCGGCCTCCAATGGATTCTTGATTACCTCACTAGGATAGAATACAGGGGTAGAGGACTAAGAAAATTCTTGAGATACTATAAGAGATAGCCTTGTGTAATGGTCTATGCCTTCTCGGTCAGTTACATTGAATGTTTTTGTTTTTTGGAGTGTTTAGAGGTGGATTGGGGGGATTTTGGAGGAGTATGTTTGTTAAAGGCTGGAAAGGGGGGATTATACATCATTTAGCTGGATTACATGATGTGAAAGTCAGTTTTTCAGCATGTCATGGAGTTTTCATATAGTGTAGAAATATTACATGTCAAAAATAAGGGTATAATGATGTGTAATATTTACGAGTTAGAAAAAATAAAATAAAATGATTGGTAGATGCGTTTTTTGGATAAAACTGAACCCTAGATATAAGAAGACATGAAAGGGGATTACACTTCATGTAATACCCCAATCTAGTTTTGTTTTAAAATTATTTTTTGGCTTAAATTTATTTCATTAAGCTATTTTATATTTTTCCTCTCATTTCAGATAAACCCTAGATTCTCTAAGGAGTCCTTTGAGCCCACTCCTCCATCCTTGATCTATAAAAACCAATGGTTATTAATTAAAAATCTGTGATCGATCCATGGTGAGTTTTTTTAAATTTATCATATTTTCCCTCTTGTTCATCCCCCAAGATTCACTACCATGATGTTTGTTAGAATAATTTGGATTTTTTTCTAGAATTTTGAAAATATTATAGTGAAAAATAGGTTGATATATGTTTATAGTAGTATAGTTGTCACTTGTTGGCATTCTTCTTAGCCCTACGGTGCACAACTGAGTAGAAAACATTCTTAAATGTAGGATTTCCTTTATTTATATTCAATTGTGCATCTTGGGGTTGGTTTTTACTTTTTTTACACCTGTATATTTGTTATGGAAGGATAATAAATGACAATAATTAATTAAATTAAATCGAAAGGGGCATGGGATCCATTTTACATGCCTTTTAGTTATGATATTATGATTGTAATGTTGTGAATTACACGGGCATGATTACCCAATGAAAATCATTGTCGTTGGGAGACCATGTTTGCAAAAAAAAAATGGGTTTCATGTGTTTTGTTTCATGTTGAACAATTATATATGAAAATTGGTTAATCACATAAATACAACTAATGTATGGATGCCCGAGGACTTGGTTTGTGCGATAATACCCCTATATAATGAAGTGGAATTAAATATGTGTCCCCCTAGATAAATATGAATTTTCTTTCATCATAGACTATGGTGATATATGTGGAATGGATATGGCTACATGTGTGGGACAAATGAGGTGTATAATGGCTATGTTTTGATGTGTGAGTTTCCTCTAGTTTGTTGCGTGGAATGTATGTGAGAATTATTGTGTGCTATGGGTTGGCCAGAGTGGTGTTATGGATGAACATGGAGACTGGACATCAACATGGATTGGTAATGGTATCTCTGGTTGAGAGATTGATTAACTGTGGAATAGATGAAAGTTGTTGTGCTGTAGCGCTATGAAATTGATTTGTAGTAATGTGTTACTAGATGGGGTTGTGAGTTTGGGTTCAGTTCTGTTGGTATGTGACTTGAGTGGGATGAGTTTGAATATTTATTTTAGATTTTTGTATGGCTGTTAATTGGTGATGAAATGTGGAGCCTTTTTAACTTTTATATTATGGTTCTTCACATTTTGAGATGACTTTTGATGTGTTTCATGTTGTGTGATTTTCTTAGTAGTTGCTGAGAGAGTGATGCAATAATTAAATGATTGATTGATAAATTCTAGCATGTATTGGTTTGGTTTTGATAACAAGATGGAAATGGTTAATTAAATTCATTGGGAATGTGAATGGGTTTTGTGGCTTGTTATGTGTTGTTGTACATTAAATGGTAGCACCAAATTTGGTAGTATTATGAGCTGGTGGTTTGTTTGAGAACCCATAGGTTTGAAAAGATTTTTTTGTGTCATATATATACAATTCTATTATTCTTTGTAATTTCTATACACACCCCACCCGATTTGAGTGCAATGCGCTGATCACCCCAATCATCATAGGGGAATGTGACTTTACCAAACATCACTGTGTGAGTATGGATAACTGGATGCCCACTCATCATTCCTACCTCATATGAGCGGTGATTTCCCAATATTCTTTAAGAAGGTTGTGGTTTGTGAGTCCTAGGGGTGTGTGGGTTTGTTTGTATTTCGTTGGTGTCTTCAGGATGGCAGGAGTTGGGCTTTCCTAGTTGTCTTAAAAATGAGATGAGTTGTGATTTCCTTGGTTTTTTGGATGGGATGTGATGGGGTTTGTGGTGAAGGTGTGTGTCGGTGGGATGTGATGTGGTTTGTGAGGCTTAGGTGTGTGCTGGCGAGATGTGATGTAGTTTGTGAGCCCCAAGAATGTTCGAGCAGGATGTGAAGTGATTTTTGATTCCTATGTGTGTGCGAGTGGGTTGTGACGTGCTACTTTTGGAAGAGGTGGGAGTACGATGATGGGAGGATAATCAATGGGAAGTGGTGAGGGGTACAATATCATTTATTGGAATTATGTAACTTTACTTGAATATTTTTATTTAGTTAGAATGCCTTGGTGTGGTTGGGATGGTGTGTTTACTTGGTAGTTGTTGTTTGGTTCTCCTGTTTTTTCTCAATGGCATCAGTATGCATTTCCCACATGTGCATGAGAGACTTTGGGTTTCATACTGATTATACCTATATGGTCACCCTATATATATAAAACGTATTTCAGGTATAATGGTAGATTACATATATTGTGATTGGTGTTACTAGCTCAGGCTTTGGGATTGTTGATGAGTGACTGCTTTAGATTGCTTTTGGGATCATTACCTTATAGAATTTTGTGTTGTATCAGTTCTATTTTACCCAAACATGTGGGATTTCTTTTATATTATTTCTTGGATTTATTTTGTGTATGATCCATAAAATAACCCAATATTGTTTCCAAAAAAGGATAGTGTGTTCCATATTTTGTGATCAGTATACACTGGGTTCTAGTTTCCCACCCAGGCGCCCCTACAGCTGGGACTTGAGGGTCATTATCTCCCTTTCTTTATTGGCATCCTAGGAGAGGTATCTTTGAAGGGATGGGGTTATGACAAAATGGTATCATAGTATGATGCTTTAGAAACATGATGGAGTTTGTAGTTAGGTATTGTGAGAATTGAATGGGTTGGTAGGTAAATGGTTTCAAGTGATCTTGTTGCATGACATAGGCCTGGGAGGACTGCCAAGGACACTAGATTGTAGGCCCCCCGTTGATTTGATTCCATAGCTCTGATCCAACTGATAGAAAATGTAAGGCTACCCCGTTTGTAGGGTAGAGACGTAGGAATGGTACATGCATCATGATGAATTGTGTTCTTGTTTGAATTGGGATACTTTAAAAAATTAATGAAATGAGTTAAAAAAGATAAAAATAATCTTAAATTTCATACTAAATGGGATTAATAAATACTTGTTTACCTTTTCAGCTATGGATCATGGTCATTGTCTCTGTGAGGATATTCCCATAGAGGTGCAACAGGATGATCTGGTTGATCGACGGAGGGTTGATCCTGTTGAGGAGTATAACTAATGGAAGAGTACAATTTTTGATTATTAGAGAAATGATTTGAGAAAGTAAAAGGGTAGTGTTTCAGACATGGAGACATAGAGCTGGATAGAGGAGCTTGATATCGCCTTTAGTTTGATCGGGGCCCTAATGGACTATTGGGATCCTTTAACAGTTATTTCGATTTGAGGATCCACACATTAGTGGTGGACGCTGTATTTATTGGAGAAGAAGGATGTAGTTGTTTTTTTGGGTCTACTTCAAGAATGAATTCTGGATATAGTCCCTTTCCTTGACCATGAAGGATGAGAAAAGGAAGGATCTACTACGCCTTCAGTTGGGGATTAAGTCAGTATAAGATATGGGGATCAAGTTGAAGGATCTACTTTTCATTTCCCTAGATATATTTCCAAACAAAGATTCTCATGTGATATTTCTTGAGGAGGCGCTCTATCCTTCAATCTAGTATGTAGGTATCCCTTTTACATTACCTATGTACTAGGAGGTTCAGAAGAAGGTAGAGGTGATCGACATGATGCACTCGTGAGGTAGTTTACTAGGAGAGGGGATCTTGTACTGTTCATTAAGAGATAGTGTTACCAGTGGAAGGTCTTAGGCTCCAAAACCTTCTAGGTTTTTTACCGATAAAGATTCGACCATTATAGATTCCTTTTTGACCATCAGGTCCTCATGCTTTTCTTACGAATTTGGGACCAAATTTTTTTATTTCGTGAAGTTCACAATCATCTTCAGAACCAGTGTCTAGTAGGTGTTCAAGCTTAGTATGGTGGATGTGGATTGGTTCAGCATCAACCTCAACAGTATTTTTTGGTGAGAAAGTTTCAATATTATGGACAAAAATATTTTTATCCTATGAGGGGAGATAGTGAAATTAGTTGCCAACCTCAGGATGTTCCACGTGTTTAGGGGAATTTACCCGGGTGTGGTCGTAGAGGTTGTAATTAACAAAGAGTTAGGGGCCAGGCGTGGTCAGTTGTACGCAATGGAGGTAGTAGTTCTAACAAGACCATATATGGTAGGATGTACGATCTGTTTGTTCAGTACTATTGTCTGTGCTTTGTCTGATTCAGGATCCTCACACTCCTTTATTGCAACAACTCTATACTATGTTGTGGGACCTCATGTAGGGAGGCTTCACATTCCCCTTGTATTGAGTATGTCAATTAGAGGCCAAACCATCCTGTTTGATGTGTTCTAGGTATGTAGACTGATGATGGTGCCGAATCAATCCCATGGGGATGTTATCTTGCTCCATATGCAACCATACAATGTCATTGTTGACTTCAACTGGTTGTATTTTGTATGTTCTGCTATTGATTGCTTCCAGTGGAGAGTTGTTTTTTCAGATGTGGGTTATCTTTGTGTAGTTTTTGTTGGTGAGCGGGGGTGTTAGGTGGACAGTCGACATATGTATCCCATTCTCTCTTTTTTGGATGAGCTGTCAGTAGAAACATGGGATGCTAAAATGGTAGAAGTTCCCAGGGTTGTTGGAGAGTTTTGGGATGATTTCCCCTTGTATTTTTTGATGCTACCCCCTCTACATAATGTGGATTTCAGTATATAATTACAGTATAACACTTATTTAATTTAGATGGATACTAGTGAGATGGAACCTAATGAGTTTTGGGATTTGAGTATTCATATATATTATCTGATGAAATAGGGTTTTATCCAACCCAGTGTGTCTCTATACGGTGCTCTAGTGTTGTTCTCATAGAAGGAAGACAATGATATGAGGCTATGCATAGACTACCAAAGGTCGAATCAAGTGATGATCAAGAACTGTTACCCTCTCATGAGAATAGATGATCTTTTCATTAAACTAATAAGGGTGATTTGATTTTCTAAGATCGATATGTGTCCTGGATGTCACTAGTTATAGTTGAAGGATGGAAATATCTAAATACTACCTTCAGGTGTAGGTATGTGCACATATAGTTCATTGTCATGTTGTTCGGTGTTACTAAGGCACCAACTGTGTTCATGTGGATTACGAAATCCATGTTCTGTGGGTTCCTAGATTGGTTATTCATCTTATTCATCAATGATATCCTGATCTATTCAAAATCAAAGGAGGATTATTCCAATAATCTCATAACTATCCTATAGGTTCATCGATGAAATCAAATATTTGGAAATTTATAAAAGTTTATGTTCTAGACTAGTGATGTGTATTTCCCTTTTCATGTGGTGTCTCCGAAGGGTGTTGTAGTATACCCATTGACGCTTTAAGAAGTGGTTTCTTTGGTAGCGTCAATGAATGTGGTGTATGTTCACATTTTTCTTTGTCTTGGAGGCTATTATGAGAGGTTTTACTCCATTTATCTTGATTTGAAGCTATGTTAATATCTCTAACATGAAAGGACCAAGATTTATTTTGGTGTGAGCAGTGCCCTGCATCATTTTACTATTTGAAGGGGAGGTTGGTCAGTGCTCCAGTGCTCTGGTTTCAAGAGGAAGGAGTGATGTTTGAGGTGTTTTTTGATGTTTCCTGTCTGAGTTTCGAATGGAAGATGATGCAAAAACAAGAAGTGATCTCTTATAAGTTTATAAATCTATGTCTCCATGAGATTAACTATGCTACCCACAATCTGGATCTACAATTGGTTATATTCAAACTAAATTTGAGGCAACATTGCCTCATTGGTGATCACTTTGTGGTCTTTATGGATCATAAGGGCTTGAGGTATATATTTTTCAAGTAAGATCTGAACCAATGATAGTGGAGGTTGAGGTAGTTTCTTTAGGACTACAATTTTGAGATCTCCTACAACTCAGGATGTGCAAATTTCATGGCTGATGATTTGAGTAGAAAGTCATTGAGGGAGGTTTTTCAGTAATCAACAGATTCTTGGTAGGAGATGGAAGAGTTTCAAGCCTTGTAATCTGATGCAAGAGTGGAAGGTGGTAGAGGCTGTTTGATTTAGATGACTGTGCATTCTTAACTAATGTAGAAAGTGGAGGAGTATCAATGGGAGTAATATAATGAGGATGTGTTTCACAATCATGTAGTCCATGGGGATTCTCCATCAGGATGGTCAGAGGACGGTCAAAACTGAATTATGTACGGTGGGAAGTTGTTTGTTTTGATAGAGGTGCATTATGGGGTCCCTTGTGAGTTTTATAACTAATATTTGGTGGACCAACCAAAATTTTCCATGGTGTAACATGGATTGAGGATTTATTTTTTGTGGCTCGATATGAAACAAGTAGTGGAGGAGTTTGGGGCAAGGTTCTTAGTTGACGAGAAGGTGAAATCTGAAAACCATGTTCCTAATTGTTTGTTGCAACCCTTGGAAGTCCATGAGTGGCAGTGGTTTGACATCTCAATAGATATTTTCATAGGGTTACCCAAAGACAAGGGATTATATGATTCTATTTATGTGATAGTGTATCAGTTCATTAAAAATACCCATTTCTTAGCAATGAAGGACTCGAGTGTAGTGGATTCCGTTTCCAAGAGGTACATGGATTAAGTGGTGCGGTTGAAAAGAGTTTTGAGATCCATTATCATAGATCTATATTTGTGTTTTAGAATATGTGTCTGAATGGGATTTTATAATACTTTTGGAACCCAATTACACCTCAACACTACTTTCCACCCCCAAAAAGATAGGAAAACAGAGCCGACTATCCATACATTTGAGGATATGTTGTGGGAATGTGTCTTGACTATGGAGGATATTGGTTATGATACCTCCCTTTAGTATTTTTTCCTTATAATAATAGTTATCACACTTTCATCAACATGGATCTATTTGAGGAAATTTATGGAAGACTTTATCGTTTTCTATTGTGCTAGATGTTGGTTTGGGAGAAAATTATTCTTTGTCTAGATGTGGTGTAGAGCATGACAAATAAATTTCATCTTGTTTTTAAAAGGATAAAAGAAGTGTAGGACTGGAAAAATTCATATACCAATCACAGAAGGAGGCCCTTGGAGTTTGAGGTAGGGGAACCTATGTTCTTTAATGTATCCCCTTGACATGGGAAGTTTTGGATTAAGAGAGGGAGTAATCTTTTTCCATGTTTGATGGGCCCTTTGAGGTGTTATGGCTAGTTGGTGAGGTGGAATAATAGTTGGAATTTCCACCTATATTGGAAAGGATCCCTAACGTCTTCCACATTTCATAGATATATTGGTATCTACACAAGGACTCAATTTTTATTGAATGGGGAGAGTTAGATATCAAGGATGAAATGACATTTGTGGAGAAACTAGTGGAGATACAAGATCATCAAGAGAAGGTGTTGTGTAAAAGATCCATTCCTTTGGTTTGTGTCGAGTGGAGTGATGGTGGCATGAAGGAGAGTACTTAGGATTGAGTAACACAGATGTGTGACCATTACCTGATGTTATTTTGAGATTTTCCTTAATTTTTGTTTTGGAATGAATGAACCATGTTTTATATGATAGGTCTTGTTTTCCCTTGGAAGTGTAATGTGCGGTGTGTTGTGTGATAATGTCTTGATGGGTGGAAAGGGAAAGACCTAATTCCTTATCAAGACACATTAATTTCAATGTGATTAAACCTATGAGTGTGATTAATTTCCTCCCAATGTGAATAATACCTTTACATAGAGGATGAGGTTCCTTGATTTGAATGTTCAGACAGTGTTGTTGTAGTGCTTGAGTGGTGTGTTTTTTTTCTCATTTGGGTTCACATGATAAGATCTGTTTAATGATGTTAGAGGAGGTTATATTGGATGTGTGAAATTACACTCTATGTTTTCAATAATATAAGGTGTTTTATCATTGAATGTTAATGTGTTTGATTGTTAGCGGTGTTTCATGTGTAGCAAGTTCCATGAGAGGTATTTCGTGGGGGTGAGTGTTCAAACCCCTCGTTCTTCTAGGATTGGTTTTTGTTTCATGAGGGGTAAATTATTTTGAGAGGTATATGATGTAATGTTTTATGACTTCCCAGTATGTTACTTTATTATATTTTGGTTGTTACAGTGTTCGGAGGAGTCTCCAGGGGATTTTAGAGGAGTTTGGTTGCTAAAGACTGGAAAAAGGGGGATTACACATCATGTAACTAGATTAAATGACAATAATGTTTTTTTTTCATGGATTTTCATGAAGTTTTTATATAGTGAAAAACTTTTACATGGTGTGAAAAAGAGTTTCACCACATGTAATATTTATTGTTTATAAAATAGAAAATAAAATAAAGAGGCGGCATATTTTATTGTTAAAAACAAAACCCTGTGTGTTATACGACGTGAAAGGGGATTACACATCGTGAAATTACCTGATCGATTTTTGTTTTAAAATTATTTTTCGGCCAAAACCACATTCATTAGGTCATTTAACTTCTTTATAAAATTCTTGACAAACGCTACATGACCCGATGAGTCCTTCAAGCCCCAATCCTTCTTCCTTGATCTATCAATCTCGGTGGTTGTTTGTTGGTGATTTGTGATCGATACGTGGTGAGTTTTATTCTCCATATAATATTTTTACTCCTTTTTCACCCTAGTATTCACTAATGTTATGTGGTTTGGATTGAGTTGGATGTTTGGGAAGATATTTTATAATATTTTTGTGCAGAATAAGTTGATTCACATTTCTAGTGGTGCTGTTATCGCTTGCTGGAATTCTTCTTTTCCCGGTTCTTCATGGACAAGTTTAATTGCTTCTTTGAAGTAGGGTTTCCTTCATTTCTGTTTAATTTTTCATCATGTGGGAGGGTTTTATATTTTTTTTAACTATAGATCATGGTTTTACTGGGCTAATAAATGATAAGAACTAGTTAAATGAAATTGAAAGTGGAAGAGTGATCCATTTTTTCATGCCTTCGTAGTTTTTATTTTATTATTGTGATATTTTGAATTATACTAGATTGGTTACCTGCTGAAAATTATTGTCTTTGGGGGCCCATGTTTGTGTTCTAAATATCGACAATATTGGTTGGTTCATGTTGAACACTTATATATGATTTTTTAATCACATAAATCTGGATAATGAATAAATTCTCCATGACTTGGTTTTTTTAAGAACACTCTTAAATAATGAAGTGGAATTAATTTTCTTTCCTAGATAAATAATAAAATGTGTTACATAGTGGTCTATGGTGAGATTTGTGGAATGTTTATGGCTACGTGAGTTGGAAAAATGAGATGTGAAGAAGTCATGTTATGATATTTGGGTTTTCTATGGTTTGGGTTGTGGTATGTTTGTGACCACAGTTGTGTTTTGTGGGTTGTCCTGGGTGGTGTTTCAGATGAACTTTAAGATGATACATCAATATATAAATGTAATGGAATATATCTTTTAGAGATTTATTGATTGTGGAATGGATGAGGGGTGTTGTTCCACAGGGCTATGAACTAGTTGTGCAGTAGTGTGTTACTAGATGGGTTTGTCAGTTGGGCTCTGTTCTATAGGTACGTGAATTTAGTGGGATGAGTTTGAAAAACAATATAAGTAGTTGGTAGGGGTGTTAAATGGAGAAGAAATGTGAAGCCTTTTTAGAATTCATATTAGGGTGCTTCACCTTCTAAGACGGATTTTGTTGTGTTTACTTTTGTGTATTGTGCTTTGTAGTTTTCCAGATTGTGATTGAATAAATGAATGACTGATTAATAAAAATTGAATTGATTGGGTTTCTTGGGGTAACATAATCAAAATGTGTAATGAATTTTTTTGGGAATTTGAATGGGTGATGTGGCTTATTGGGTGGTGTTTTACCCTTAGAGGTAGCATCGATGTTGGCAGTATAGTGAGCCGGTTGTTTGTTTGAGAACCCATACGTTGGGAATGAGTGTTCGGTATCATATATATATAGATGTATGTAGGTTTTTTTCCTTTTTATTTCTATATTAACCCCACCATAGTTGATAACTACAATCCAACACCCCCCTCACCATAGGGGAGGGTGTATTTCCTTAACATCCCAGTGGGAGAAGGATCAATGGCCACCAACTCTTCTCAAATCCCTAATCTAGGTTGTGATAGACAAAGATTATTTGGGAATGATGTGGTTTGTGAGGACCACGTGTGTGTGGAAGAGTGGTTCTTTTCTAGGTGTCTTTAGCTTGAGTTGAGTTGTTTTTTCACAGCTGTCTTTATGAATAGTTGAGTTTTTCTTTCCCAACTGTCTTCAAGAGGAGATGTGATGTGTTTTGTGGACCAGGTGTGTGTGGATGTGATGTGATGTCTACTACGATGCCCATGTGTGTGAAATAGGTATTTGACAAGGTTTATGAGGCCTAGGTGTGTGAAGCAGTGATTTGATTTGACTTTTGAGGCCCATGTGTGTGTGGATGGAATGGGATATTATTTGTGAGGCCCATGTGTGTGCGGGAAGGTTGTGATGTGGAAATTTCAGGAGTAGTGGGAGTGAGAGGATGCTTTCTATTTGGAATGACCAGTTAATCAAGGGGAAATTTTCTGGGGTACCCTATCCTTGATGTTCATTATATTACATTACTGGACTTGCGTTATTTGGTGAGTATTCTTTGGTGAGGATGGTATGGTTGGTATAACTGTTAGGTGTTGTTTGGTTCAGTAATTTTCCCACAGGGGAATTAGTATGCTTCTCTCAAATGTGAAGAAGAGAAATTTATATTACTAATGAGTATTACTATGTGTTCACCCTATGTATATACAGTTTCTTTCTGGTTTCTAGAAGGATTATGTAAACTATGATGGGTGTTACAAGATAATTCTTTGATAAGGTTGTTGAGTGACAACCTAAGATTGATTTTGGGTACATTATGTTGGAGACATTTAATTTTTATCAATTTTATTTTACATATACATATGGGATGGATTCTGTGTTTCTATATTATTTTTTGTGGTTTTTTTGTGCATGATCTATTATATCTTCAGATCTTATATAAAAAAGGTAATAACTTCCATATTTTGTGGTCTATATACCATTGGTTCTAGTCATCATACTAGGTCCTATTAGAGGTGGGAATCATGGTTTATTATATATATTTACTCATTGTTATCCCTTGTGGTATATCTTTGTAGGGAGGGGTCATGAAACTAGGGTATTTTTTTCCATTTTTTATAGCATGTTTTATATGTTTGTTCCCTTTACACCATTTTATTTTATCTTTTTTATATAATTAAATGACTATAATTTTATCATATAACATTAATAGATGTGATAACTTAGTTGTTTATATGGTGGATGATTAATCTTAGACTATTTGGTTATCTTTTAGTCCTCTCTTATTGATTGATATGATTATAGAACATTTTTACACTCTGATCATTTGTTTATAGCCTCCAAATTGTTCCCATATAGACCACCATTACTAGTTTGTATCCTCTAGAATATAAGGATGAATAATTTCTTTTTATTTTTAGTTAAATTGGTTCTAGACATCAAAATACAACCTTTAGAAGTATTTATAAGGCAATTTATGAATTCCATGGCAATGTTTTCCCATTTTTATATAGTTTTTCGAAATTATTGGACAATCACATGATTTTTTATTATTTTGTGTTAAAATTATAGCATACCAAGAATCATGATATTTAATTTAAAATATCATTCTTTATATTTTCCAACCATAAATTTTCCTTGAGATATTTATAAATATTTATGTTTTTAGGATAGATAGATAATGATGATCTATGTGTGTTATCTAATAGATCCTTCTTGAATTATAGTATTTAAGGGACACATATTCATATCATGAACATTATAAATCCATTAATATCAATGTTAAACATTATATTTTTTTTAACTTTATTTTTTAGCACAATATCCCCCCTCTTTGCATCCGTGATCATCATATAGATGGATGGTTGAGAAATCACTTGGGAAGGGAATGATTTATCCCCTTACCTTATGATTTTAGGTCCTATCATTAAAAAATAAATAATTATTGGGTCTATTTAATTCCATGTTAGAGATAAGGTAGGAAGATACTTCATTCATAGAGTATCAAAAACCTTATTGACCTTCCCAAGTTGGTAATATATTAAACAACAGTAGTCCATAATCAACTACTACTATGTCCTTTAAAACATGTTCAACACATTTATTATGAATTTATACTTTAATCTCTTGTTTTTAGTATACATATATTAAAATTTCCATAGTAGATATAATTATGATACATTTTAGTGTAAATATTACACTTGGTATCCTTAAATTATACAAAGTAAAATTTTTATCATCAACTTTTAACTAATGATAGTAGGTTAATTCCACATAAAAAAATAATTGGATTTGTTTTAAACCCAATAGAAGTAAAATGGTTATAATATATTTAAAAAACCTAAATAACCATAGAAAAATAAAATAGATATAGTATTATAGGAAAATAACATACTATTTCTTAGAATGAAATTTTTTCATGAATAATCTTGAATACAAAGTAAGACTGGAAGATAAATCCTTACCTCATACATTTTCTTATTCATACCACACTACATCATTGTACAATATATTTATATTTTTTAGTAATATAGTGAATGTTTTATGGAAATTGAAAACCACCACCCGAAACACTCCAATGTACGTCCGAAATTGTATTCCCGATCACCATGGTTAAGAGATAATCTCTAGAGTATCTAATAAAAAAATATGGGAAAGGTTTCACCATTAAATTATAAATAAACCAAAAAAATAATCCAATTTTATTGCATGAATTATTCATAAGTTCAAAATAGAAACTGTCAAAGAAATAGTTTCAAAACATACGATTGAAAAAATAGAATATAAATAAGAATAATAATGAAAAAAAATCTCATAAAAATAATTGTATCAAAATTATATATGATAACCCACATCCAAAAATGATAATACCAAAATCAGGTAATGGTTATAGAGGATGATACAACATAATCCAAAACCACTGAGGATCACAAAATTTTGTACACAAACCTGAACTCCTCAAAACAATTGGTCACCACTAGAAAAATACACAGGAGAAATAACAAGAGTGAGGAAGATCCACCATACTGCATCACACATTTACCTTTATGTGAATCCTGTAAAACAAAGTTTTCATACTCCCAGTATCATGTGGGTGGGGCATGTCATAGTATTATACAACCAACAATTTAAATACCATTTTTCATAATGAAAATCATTTGTTGATTCTTGAAAAAAAATTGAAATATATTTCATTTAAAACACTTTCATTTGAATTACTTTGGTTTGATTAGGTTAGTAAAATAAAAAAAATATAGATAAAGGAGTAAATGAAAAAATGATGGTAGTATGGAGTGATTAATATAAATATAAAAAATATTTTAGTGTAGATAATAGTTTAAATCAATTCATGTACAATACAAGTCACATGGGAAGTGATTTGACCGATAAGTTCCAAAGGTGACAAGGATATTATAATGAAACACTAGCCAACCCATGTGATCTTAAATAAGTAACTTATTATAAGGCCTTAAGAGGAATCAATGAAAATTAACCCGTGATATTTTACACTTAAATATTTGGAAACACAATTCTGATCACCCAACAACCTATGGCTCCTATGCAGAAAAAAAATTACCCACACCAAATCAATGTTTATGGTAACAAATAACATCCAAAAAATATAAGTCAACTAGAAATCAATTTTTTTATTTCAAAAATTCTTGAAAACTCAATTTTAATGAAATAAGTCCTTTAAGAATTTTAAAAGACACCAGGACGGAATGAAAATGATTTTCAATGCCAAAATAATTGAAACCACTACTCTAGCCAACATAAACCAATATATCAAGACAATCACATAAAAACCTGTAATTATTTATTTAAAACCCATTAAATTAAGAAAAACAAAACTAAATATCAATAAACCTGGGACTTATAAAGTAAGATTAATTTTTTTTCGAGACACCTACCTTATATTCAATGGAAACTCTTCTCCTTCAAAAAATAACCCCATTGAGAAATATAAGGAATCCTCACAAATCTAAAAATTGCTAATTATTTTAAAAACAAGGGTATAAGAACAATATTTTGATCTACATTGTCATTGGTATTGGGGTAATGATATAAAATTGAAAAAATAGAGCTAAAATGATTTATATAGGATGCAATGAACTAAAATAAATGTTTACCTCTATAAAATCCAAAAAAAAATTGAGGGAAAGACACTAAAACAGAAAGGGAAAGAAATATCTATTGCTTGGAGATGGTATATCATGTGATTGAGTGAAAGTAGGAAGAAATAGTGAAATAAATCATATTCCTAAAAAAGAAAATTTAACCTTTTTACGATAAATGGTCATACTGCTGGTAACACGTAAACTTTTACTATAGTAATTAATCTTATCATTAAAAATAAATAAGAACATATTGCAAATAGATGTATTCAATAATGAAACTAACACCTAGAAAACCAATTTTTTTGATTTTAAATTTGATGAATTTAATTTAATTTTTAAATCTTACAGACCAGAACAATCATAGGTTTAGTTTTTTTAGAAAGAGTTGATTTTTGGGTGAATAGAAAAAAATTCCAATTTTTCAGAACCAGTCACCTTTATGAATTTATAATAATATACCATGACTTTGATGTTTTAAGAAATTTTTTTTTTGAAAAATAATAGAAAAAATATGTAATATAATTTATATTTAAATTAAATATTGAACTTAGAAATGTATGCATATTATTTTGAAATCTAAGTGACATTTTTCTAAAAAAATTGCTTTTAGTTCTAATATTTTAATAAATTATTTACAAGGATCCTTTAGATTTTGTTTTAATTTGAAAAAATTAAGCGTTATTATATTTTTATGAATCCTATTAATTCATTTTCCTTATATATTATAAATTATTTTTCAATATTATCATTTTTATTAATAAAATAAATTTTATTCTAAAAATAATTTTCGTTGTTTTTTACGAACATATGTTAAAAGTATTTTTTTCCATTTTTAGAAATTATGTCTTATAAAATCAATCAAATATTTAAAAATAATATATTAATTATTTTGTAATAATTTTAACATAATTATTTGGCAAAATGAATGGTAAAAGAAATAATTTTTTCTATTTTTAAGGTTAAAAGGGATTATCAGGGGGTAACTCTAATATATAAAAAGAAAATTTCTAGTGAAACCTATAAAAATATTGTTTTTTAAAGATAATTTGACCCTTTTAATATTAAAGAAATATTCCTACCCATTTTTTCCACTTTCACTATAAAATTTCTATATTATTTTACTCTTTTAAGTAATTTTATATTCCCCCCCTCACTTATAAAAGAGATACTCTTATACACCCTTATTTAAAAACAAATATCCCTGCATCTTAGAAAATACCTACATAAAAACATCCCTATATTCCACCAATTGGATCCTGATTTTAGGATTTTTCCCTAAGACTATTCTATAGAGGAATAATGTGTAATCCAAAGGTGGTTTCTCAAAGAAGAGACAATCATCTTACCCGACTATTCCAAAGTTTATTTCTTATTCTAGTTCTTATAAATATATTATTACAATACTAATATAATGAATTAAATATCAAAAATAAATTGATGTGTTATTATCATAATGGGATAACCATTTTCTACCAGATTCCATTAAATGGGATATGAAAGTATCACTTAGGCATACATGTAAACTACCTCCTTAACACAGTGATATGATTCATTTTCCACCACTACCTCACATTGTTAAATATAATGATGTATTTAATAAATAAATATTATATATATAATATAATTATTTTTATGTAATTTCAAAATATTATTTATCATTCATTACTTATTTTAATTAGAAAATTGAAAAAACATTCTTGCCTATGTACATACTACCATCTCCATGAATGGTATAATTTATTTCTATATATATCTATTTTATGGATGGTTAAAAATATTAATATAATTAATATATAAGATATTCATATACTAATTCGAATTTTCTATTTATTTTACCAATGAACTATATGTGAGTACCATAATTACTAAATCAAAGCACACATGAAAAATGAAGTTGTTAACACTCAAAATGATAATTATAGCGACAGATTGTTAATGAATGGGTGATAAGGTGTTGCTTGTAAAAATGGAATGGTGTTATAAATATGAAATAAATTATATCATATTATTATAATACATTTATATTTAATATACTTGAGGTTAAAATTAATTATGAAGGTTGTTGGAAATGTGGTAAGACTTTTATGTTACAATATCTCATTTTATAGAGACTGTTAAGCTTAAAATTTTTAGAAAGCAAATATATAGTCTATATCTTAACAATAATTTGGATCCAATTATCACTACTTATTTCCATAAATTACATGTTTTTTTTCATTCACATTATCTAATTAATAAAACATTCAGAATAATGTTTTTTAGGAAAACCGTATTTGTTTTTCTTTTTAGTCTGGAATATTTTTCTTCAATGTTCATATTTTCATTAAAATTTTATGAATATTATGAGTGAAATAATTGTTTTAATATTAACCAAAAAAATTCCTTTCATGGTGACTATTAAATTCTATGATGCTTCCCTTACATGATTTTGTGGTTCTTTATAAATAAAATTATTTTCTAAAAAATTGATAATTTTTTGGATTTTATATATGTGATTTCTAAAGAAAATGGGTATTTTGATTAATATATCTTATTGTGACATATTAAATTCATTTTCATCAATTTCAACATCACTAAATGGATAATATTATTTAATATGTATATAATATAATCACACCATCAACCATTTTACTCGATATGGATCATGATCGGTTTTCTCTAGTGATTGACAGGGGAAAATGTTAACATTTCATATTTTAGTTTTTTAATATGATTTTTTTTATTGTTTAATGAATTTACATTAATTTATATTATATTATTATTTAATTGGACTCAATAATTGATGGGTGGGACCAATATAAACCCTTCAGGAATCAGGAGGTCTTGTAAGATAAAATATTTTGGTATTTAGTTTATTCTGTAACTATTTATATATGATGTCTTAGCTGAAGGCCTTGATGGTGAGTTTAGGATGTTTCTAATTATGATTTATATCATTATGAAACTTTTCATTATTATCCATTTGAATATTTATGTTTTGATTTCATCTATGGATAAATTCCTCTTTTATGATTGTGCTTATATTGCATACATGGTTATTCTTTATGAGTGTATTATTATACATTATTTATTTTTATACTATATATTCTTTTTTATGGGTTCCCTTAATAGTAATATGAGAACACCATTTTTTATGTTTACATTTATCTACGACACTAAGAACGAATCTAAGAATTATTTTAGGGATATTTCTAAATATATAATAAATTTCTCATAATAAATTTATGGTTCATTTCAGGTTTAAAAAAAATGAGAATCCCATTTGTATCTATTTTCGCAAGATTGATAATATATTCGATCCATTAGGATGATATATATTTTATTTTGTACCAATTTAGTATTATAACCATCAGATCTAGGTTATTGATATCAATGTTTTATAGTTGGTATCAATGTATGTTTAATATAATCCATTGGAACTAGACATAGGAAAACATATATTATATAACATAACCCTATGATAGAATTTGATGATATCCTGATATATAGAAAAATATGGTGATGTTTTTTTAAGGTAGAGAATATGTGGTTTCCAAGAAATTACATCCATTTCTATTACTAGAAATTGGATGTGGTTGTGGCAGAGAAATGGTAAAATGTAAACACCCTAAAAAATTATTGTTAAGTATCAAAATGATCTTGAATAACTCTGTCATGAATGTCTATTAGACTACACACCAGGATAGACACTCCCATGAGATATTCTTTGGTTGATTTATACACTCTTTTTGAACAATTATGACAGATTATAAGATATTCCCAAAGTTACTAAACTTTTGATTATGGAAATATGATTCCATAAATTTTCGATATATGTTAATTATTACTCAAAATTTAGAATAACATTCTATGATTTAAAGTTCATAATGTAATGATATAATTCTATATGTTCAATTATTTAGAATTGGAATCCAGTGTAAGGAAAGGAAAAATTATTAATTCATTTAATCTATATAACTAATTACCTAACGGGAAAACTAATGAAGCTAGTGATGGATCTGGATATAGAGATGAACAAATTATAACAATATTGGGGAAGTCAACTTAGGTTTTGAAAAATAACCTTGCCTATATGGAGCTAAATGATGACCCAGAACATGGTGAAACAATGATTGACTAATTAATGAGATATAAAAATTCATTAATATATGATAATTGTAATCAATTAATAGTTAACAAGTAGATCAAATCCTTAGATAAGATATTTCTCAATTTGGGGTGTTTTGAAAGAGAAAAAGTTAATAGGTATTTTTTTAACTTAATGGAGACGCTCATCCAAAATGGTCATCAATAAAAAAAACACCAAGGAGTTATAGGAAATAAATAGCTAGAAATATAATAATTTAAATGTATATATTATTTTAATAATTAATACCTCCTATGAAAAGAGATGATATAAAGATTCACTCTGTCAATTTAAGGAAAACTAATGGAGAAAAAGTTTATGTATATGAAGATAACTTTACAAGGACAATAATTAATTTTTTAGATTATTTATATAATCAAACATGTAATTTGTATCACTTATTTTATTAGAAAAATAAAATCTCTCAAAGGGCATTATTATCTAAAAATTTATTATTTTTTGAAGATATAATATCAAGTGAAATCAATATATGGAAATAATTCAAAATGTCTTATGTTTTTTTAAGGAAAAATGAAAATTTAGGAATAATATAATCACATTGAAAAATTAAATACATCAATAGGTGATAAGGTAAGGGTGGAATTTACAAATTATTGAAAGTGTGGATAGAAAACCTTTGAAGTTTTTTTGATAGTAGTGGTAATTTTCATCTTGTTTGAAGAGAAAGTTCATTATGCTTTTGATTTAAAGGGAAAGAATGAAGATACCAATGTATAATGCAACAAATATTAAGATATAGGTCAATATTTGAATGAATTACATAAGAATCAAGGTAATTTTCAAAGAAGAATCCATGGGATAAAGGACAAGATTATGCAATCCCTACAACTAAGTTTTATGATTTAAAATATGTGGTTAGTAGGTACTTTTATCACCACCACAATTTTATCTCATACTTTACATGATTTTATATCCTCATAATCATCTATATATTCCATTATTTTCATAAAGATTATATATTTTCCTCGTAAGTTAAGAATATATTTGTAAATCAATACTCTTAGTTAAATTATATTTGATACAATTATTTTTCATTCAGTTCCTATTATGATTTGTATACATACTCTATTTACAAACATTATTATATCTATGGTTTAATGTTAATTAATCATTGGTATGTATTTAATTTTAAATTAAAATCTGTTTTTAGTTTAATAGATCTTCATTTATAATGGAGATATAGAATTGCTTACCTTCATAGAGGAGGATATGTTATCTCTATTATAGATGGTTGCACCTTTTGTAGATCTATTTAAGGAAATTATTATATAATAAAGGAAGAAAAACCCTATTAATATTTAAAGTATGTTTATAATAGAGGATATTCAAGTTGTATAGGTATATATAGATGTTTTTACCAAAGAACATCTGATAGCTTCACCTGAGCATATGGTTTAGTTTTACATTGATTTCATTCGTGAAAAAAAACATATTTCTAATACACCCAATAGGATGGATATTTTTGAGTTACTGTTACTAAAAAAACACTAAGAGTTATATGATATGGGATTTATACACCTTAGTGTGTCACCATTGTGAGTACCTGTTCTTTTGTTAAGAAGAAAATGTGTCCATGAGGTTGGTAATTGATTACAGGTAAATCAATGATATTATTATAAATAAAAAGTACACTCTACCATACACTAATGACTTATTAGATCAAATTCAAGAAGATCAGTACTTTTTAATGATTTAATATTTCTAAGCATCACAAATTGCAAATAAAAATAAAGATATTCTAAACAAATAATTTCAAATACGGCATGGAAATTAAAAATTTATAGCACTTCCATTTAGATTGAATCATACATCTTTTATTTTTATGTATTTTATGAATGTATTTTCTCAAAAATATCTCGGTAATTTAATTGTGTTATTTTACGAAGATATCATGGTATACTATAAAAAGTTTGATGATTATAAGAGTAATTTGTGAATCAGTATCATGAAATTTATATAATATTACTTATATGAAACCTTTTGAAAATATGAATTCTAGATCTAGGTAGGTTATCTTCTTAAACATGTTTTCACCATGTATGGAATGTAAATATATCCTTAAAAGAAAAAGGATATGATGGAATAATGAACACCAATGAATATAATAGTGATTTGTAGTTTTATTATATTGGAACGTTACTATAACTGAACTATTCAAAATTGATCCTGATTAGATAACACATTAACCAATTTGACACATAAAAGATCTTTTTTATGGTTAAAATAATGTAAAGGATGTATTTAATAATTAATGAGGTGTTTGGTTAATGCACTGATATTGAATTTACCATCACGAAGGGATAGATTTTTTGTATGAAATGATGCGTCAAATATGACACATAGATGTGTTCTTATACATAATTATAGATTCATTGTCAATACTAAAAGTGTTTAATGGTTCATGAATAGAATTATAAAACCCATGGTCCCGAGTTGGTAGTGATAATATTTTCACTGAATATATGAATAAATTACCTTTATAGTGTACCATTTACAGATATTTTTCTTTGAAAATATATGTTCTCATATAAAAATATAATCCTAATGGAAAGGACATGATGAGAGCTTCATAAGGACAATGATTACCCAATACAATTCCAAATTGAAATGAAAAATAAGGTGGATAATACGTTAATCAGGAAATATCATGGAGTGTTGACTAAAATGAGGATCAAAAAAGGATTTTGTTCATGTATATTGAAAATTTGGACATGGGAATCATTATTAAAATAGAAACATCACATCTAGTCCAAATTATTTTCCTATTATCTATATTTTAAAAAATAAAAAAGTTCCCAAATTGATGATAAGAATATTATAAAGAAAATAAAATATGTGAAGTTGGTAGACACTATATATGAAGTTGGTAAATGTTAAATTTAAAGGGGCTATGTGTTCTATTCATTCATGAGCTCAGAATGGATTTATTCACTGGACCACATTGCTGAAATTTCTCTATACACCTTTGAAGAAAAAAAAATTATCAGCATTTGAAGATACATTTTTGGTGGGATAATAAGAATTAAAAATTTTTAGACTATATATCATGATACTTGGTTTATCCATAGGTAAATGATGAAAGTATAAATCCTAAAGTATTCATAAAACCTATACCAATTCATTTATAGAAATGAGAATATATTACTATATAATTTTTCAATGGATTTATGAAAATTCCTAGAATAAATGAATTTATATCGGTTATTACTAATCTCACTACCAAGTGTGCACATTTCCTCACTGTAAGGTAAGATCTAACTCTTGAACGTCCAACACGGCTCAACAGTAATGAATTTATGATACTTTATGGTCCACCTATTTTGATTATATTTTATCATGACTGATGGTTTGCAATGAAATTATGGAAGTGTCTTCCAAAATATATTCAAACTCATATACATTGGATAACTCTTTATAATACCTCAAATGATGGGTAGTTTAAAAGTAATATTCATAGAGAAAAGACGTTTTAGTTCTTTATCACTTAACTCTCAAGTAATCTTGGATCAGTATTTAACTTTGGTGAAATATTTATATAATAATAAATTTTATTCATGTGTTAAAATGGAACCATATGAATCATTTTAGTGTAATAGGTGTTATACACCCACATATTAATACAAATTTTGTCAAAGGAATCTTGTATGGCTAGATATCATAGGCTAGACAATAGTGAAACTAAATATTGTACAAAATCATATTATATAAGATCAATATAGAGAAAGCATTATGTAATAAATGGAATGATTTATTTATAATTTCAAGTGATAGATCATGTTTTTTTGATGGTATGTCCATGGAAGGGTGTTATATGGTTTATAATGAAATGGAAATTAATTCTTAGTACATTGGGCCTTTTGAAATTATAGAAAGAATTGGAGTTGTGGATTTCATTTGAAAATGAATCATAGGATCTCAAATGTTCTTTATGTGTTCCATATCACATTATTTATGAAATACATGCTAGAACCAATGCATGTGATCACTACTGATAAAATACAATTGTAAGGTGATTTATTTTACTGTGAAGATACTATCAAGATTCTTGACACTAGAAAAAAAGTGGCACAGAATCAGAAGAATCAATTGGTTAAGGTACATTGGTGAAATAATAAAATAGAAGATGAAAAATCGCAACCTATAGAGATATGGATATTTCTTCATAAATATATAGAGTTGTTATTATGATTATGGTACAACCACTTCCATATAGAGATATGGTACATTTTACACTAACCCTAGAAATTAATGGATAATATGATGTATAAAACTAATATATATGATATCTATCATATAATTATGATACCTATCATATAATTCTTATTCTAGAACGATTAAACCTTATTAATCATTTTTCATTCTATTCTTTGGAAAATGAAGACAATGTTTATGCATACATATGGAATACCATCTCCATGAAGGGGGAAATTAATTTTTATATCATTTCCATTTATAGAAGATTATATATATGTATATAAAAAATAATTATTATAATTATTTCATTTTCATAGATATTAATATGATAAAACCCTGAAAAAGAAAAAAGTTTCATTACTAGCAAATTTAAACACACGTGAAAAATAAAGCGGTTAACACCTTAAAAGATGGTGATTATGAAAGACTGTTAATAAATTGGTGATAATATTTTATTATTAAACCATGTATGGTATTATAGATATGTATATTAATTTAATATATAATTATAATAATTTAAATAAAATTATACATGAGGCTAAAATAACTAATGAATAAAGTCGAACCCAAGGTGCAATTTTTATGTTACAATCACACTTTTTGTGGGGTTTATTTATGCATAAATTTATGATTAAGAAATTTTAAAAAATATCTCCAAAAAAATAATATTTCTTTAATTATAATGTGGTTATTTATCTAAATAACATGTTTTATTTTTATTTTTTTCCCTTTAGGTACTTAAAATTATGAAAAAAAATTCTTAAGGAAACTAACATGGTTTTAATATTCTATCTGGATTATTTTATTCCATGTGCGTATTTTTTGAAAATTATTTTGAGAATATTTTTATGATTTTCAAAGGATTATTTGGATTATTTTTTCCCAATGTTTTAATTTTTTAATTTTTTTTTAAAAAGAACAATATTTTGATATTTTAAGTGGTGTATTTTTTACCAAAAGTGTAAATATAATATTTGTATTAAAGTTTACTAAACAGATGAATTTTTATCAAACAAGAACATTATTTTCTATGAATATTAATTCAAAACATTCCATGGTTTTTTTAGAGGATTTTTTTTCCAATACAGTAGAAATATTTAGATTTTATATAAGTGATTTCGATATGAAAGGGTTATTTTCCCTAATAAATAGTTATATGATATTTTAAAATTATTTTATGTTTTGAAATATCATTTAATGAATATAATGATTAACTATGAATAATATATATTGATACTATGCTCCATATTACAGTAGATGCATTATGATCATGTTTCTCTAGTAATTTTTTGGGGAAACTATTAACATTATTTATACTAGTTTTTTCAAGAAGAATGTTTATATTGATCATGTATTTAAGTTATATTTATTTCTATCATATTATAAATGAATTAGACTTATTAATTAATGGTAGAGTCATATTATATCCTTTGATTCATCAGTAGTTCTCATGAGACATACTAGTATGGTTATTTGGAATATGCCTTGCTTATTTATATATGATGTCTTTTCCTAAGGAAATGATGGTAAGATTATGATATTAGAAATTTTGGATTCAATATTTATGAAACTACTTATTATTATACATGTGATTATTTAATATATTATGTTTTAAATAGATATATTCCACTTTTATGATATTGATTAGATGAAATTTTTGACTATTTTTTTATCTCTATCATATTATTCATGATTTTTTATTCAATGATATCTTCCTTTGTATGATTTCCCTTTCTAAGAATATCAAATCCATTATTATTTTGTTTTACTATTTCATGGTCACTAGTAATGATTCTATGAATGATTTTAAAAATATACGTGATGAAATAATATAGGTATCCCCCGAATTTTTTGTTTTATTTCATTTTTTCAAATGTAACATGAGAATCATTTTTGTATCTAGTCTCCCAATACATCTCAATTTTTCAATCCTTTTGGATGTAATTTCTTTTATCGTGTGATAGTGTAGTAATATAACCACCACCACAACAGATTTACTATATTTGGGGAGTTAAATTGTTATTATAGGACTTTTATGATTAATATTGGGAGAAATATTTTAGAAAACAATGATTAGAGAACATAACACTATCAAAAACTTTGACGATAAGTTTTTTTGAAGGATAATAACATAATATTTATATAAGGTAGAGAAAATGTGATTTTTTAGAAATTAAATACCTATATGGATTATGTAAATTGGATGTTCCTATAGAATATATGAACTCAGTGTCAACACCCTAAAAAATACTGGTTGAGTATCAAATCAATCTTCACTTGGTGCTCTATAAGTGGGCCTTAGAATATACACCTGGATAGATACTCTCGAGGGATATACTCTTATTGATTCTAATTATCTGTATTAACCATTTAAGAATATTTGAAAATGTTTTTATAACCTTAATATATTCACAAATACTAATATGATTTTGAGATCAGCTAGGCATTAATTCTCAATTCATGTCTAGTGTTACATAATCTTTGAAATTATATAATATGATTATAAATTTATAAAGTTATGAGGTAATATAATATATCCCATTATTTAGACATGGTTTCTAGTAGAATGAATTAAAACTATATCAATTCACTTTATCTATATAGGGATTACCCGCCTAGGCATTATAACAATGTTACTACTAGAGTTAGAGATAGATCGTTACAAATTATAATAATATTAAGGTGCTGAATGAGGTTATGACTAACAACATTTCCCATATAGAGGAACATGTTATTCCAAAACATGGAGAAATAATATTAGAAATTTTAATTTGAAAATATCCACCATAATTCAATGTGATTACAAATCCATTAGTAGTTGAGTAATGGATCAAGTATTTGAATCAAATATTTATCTATCTGGGGTTTAGTGAAAGGTAGAATGTTTTCATGGTAGTTAATCACTTATGGGAAATGTTGATCAAATGTGATTATTGGTCCTATACACTTAGGATTCATAGTAAATAAATTTATTGGGTGGAACACTTTTATTGAAATATTTAATGAAAAATACTTTCCACATGGGCAACAAGTTAACATGTAGAGTTAACTCCTCAATCTAAGGAAAAACATAAAAGGAAATATTTTTGAATATGAAGCTAACTTTTCATGTGATATTAACTCATTATTTACATTATATACATAATCCAAGAAGTAATATTGATCAATTATTTTATGGGATAAATACTATACTTTGAAGGGAATTAGTCCCTCAAACATTTTCATTATATAAAGATAAAATATCAGTTTCATCATGATATAGAAAAAATTTCAATGTATTATTATTTCCTGATAAAAAATGAAAACAAGGGGGGGCTATGAACTATAAAAAATATGAAAAAATTAAAGAAGGGAATTGTTGAATTTTCAAGAGGTAATAATTATGAAAGTAAATACCATGGAACATGCTTGAAGTGAATTAGAGTTTTATTTAAGTGTGGTGAGAAAGGACACTAAACTCTTGATTTTAATGGGAAGAAATAATCCGATAATGTCTAATGATTAAACTTTAATGATATAGTGCACTATCAGAACTAATAACCCTAATAATATGGTAATTTTCCCCATAAATGAACTGGGAATAATTGCTAAGCTTCTATGATCACTATTACTAAGATCGTAGTTCCTAAATATGTGGTAGTATGTACCTTGATGGTAGAAACAAATTTATCTATTTCTTTATTTAATTCTCGAGCTTCACAAACTTTTATTAGTTCAATGTTTGAAAATAACATTATATTTTTTTTTCTAGAACATTAATAAGGGAGATATTAATATAGAATCATAGTAAAAATACTTTTGGGACAAGGATATGTTAGTCAGTTCTTATTTGGAAAGATAATCCTACCATATTTGAATACATGATTATTATACTTGAGTGTGAGCTTCAGTTTTAAATTGATCTCATACCTGATGTAAAATCTACCTCTATGACACCTAGTATGTTGGAAAAATGGATTTAATGGAGTTTATGAAGTAATCTGTAAGAGTTGTGTGATATTGGATTTATATTCCCTCATATTTTACCATGTGGAGAAACTATTCTCTTTATTAAGTATAAATATGGGCCTATGAGGTTGTGCATCAATTATAGGGAAATAAATTCCATTACTTTAAAGAACAAGAATCCTCCTCCACTTGTTGATGATTTTTTTTGATAAAATTCATGTAGCTCAATATTTTTCAAATATAGATCCATGTTTTAGGTTTTATCACCTACAGGGGAATAAGGAAGATATCAGAATGATGAAATTTCATAAGGGGTTTGACATTATGAATATACAATAATTCCTTTTAGATTTACCAATTCTCCCTGTATTTTTTTGAATACAATTAATAGTGTATTAAAGGATTATATTAATACATTTATTATGGTATTTATTGATGTTATTGTGGTATATTCTAAAAACCATGATGAGCATAAGATTCATTTGTGAACTATTCTTAGAACTCTTAGAGAAAAAAGAGTTACATAAAAAATCTAGAAAATGTTATTTCTGACTTCAAGAAGTTTCCATTCATGAACATATTATCTTTAATAATTTAATATTAATTGATACTTAAATGAAAAAGGATGCGATGAAATGGGAAAAAACAAAAATTATAAATGAGGTACACAATTTATCCATGTTGACATTGAAATGGGTTAAATAAATATGGTTACAAGATTGAACATATTTTTTTTGGGATAATTAAAGAGGATATTGAAAAATATTCTAATATGGAATTTACCATCAAGAGTGGATGAATTTATGATTTATAGTGATGAATGAAAGGTGGGATATGGATTTTTACTAATGTAGAATGGTATAGTTTTTTCTAATGTATCAAGGCAGTTAAAAATTAATAAATTGAATGATCTAACCAAGGATCTTCAATTGGAAGATATAATTGTTCCACTGAATATATGGAAATATTTTCATTATGGTGATACATGTAAAATATATATGCATAAGAAAAGTTTGAAATACATATTATCAAAGAAAGAGATCATCGTGTGGAAAAGGAATTAGTTTCCACTACCCAAGGATTATGATTTCACAAAATACTACAACATATGGATGGAAAATAAATAAGATGGTGCATTTAATATCATTTATCATAGTGTTTGGACTAAAATGGGGATTGAAAATTATCCAATATTCAAGGATTTAGTAATGTTGGATATGTGCTCTATCTTTTCATTAGATAAAAATAGAATTATTAGGTGAATCTTATAGCTAATATTTTCAATACACCTAGGTAACAAAAATATGTATCGATATTTGAAGGTAAATTTGTGTGTGATGATATTAAACTGGAAAATTTCATACAATGAATCAAGATAATTGGTTTTTTATATGTAAAGGTTCAGAGAAAACTTCCAAAAAGAATAATGAAACCACTAACTATTGGTTTCTTAAAATTGGTTAACATTTCTATGGATTTTTTCAATCGATTATCAAATAATCCTAGAAAGAATGATATCATATAGTTTGTTATTGATTACCATACCAAGTCCACATATTTTCGTACTACAAGGGAAGATCTACCTCTTTAATACCTTCCAAAAATATATATTGATGAAGTAGTGAGATTTCATGAAGCCCCTATTTTATTTTATCTGATTGTGATATTTGGTTTAGATTAAAATAATGGAAGAGTATTTAGAAGGATTTTAACACCTTGTAAATCTAAAAGGACTATTCATTCTTAGAAGGAATTATTTATTCATGCTAACTTGACATACAATGAATATGGTATATGTTTCTGATGCTTTCGTCGAGGCGTGCGCATCCGTCTGTGGAGGACGCGCTGCTTGTTGCCCCGCATTCCCGCTTTCCAAAGGCGGGCGGAATTCGTTCCTTATTTAGGGACGTCTGCTTCTTGATCGAAACGGGATGATGGGATGTCGGTTCTACCTTCTGTGGATTCCTCCTCAGAACTCGTCACCTAGTCCGGGTCTCCCTCATAGATTTAATACGTTGTTCGTGAAACTCTTCTCAGTGCCATGTTTCCATGGACGCCGGTTAATTACACTACTTCTGTCGGGACATTCCAAAGGGTCTGGTCAGGGAAACAACCTTCAGTCGAGGGAGTAGTCACGTTGAGGCATCAGTAGCGTGTCTGGATGCTGGGGAACCTGGCATGCCTGTCTATTATCCCTGGTCACAGGGCTTCTTGAGGGCGTGGAAGCCCGAGGCATCCCACATTGAGTTCAGGGAATTATATGCCATAGACACATATCTGAGGTTTTCCTCAGCTTCCTGTGTTTAACACAGGGTATGCCGCGAGTTTAACGTCCAGCGAAGACGGATCGGCCCGATCAGAGCATTAACTAGAATGGATCAGATTGATGGATCTCCCTTGAAGGGGTGCCGATACCAGGACCAGCCCATGGGAGGCTGTGAAGAGGAGCGTGCCGACATGATCTCACTGGGATATGACAGCCCGGGCAAGAATCAGGGTGGATGATGGATAGATGAATGAAGTGGAAAGGGGAATGGCAAGGAACCATTGCAAGGGAAACGGCGAAGTTGGGATTCAGCCTTGAAGGGGCTTCCTATGTATCCCCGTGGCAGGGAATCAAAGTCTGCGTAGTTCGGGATGGCGCCGGTGGACCGACACGAGGGTGGACCTTGGTCTGATGGGCATCATCAGCGAACTGACGTGGATGGGGAGGACTAGGAGGGTCCTAGTGGTGGTGGGCTTGGACCCCATGGAGGCTTCCTACATACCATGTCACTACATGGATCAAAGACCACGTAGATCATAGGGGCTTCATCGGCGAACCGACGTGAAATTGGACCTTGGACCGATGGATGTCGTCAGCAAACCAACGTAATGGCGGACCTTGGTCCCATGAGTCAGCGAACCGACATGAAGGTGGATCTTGGTCCGATGAGAGATGGGCTTGAACCTCTGGGAGGCTTCCTACGTACCATGCCTTGACCTGGATCAAAGACCTCGTAGTTCAAAGGGATTCATCGGTGAACCGACGGGAAAGTAGACCCACGGGTCCACTAGTGGTGGGCTTGAACCTTGAGGAGGTTTCCTACGTACCATGCCTTGACATGGATCAAAGTGCTCGTAGTTCAAAGGATTGATGGAATATAGTTTAACGCCATGCGGGACGGTAGTGAACCCTGACGTGAATAAACGACGGGCAGTGGGTGTCGGCGAACCGACATAAATGAGGGACCTTGGTCCGATAGGATATGGGCTTGAACCTCTGGGACGGTTCCTATGTACCATGCCTTGACAAGGATCAAAGTCCTCGTAGTTCGGTAAAAATGGGGGGCTTGGCACACTGACAAGGAGACGGTCTGGGCCAATGATTGTTGGGCTTGCACCTCAGGGAGGCTTCCTACGTACCATGCCTTGGCACGGATCAAAGACCTCGTAGTTCGGATCGGTCACAACGGCTTGCCGTCGGACTGGAATGCAGTTTAATGTCATGCTGGACGAAGGTAGAACTCAACATGAATTGGATGATGGGTGGGCTTGAACCTCGTGGAGGCTACCTACGTACCATGCCTTGACATGGATCAAAGACCTTGTAGTTCAGATGGGTGTACAGTTTAATGTCATGCGGGACAAGGGAATACAGTTTAACGTCATGCTGAACGAGGGAATACAGTTTAACGTCATGCTAGACGAAGACATGCAGTTTATCGTCATGCTGGACGGGGGCGAAACTCGATTTGAATGAATGACCGATTAATGTGGCTTGAACCTCATCGAGGCTTCCTATGTACCATGCATTGACATGGATAAAAGTCCTCGTATTTCTCTAAGGGTGGGGGTCAGGGTCGGTGCTCACTCTAAGCCCACGTGAGTCATTCTCGGTGTGAGAAACAAGAGGTTGCAAGGACCTGACGATCACGTTGCGAAGGATGCGTCCGTGAGAAGCAAAGAGGGGCTTACGCATTAGGCGTCCCATGGTGCTGGGACTTACTCCAGGATGGAGGCCCAAGGTGCGGCAAAGCACAACGAAAGAGGTATTTGGGACCAATGATGGGGGGTGACTCGTTCCCTATCACGCCCTCCACTGACCTTGGTAGTGGGGAAGTACGGAGATGCAGGGGTGCAACAATCCGTTGGGGAACTAGGGTCGCCCTTCTCCTATGAACATACACCACTCCAATAAGGAGGATATCATCCCTTGTGTATGGGTGATTACACTCCTATGGAGACGAGTGGTGTAAAGAATGTTCGAGCTGATGGGACCCTTCGTGATAGGCACGAGGTCAGGTCACAGTTTAACGTCATGTGTTGAGGACGTGATGCTTGGCTGTTTAACGTCCTTCATCTCGGACGAGGTGGCTTCACTCCACACCCCTAGGACTTACATAACCAGTACCCTCTGGTCCTTGGGGGAGGGAAGGTACTGGCAAGTCCATGGTCAAGGGGGGTTGTGGAGCGAGCCATCGAGGGGTCCACGTTAGCGTGACTATGCGAAGAATCAATAGCTGTTAGCGTCCCTATGCGAAGAATCATTAGGCAGAGCAACGCTGCGAGTGGTATTGTCCATGGGACTTTGAAATCACATCGTGCATACCTGGAGGGTCGCACGGGAAGGGGAATTTCCAAGAAAAGGAGTGTGCTTCGCGAAGCGGAGTGCCTTGGCCTTAGCATGGGGCATAGGTGTGAGTGGAGGGTGCTTCGCGAAGTGGAACAGTATTCGCAGAGCACTGCCTCGCGAAGATGAGGTTCCTCGCAAAGCAGGGTGCTGCGAAGCAGTGTGCTTCGCGATTTCTAGTGATCCTGCCTTAGCATAGGGATCACTAGTACAGCTTGGGTGTTTCGTGAAGCATAAACACTCCGAGGCTGCCCGGGTTCCCTTGAGAATCCCCTTCCTTTGCGAAGGCCCTTGAGCTTCACGAAGGGCATCCCTCTCGGAAGAGGAGCTCAAAACGAGACAAAGAAAAGGCTTCACATGAAGTAGAAGTACCTCACAGAGCTCATGATTCTCGGGGCAAAGATTGCTTCGCGATTCGGGAGAGGAGAAGCTGAAAGGTCAGATTGTCCATCTTCGGGACTCAGGGGGAGTCCAGTATTTATAGGCAGGGGGCGCTGCGAAGCAGAACTCTCGCACCGACTCAGGTGCTTCGCATCGTGCTCGCGAACGTCAAAGGCAGTCGCGGAGAGTTACCACCTCCGGAGCTTCGCGGCGGGCTCGCGAACATCAAATGCGTTCGCGGAGAGTTACCGCCTCCAGAGCTTCGCGGTGGGCTCGCGAACTTCAAATGCATTCATGGAGATTTAACGCCTCTGGAGCTTCGCGGTCGGCTCGCGAACGTCAAATGCATTCGCGGAGATTTACCGCCTCTAGAGCTTTGCGAGACCGCGATGCTCGGGGTGCTTTGCACCGGTGCTTCGCGTCGGTGCTTTGCGAGGCAGCGTGCCAACCTTCTTTTTCGTCCCTTCCTTTCGTGCAATATTTTGGCGCCAACAAATTCCCCCCTTAGACTTGGAGCCGCGGAGGGTGAAGGGTCGAAGTCTGAGGGAAAATCGCCAAAATTGTCGCTGGTTCGTGATGCGGCTTCGCAGAGGGGGCCTGCGGTGCTGATCGGGGCCACGGATCCGGACGCGCCGCGATACGCTGCGTGGGTGAGGCACGCTGCGATGCTCCGAGGTCGCCGCCTATAAAAAGGGGGGTTGAACTCTTTTGTCTTCATGCGACTTCCTTGTCTTTTTGTGCTCTCGATTTCACGATGCTCTGCGTACTCCGCGACAGCCCTCCGCGAATCGAGCTTCACGGCGAACCGCGGGTCTTCGACTCCGTGTCCGCGCCAAGCGAACTTCTGTTTGTCGGCCTAGGCCAGACATTGCGGCGTGGTCTCATGACCGACCTTCACGATTTGGCTTGGCGATTCAGCTGCGAGATCCATTCTGAAAAAATTATTTTCTGAGTGCCAGAACTGAAATGGCCCATCGAGAAGCTGTATTGGGGGTCCTTGCAGATGTCGCCTATCGGGATGAGATGGCCAATAGTCCAGGCCTTGGGGAGATGGTCCGAATCCATTCAGACCATGCTTCTTTGACAGATCTGCTATCGGAGGGTCAGAAAGATTATCCACAGTGTAAGAAGCTGCCATTGTACGGCTTCTGGTTGAGGGATGACGTCTTCATCCCTGAGGTGAGTAGGGACAAACCCGCTTACTGGTTCAGGAGTACAGCATGTCAGCGCCAATGGTTCAGGGCGTCCGATGGTCATGCGCAGGAGGACTTCACACCCATCACCGCTGACTGTCTCTACGACCATTTGAATGATATTGACGGGAAGCCACTGCAACCGGAGACGTCCCCTCCTCTCTACCATGCCATGCTGAAGGCGGCTTTGTAGGATTCGAAGAAGAGATGGTCCGATGAGTGGGACCTGCGCCAGGGCGACAACTTCACTGATGAATGGGCCTAGGCCTACTGGGTAGGTGCCTCATGCGAGGATTTTGGGGTTGAGCTGAGGAGAGTGGGGTTGTATAAGGCGGCATGGGACTCCCAATTCCACATCTACCAACTGAAACAACTGATGCTGGAATTGCTGAGCAGATGGTCGTCTAGGACCAATACCTTTCACCTGCATCACGGGGAGGTGGGAATCAGCCTGTGGGATGTCCACCATATTTCTGGGGTTCCGATCTTGGGGGCCATGTATGATGAGTTCCTCCCCGTCATCAGGATGTGGGAGGATACAGAACAAATTCCGTGAATGGCGTCAGCGCTGATGGCGCTCGTCCCTGGAGAGGACAAGGAGGCAGTGAGGGATGTCCACTTTAGGAGATGGTTCAAATGCTTCCTGAATTTCCCATAGAATCAAGAGTTCCCTCCGAGGCCTCAAACGTGTCAGAGGGCGGCCCAACGGGGTAAGGGGCACTCGTATTAACGGGTCTTGGAGGAAAGCCAATGGAAGACTTGGGGTTTCAGTGTCATCACTGAACAACAGCCGATAGTCAGGCTAGCGGCGTTCATCGCGGCTCTCATCTACGGTTGTATCCTACCGGTGAGGGATACAAGCATGGGGGTGCGGCCCAGCTCGTTTATTATGGCGTCCATGTTGGACATGGGGCAGCGGATCAATCTGGGGATTCCAATGCTCTCCAAACTGTACAGAATGCTGCGGCACATTAGCGAGGGCAAGAATCCGCCAAGGATATGCGGGCCCTTCAACCTCCTATATGGGTGGATCACAACACACATTAGGGGGATTTATGAGTATCTAAACCCCATTTCGCCTCCAGGATCGAATTCTTTCCCCTCTATCCTGAATGCGGTCGGGAGCTTCCCATTCAAACTAGCCGTGCCGATGGTGCTGAATCGGGTGTGGAGGGCGGATGAGTTTAATCTCCACCCCTTCCCATTGCCGACGGGGAAACATATTGATGACGGGCTGGGAACAGAAGAACATCGGGCTTACCTCCTAGCCTTTCGAGGTGGAGTTTTGGTGGCACGGATAGATCGTGATCCACTCTGCGAACCGTACACCCCGCATCGGTTTGCGATGTAGTTCTGGTGCCTCCAACGGCTGACCCTCCAGGTCTACTAGGAGGTGCGTCACGAGGAGAACTCGTGTTTTATGAGGCAGCTGTGGCTCATGTTCACACGAGAAGATGGGGAGATGCAAATTGCATTGCCTCCGTACACCGCCGCCTTCAGATTGGTGAGGGAGTATGCCATTAGTTGGGAGGATGCTTACCCGGGGGAGATGCTGAAGCAACCGACTATTCAGGTCGGTAACGGTGGGCCTCCTCTATCTCGAGGTTGGGGTCGGAGGGCAGCTAGGGTTGCTCGCGGTAGCGGGGCTGCCATGGCGGAGAGACACGCACCGACCGAGGGTGTGGTAGCAGTAGCGGATCCGGTGATTCCAGAAGAGCAGGGCCATCCAGAAGGGCAGCCACCGAGGGGATTTCGTAGGATATCCACTCAGGCTCCAGGGAAGCGGCTGCGTCATATCGACATGGCAGAATATGATGTCTTCTCGGAAGCCTGGGACATTTGGGATGTTAACCGGCAATTCCTCAGCCCACCCGAGATATGGGCCCACCTGAATCACCTTGGGATGGAATTACCAGGCATAGGCCCAGTCTGGGATGGATTCATGACGTCTCCAGCGGAGGCAGAACAATACCTGGATGAGCTGGAGGATTACGTCCACTCCAGTGGTGTCCCTCGCCCAATGACAGACCGGGTGAGGGTACTATTGAATCAAACGGTCCCCCCATAGTTATTGGTTTCCGATCTGAGGGAGCACTTCCCCCTGCCAGAAGAATCAGAGGACTCCTCTCGGGAGGATGAGGCTGGAGGAGGGAGCCCGATGGAGGAGGGTGAGGTTGGAGATTAGGGCTCAGTTTCCGACAATTTCACAGAGGCTCTCGAGGTAGCATTCTGAACATCTTTCCTTATGGTCCGTTCTCAGGCCACTATGGACTTCTCACCGATGTTTGAGCCATGCAAGAGGAACTTGTTCGCAGGCCTCGTTCTCGCCCCTCGGTGGGTGATGATGCAAGACCTTTAGAACCCGCGCCTATGGCTGCGTCCAGTTCCGCGTTTAGTGGTACCAGAGCGCCCGAGGTGGCTCCTCCGGAATCTCCAGACTATCCAATAGTATACGGAGGGCCTCATCTTGGGGTCCCGTCAGTACTGGATCAAGAGCAGCGCCAGGAGGTCGATCTCCAAAAGTTTCACCTACCGGTTTCCCTATCATCATTTGTAGACTATGCCTGCCAACTAACGTTTATGTCCCTCTCTGTCGTACAGTTCTCCGACTGGCGTGGGATGCTGCGACAAGACTGGTCGGGATGTCTGGTGGCGTCCCTCCTAGGGGCATGCCGGTGATGGTGGCGATAGCCCCCCTATCTCCTCAAGCTGCGACACACACCATCACTGGCGGGACCACCAGCAGGGTCGTGCCTGAGGTCATCAAGGTGGACTCTGATGGAGAGGATCAACCGGTCGGTCCCAGTCCTGTCACGCCTGCTTCGGCGCCAGGTGCCGTACTGGATTCGACACCAGACGTTGATCCTGACAATCGCACAGACTGGGACGAAATGGCCTCCGACGAGGAAGACAACAGCATAGTCCACCGCTGGTCGTGGAAGCTAATCACGCGCTTCATCAAGGACACCCCCCAAGCTCAATGGCTGGCCGAAATGGATAGCCTCCGCTTGCGGTTGCGCGAACTGTGCGCTAGGGGAGTGGATGCCCAACGTCCTCACGCACTCATCCGAGATCTTATGGCTGAGACGATCTAGGAGCATGATTGTGGGCTCAGCATAGACTGGCAGCGGAGGAAGGTGAATAACATCAAGAAGCTCCAGGAGGCTGAAGGCGAGGTCCAACAGATGCAGACTCGGGCAGATGAGCTTTCAGCCTCTCTTAATGCACAATCTGATTTGGTCTTACGGTTGAAGGCCCAGCTGGTAGAGGCAGAAGAGTATATGAGGCAGGCCTCTGGAAAGATGGATGTCGTTCAAGCTGGCGTAGAGCGGGCCAAAGCCAAGGCTGGCTAACTGCGCCCAGCCACTGCTGAGGAGGAGTGGGAGCTGAGTTAGCGGCAACAAGCCTTGGACACCACAAGCCAATGGGTGACGGAGCTGCATCGCTCTTTTGACGGGGTCAACCCGTCCATGGGGGGAGTCAACCCCCAGGTATTTTAACAAACCAAAAAAACTTTTAATTGGTACTTTGGTGCTTCAATTTTTTTTCTTTGTTTTGAATGTCGTAGCGCGTACGATTTCCACTGTTTGAATCACCTAGTTACATCCCTACAATGTTTGTGGGCCATTCGACGACAATTCCCCAAGCCCACGTGGGTTGAGCCCGATTTGAGAAACAGGAGATAGTTGCCTTCTCGTCCCACCTAACATAGGAGTGGAGACCATGCTCCAGGCATCCGGGATTCGGATTACCAGTCCAGATTTCCGAAAGATGGGAGGGGCTTGACCAGAGAAGGAATTTTTCTAAACAGCCAAATTACCGTTTCTTCAGCGTGCTCTTACGCACGAACGGTGCAGCGCCAGGGGGGCTGAAATCGGTCCAAACAGATGGAAATGGGAAGTGTGAATCACAACACCCAAGATTCGGAACACTGTGGGGATGGTGTGACAATAAGGGACAACTGTTAACCATGGAGGAGAAGCGGTATCCTTACTGTGTTAGCCTGAAATGGGGACAAAAAATGAGGGTCGACCATTGACCATGTTCGAAACACGGGACCATGTCACAAATGTTGTCGGTCAATATTTCGGGACGTTGGCCCAGGACAGTAGGTGGACCCTAGTTTAAGTATCCATACTATTAGGGGGTCCTTCCAAACATGACCAGTCTTCCAGGACTTTGGCCCAAGATGGTAGGTGAGCCGATGCGGCATGAGACCAGGCCGTTAGGGGGTTCCTTTAGACATGAAAGGGGACGAGGGTCCGAATAAGGGGCACGCAAAGCGTGAAATATAGAGTGATGGTTTGTCCGAACAGAATCCAACACTCATGTAATTACATCACCGTGGTGGGAGTAGCCATATGGGCACACTGGTATGATCATGGATCATTCCTTCTTTGGGACAGGGCCTCTGTGGAGAGGGGGCCTGCCGCTTCCCAATGGGATCTTGGGGCATCCTGAACTTGTTCAGGGCAAAATCCCAGCTACATAGTTCCCCCCGAGGGGTCAGGCCAGAGGGCTGGAAATGGGGTGGAACATGATTTTGCGATTCCTGGGGCTGGACCCTAGGTGAAATGCCTGGGTGTCCCTATGAATCCCATAAGGATGGGAATCAAGCCATACGTAGTTCTGGGGAGGCAGTTTAACGTCATACAGGACGAGGATACATGGACTCCTGTAGTTTAACGTCATACGATATGACGTGGAATACAAGGGAGGATCCCAGGGAACGTGTGGTGCGGTAGATATGAAACTGACGTGAACGAGGACTTGGAAGTCCAAATCACCCCACGTACCCCCGGAGGAAACTCTCTAGGTCAAGAGACCAAGAGTGAGGATTAGGCTGGGCCCGAAGCAGAGTGATCAGGCATTCCCACATACCCCATGAGGATGGGAATCAATACATACATAGTTTTGGAAGTATAGTTTAACATCATGCAGGACGATGAGAAGCCAGACCATGTTGGTACACATCCGGCCAAAACAACTAAGCCCACATGAGTCGTGCTCTGTGTGGGAAACAAGAAGTATTGGTGGGAATTTCCCGACACAAAAAGGGGCAGGTTAGGGCACAGGGACGTTCGGTGAATACCTACCCAATGACACTAACACGATCATTTAGCGCACCTATATGCGCGAGGAGAAAGAGCCGAGTATGATGGAATTGCACTTGAACATGAGGAAGTGGAAATGTGTGAATCATGGCGCTCGCGATTCAGATCACGATGATGGCGGCGTGACGATGGAGGATAACTGTTGACCATGGTGGAAACCCAGCATCCATATCGCGTTAGCATAGAATGGGGACAAACAAATGAGGGTTGACCGTTGACCATGTTCGAAACACGGGACCATGTCACAAATGTTGTCAAATATTTGTAGGGACGTTGGCCTGAAACGATTGGAGGGACCTTAGGTCCAGCGTTCATGGAGAGCCCTTAATCCCAGTATCCATGTCGTCTGAGGGTCCTTTTGGATATGGAAGAGGATGATGATCCAAATAGCGAGCTCACGAAGCTTGGTCGTGAGACGAAGGGAATGTCCGTATGAAAGTCCCACACATCTGGCTCTTTGTCGAAACACATCTGAATACGACAACGAGATGTATTAGAGAGAGGGAGAAGATTACTTTCCCATGGGGACATCTTAGTTTAGGGTCGTAGAATTCGGACCATGGATGGGAGGATACATAAGAGGCACATGGTGGAGTAACTCAAACACCTGGTGTGAATGGGGATAGGGGGTGTGTACGGTGCGGTGAACAACATGATGTGAATGAGGTCGTAATCCCATATCACACCGCATGACCCCCTTGGGAGAGGCTTTAGGTCAAGGGACCAAAAGCGAAAGTTATGCTGGGCCTGCGGGGAAGTTCCCGGGCGCTCCTATGTATCTCATGAGGATGAGAATCAAGCCATACGTAGTTCTTGATGGACCTTGGACCATGAATGGGTAAAGGGAGCAGGGGACACATGGCAGCAAAACCTGACGTGAAGTAGGACCAAAGCCCTACTTACCATGCGTTCTCTGGTGAAATGCTCGAATCGAGGGACCGGACACAAAGGTTAGGTTGGGCCCACGGGGAAGTTCCCAGGCGCGCCTATATATCTCATGAGGATGAGAATCAAGCCACACGTAGTTCTGAAGGGTCGCATGGTAAGGTACCAGTTCCAAGAGAAAAGGGGAGTGCGGGCATGGCCCTTGCACTAAAAGAAGCAGAATTTGATATATCTTGTTTGTTCTTTAAGGTGAGTGGTTTTTTTTGTGAAGCGATAGGCCTACAGTAGTAGGTAGTGGTGTCGCCACAAGGATCAAGCCGTGATATGCATTGACAAATGGCATGGCACGTGACCAATACCCAATGTGAGGTCCTCTACAACGAGGTCACCACAATGTAGTGCTGTTTTTTCGTCGTGCGGCCAAGACGATAATGTCGCAGTTTAGGGTCGTATGATAGGACCAAGCGTGCATTTTATCGTCATGCAGCGCAGACGTAGCAGAGACGATGCTAGGTCGGGAACGTGCGTAGTGTTATGAAACACAATTGATGAAAACATCATCCCACATCACATTGTACACTAATCGAAGAGGGAGACCTTAGGCCGAGGGGCCTATATAAAGGTAAGAGGTGAAATAGGGGGAGAGACCGGCTCCCTAAACGGGATGTACCCGAAGACAGGGCGTCCGGGCGGTCCTACGTATCCCATGAGGATGGGAATGAAGCTGAACGTAGTTCCAGATGGATCTTAGTTTATGGTCTTAGAGCCCGGACCGTGAATAGTAACAACTTCCCATGTTAGCGCAGACGTCAACCCAATCCCTAAGCCCACGTGAGTTAAACTCGGTGTGGGAAACAAGGGGGGGAATCCTCATCGCAATACTTGTTGCGTCCATCAGAGGGGAGTCGGCAGAGAGCCCCGAAGGACTCCTTTGACGCGGCTTGTTTCCCCAACATGCAGACGTGCACTGAGGAAAAGTACCAAGAGTTCCGAGACTCTACATGGACATGATGAAGTGATGAAGGGTGTGAATTGTGTACCCGACATTTTGGGCTTAATGGATTGGTGTGGCGATAGAGGAAAACTGTTAACCATGGTGGAAACACAGCGTCCATATCGTGTTAGCCTGAGGTGGGAACAACAAATGAGCATCGACTACTGACCATATTCGCAACGCGAGATTTTATTGATTTGTTGTCTGAAACCTTCGGGGTAGTTAGCCCGTAACGGTAGGAGAGCCCTTGGGCGTAGTATCTAGGCCGTTCTTGGGGGTCCCTCCGGGTGTGAAAGATGATGGAAGCCCTGATGCAGGGATACAAAAATCCTTGAGAGCCGGTGCGGACGTGTCCGAGTAAATCTTGGAAATCCAGGTAATAAACCAGAGTACTCTTAGGCACATTGGTGAGCCGTCGAAAAGGGATCGATGAAATAGCTTAGTAGGGAGAGGTACATGGAGTGGTCATTACGAGACCGGCGTGAATGAGAAAATAACCTCACGCCACCCATACACTCCTACAAGAGAGGACCTGGGCCGGGGCCCGGGAAGGCCAAGGGGCCTGATGGTAAGGCATTGGTCAGGAAGGCTTGACCTTCTTGCAGTTTAACATCTTGCAGTAAGGACGAGGGCTGGGGACCTGAGGAGGCCAAGGGGCCTGAGGCTGGGGCTCGTAAGGGAAGGCGTACGACATGGTACCTGATCCCTACCTAAATGAGGACATAGTCCCACACCACACTTTACACCCTGGGTAAGAGGTTGGGCGGAGGGGTCTGAGAAGGCCATGTGGCCTACGATTAGGCATCAGTCAGGAAGGCCTGATGGGTCTGATCTCAACGTGAATGAGGACGTAGTCCCACACCACACAGTACACCCCTATGGGGAATCGGGGCCGTGGGCCCGACCGCTAGCATCACCAGGGAGGAAGCTTTTCACTTCGGGATGGGGTAGAATGAATCACTGCACTCGATGTCTGGGATATCTCGGGGTGGACCCGAAGATCCAGGACACTGTTGACCATGTTCGAAACACAGCGTTCTTATGGTGACCTAATTTGGGAGCAACAAATGAGCATCGACCACTGACCAAATTCGCAACGCGGTACTTGTATCGGCTTATTGCTTGAAAACCCTTGGGGGAATTGGCCCGTATCGGTAGGAGAGCCCTTGGGCATTGTATCCAGGTCGTTCTTGGGGTCCCTCTGGGCGTGAAAAATAATGGAATCCCAGTCAAGGAGTGGGTGAAGCATAGTTGTATCCATCCACGACAGAGGAAAACATCTCCAAGGGGGATGTGCAGCCAGGTTGAGATTTTCTCGATGTGAGTTGGGGAAAAAGTGTACGCCCTGCCATATGTCTTGACCCGGGGGGAAGATTTTGGCTTTTGGGATGGGCCAACGGACGAAATGCCCGGGAGTTCCTACGTATCCCATTAGGATGGGAATCAAGCCATACATAGTTCTTGAAGGCCATGCAGTTTAGCGTCATGTGGTGAGGACGTGGGAGGATAGAATAACGGGAGTGGGAACATGTTGTGACCCTTACAATCCTTGTGTGATCGGGGTTGTATGAGCGGGGCTAAGAAAGACTACTCCCTGCTACACAAAGATCCTCCAAGGAAACTATTCCCAGGGGGGTTCGTGGAAGAGAAAAGCTTGGGGCTGGGCTCAAGACAAGGCATCTGAGAATCCCTATGTATCCCATTGAGATGAGAATCAAGCCACACGTAGTTATTGAAATGCAGTTTAATGTCATGCGGGACGAGGATACATCTCATTTGGGGATATGTAAGGTATGGCAAGTAATCCGACGTGAATGAGGAAATAACCTCAAACCATACCGTACAATCTCGCAAGAGGGTAAGTCGGGGAAAACCAAGGGGCCTGAGGCCGGACTGCGGTCAGGGAGACCTGACCAGCTTGCAGTTTAACATCTCGCGGTAAAGACGGGGGTCGTGGGCCCGAGGAGGCTAAGGGGCCTGAGGCTGAGCCTCGGTCAGGAAGGCCTGACTGGCTTGCAGTTTAACATATTGCTGTAAGACGGGGGTCGTGGGCCCGAGGAGGCAGAGGGGCCTGAGGCTCAGCCTCGGTCAGGAAGGCCTGACTGACTTGCAGTTTAACGTCTTGCAGTAAGGACGGGGGTCGTTGGCCCAAGGAGGCCGAGGGGCCTGAGGATGAGCCTCGGTCAGAAAGGCCTGACTGGCTGCAGTTTAAAGTCTTTCAGTAAGGTCGGAGGTCGTTGGCCCGAGGAGGCCGAGGGGCCTGAGGCTGAGCCTCGGTCAGGAAGGCCTGACTGGCTGGAGTTTAACGTCTTGTAGTAAGGATGGGGGTCGTTGGCCCGAGGTGGCCGAGGGGCCTGAGGCTGAGCCTCAGTCAGGAAGGCCTGAATGGCTGCAGTTTAACGTCTTTCCATGAGGACAAGGGCCATTAGCCTGAGGAGGCTGAGGGGCCTGAGCTGAGCCTCGGTCAGGAAGGCCTGACTTGTTGTAGTTTAATGTCTTGATGTAAAGACGGGGGCCATTGGCCCGAGGAGGCTGAGGGGCCTGAGGCTGAGCCTCGGTCAGGAAGGCATGACTGGCTGCAGTTTAACGTCTTGCAATAAGGACGGGGGCCGTTGGCCCGAGGAGGCCGAGGGGCCTGAGGCTGAGCCTCGGTCAGGAAGGCCTGACTGGATGCAGTTTAACGTCTTGTAGTAAGGACGGGGGGCCGTTGGCCCGAGGAGGCCGAGGGGCCTGAGGCTGAGCCTCGGTCCGGAAGGCCTGACTGGCTGCAGTTTAATGTCTTGCAGTAAGGATGGGGGTTATTGGCCCAAGGAGGCTGAGGGTCCTGAGGTTGAGCCTCGGCCAGGAAGGCCTGACTGGCTGCAGTTTAATGTCTTACAGTTAGGACGGGGGGCTGTTGGCCCGAGGAGGCCGAGGGGCCTGAGGCTGATCCTCGGTCAAGAAGGCCTGACTGGCTGCAGTTTAACATCTTGCTGTAAGGACGGGGGACGTTGGCCCGAGGAGGCTGAGGGGCTTGAGGCTGAGCCTCGGTTAGGAAGGCCTGACTGGCTACAGTTTAACGACTTTCCGTAAGGACGGGGGCCGTTGGCCCGAGGAGGCCGAGGGGCCTGAGGCTGAGCCTCGGTCAGGAAGGCCTGACTGGATGCAGTTTAATGTCTTGTAGTAAGGACGGGGGCCGTTGGCCCGAGGAGGCCAAGGGGCCTGAGGCTGAGCCTCGGTCAGGAAGGCCTGACTGGCTGTAGATTAACGTCTTGCCGTAAGGATGATGGGAAGATCTTAGTTTAAGGTCATAGATCTCGGACCATTTCACAGTTTATCGTCTTGCGGGACGAAAATGCAGTTCAAGGTCATGCAAGGCCTTACAGTTTAAGGTCGTGTTGGACCTTACAGTTTAAGGTCGTGTTGGACCATAACGTGCAGTTTAAGGTCATGCGGGACCATTTTGCAGTTTATTGTCTTGCAGGACGAAGATGCAGTTTAAGGTCATGCGGGACCATACAGTTTAAGGACATGTTGGACCTTACAATTTAAGGTCGTTTTGGACTATAACGTGCAGTTTAAGGTCATGTGAGACCATTTTGCAGTTTATTGTCTTGATGGACGAAGATGCAGTTTAAGGTCGTGTGGGACCCTTTTGCAGTTTGTCGTCATGCAGGACCCTTTTGCTCTAGGCAAAGTATCACTTGAGGAACATGGCATTGGTGGGAGGGGTTATGCGCTCTCCATCTATGGTCACCAAGGAGTATGCTCCATTGGGGTAAACCTTATGGATGATATAAGGCCCTTCCCATTTGGGTTCTAACTTGGGCGGTTTCCTACCAGGAATCATTGGCGCTCGAAGGGCCAGTACTAGGTCGCCTTGTAGAAAAGAACGGAGACGAACCTTCTTGTTGAAGGCCCTCACTATCGTATCCTGATGCCTTTCTAGATTGTGCAGGACACGAAGCCAGTTCTCTTCCAGTTCTTCTAACTCAGCTAGATGGATTTCAGCTACCTCATCTGAGGTCTGGTGATCATAGACTACAGTTCTTAACGATGGAAGATGGATCTCAATGGGTAGGACGACCTCAGATCCTTACACCAGGGAATATGGGGTCACCTGGGTAGAGTTACGAGTCATCGTACGGTAAGCCCAGAGGGCGTTGTAGAGCTTGTTCGACCAACTTTTCTTGTTTTGACTAACCATCTTCTGCAAAATGTTATAGAGGGTTTTGTTGAACGCCTCGATCTGTCCGTTTTCATGCACGTGGTAGCGGGAGGTATGGTTCGAACGGATGTCATACTTGGCTTACAATTTCTTTAGTTCAGCCACTCGGACGGTGGTGCCGTTATCGGTGAGGATGGCATGAGGGACCCCAAACTGGTGGATAATATTGGAGCTCACAAAGTTGACCATGGAACGGGCTTTAACCTATTTGAGTGGAACTGCCTCTGCCCACTTGGAGAAGAAATCTGTAGCAGTCAGGATGAACCTACACTGGCGGGCTGTTGCTGGTGGATACGGTCCCACTACATCAAGTCCCCATACCGCAAATAGGCAAGAGTACTTTGTGGTGTGGAGGGGCTCCGACGGCCGATGCAGGAAGTTGGCATGAACTTGGCATGCGTGGCATCTCTTGGCATACCCAATACAATCGTGGATCATAGAGAGCTAGAAGTACCCCAATCTCCGGATTTGATGGGATAGGTTCAGCCCAGCTTGATGGGCGCCACAGGAACCGGTGTGAAACTCTTGCATAACTTGAGGAATCTCTACAACTTGAATGCAACAGAGGATGACACCATCAAAGCTCCGCTTATAAAGGATCTGTTCAAGACTGGGGCCGCTCTGGAGGGTAAAATGCAGCGCGCGGCGTCAGATTCGCTTGTGCTCGGCCCGGTCGCCCGAGAGGTGACCATTTTGGAGATACTCGACAAAAGGTGCCCTCCAGTCGGGAGTGGCTTCATCCACTGTGTTTGACGAACCCAGGGCCCCTGACGTAGAGGGTCCGTCAGTGAGATGACTTATCCACAGGCCATCATTGTCCTCTTGGGTGACGGGGGCGTTGACTCTCCGGTGTTCAACATGTATGATCAAATCATCTTGCTCGGGTTTTGTGAGTGACGTGGCTAAGCCAGCCAAGGCGTCTGCTTGACCGTTCTGTGACCGTGGGACATGGGTTACCTCTGGTCAAGAAGAGAACTGGGCCATTAGGCGGAGGGTGTACTCCAGCAATGGTACAAGCTCCGGCTTCCTGACAACGTAGTTGCCATTAACCTGTTTGATTACCAGCTCGGAATCTCCTTTCAAATGTAGATGGGGCACATGGATCTCAAGGGACAACTCGATACCGGTGATGAGAGACTGGTACTCTGCCTCGTTGATCGTACAGCCTTCCGACAAAAAAAAATGAGTATGGTAGGACGGCTTGCGCCGGGGTAATGAAGACAATACCCAGGCCCACTCTGTTGAGCTTAGGATCGTTGAGCCGCCTACCAGTGGGGCTCCGAGAGGCGCCGTCGAATTGCATTTGCCAACATGGGTCGACATGATCGACTGAGAGGATCGTCTCATCAGGAAAATCCAGGTCCAGGGATTGATCCGCGGAGGTTGGATGGGCGGCTAAAAAGTCTTCCAACGCCTGTCCCTTAATGGCCTTCTGAGGTACGAACCTGATATCAAACTGCTGGAGAATCACTTCCCAACGTGCTAGTCGGCCAGTCAGCATGGGGCGATTCAGGATGTACTTTAGTGGGTCTAACCAGGAGACCAATTTCACCTCATGGTGCTACAGGTAATGTTGCAACTTCTGCACGGCGAATACGAGCGCAGGACACCTCTTTTCGATATGGGAGTATCTGACCTCTGTTTCGAGAAGCATGCGATTGAGATAGTAGAGACTGTTCTTAGTACCCTCGTTATTCTTCTGGGTGAGCAGTGCACTGAGGGATCTTTCCAGCGTGGTCACGTAAAGGACCAGTGGCTTTCTAGAAATGGTTGGCATCAAAACCAGAGGTTGGAGCAGATAATTCTTGATTTCCTCGATGGCGGTCCGACACTCCTCATCCCATTCGTAGGCAACGCCCTTCTTCATGAGCCGGGAAAAGGGCTTACACTTGCTGGCCAGATTCGCGATGAATCGGCGTATATAGGCTAAGTGGCCTTGGAGGCATCGAAGTTCCCAAATTTTGCTCGGGGGAGGCATTTGGCTGATGGCCTTGATCTTCTCTCGTTCGATCTCAATACCTCGGTATCTAACAACAAAGCCCAGAAACTTCCCAGAGGTGACCCCGAAGGCACACTTCAATGGGTTCATCTTCAGGTGATGGGAACGGAGGAAACCAAACACATTCTCGAGGTCTTTGAGATGGTCCTAGAGCTGACATGATTTGACCACTAGGTCATCTACGTAGCATTCCACCAACGTTCCAAGAATTGGCTTGAATATGCGGTGCATGGCCCTCTGATAAGTGGCACCTTCATTTCTCAAACCGAATGGCATAACCTGGTAGCAAAAGGCACCTTGGGGAGCCTTGAAGGCAGTGGACTCCTCGTCTTCGAGGGCCATCTGGATCTGGTTGTACCCGGAATACTCGTCCATGAAAGAGAGAGCTTGGAACCCGGCCGTGGCGTCTATCAATAACTCCTTCACTGGGAGTGGGAAGTCATCTTTTGGGCAGTGGCGATTAAGATCGCGGAAGTCGATGCAGACTCTGATCTGCCCATTCTTCTTCCTAACTGGCACAATGTTGGCAAGCCACTTGGGGTACTGGACTTCCTTAATGAAGTTGGCTTTGATAATCTTGTCAACTTCGGCCTCAACCATACCCCCATGAGAAGGGTGCATCTTCTTAGGAGGCTGCTTAAATCCATGATGGTTTTCCAGGAGGCCCAGACGGTGAACGGAAACCTGGGGATCTAGTCTTGGAATCTCATTGTAACTCCAAGAAAATACGTCACGGTGTTGTTTGAGGAAGTCTACGTACTGCTGCCGCTCCTCGGGGGACATGGATGCACTGATCAATGTGGGTTTCGGATCTGCCTCACTACCAAGGTTCACCTGTACCAGTTCATCAACCGTGGTAGAGACGCCTTCTTCGAAGGCAGGGGGAGCATCCTCCAGGTCTTCCTCCCCACCCGTGGGGGGATTTCCCGCGACGGGAGATACTTCTGGGCTATCAAAGCCTGAGGGACAGCTGGTGCCAGCTCGGGCAGCAGTGGTCATCATAACAGGAGACTCACTCACCATTGAGACCATAGTAATGAAGTCAGTCGATCCTATCCCATCTGGCCTTTGGCCTAAGGGGCCACGTTTGATGATATCAAAGCAGTTGTAACAAGTCGGCCTGAGTCGGTGGATTCTAGCCCGACGGAAGAGACACGTATGGCGTACCGCCGTTGTCATAAGCTTGACATTCCGGTACCGTATAGGGGTAAGAGGTTCTGGGATCACCTGAGCCTGGTTGATGTAGGAGTACGAGGTGATTTTCCGTCGTCGCTTGGACACGGGAACATGCCTTCCTTGTGTACCCAAAACAACAAAACATTGCCCCATGTCGGGGGTCGTGGCCTCCAATCAGTGGATCGGGAGTATGTAGGCGTCATCCATGCTTGCCCAGGGATCACTTGTGACCGGGGCGGGTTCATACTCACTTACTAGGATTTGCTTATCCTTACTTTTTTAATAACCAGCATCCAGATAGCAGGCCTCACAAGAAGCAAAAGGGGACACATCTCCTTGGAGCACGCCTACTCGACCGTTGAGTGAGTATTTGAGGCACTGGTGATACGAAGAAGAGACCGATGCATGCAGATGGATCCATGGCCTACCAATCAACGTGTTGTAGGCGGTGTCCTGAGAGACTACCATGAACTCGGTGCTGGAAATTAAGCCACCGAACTGAGTCTTCAGGCGGATCTTGCCGACTGAGGTTTGCTCGGTCCTGTTGTATCCCTGGATTCGGAGGTCAGAGGGATTTAAATCACCTTCAGAGAGACCCAGTTTTCACAATGTCCGGGTAGGAATTAGATTGATTTCGGAACCCGTGTCAACGAGGCAGCAGTGGACTTCCACGCCATTGAAGTGTCCTGTGGTGTAAAGGGGGAAAATGTGCCCCTGTATAGGAGGGTCCTCATCTTCACCGGAGAACGAGATAACTGCCTGACATTCAGCGTTCTCAATTGTCTCGGTATGGAAGGCTTCTGCAGCTGCTACCTCCATCTCAAACTGGAGGGGGCTCCTTAGGGCCTCGGTAAGTGACTCACGCATTTCGGATGATAGGAAAAGGGCCTGAAGGATAGAAAGCCTTGCCATAATGTCGGCCAGGTGCTTTAGGACATCATTCTTTCGTGCCAAATGCAAACCTCGGCCTACATGAGGTTTTTCGGCATTTGGAGGCATAGCGGGTCCTGCTGGGTGAACCGGCGATCGGCTAGTACTGGGTACATCTTGCTACCTACTAGTAGAAGCCTGGAGAGTAGTCGCTGGACTAAGATCGGATAGCAGAGGCTGGCCTATAGCCAGGCAAGATTGACTATGATTCGAACGGGGCATCTCTCCCTGATCTAGTAGCACAAACGGCGGTGGAGGTAGAGCCGAGGGTGTTAGATGGGGTTGCACGTGTTGAGCTCTGCGCTGAGCCTGCTGCTTGGTCTCAGTAGCGTGCATGGCTTGGCTGAAAGTGCCTGATGACATACCTCGATGACCGGTGCAGTTGTGATTCTGCTGACGTTGACGTCATTTGGAAACGTTGGGGAGGTTCACCTAGCGCTCCCCCTCGTCGGGAGTCATATAGGGCTTTACCAGCTCCACGGTGTTAACCAAAGCGTACCCCTGGCTGTCGCTTGAGAAGTCATCCACCACCGGGTGGATTCTGGGAGGAATCCCCATTTCAGAGGGCATAAAGTTACCGAGAGTACGGGATGACGACGACACCGGCAGTGCGCGTTGCTTCTTCTTGTGTCGCCGCTTCTTGCCCTTTTGGGAAGAGGTCGACTGTGTAGACGATGAGGAGGTACCAGCTACTCCTTATGAAGGTTCCGGCTACTTCAGGCGTGCCTGGATGATACCATGGGCACGAACGATGGTTTTTCGAGTCATCCAGTCGTCGTATTTCTGGGATCCACAGCTGGGAACCTGCTGCCACCCACCTTCACTGTCGCTACCGATCTCTGACCCTGAAAAGACACCCGCCACTTGTGTTGGTGTCAGACCCAACCTAACTATGTTGTTGTTGACCTGGTCTTGATTCCAGTCTTTAAACACATAGCATTTCTTTAGGGTGTTCCACAAAATCCGATGATAAGGACAGTAGTTGGGGTGATCGGTGAGATTCGCCTCTGCCGGCCTTCTACACTCGGGCAGGCGTACAATCCCTTGCTCTAGAGCACTTTGGAAGTATCCAAGGACCTGCTTTTCGTTGAAATAATAAGTCTGGTGCCTTCTTTCGGGATAGGTGGCCCTGGGGGCCTGGCTGTCCTCCTGGCCGGGATCATAGGGGGAAACAAACGTGCCTGACTAGCCTGTTGCAGAGCTTCCTCAAGGCGCTGAGCCTTATGTGAGAAATATATGAACCCTCCAGGGTAGTTCTGGGTAATTAGGGAGGGTACCAGCTCTGTCTTGACGTTCACCACACACATCTTTAGTAATTGCTCCTGAGTTAGTGGCATGTCGAGGGAATACGTAAGTCTCTTCCCCCGGGCGATGAAATCTGCGACTCGCTCATCAAGCCTTTGCTTGCACTTGAAGAGGTCTGCAATTCTAGTCTTCCGCGTGGTGGAGCTGAACTGGTATAGGAACTGCCGGCAGAGATCCTCCCAACTGGTCACCGATCCGATAGGGAGCTAGCTTTACCAGACGAATGCTGGACCTTCGAATGTCTGTACAAAACATCAGAGCTTGGCGGCTTCTTGCTGAGCCGGGGTCCCCAGCATGGGGCCACACCTGGAAGAAAAATGAGCCAAGTGCTGCGGCGGGTCCCCTGTCCCGTTGAAAGGCGAGAAAGTGGGGTTCCCAAAACCCTGGGGTGCGGGCATATCATCTACCCACATGGGATACAACTTTCCATCCACTGGGAACGCTACCTTCCGCGTTTCCAACACTTCGAGGCGGGCTGTGAGGGCCGCTATAAGATCACCTGGGTGGGGGTCCCTGTCATGACGGGGATCCCTAACCACAAGTGCGTTTCCAGGTTCCTCAACACGGTAGATGGCTTCGGCAGCTCATGGATCAACTGGCAGAACAACCTGCGGGGCGACTGGGGGAACCCGGACTGGATTCTTCAGATTGCGCCGTCGCTCAGGGGGGTTTAGTGAGACGTATCGCCCCCTCTTGCCGTAAGTTTCGGATTCTGCCCTCTCTGTGGAAGTAGCATGATCAGGGTTGCCCGGAGGCATCTCACCGGGGGGAAATTGTTCCTGCCCCTGCTGGCCCAGCCTGGGATTATCATAGCCAGGTCGCCGCTCTGCAGCACGCTTAGCCAAGAGTTCGTCAACCAGCCTCTTCTGCTCAGCAAGCTGCTGGCGTAACGTGGCCTTCTCGGGATCTTCGTTCGTTTTCTTCACAGATGCAGACGGGTCGGAGTGCTTGACACTTCCGATGTGCTGCTTACCCTTTTTGGTATTTCAACCGAGTACCAGCGACTCGGTGGGTACGGGGAGGCCTAGCAGGTTCCTCTCTTGACGGGTAACCCTCCCTGATGGGTCCAGCGGTTGCGGTACGCCCTCGGGGGGGGGGGGGTAAGTCTCCATCAAGGAATTCAAGCTCGTCTTCCTTGTCCACTACGTTAGCCATGTGGACCGCGACTCCTCTCGAGGGCATGTCCTCAATGTCACATAATGAATCGGGTTGCCGTCGGATAGGGTCGAAGAGGATAGCGGCATAGTGTCCCCAACCACGGACTTGCACATGGGGGGGTAGATTCCTTCACGATTCTGCGGAGTACTTTGAAACTCTGAACACATTTCTGTTGAAGGGTGCTCTGGCGGCCTGGCGACTCAGTGTGCTGGGCCACAAGGAGTGCGGCCAAATAGATCAGGCGACATTGCTCGCCGATTTCTTCGATGTGCTCTCAACTTCTGGTGTATTCCACCCGCTTGTAACAAAGGTGGAAGTGTGTTGCCCCTAGGGTTCGACAAAAGCACCCCCCTTCTTCAGGGGTAAGTGAATCTGGTGCGTGAAAGTTCAGTGCCGCCGTCGGCCAGAATTTCTCCGGGAAGTGATCCACTGCGAGAATACTCCAGAAACACCTGGGTTCGGACTCAGGGTCTTGCCCTGTGTTGCCCCACTCGTCAACTGGGGGTGGCTAAGGGACCGTTAGTGGTACTGAGGCGGACCTCTGGGATAGTAAACTCGGCGGCAGAGAATACGGCGAACGAGCTGACAGGACGCCGAATTTCGGGCCATCCTCTGAAGAGTGAGGTGACCTGGCCATGATGTCACGATACGATGGGATGTTAGCCACATCCTGAGTCGTGGCTACCAGTGACAGTTCATGTCGTCTATCTACCACCATTAGCCACCAAAATAGCTCTTCGTGATCTCTGGTAGAGGTAGAGGGCGCTTCTGGTGATAATGGCGGTGATTGCCCGGTCGAGACCTGCGGAATTCCCAAGACTTATTCCTCTTGGATGTACCTGCGGAGAGAGATGGGAATCTAGTGGACCTAATATTCCGGGAGAATGAGGCTAACGCACCTGGTTCCTACCCCAGTCCTTGATACGGAGGAGCGGGGAGAAGGTTCCATTGCTGAGTCGCATTCCGCTTCAGAGTCGGAGAAGCGGGCAGGTTTGATCTCCACCCAGACCTTCACAAGACTCTTCTTGTGGCGGCAACGACCCGCTCTCCTGCCCCGGGGTGGCTCTTCGGGACACGGTTGATTTTCATCATGTAGCCTCGGGGCGGTGCTGGCGCCGTGGTGGAGGGGGGCCCCACTCGAGATAGCCGAAGTACGAGGGGCACCAGGGAAAATGTCGAAGGGTACATGGGGAGGACCGCAATGAACAACACCCATGTGGGCAGAGCCTCTATGGAACTGGCAGGAGCAGGAGGACCTCCATGGTCGATGCGGGCAGAGCGAGGCTGACCTTCACTCCTCGAGTTGCCGGGGTGAGGAGGACCTTCGTTGGTTTTCGATAGGATGTAGGGAGGGCCCCCATGTTGGAGAAGGACTGGATGGATGGTTCCTTCAGATCGGTGGTTGGGGGATGGAGGATGGACTCCATACCCTGTATAGTGGGCGCGGGAAAGGTTTCCGCGCTGAGCGTCACTACCGCGGGGCAGGTCTTCCTTCGGGATGGGGGTAGCATGAGTCATACCTCCATGAAGAGCTTCAGAGCAGGGAAGGCCCACGATCTGTGGAGTAGTGGTACGGGGAGGGCCTCCGTACGAGGTGACATTACTATGGGTAAGTTCGCGGCGATCACCACTTAGGCCTGCCACCCGGAGAGTCAACCTAGCCTGCCCGTGGGGCAGTTGGGGTCTCGATCCTAGTTGGGAGAAGGAGTTCCCCTGCTCAGCGTATGCAGGGGCCCCATGATGCGCGTCGGTGGCGGATCGGGTCACTGTAGCTGTTAACGTTGACGCACCTAGGTGAACGTCCTCAGTCCGGGCCCGGCACTGACGTCGGGTCAGACGAGTTGGTGCAGGTGGTGCAGGGGCATAGCCTGCCTGCTCTTCCTACGGAGTCGGATGGCGGCGCTGATGCGGCAGGGCGGGAGCTCTTGCCTCGAGCCCTTGGGTCGGGACCTTGAGCGGGCTGAGCCAGACAGCGCCCGCCTCGTCAGCGTAAGGCGAGGAGTCGTCAAGGCGTTCCAAGGACAGGCTCCTGAAACGGTTGAACGTTGGGGTGGGGAGCAAGGGATACCTGTGCGGCCTGTTAGGGCGGCATTGACGGCGGGGCCTGGAGGCCTCCAGGTCCAAGCGGGCCATATCCCGAGTTGGGATGACCCCTTCCTCCTCGTACTTGCGCACGAGGTTGTTGATCACCCTTCGCTGGATGACCTCTGATGGGGAAAGGGGACGTGGGCTCCCCGTATTCCTTGATGTGGCGGCCGTCGTGGCGGTAGCGGCGCCATGTGGGGTGGTTGTGGCGGTGTTTCCCCTGCCCCTGGGTAGGCGAGCGGGCGGTGATCGTGTCCTTGTAACAGAAACCTGGTTCCTAGGAAATGAAGGGATCAACTCATCAGCATTGCGAGGAAAAGGATCGACAACCAGTGCCCCAACGTCCTTCCATTATCCACGTCTGTAATAAGGATCCACGCCAACACACTACAGAACGGAGTGCTCCACGTTCTACTACCCTGACTTCCAGTGAGTTTCACAATAGGCTCTCCATTAGCATGGTGGGACCAGGCACCGGATATCTGGATCCGGTGACTCGTCAATCTACTGGTGTCTCAAACACTACTAATCTCCACATTGAGGAGAAGAATTTGACGTCGGGTTCACCATTTCTGTTTCCGACGCTTTCGCCAGGGCACATGTATCCGTCTGCGGAGGACGCGCTGCTTGTTGCCCCGCATTCCCGCTTTCCAAAGGCGGGCGACATTCGTTCCTTATTCAGGGACGTCTGCTCCTTGATCGAAATAGGATGATGGGATGTCGGTTCTTCTTTTTTTGGATTCCTCCTCAGAACTCGTCACCTAGTCCGAGTCTCCCTCATAGATTTAATACATTTTTCGTGAAACTCTTCCCAGTTCCATGTTACCATGGATGCCGGTTAATTACACTGCTTCTGTCGGGAAATTCCAAAGGGTTCGGTCAGGGCAGCAACCTTCAGTCGGGGGAGTAGTAACGTTGAGGCATCAGTAGCACATCTGGATGCTGGGGAACCTGGCATGCCTGTCTATTATCCCTGGTCACAGGGCTTCTCGAGGGCGTGGAAGCCTGAGGCATCCCACATCGAGCACGAGGAATTATATGCCATAGACACATATCCGAGGTTTTCCTCAGCTTCCTGTGTTTAACACAGGGTATGCCGTGAGTTTAACGTCCAGCGAAGGCGGATCATCCCAATCATAGCATTAACTAGAATGGATCAGATTGATGGATCTCCCGTGAAGGGGTGCCAATAACGGGACCAACCCATGGGCGGCTGTGAAGAGGAGCGTACCGACATGATCTCACTAGGATATGACAGCCCGGGCAAGAATCAGGGTGGATGATGGATAGACGATTGAAGTGGAAGGGGGAATGTCAAGGAACCATAGCAAGGGAAATGGTGAAGTTGGGATTGAGCCTTGAAGGGGATTCCTACATATCCCCGTGGTAGGGAATCAAAGTCCGCATAGTTCGGGATGGCGCCGGTGGACCGGCACGAGGGTGGACCTTGGTCCGATGAGCATCATCAACAAACTGACATGGATGGGGAGGACTAGGAGGGTCCTAGTGGTGGTGGGCATGGACCTCGTGGAGGCTTCCTACATACCTTGTCACAACATGGGTCAAAGACCACGTAGTTCAGAGGGGCTTCGTTGGAGAACCGACGTGAAAGTGGACCTTGGCCCAATGGATGTCATCAGCAAACCAATGTAAAGGCGGACCTTGGTCCCATGCATCAGTGAACCGACATGAAGGTGGATCTTGGTCCGATGAGAGATGAGCTTGAACCTCTGGGAGGCTTCCTACGTACCATTACTTGACATGGATCAAAGACCTCGTAGTTCAAAGGGATTAATCAGTGAACCGACGTGAAAGTAGACCCGTGGGTCCACTAGTAGTGGGCTTGAACCTTGGGGAGGTTTCCTATATACCATGCCTTGACATGGATCAAAGTCGTCGTAGTTCAAAGGATTGATGGAATACAGTTTAACGTCATGCAGGACGGTGGTGAACCCTGACGTGAATAAACGACGGGCGGTGGGTGTCGGCGAACTGACATAAATGAGTGACCTTGGTCCGATGGGAGATGGGCTTGAACCCTTGTGAGGGTTCCTACGTACCATGCCTTGACATGGATCAAAGTCCTCGTAGTTCGGGTGAAAATGGGGGGCTTGTCACACCGACAAGGAGATGGTCTGGGCCAATGATTGTTGGGCTTGCACCTCAGGGAGGCTTCCTACGTACCATGCCTTGGCACGGATCAAATACCTTTTAGTTCGGGTTGGTCACAACAGCTTTCCGTCGGACTGGAATGCAGTTTCATGTCATAAAGGACGAAGGTAGAACTCAACGTGAATTGGATGATGGGTGGGCTTGAACCTCATGGAGGCTACCTACATACCATGCCTTGACATGGATCAAAGACCACGTAGTTCAAATGGGTGTGTAGTTTAATGTCATGCGGGACAAGGGCATACAGTTTAACGTCATGCTGGACGAGGGAATACAGTTTAACGTCATGAAAGATGAAGACATGCAGTTTATCGTCATGCTGGACGGGGGTGAAACTCGACGTGAATGAATGACCGAGTAATGTGGCTTGAACCTCATCGAGGATTCCTACATACCATGCCTTGACATGGATCAAAGTCCTCATAGTTCTCTAAGTGTGGGGGTCAGGGTCGGTGCTCACTCTATGCCCACGTGAGTCATGCTCGGTGTGAGAAAGAAGAGGTTTCAAGGACCTGACGATCACATCACGAAGGATGCGTTCGTGAGAAGCGAAGAGGGGCTTACGCATTAGGCGGCCCATGGTGCTGGGACTTACTCTAGAATGGAGGCCCGAGGTGCGGAAAAGCACAACAAAAGAGGGATTTGGGACTAATGATGGGGGTGCCTCGTTCCTTATCACGCCATACACTGACCTTTGTAGTGGGGGAAGTATGGAGATGCAGGGGTGCAGCCATCCATTGGGGAACTAGGGTCACCCTTCTCCTATGAACATACACCACTCCAATAAGGAGGATATCATCCCTTGTGGATGGGTGATTCCACTCCTGTGGAGACGAGTGGTTTAAAGAATGTTCAAGCTGAGGGGACCCTTCGTGAGAGGCACGAGGTCGGGTCACAGTTTAACGTCATGTGTTGAGGAAGTGATGCTTGGCAGTTTAACGTCCTGCAGATCGGACGAGGTGGGTTCACTCCACACCCCTAGGACTTACATAACTGGTACCCTCTGGTCCTTGGGGGAGGGATGGTACTGGCAAGGCCATGATCAAGGGGGGTTGTGGAGCGAGCCATCGAGGGGTCCACGTTAGCGTGGCTATGCGAAGAAGAAATAGACGTTAACGTGCCTATGCGAAGAAGCATTAGGCGAAGCAATGCTACGAGTGGTATTGTCCATGGGACTTTGAAATCACATCGTGCATACCTGGAGGGTCGCACGGGAAGGGGAATTTCCAAGAAAATGAGTGTGCTTCGCGAAGTGGAGTGCCTTGGCCTTAGCATGGGGCATAGGTGTGAGTGGAGGGTGCTTCGTGAAGTGGAACAGTATTCACGGAGCACTGACTCTCGAAGACGAGGTGCCTCGCGAAGCAGGGTGCTGCGAAGTAGTGTGCTTCGTGATTTGTAGCGATCCTGCCGTAGCATAGGGATCACTAGTACAACTTGGGTGTTTCACGATGCATAAATGCTCCACGGCTGCCTGGGTTCCCTTGGGAATCCCCTTCCTTCGCGAAGGCCCTTGAGCTTCGCGAAGGGCATCCCTCTCAGAAGAGGGGCTCAAAACGAGACAAAGAAAAGGCGTCGCGCGATGTAGAAGTACCTCGCGGAGCTCATGATTCCCAGGGCAAAGAGTGTTTCGTGATTCAGGAGAGGAGAAGCCGAAAGGTCGGATTTTCCATCTTCGGGACTCAGGGTGAGTCCAGTATTTATAGGCAAGGGGCACCGTGAAGTAGAACGCGCGCGCCGACTCAGGTGCTTCGCAGCGCGCTCCTGAACGTCAAACGCGGTCGCAGAGAGTTACCGCCTCCGGAGCTTCGTGGCGGGCTCGCAAATGTCAATTGCGTTCGCGGAGAGTTACCGCCTCCGGAGCTTCGCGGCGGGATCGCGAATGTCAAATTATTTCGCGGAGAGTTACCACCTCTAGAGCTTCGTGGCGGGCTCGCAAACGTCAAATGCATTCGTGGAGAGTTACCGCCTCTGGAGCTTCGCGAGACCGTGATGCTCGGGGTGCTTCACATCGGTGCTTCGTGTCGGTGCTTCGCGAGGCAGCATGCCATCCTTCTTTTTCATCCCTTCCTTTCATGCAATATTTTAGTGCCAACAGTATATTTATTTACCATTAGTAGAATTTAGTTATGATAATATCATATATTCAAGCATTCAATGGAACCATTTGTAGAATTTTATGATTAGAGTTGTCCCAATACAACGTTTTTGGATGAATTTAGTGAAAAAAAGCTTTTAATAATAGATCATGTAGAGGGAAAAAATAAAAGTGAATAAAATTCAGAATCATATTAAGGCATGTCATAGTAGATAAAAAATTATGACAAAAAATTAAGGAAAGGTTGAAAATTTATAGTGGGTCATCACATTTTATTGATGGTATCTCAATGGAAGGGTTTTATATGATTTAATAATAATTGGAAACCCTATACAAGGTATATAGAGCCTCTTGAAATAATAAAAATAATTGGAGTTATGGATTACCATTTGACAATTACACCTATGTTTTATGAAGTTCATTATGTGTTCCATATCTAATTATCAAGAATTTACATTTTAGATCTAGTGCATGCTTACACCATGATGGAAATTGAATGGGAAATATATATATATTATCTTGAGAATCCTATCCATATTTTTGACACTAGGGAAAAAATATTGGGAATTAGACGACTAAATTTATGAAGACACTTTAGAGAAATCATAAAAGAGAAGAGTTATTGTGGGAGCCTAATGTAGTTATGAGGAATAAATATTTATATATGTTTATGTAGTGATATATTGGATATTTTGGTAAATAAATATTTGATGGGGAGAAGAATGTAACACCTTATCATAAATTATAACGAGTAAAAAAAATTTCTAAATAAAAAATAAAAAATGCAATAAATTTATTCAAGATTGTTTTTAAGAGATAAAGTCACAAATATTATAAATTTAATTTGATGAGATGAATTTTATTTTTCAGATCAGTATTTTAAAATCATCTTATGATTAATTATAGATATTATTAAGAAATATTTGATTATTGGTTGAATTTTAAAAAATACCGATTTTACAAAAAAATTCACTTTTATGAAAATATAAAGATATAAGAATAACATGAAATTTTATGAATCATTTTTTCTAAGAATATATATATAAGAATTAATATAACTAATAATAAAATATAATTCTTAACTTATAAATTATTATTAACATTATAAAATTCTATGTATGGTTTTTGTTAAAAAAACTATTATTAGTTCTTCTCTTTCACTCACATATTTATAAGATTCCTCTATATTTTGGTTTGGATTTAAAGAAAAAAAAGGTTTCATTTGATTTAAAATAATACATCCAATCGAATCAAAATTGTGATTTATTTTTCTATAAAAAAAATTTATGCTTGAAGGAAACATTTTTTTAAAATAGATTTTGTTGCATTTTAAAAACATATGTCATCTTTTTTTATCACTTCGAGAAATATAATATTTTATAATGTTTTCCATATTTTAAATCATAACAATTAATATTATATAATATTGGTACATGCATTTATTGGTTATAATGAATAATAAAAACATTAAAATTTGATAACACAATTTAGTTTAAATGGGTTTACCCGGGGGTGCTAATGTCACGACCCATCCCCTGGGGCTCGTGTCATGACTACCCCAAGCCCGCCTTCCGTAGGCCAGGGGATGGTGACTAGAATCAAAGTCCTAATTCCCTAAAACTGGGAAGGTGTTGCCTATATAACCTGTAAACACACATAGCAGATACGATCACGAGTAAACTGAATAACCAACAAGTGAGTACAGTAAGTAAAAGGGGATAGAATACAAGCACAATTAGAAAGTGCAAGAAACTGAAAGTACAATTACAACTGAGGAAATAAGAAAACAACCACTGGGTTGTCCTCCTAGGTTCCTACATGTAGGGTAGGTACAAATCGCCTCCTCAGCACTCCACGTCCGTCTGTCTCCTCTGTGTATCGAAACGCTGTAAAGTCCACCTCTGGGTACCGTCTAGTCTAGGTATTCTCAGCCTCAGTCAGCGTTGTCTGTCGTCTTCTTCCAAAATAACGAGGTGTGGGAATAGAGCGTGCAGGGCTGAGTATAATGATACTCAGTAGGGACCCCAAGACCCTCAATGTCTCCCAAAATCAAATATGGATAAATCAAAAATTATGAAATCAACAGATAACCCCACATAGGTATATGCCAATACATATACCTAAGTTATCAAGTAATCCATCTCAATCATGTGGTAAACACGAAGGTTACCGACTAATCTCACACAGGTATGCAACTATTGTAGAGAGATAGATACGATTAGATGTAGTCACTGAATCATCTACTCTGTCGAATCCATGTAGGGTCTCTAAACATGAAACAGAGCTGTTGAACCCACATAGGATCCTGGAACAGTAGTCAGAGTTGTCAAACCCATGTAGGATCTTAGAACAATTGTCAAAGATGTCGAACCCACATAGGATCCTAGAACAGTAGTCAGAGCTGTCGAACCCACGTAGTATCCTGGAATAGTAGTCAGAGTTGTTGAACCTACGTATGATCCTGGAACAGTAGTCAGAGAGCAGCCAGCCACAAGGTTACTGCACAAAGCACGCTTCATTCCAGAAGGGTCCGCTCCTCAAGACAAGTGTTGATACATCAACTAAAATGAAGTCCCATGAAAAGAATCTCAATGGTCCACCACGTCATAGAGGTCTCAACACAATAGAAAACACATCATTCGGACTCACGATCTGTTAGTTATTAGCATTTTTGTCCCGGGGGCCCGGTTGGATTCATGCACGATCCAACCTGATTGTATCTTAACTATACCCTAAATTAAGTGGGCTATACTCAAAGTGACCACCATGCTCTAATATTACCAGCGCCCCTAACGGTTCATCAAACAGATGTCCACTACCAAAGATATGGCCAAAAGAAAGTACATGGTAGGTAGTAGGCCCGGGTCCGGTCCGACCCGGTCGGACCGACCTGGCCTGACACAGTCTTGGCCGACCCGGTTCAGGTTCGGCCCAGCCTGACCCGTTTTGTTCAGCTCAGTTTGTTGGGCCTGGCCTAGCAAGCCACGAGGACTGGGAGTAGCCCGAGGGTGCGGCTTGGTCCCAGAGGTCGAGGCCAATTTGACCAGCGGTGCGAGGGACACGACTCTGACGGCTCGGCCAGGATGGCCATGGACGGTTCAGTCAGTGCCGCGAGGGACACGACTCGAATGGGTCGGCCTGGATGGTCGAGGCCTGTTCGGAAAGTGGCAGCTCATGGCACACGGAGGCCGGTGCGGCTCGGGACGGTGCAGATCATACGGGGCGCAGCATGGGTGGGGGGGAGCGTACCGGTGCAGTTAGGATGGGGCGCTGGGAGGGAGGCCGCGGGTCGGCGCGGTTTAGGCCGGAGGGGCAGGCATGGTTCGGCCGGGGCACCGCGAGGAAGGGCCATGGGCCGGTGCCGTTCGGCCGAAGCACCGAGAGGGAGGCCACGGGCCGGCGTGGTTCAGGCCGGTGGGACCGGAACGGTTCGGCCTGTGCGTCGCAAGGGGAGTCGCAGGCCATCTGGCGGTCGGGCAGTCGGGTGGCCGGCAGGCGGCCGGGAGCGGGGTGCCCGGCGGGTGGCTGGGAGCCAGAATGCCGGAGCACCGCGAGGGTGGTACAGCTTCTGGAGACTGTGGGAAGCGCAGTCATTGCCTATCACCTTCGTCGTTTCGTCGCCATGTCAAAGAACAACACAAGAGAGTTCGGAAGAGGGAGTCTGACCATGTTAGTTTGGCCCAAACCCTCATCATTTTGGGTGGTAGCAAGCGGTTCAAAACCTTCTTGATTTTCAAAGAATTGTCAAGAAAATAATAGAGAAGAATAACAGCCGACATCTTCCAAAAAATTAAGGTTCCCAACCCGCAAGGTAACATCCACAATGATACTTTGTTTTAAAAGGGAAGAAATATAGGAATAATATATCATTCAAATAAAACCCCTACCTTTTTTCGATGTTTAATGAGGGAGTCACGAAAAAAAAGATGAATTGTTGGAAAAGATGGGTGTCAATGTTTTCCCCGATCATCGGTTTGTGCACCGACTCGTCGTGGTCGAAGATGTCCTACGTCGAAGGATGTTCCGAGGAAGAAAGTCGAAGATGCTCCTTGCCAGCGTTATTTGTTGGAAGAAAGCGTTCTTCGTTCTTCGTTGGTGAGAGATTTTCTCCCTAAGCAGTCTCTCTTCTCCCAAGTTCCACCAAAAGAAAAATGCCAACCAAAATAATAGATTATTTTTATCTATTATTTATTTGTTGGAACAAAATTCAAATGGGTTTAACAATTAATTTAAAGCATTGGCTCAATTAATTGATGAGGAGGATTTGGAATAATTAATTTAGGGGAGTTGGATCACTTAAGAAGGGAGGTTGTGGAACTATTAATTGGGTAGAAGGAGACTCTCCCTCATTTATTAGGGAGTTGAGTGGTTTCCCTCATTTAATTGGGGGGGTTTAGTCCCGGGGGGTCCCCACACAGTAACCTCTCGTGGGAGGTTAGGTTCAGGTGGGCCCCACCACCATAACCTCTCATGAGAGGTTATGGTGTGGTGGTCCCCACCTCCAACTTCCACATGGATTCTTTAACCAACAAAATAAAAATAAAGCTACACAACTTTATTTTTATTTAATTCAGTCACTAAAACCCAAGAACTATCTTTTATTCTCGACCCACTATAGTTGAGGTGAAAGTCTCCTTATGTGAATACTAGCACTACGAGTTCAATGGTTCCCTCAGATTTAAATTCCAAGCACTGGTTCAAAAGTTATAAAAAACCCACTCGTGCGTTTACTAAACATACCTGAACAAAACTTCAGAAATTGATTCGGGGCATATCGGGCCTCGGAATCACGTGCCTTCAATTTTCATGGACTCGCAAAATTCCCATGTATTTAAAAAAAATCAACATAAACTCTGGGTCTTTACAAAAAAACTAAGAGATGAAGATAAAAATGAAACCTAAATGTGTGAAAAAATCATTAGTTGAATATATATAAACTTTATATCATCATACCAATGATTTATTTTCCATGTAGTGATAATTTCAAATGAATATGAATTTATATTATTTAAATATTTTGTGAAATTTAGTGTTTGTCACTACCCTCACTTATAAAAGTTCAGTACTTCTCCATCATTATTCACAAACATTTATCCATCATGATCACCTAATACATAAACAAAAGTATTCCTAGATTACTTCCCTTTATTTTTTTATCTTATTTTCTTACCATAATAACATCATGGGAAGGAATGAAGTATAATCCCAAGGAGGTCTCTCAAACAAGAGGTAATCATCACACACATCACATTCAAAGTTTATTTCTTATTCTAGATCCCCGAAATATGATTTATCCATACTAACCTAATTGATATTCTATTGTCAATATACTCAGTTTTTATTATTTTTATGGGAAATGAAATTTACATCTCCTTTGCATCAAAAAAGGAAACAATGTATTGCTCCTGCATATGTGTAGAGTATAATCTCCACATAACGACTTGATTTATTTTCTATAACCACCATAGTTTGATGGATATAATGACGTGTTTAATAAATATATATGAAATTTATGATGTAATTATGATTCACTATTGATAAAATATTAGATATATTTCTTTCCTTCTTTTAAAAAGACACTGATAAAAAGGTCACGCATATGTACGAACAACCATCTCCGTGATCTATGAAATTTATTTTTATATCTCAACCTTTCATAGAAGGTTATATATATACAATAAATATATAGGATATATAATCATTACTAATATTATAGAGATGATGGAACCATGATCTAGATGAAAGTAACATGACTTTTGAATTGGAAAATACATGGAAAAAAATGCAGTTAACATCTCAAATGACAATGACACTACTACAAAATCGGCCTTTAAGAGCATTGCCTTTATCGGTGCTAAAAAAGCTAACAAACGGTACCGTTTATCAGTGCATTTATATAGCACTGATAAATGGTAACCTTTATTGGTGCTTCATTTTTATCATTGATAAAGGTCCTGAATAAAATGAAATAATTAAACAAATAAAAATAAAATTTGAAAAAATAAAAAAAATTAATAATTTAATTAATTAAATAATTATTGATAGATATATATATATATAAATTATAAGTATAAATAAATAGTATATAAGAAATATAATGATATGTGAAATGAATAAAATGAAATAATTACACAAATAAAAAGTAAAAAATGAGTAAATAAAGAAAAATATTTAATATTATATTAATTAAATTATTATTGACAAAAATGGATAAATTTCATATACATATATATTTATTTTAAATATTAATAAATAGAGTATATTAATTACAGATATGTAAAATGAATAAATTGTAATAATAAAATAAAAAATTTAAAAATTAACAAATGTTAATAATTAAAAAAATAAAAATTAAAAGAATGAAAAATTATTAAAAAAATATCGGTGAAATAAATATTAATAAATATGTATAGATTTAATATATATATATATATAATAATTATAAATATTAATAAATAATATATATTAAATATAAATAGTAATAAATAATATATATATATATATAGAAAATGAATAAAATGTGGTAATTAATAACATATTAATGTATTCTTCATTTTCAATGGCTTTAAACAAAGTTATTAATTAATATATTTAATATAGAAATATATTCACTTATATATATATAAATATAAATTAATATATATATATATATAAGTATATATCAATATATATATATGTATGTTTACAATATTTCCTAAAATATGATTTATATAACAGAAAATTCTTATGATTACAATAAATAAGTCATATATATAATGAAAAATGGTTCATAATTAAAAATTAATATTAATTAAAAATACAGGCTAATTGCATCAAGTAATTGATATAGTTGAATGTTATTTGATTTTTTTATTTTAAAAAATATCAAACTGGTGTTATATTGATTCAATAGACAAGTACATTATTAATGAATTTTTATATACAACACCTTGACATTAATCTATACACAAATAATAAAATCTTATAAAGAAACCCATAAAACTTATATCTATATAATTTATTAAAATTTTAGTATTCATTTTGGAATTTAATTATGACATACATGATACATTTAATATATTATGTTTGACAATGTAAATTATTTTTATTATTAATAGAGTTAGGTATTATTTATTCAATTTTAATATTTTTTTAGAATTTAATTATTTTCTATTATTTATTTTTAAATATTTATTTACAATGTTTTAGTATTTTGAATATGTATTCATCTTCACATAAATATATATCAATATATTTTGAATAATTAAATGTTAAATAAAGAAACCTATCAATTTTTCAATATTTTTAAATTGAACTCATTTGTAACTATTCAATTTCACTCAATTTTATGTTGCATTCATTTATGATTATATATTCATCAATAATGTTATAATTAAATTTGTAAATAAATATAATTATAAATCTATGTATAATTTCAATATTTAACATTTATGAATTTTTAACTTTGAATAAGTAAACATTATTTTAAAAAAATTTATATAATTTTAAATAAATAATTATATATATTAAAATAATTGTAAAATTATAATAATTTTAATTCAAAAATGAATATATTAACCATATATATATATATATTAAATATATATAGATATAATTATATAAATATATAAATTATATGAAAATATAGTTAAATTTTTTTAAAAAGTATTTATATTTTTATTAAAAAATACATATATATATATAAATAACTAAAAAATAAATATATTTAAATTATTTATATATTTGATATATTTATATTTATATTTATATATATTTATTATATATATATAATTATATAAATATATATAATGATAAAATATAATTATAATTATAAAATTTGAATAAATATTTCTAAATAATGAATATATTTACTATATATATATATATATTTATTATATATATATAACTATATAAATTTCTATAAATATATAAAAAATATTATTATATAAATATATTAACAATTATAGATAAATAATTATAAATATATTTTATAATATATTTATTTATAAAAATATTAAAAAATATATATTCTTAATTTATAAAATTATATATTTATAATTATAAATATAAAATACTTTTTAAAATAACTATTTATAAAAATATAAATGAAAAATTATATAAACAAATAATTATTAAATTATATGAAATAAATATATATTTATTTAAATATGTTTTAAAATTTTTATTTGTAATTTTTATTATAAATATTTTTCAGCGCTAAAGTTTTTGTGTTGATAAATATTCCTTTTATCAACTCATATTTAGTGCTCATAAATGGAATCTTTATAAGCACTAAAACTTTAACCCTCAAAAAGACACCTTTTATCTTTAATTTTTTGGCTTCGATAATGTTAAATCTTTATCAGTGTTAAAGAAGCACTGATAAATATAACTTTTTATCAATGCTTATGAATTTTTCTCTGATAAAAGGCATATTAATCAGTGCTTTTAGTAAGGGAAAAAAAGGTCTCCCTGATCTATTTAAAATTACCCAAACCGCAGCTAATTAAGTCAAGATTTTCAATCTTTCATAGGTCTCCCCTGCTTTAGTGCTCCCCCTCTTACTTTTATTAGAATAATCTAGGGAAGAATCCAAAGTATGTTATTTCTTTATCCTCCTCACTCATTGATTTCTTGTTTGGGTTCTTAAGATTGTATTTTTACTATGTTCCCAAACTTAATGAAACCCACTTCTCTTCTCACATAACACTAGACATGATTGGTCTCTCTCATTCTTCCTCATTGTTTCCATTATTACCAACAAATTAACTCATGACTCTTTCCATTGTTATCACAATAAATATCACCATCACTACCACCATCACCAACTTCCCATTTTTCTCAATCCTATACTATTACTTCAGTTTGATAGTTCTCCACAATTTCAATCATGGTTCTAATTTATTCACATATCCATAGTTTCATTTATTTTAAAAGTTTTTATTGTTTTCTTTTGGTTTTATTGTATGATATTTTGATGAATGGGTGTCATAAATATATTTTATTTACTTATAAATGGGTGTCTAATATATGTTCATTAGGTTCTATTTTTGACCTAATCTTTATTTAATGTGTTTCATGAAAACTATGGTATGATTAAATTTTTCATTGATTATTTAAATGATTTTATATCCAAGGAATTATTTTTTGATGAATATGTGTCTAGTAAGTCTTCTAATTATTTTTCATGACATTTAAAGTATGATTAATTCACTAATTTATCTTTTTTACATCATGTATGGTATTTCTAATTAACCAAATGATCATTTGAATTGTTAATGATTATTTTCTTGTATTTCTAATAGGTGTTTTGAATGTATAACTGATTATGGAGTTTGAATATAGAGTATTGATCAAATATATTTAAATGATCATCGTGGGAATGTTTTTATTTTATTCATTGGGTAATTTTATTATAGTGGAAGTTAGTTTATAGTATAGTCTGAAAAACACAAGAATAACATAATAGTTTTTTAGAGTTATCTCCAATTTATCTTCCATGATTTATTTTAGTATTTATATACAATTGATTTAAGAATTTCTCAACTTTACACTCATCAGGTTCTATAACCGTTTCATCAAAAAACATCTTCACTTCCCAAAACCTACTTTCTAAATCATATATATTCAAAGCCTATAATATTAATCATAATTATAAAATCATATGATAAGGATAAGAATGTTTCAATTATTTTTGAATATAATCATAAACAAATAAACAAATTATCTCCCCATTTAATAATATTCGTAGTATATGTCACCTCATATTTATTATATGAATTGATATTTTCATTTTCTATATTATATATGTATTTTTATGCCTCTTTTTGGATCATGAACATTATCAATATTTTTTTCATCACTAATATATTATTCTTAATGACTTTATATAATTTATATTTATTTATATATTTTAAAAATAATAATTATTAATTTATACAATGAAAAGAACAGAAATTTGTGTTTTATTTGGGGTCAACCATATAAAATCAATATTAAGATTTTTTTTGTAATATTTTATGAATGGATTATAATTTAATGTGCCTAAGTTGAAACTAATTTCTTTAATATGATACCTCTATATTATTTTTGAAATATTTTTCATTTATTTTATTTTATTTTTTATTTATAATGATAAATTTTAATTTCATTTTTTAAAAAATTATTTAAAATTTGAAATTTATTATAGGTGAAAATGAATTATAGTTTGAATATTATACTAGGAATATTTAATGAATACGAAGAAAGGATGGATGATTATTTTATACTTTTTAAAAAAAGAATATTCCAAAAATGATATGTTTTTAATTATTTGGTTGAAATGTTTAAATAAAAAAGATTAGAAATGTAGTGAAATTGAAGATCATTTAATTTTTTATAGTTTTAAGACATGTTGTAGCCCTTGGATTTAGAATGGTGATATAGTGTTGAATTCAAGATCTATTAATGGTGCATATTTTCATATTGATATGTTTGATCTAATTGAAGAAATTCACTTTGATATTAAATTAGTGGAAATGGATAAGACAACAATAATCGCACACTTATATTGTAATACTGAAAAAAATGTTATCTAGGTTATAGAAAATTTGTGGTTTCATTAATTAATCTCTAAATAAAAACATGTGTAATTTTTTTGGATAAGGTATTAGGTTCTTTATGAAATTATATAACATTCCCATTCATGATCCAAACTAGGATATTTCAAGGGAAGGATCATAATATAATTGGAATATATCAAAAAATGACCAATAGTTTGATCCGGTTCCCAATTGTATAGTTGCGCCAAGTGAGGCTGGACCAGAACCAAGCACTGTACCAAATAGTGGTTTCCAATATTTGTAGATCCTATTTTCTAGACCAAACATATGAAAGCTAATGGAAGTATCCCATAAGGGTAGAAAAGTGAATTAATTTCTATATGAATATTTTTATTTATCTAAGGATGTGCTAAGAGAGATTATTTAATCACCATATTAGTGATTAGATAGGTTGTATAAATTCAATTTTAGTCCCGTTAAACCTTATGGGATAACCTATAATGGTTATGATGGATTATTTTATGACATAAGCTAATTTTTTTAGATTTTAGGTGTGCGGGAGACGAATTAATGCTTATGGAATTTGGGATTTTATAATGAGTGATCATTGAGAAATATGTTCAATTCCTAAGTTAGGTACTATTTGATTATCATATATTATCATATGATGGGTATTATGTGAGAGATAGGGATGGTATGTTAGAATGTGAGTTACTATAGACATTATAGTGATTCATAGAGGGATAGGGTGATTGTGATGTCACATTTTTTTGTTTTTTATTCTTTATGGTTTTTGGATGTTAGTTTTAACTAATGTATTGTAGCACCCATTTGTTGGTTGTTTTCTAAGGGGAGAAATTATTCTAATACTTACCCATATTTAAAATTCACTTCTAATGAAAAAATGACATGTTATACAAATTTCATGATTTTGATTCAATAATTACATATGATGGTTATTGCTAAGGGACAGTCTTAGATGCTAGGTGTCCAAGTTAGAATCTCATGGAACCTCTGATGTCGTCATATCCAGAGGGAGGAAAATATTTTTTTTTCTATAGTTAGATTAATTTTTTACCAGTTATTAGTGAAATTATTTGAATATATGGGAAAAATAATTATATATAATTATGGTATTATTATTACAATTCTTTGGTATGAGGTGAAGTAGGTACATTTGATTATTATGGTTCCCTCTTTAGTAATCAGTGACAAGACTTACATGTGTATTTTAAGTGTTACTAATTTGAAAATTTTGTGAAGTATTTGCATTGTTGTATATTTTATGGGCCAAGTTAGTATTTAATTATTTATTTTTACACTCATACCCTACACATGAACATCTAGGGACATACATATCTTATACTTAATATACATGTTATGGAAAATGACCAATAACATAGATTGGAGTTGGTGAAAATTAGCGGGGATGAGTTAGTGTTCTCATGGTAGTGTCTAAGAACTTTTATATTTTTGAGATGATATTTGAAATTTTAAATTAATATGTGCTAATTTAAAATTTCTTGTGTATAAAACTTTTATCCTTAATGGATTAATCTCACGAAGTATTATTATTGATTTTTTTTCTTGAGACTCATCCCCAACCTCTTCTACATTCCATGAAATACTCTCAGAAGTAGTGTTCCAAAATGATCACCGGTACCTAGTATGGTATGAGTACATCTCAAAGTAGTTAAATAAATAGGAATATTTTCATAATATAAGGAGTATGAGTCTCATGTAACAAAATTTAATAATCACAATTCAAAAGAAATAGATGAAGAGGATAATAGTTGTCTATAACATTCAACTTCGGATGAATTAAGAGGATAAAAACTACTATAGTATATTTATTTTTTTGAAAATTAAATTACCCATTTCCTTTAAAATGGATTAATGCTAATAATTTGACAAAAGATTATGAATATAAAGTCAAATAGTTCATAATTTTTGAAATATAGAATTCATAAAACCATTCTAAAATAAGTTTTCCATGTTTACATTGTTTTTATTTAGATAAATGTAAATGTTTGACTACTTAAAAAACCATGTATTCTTCAAATGATGATATTACCAATACCAAGGTATAAAATACTATTGATTCGGAAACTGTATAGTTATTTAGGGATCACCAACTTGTTAATGAAAAAAAAATAATGACGTAGTATCACGGTATAGAATGAAATTATGATATAACGATTTAAGGGCATAAAATTTGAAGTTGATCAAAGTCAATGAGGCCATCCTATTTACCCCAACATGTCATTGTTTATTAGTTATGTTGTGGTTATAAACAGGATGAATTTGACAATTGATTTTGATTTGTGGAACCACATCTGGCTTGTATCGAAGGAATCACTTTAGAATAATACAAAAGTAATTTTATGATATAATTTCATCATTTTATTGAAAAATTATATATTGAAACATTGATTTAATTTTAATTATCCCTTGCAGATTTCAATTTTTAGTATATTTCCATAATAAATTTGTCTTAATAGATGCTAGAAAATACCGCCGAGGCTCTAAAATAATCTTACCAAGTAACATAATAGGGATGCAGGGTGAAAGTAAACCTCACAACCCTATTAGTTGTGCACATATTATAAAGCTGGAAACATGAAATTATTTCATCAATCATCAAGATTAGAAATAGCTTCAGGTGAATTTAAGTCGATAATATATTAATTTACATTATTTATTTAATCCAATTTGATTCAGCATTTTTAAATTATGAAGCAGTGTATGAGTTCTCATAATAAAGAACATTCATCAAAACCAATGTATTCATATCACAATGTATGGATGGGTTACAAATCACTTGAGAAAAAATTGGAATCTATTTAAAAATAATAATAAATGTTTTATGTCACATGAAACAAAACATGTTTCTTTATTTATTCATATTAATGAAAAAAATTCAAATTAACTTCCATCAAATAGAATGTGTTATGAGAGGAGGATCTTTTAAATAAAGAGGGTAAGCTAGTTAATGGAAACAAAAAATAATTATGGGAAAAATTGTAAGTATGTTATACTAGTGAATGGTTATTCTTTACAATAGTATTACATAAAAATATCCATTTTTATTCATTTTTTATAGTTTAGTCATAAGAATCAGCAATAATATTACTAGAAGAAAGAGTACTTTTAGTATATTTGAAGTGACTAGAACAATATGGTAGTGTTAGTGGATTATGTTTTAGAGTGTCTCCTAGAACATATTTCAAGAAGATAAAACCACATGAAGATACATATTATTTTTTGAAAGTATTATAGGCACAAATAGATTCTTTTCAAGATATTATTGCATGGTTCGCTTCGGAATAAAAATGTATGAGAAATGATCAAAGTGAACCAGTTGAGGAAAAAAGAACCAAATAAAACCCAAATGACCCCTCTAGGTTTGAGGCTAGTTATTTTCATCAAATACATTCCATACCCTTAGTAATCAATTTGTTCATCGATGTTTTTCCTAAATGTGAATAATATAACATTCAATAACATTATATTTTTAAAATTTTATTGGACACATTTTTATTTTATTTTTATCGATCAACACACATGAACTAACTTTTAAAAAGGAGTAGGGTATATAATATCCCCAGATACTAGCTACACCTAAAATAACTCCCAAAAAATTGCATGATAGTGGGGATTGAGGTAGCTTCCGAGAAGACAATTGAGTTTCCTATTCCACTTAATGACTAAAATATTAAAATGTTCAATGATTCTCTTATAAATTTCATATCATTGACTTCTAATCATATAATGATAAATGAGATATGTCTTTAAAAATTGTTTTCATATTAAAATCCAGTAACAGTTGATGACAAATTTCTAAAGTGAGGTGTGATATTACATATGGATAAATCATCGGGAAAATCAAAGGTTGTATAAAGATAATCTAATGAATCAACTAGGAAATAAAAACTAATTTCTGAGAGAACATTATCCCCACTAGTTTAGTGAATCATTTATTATGAGTAAAACTTCACGTAGAGACCATATTTAAATATTAGAATATGTATTAAATTCCATTTCAATATATATATATATATATATTAAGATTTAATGATAGATGTAGTTTGTGTCAAGAGTATTAATGTGATTCTCAAGAATTGATTGTTGAGATTCCCAGTTGTGAATATATACATAAGTTATATTATCATAAAACTTTTTTCAAAATAGTGAAAGGAAATGTTTATAGTAATTAATAGATATTAATAATTTTTATATGAATTTATATTAATACTATATAAAGGGAAAGCTATTACAAGTATGACTTGGATTCACTAATCCTTGTATCATTTATATTGAAAATAATACAATGGATAAGAATGAAATTAAAAAGAATAATAATGAGCTACTCAGAGCGTTTGAGAAAAGAACAAGAAAATACGATATCTTTTTTGTGCCTATAATGAAGAAGTACAACTCTACAATCTAATAACATAAATCATGGTTTTATTTTTTCATTACTTATTTGTTTTTGTTTTTTCAGGTAGCACTAGATACTGATCAATGTTAGCACAGATACCCAAGATATTTATTATTTGGATCCAATGCACGAATATCCAACCAATAGGCCACACATGATGTGTATTAAAGATTTTTAATACATTACAATCATCATTTTATAGATAAAATTTGAATTATATGTTTGAGTAAGTGTTTTAATAATATTCTTTTTATTATATGGTTATCCATAAATAGAGGATAATTCATCACAAGAAGTTGGTGTATGAATGTAAAAATCCAATAAATGAATAAATATGGAATCAAATTACAGTATATTTAGGAATATTTGACTAGAAAAACATATTTCAATACAATTTACTTAGTTTGTTCAATGTTTCTATGGTTTTCGAAGCATGATAATGATTATGATTGTGCATATTATGTTTGAAATGTTATGAGAGAGATTATAAATCATAAAAAGGCCATCTTCCATGGGAATGTAATTTATAAAGGTGATTACAATTTGATTAAAAATATTTTTTTATCATTTTCCTGTCATTTTTTTCTTAGTACTACCATGATTGTTGAATACCTTTATAATTAATGTAAGAATTAAAATTTTTTGGATATTAGTGGACAGTGTACATGCTGTGAGTATTGTTTCTAACTAATTTAGGTGATTATCAGCTACATTTGTGATCTATTATGATCTATGACCATAGAAATATATTTGGTGTGTGATGAATTATTATTATAATTATTATATATTATTTTTGATATTTTGCTCAAGGGTAATTATAATGGTTTAAATAAATTTGTGTAGAAGTACTGGCATGGAAACAATATAATTTTTGGGAAATGGAATAGGTGGCAGAAGAGTTGGATTTTAAGACGTAGGTGGACGAAGAGGTGGAGTCGTGGGGGAGGTGCAGGTGGAGTTAGAGAATGAGGTGGAGAAGGATGATGATGTAGAGACTCATGGAGATGATGATAAAAAGAATTATCTTGAAATACATAAAATTATATGGAAATAGAGAATAATAGGGATTATACCAAGGTTGTGTTTGAGTGTATTTTTAAACATTCACACAACAATTTTAAATTAAGATAACATCCATTTTTAAAGTGTTTCAGGTTTCTTATTGATAAATGTTCTCACCACTAGTTTTTGTGATTTTTTACAGGAATTTAAGCAGAGGAAATTTTTTCATATCCCAAAAATACCATTTTTTTATTATTATTATCATATACTACACTTTCAATTAGAACATTACATGTACTATCAAATACTAAAATTCTACGAAATAAACCCCTTGCCAAGAAGAAACTGAACAATAAAAATAGATGTTGTTGCTTACCCATGTCTTTCCAAACGACAATGAAAGGGTCTTAGTAGTGGATACAATAGTCACACGAGAGTCATAAAACACTATTACAATCATAAAAAACGTACATAATACTTGTAAAACGTTTGAATAAATATTTGTGTAATGAACCTCCAGATAAAATAGGTGTAAGAGGGAACTTTTAGGGGACACCATTCTTTGAGAGATCATGGTCATCTGAGAGGGATGTTGTCAATGGAAACATGAAATCAAATGAAAATAAAAAACTTCAGGAATAAATCTTATAAAATTAAAATCCTGATTCAAATGAAATTATGAAAACCAGTAAATAGAAATGAATAACAAATTGAAAAGTAACCTAGTAACTTTATCCAAAAGCTATGAAAAAATAAATATATTCCAAAATTCATCAACGAAATCACGAATATTCAGAAAATAAAAATATAGGGGTTGAACTTTGGTGGGTCATGGAACTATTTGTATAATTAGATTATAAATTAGATACCTGATATAATATCACAAATGCTTGTGAAATCCATACAAGTAACATTCAATATGAATTTCAATATTCATTATATAAAATGATCCAAATTCATAAGATCATTAACAAAAAACTCATCATCATTCTCAATAGAAAAAATAAAATGTAATAGGTATATTCCCATTTTGATGAAAAAATAATGATGATGCTATGATAGAGCTTATTTTCACCAAGAATATTGAAAAGGATAATCTAATATATAGTACAATCCATAAATACAGAATGGATGCATTAAATTTTAGTGTCATTTAGATTCTATAAAAAGATATACTTATGTTTAATACTATCAAAAGGGGTAAATAAATTATAATGGAGTTCAAATTATTCTGAAAATATATAATGGGTCACACTCATGTTTTTTCCATTAGATAAGGTAAATGGTTTATCCCCGAGTATGTACTCTCTATGAAGGTGAAAGGGGAAAATAGATTTTTTTATATTCCAAAAAAATCATATGTAAATATTTATTTTAGATCAATAAATTTATACTAATAAGATTACACTAAAGGTTAATATTTTCTAGGAATAAATGTCTTCATCAAAAAGGGTTATTCACCCATATATTATGATCATGTACTCAACAAAGATGATTCACTCATGATGATATAAATTTTGTTTTTATTATACATTGTTTTCAACATTCTAGGTTATTAAACTATAATATTTTTATAATAACCATAGCGTTGAATACATTTTAGAATAAATAAACACGGTGGAATCACCCATACCTCAAATAAGCACACAGTGTACTCGGTATGTGTCAAATTTTGTGGATTCTATTTAAAATTGTATTATATTAATTTATTATGTTTAATTTAATTATTTATAATATTAATAATATAATAATTATTTTATTATATAGGTGGATTATTTTTATTTAGTTGGGGTGGTTTTTTTGAGCTTCTCATGCTCGTGGGAGATTGGAATTTAAGGATAAAACATAGATAACAACAATAAGGAAAGGGGACAAGAATGTTTACAACCATCATGAAAATCAAGAAAAAAATCATATTTTTTTAATAAATTAGGTTAATTATTCATTCATAATTTTTGATTTTTTGGAATTAGTCTCACGTCAAACCTATACTCGATGTTACCGGTATGACTCAAAGCGTGTGGTTCTATATTAAAAAGTAATTTTCTTACAAATCATAAGTGATGAACTAAAATATGAGAAAACACATTAGGATTGATATTATACTTTAGAAACAAATATCCATAAGTCATTTGGTACATGAAGGAATCATCCACACCTCAATCTAAAGCACGGTGTGACTGGTATGATTCTAAGTGCATTTTTATTTTAAATTTACATTAATATTAATAAAAAAGACAATTGATATACTCAAAAAAGAAGAAAAAAATCATTCATATTGTTTTGATACATTAGGAAAATAATTAAAAAGTAATTTTTGACATATAGAAAGTATCCATATTTCAATATAATACTTGATGTTCTCGATATGACTCAAAGTGTCTGTTATTTGTTTAACATGGACATTTATGTTTAAAAAGTGACACTCACTAAAAACCGAGAAAACACACTGGGATTATCATGATAATTTAGTATAATTTTAAAGACCTAGAACATCCGTGGAATTTTTTTTAAATACACAGGAATTTTACAAGTCCGCATTTTCTGACGGCGCTTGATTCCGAGGCCCGGTGTGCCCGGAATCAATTTCTGAATTTTGGTTCGGGTATGTTCTGTAAACACACGAGAGGGATATTATATCTTTTGAACTGGTGCTCAGAACTGAAATCTGAGGGCACCGTTTAACTCACAATGTCAGTGATTGCTTAGTGATACCTTCACCATAGTTTTGTTCTAACGAGAATGGAAGTTAGATTTGGGGTTTTTAATTAAGTTGAATGAAAATAAGTGTACCTTATTTTTATTTAAGTGGTTGTTAAAACCTCCAAGAGGAGCTTAGATGTGGGTGCCACCACACCATAACATCCCATGAATGGTTATGGTGGTGGGGCCCACCCATGCATAACCTTTCATGGGAGTATATTCATGGTGGGGGCCACACGTCCATGAAACCCCATCTAACCCTCATTCATGTGGGATGTAAACTCTCCACCTTATCCCGTTGTTTTAATGTGCCAACTCCCTCACAATTAATTAATTAAACCCTAGCAATTAATTAATTGAATCCTTTTGAATTCATGGAAACCATTAAAATATGGGACAAAATTTTATTTTATTTTTGGTTGGCATAATATTTTGTTGGGAGAAATGAGAGGAGTTCATAGAGAACGCCATCTTCCAACAAATAATTCCCCCTTTCCACCGAAGAATGACAAACACCATCTTCGATCTTAGACCAAGACAAAAGAGAAGTAGCTGACTCTGAAGAACGCCGACGACGCGTCTTCCCCGACCTCCTACCCTGAACGCTTCCCGATGCCAATGAATCGATGTCCTCCTTTCCTCTCCTTCCACCATCAATGATCGAAATGTGAGGTAGGGGTTTGTGTTGAATTAATTTTTCCATTCTTCATCGTTCAAATTAATGTTGAGATATTCGAAATGATATCAACATAACGTGGATAGCTCAGACCGCATGAATACGGCCCGACCCTCCCCCTTGATTGGTCACATTTGATGAAGATGGAGGCGGAGGAATGAGACTGGCATCGGACCGACCACGAAGAAACTAGCAGCGCAAGGCTTCCGGGTCTCCAAGAGAGGGCGGCCCCATCGTGCCGCGCAGAAAAAGATCTGTGGCCATGACGGGCCGTGGCAGAGGCATGTAACCCCATCACGCCACGTAGAGGCCAACAGAGGGCCGCAGCTTGGGCGGGCCGCAGCAGAGGGGCATGGCCCCGTCACACGGTGCCAGTGGCATGGAGTGGCTGGCCGCTCGGGCCAGCCGGCAAGAAGAAGGACCCCGTCGGGTCCCACGTGTACGCGACCAGCACCACCTGGCGCTGTTTCGATTCAACCCGAACGGTTCAACCGTTCGGGTGCTAGGGGAGCCGCACCTCCCCCGTGGGTGCAGCTAGGGCAGGCCTTCGGGCCGCCGTCGGCCATGCCGCCGTCGGCCGGGCAGCCCTCGTCCAGGCTGCCCTCGGTCGGGCCGCCCCTCGGGCCGGGTCAGACCCCGGTACGGACCTAGTCGGTCCGACTTGGTCGGACCGGACCCGGACCCGTTTGGCTAGTTTAAACCTTCTTGACCATATCATGGGCTATGAGTGTCTGATCGATGAACTGTAGGTGGTGACAGAAATCATAGAGCAATATGGTTCTTTTGGTATACCCCACTTTAGGTTTGGACGTAGTTGGTGTACAGACGGGCTGGTTTGAACCTAAAAACCAACAGGGCCCCTGGAAAGAAAATGGCGATAACTCACAGACTGGGCGTTCAATTGAAGCATCATCTGTCATGTTAGGTTCCTTATGATGAGACAGATCTACGGGATACATAAAATTGAGACTTCATTGTAGTTGATGTATAAACACTTGGCTCGAGGTACGGACTCTCCTCGAATCGAGCGTGCTGTGTGTGGGAACCCTATGGCTGGCTGCGACTGAGATGATAGGATCCTACGTGGACCTACTACTATACCAGGATCTTCTGTGGGTTCAACAACGACGATACTGTACCAGGATCTTCTGTGGGTTCAACAGCGATGGTACTGGACCGGGATCCTCCATGGGTTCGTTAGTAATGACTTATGTACCAGGATCCTCCGTGGGTTCGACACACTGATACTGTTCCAGGATCCTATGGGTGTTCGATAAAGTAGATGATTCAGTGGCTACATGTAATCATCTCTACCCCTCTACTTGATTTTTATACCTATATGAGCTGAGTCTTGTCTTTCAGTTGTTATCATCGAGATAATTGACTTTACTTCCTTTGTGGAATGGGTTGATCTTGGGATCGAGTGTTGGAGCCGAACTGTGATTGGTAACTTAGGTATATGTATGGGAAAATACCTAAGTAGGGATGGTTGATACTTTGTGGTTGTATCTTTCTTCTATGATTTATCCTTAGTGGATTCTGGGAGACCTTTGGGGGTCTCGGGGTCCCCTACTGAGTATTTTTATACTCACCCCAGCACGGGCTTCATCCGCACCATGTTGTGTTCTGTGTAGACAATAGTCAGTAGTGATCGAGGCTGAGGATGTCGAACGGGAGGCTGCTCGGAGCTGGACTATACGGGACATACCTCAGGGCTGAGTTGTTCGAGATCTGTACCTACCCTTCAGGTATGATTCCCTAGTGGATGATCCAAGAGCTATTTTTCCCTTTTTTACTTGTACTTGTACTTGTTCAGTTGGGTTTGTTTACTGGCCCACTTATTTTCAGTACATCTTTCTTTTATGTATTAGTACTTGTTGCTTCTACTGCTTGTGTTTAGACTATGTATGTTACAAGTTAAAAGGAAATGCATTCCCTTGATATCGAGGATTTGCCTTCAGTGCTAGTCTCCATCCCTTGTCCAATGGAAGGCAGGCGTGGGGTAGTCACGGAAGGGGCCTCGAGGACGTGTCGAGACAAATTGGTATCAGATGAGTCGGTTCTACTGTAGAACTTGAACTATGATTCTTTTAATGGAAATAGTGTTAAGTATATTGCGTGTGGTTATCAGTTTAGGGAAACCGGTGTTGGTGTGGTGGCCGACGTATCCATACACTAGGACTCTGACTTCTGACTTCCGACTCAGTGCACAAAAACACTGATTGCATGTGTGTTTCCTTTGAAATTTTTTATTCATGATTACTCTGTGTCATCTCACTAGGTATATTATTTTGACCGTGTAGCACCTTTTTCTTTTCAGGATGGCCCCACGTAGGTAGACATATAGGGTTTTATGTTTTGTTTGAGATGGTAGCCCACCGAAATACAAGGCCTCAGTACAGGGCCCCATCACAGCAGAGGTACCAGTGGTACCACTACCCTCTGGGCCACTGATACCACCAGCTCCAAAAGAAGATAGTTCACACAGTCTGAGTGCATTTCATGAGTTCCATCACCAAAGGCCGCCCAGGTTCAGGGGAGAGACGGACCCACATGCAGCTGAGGATTTGCTGGAGGCTGTTGTGAGAGTTTTCAGATTGGTAAGGACACCAGCAGACCTCATGCTGATCCTTGCCACGAGTCTCATGTAGGCAGCAGCAGGTAGATGGTGGAGCCTGATGCTCTAGGTGCATGATGAGGCATCACTACTTTGGGTAGACTTCGAGAGTCTCTTATGGCCAGAGTTTTTTCTAGCCACCCTTCGTGCGATGGGGATTCAGGATCTACTTTATCTACAGCAGGGAAGCATGAATGTGGCGTAGTACTCAACGAGGTTCACCGACCTATCGTGCTACTCCACGGATATGGTACGAGACCCATTCTTTAGGGCCCATACCTTCGAGCAGGGACTCAGGCATGAGATCAGGGATTTGATGATCTCCCTCAGTATTCCGATGCAGGGGGTGTTGGAGCGAGCCCTTATTGTGGAGCATTTTCTTTTTGAGCAGTCACTAGTAGTGAGACCCACCACAGGGTGATACATAGAGGAGTCTTCTACAGCCGGTAGTAGACATATGTCGTAGAGGTCCAAGCGGACTAGGCCATCAGGTGGGTGACCCCAGAATACAGGATCGATTTTGCGGGGCACACGAGATAGAGGCAGCCATACGAGGAGCAATCAGTTCTATGTAGGGCAGGGTCACATGGCTCGTGACTGCCTTACCCACCATGAAGATGAGCAGTAGATTGTAGAGGGACCTCCCAGGTAGAGGTAGTGGTTCTACCAGGGTTGTCCACTGGGAGCAGGCAGACATGGAAGAGGAGATGGCCGAGCAGCAGGTGGTGGATGATCTTTCGAGGTCCTACCACCACCACCACAAAGAGGTCCACCCCGACCACAGGGAGCTGGAAGACTGAGGCGGGCTCAGCTCCAGGCAGTCTAGGTCTACAAGCACGGAGAACTTGAGATTATTCGAGGTACTATCTGGGTCTACTCCACCCTTTCTGCAGTACTTATAGACGCATGTGTGATTCATTATTTTATTTCTGCTGCCCTCATTCGGGGCTCTGAGATTCTGACAGAGCCGTTGGCTCGATTATTATGGCTAGTGACTCCTACGGGAGAAGACTCAAAGATTATGCAATGGTGCCGACAATGTGAAATTAATCTAGGAGGTGAGAGTTTCGGCTGGGATCTCCTTGTAGCGGCATCGAGGCCTTATGACGTCATCTTGGGTATGGGCTGGTTATCCACAGTTCCTTACTAGATTGACTACAATATGAATCATGTGTGGTGTGTCCGTGAGGATGGGATGAGGTTTGCCTTTACCGGTGAGAAGGGAGCCTTTGCAGCGCATGATGGACTTTCCCAGAGGAGGGGGAAGCCGATCACACATCAGTTGGCTAGCCTCATTCTGGGAGTGGTTGATGTGCGGAGTCTGAGTTTTCCTATTGTGGTGGATCAGTGAACAGATATCTTCCCTGATGATGTTCCAGGACTACGTCCTCATAGAGAGGTAGACTTTTACATTGACTTGTACTCCGGGAAAACACTGATATCCACTCCAGCATATCGGATGGCTCCCGCGGAGCTTCGTGAGCTGTGGGTACAGTTGGAGGACTTTTAGGGGAGGGGATTTATCTGACCCAGTGTTTCACCTTGGGAATCCCCAATTTTGTTCCCCAAGAAGGTGTATGGGAGATTTCGTTTCTGTGTTGATTATCGGAGCTTGAACCAGGTGACCGTGAAGAACATATACCCACTCCCGAGGATTTAAAACCTCTTTGATCAGCTGAAGGGATCACCTTGGTTCACGATGATAGATCTTCGATCAGGTTATCACCAGCTCAGAGTACAGGATGAGGATGTGCAGAAGACGACCTTCAGATACCGGTACATCCACTAAGAGTTCTTGGTTATGCCATTCGGTGTAACCAATGCACCAGTAGTGTTCATGGCACTCATGAACATGATATTTCATCCATACCTTTATCAATTTGTGGTAATATTCATCGATGAAATTTTGATCTACTCAGATATCGAGGATGAGCACACATACCATTTTCGGTTAGTGCTGGACACACTCTGAGAGCACCAGCTTTATGGTAAGCTCTCGAAGTTCCAGTTCTGGATCTGCGAGGTAAAATTTCTGTGACATTTCATCTTAGAGGTTGGAGTTGCAGTGGATCCAGTGAAGATCGAGGTAGTACTTTCTTGGGAGCCACCCAAGAGTGTGACAGAGGTATGTAGTTTTTTGGGACTGGCTGGTTACAATCTGAGATTTTTTCCAGACTTCTCGAGAGTTGCAGCACCACTTTCATCACTGACAAAGATGGGGAAACCCTTCATGTGGTCAAAGAGATTCCAGTGGAGTTTTTAGGATATGAGGCACAAGTTGACTAGTGCACCCCTCTTGAGGCTACCGGAGGAGGGAGTTGGGTACGTAGTCTACTGCAATGCATCAGGGACAGGGCTCGAATGCGTACTGATGAAGGAGAGATCAGTTATAGCTTATGGTTCTCATCAGCTGAGAAAGAAGGAGTAGAACTATGCTACCCCTAACCTAGAGTTAGCAGTAGTAGTCTTCACCTTGATGATGTGGCGGAACTATCTGATGGGTGAGCGTTTTACAGTCTGCTCTGACCATTACAGTCTCAGGTACATTTTCTCGCAGAAGGACTTGAACCTAAGATAGCGGCATTGGCTTGAGTTCCTCCAGGACTATGACTTTGAGATAGTCTATAATCTTGGGAAGGGGAACTTATTAGAAGATTCTCTCAGCATAAGATCATGAATTCAGCCGCTAGGAGAGGCGACAGAACAGCTAGCCACGATGCAATTATCATTTGTGGATTGGGATAGAGGAGCCTTTCTGCTGTCTCTTATAGTTACACCTCCACTTATTTAGTGAGTCAGGGAGGAACAGCGTGGGGACACTAACTTCCAGATACGACATGCTCTGATATCCATAGGGAATAAACCTAATGGATTTTATGAAGGTGGTGAGCACGTCATTCTTTTCAGAGGATGTACCATGGTACCAGTAGGACTTCAAGAGGAAGTGTTGATGTAGTTCCACACATCCCCTTTAGCAGTACATCCAAGAGTGGAAAAGATGCACCATGACCTTCGAAGAGAGCACTGGTGGCCAGGTATAAAGAAGGCAGTAGCAAAGTTTGAATCATGATGCATCACTTGTCAGCAAGTGAAGGTGGATCACCAGGTACCAGTAGGCTTGATTCAGCCCTTAGAGTTCCCAGAGTTGAAGTCGGATGGGATATACATGGACTTCGTGATGGGTATTCCACATATATCCAGAGGACATGACTCTATCTGGGTGATTGTCGACCGACTCACCAAGTCAGCCCACTTCCCACCGATCAGAGTGCATGGTTCAGTAAAGATCATGGGATGCCTTTGCATGTGGGAGATCGTATGACTTAATGGTGTGCCATAGATGATCATCTCCAATCGAGATGCTCGTTTCACTTCTCAGCTATAGAAGAGGTTGTAGGAGGCTTTCGGGATGCAGCTTTGCTTGAGCACTACCTTCCATCCTCAGGCGGATGGTCTGACTGAGAGGACCATTTAGACGCTCGAGGAAACACTCTGTGCATGCGTCCTCGACTTTGGACGCAGCTGGGAGGATCACTTACCCTTGATAGAGTTTGAGTATAACAACAAATACCACTCCACCATCGGGATGGAACATTTTGAGGCACTGTACGATCGGCCTTGCAGACCACCTCTGTGCTAGACTGGCCCAAGGGAGTCAACACTTATGGGAACAGAGATGGTGTAGGCTATGAAGGAGAAGGTGCAGATTATCCAATATCGGATGAAGACTGCACAGAGTAGGAAGAATTCCTATGATGATAGGAGACGGTGACCACTGGAGTTCGAGGATGGCGACCACGTCTTTCTACGGGTCTCACCTCGATGAGGTCTACAGAGATTTGGCCGAGGAAGAAAGTTGTCTCTGCGATTCATCGGGCCTTTCTAGTTCCTCAGCAGAGTAGGCGAGGTGGATTACCTCTTAGCTCTTCCACATCAGTTGCATCGGGTGCATGATGTCTTTCAAGTATCTCAGGTGAGCATATATGTGCAAGAAACATCCCACATCATCGACCATAGAGAGATAGACATCGATGATGGGGAGACTTTCACAGAGGTTCCAGTAGATATTGAGGATCGACAGAAGCGGGTCTTGTGTGAACGGTCGATACCTCTGGTGTGCGTTTTCTGGAAGCAAGGGAACCTCCAAGAGAGCACATTGGAGTGTGAGGCTCAGATTTATTCTCAGTACCCACATTTGTTCCCTTAGTTCGAGTTTTAGCTTATGGGGACATAAAGCCCTGAGGTGGGGAGAATGTAAAGACCCTAAATTTCCATGGATTTTTTTTAAATACATGGAAATTTTATGAGTCCTCAGTTTCTGACGGTGCATGATTCCGATGCCCGGTGTGCCCATAATCAATTTCTGAATTTTTTTCAGGTACGTTCAGTAAACATACGAGTATGAATTTATATCTTTTGAACCAGTTCTCAGAACTAAAATATGAGGGCACCGTTGAACTCACAACGTCGGTGTTTTCTTAGTAAGACCTTCATCACAGTTGCATTCTAAAGATACTGGAAGTTAGATTTTGGGGTTTTTAATTACATTGAAAAAAATAGGTGTACCTTATTTTTATTTAAGTGGTGGTTAAAACCTTAAAGAGGAGGTTAGAGGTTGGGGCCACCACACCATAACCTCCCATGAGAGGTTAGGGTAGTGCGGCCCACCCGGCATAACCTCCCTTGGGAGGATCTTCTTAGTGGGGCCCACATGAGATTTAATCCCCATTTAACCCCCATTTATGTGGGATGTCAGCTATCCACCTTTCCCCATTGTTTTAATGTGGCAACTCCCTCACAATTAATTAATTAAAACCATGCAATTAATTAATTGAATCCTTTTGAATTCATGGAAACCATTAAAATAAGGGATAAAATTTTATTTTATTTTTGGTTGGCATAATCTTTTGTTGGGAGAATTATGGAGAGGATGAGTTCTTAGAGAACATATTCCAACGAAGAACGCCCCCTTTCCACCAAATAAAGGAGAAAACCATCATTGATCTTCGACCAAGCCAAAAGTGTAGGAGCTGACCGCGAAGAACGCCGACGACGCGTCTTCCCCGGCCTCCAGCCCCGGACGCATCCTGATGTCAACGAATCGACGTTCGCCTTTCCTCTCCATCCACTGTTAGCAATCGACAAGCGAGGTAGGGGTCTGTGTTGAATTTATTTTTTTCATTATTCATCGTTCAAATTCAAGTTGAGATATTCCGAATGATATCAACATAATGTGGAGGTCTCGGACCGCACAAACAAGGCCCGACCCTGCCCCGTGATTGTTCACGTTTGATGACGATGGAGACGGAGCAACACGACCAGCGTCAGACTAGCTACGAAGAAACCGACGACACAAGGCCGCCGGGTCGCCAAGAGGGCGTGGCACCATCCTGCCGTGCGGAGGCCAGCAGAGGGCCACGACCAGGGCGGGCCGTGGCGGAGGGGCGCGGCGCCGTCGCACTGCGCCGGTGGTGTGGTGCGCCTGGCCGCTCGGGCTAGCCGAGAGGATCGGGACCCCTTCGAGTCCAGTGTGTGCGGGACCGACGCCACCTGTCACCACTTCAGTTCCACCCGAACTGTTCAACCATTCAGGTGCCAGGGGGCGCGCGCCTCCCCCCCTGGGATGTCCAGGGTAGGCCTCTGGGTCGCCGTTGGCTGGGTCGCCGTAGGTGGGGCCACCCTCGGGACGGGCCGCTGTCGGCCGGGCTGCCCCTCGGGCCAGGCCTCTTCCTTAGACGAGGTTGGACCCACGGACCGGGTGGGACCCCGGTATGGACCGGGTCGGGCAGGGTCGATCAGACTGGGTTGGACCGGACCCGGACCCATTTGGCCAGTTTACACAGGTTTGCCCATATCTTGGGCTTCAGGTGTCTGATCGATGAACCGTCTGTGGTGACAGAAAGCATAGATCTATACCGTTCTTTTGGAATACCCCACTTTAGTTTTGGATGCAGTTGGGGTGTGGCTAGGTTGGTTTGAACATAAATACCAACCCGACCCCTAGAACAGAAATGCCAATAACTCACAGACCGGGCGTCCGATTGACCCTCCTTCTATCGCGTTAGGTTCCTTATGATGATACAGAACTACATGATACATAAACATGAGACTTCGTGGTAGTTGATGTATCGAAACATGGATAGAGGAGCGGACCTTTCCCGGAATCGAGCGTGTTGTGTGCGGGAACCCTATGGCAAGCTGCGATTGAGATGATAGGATCCTAAGTTTACCTACTACTATACCGGGATCCTCCGTGGGTTCGACATTGACGATACTGTACCAGGATCCTCCGTGGGTTCGACTACGATGGTACGAGACCAGGATCCTCTATGGGTTCGACAGTAATGACTTCATTACTGGGATCCTCCGTGGGTTTGACAGCGCATATACTTTTCGAGGATCGTACGTGGGTTCGACAGAGGAGATGATTTAGTGGATACATCTAATCATCTATACCCCTCTAGATGAGATGTATAATTGTGTTAGATGAGTCTTGTCTTTCATTTTTTATCATTGAGATGATTGACTTTACTTCCTTGGTGAAATGGGTTGTGCTTGGGAACGAGTGTTAGAGTCAGACTGTGATTGGTAACTTAGGTATATGTATGGGCATATACCAAAGTAGGGATGGTTGATACTTCTTGATTGTATCTTACTACTGTTCTTTATCCTTAGTGGATTCTGGGAGACCTTTGAGGGTCTAAGGGTCCCCTACTAAGTACTATTATACTCACCCCTGCACGGGCTTCACCCGCACCTTGTTGTGTTTTGTGCAAATGACGGTCAGCAGTGATCGAGGATGAGGGTGACGAATGAAAGGCTACTCGGTGATGGACTATACGGGACGTACCTCAGGGATGAGTTTTTTTGACTTTTTTACCTACCCTTCAGGTAGGATTCCCCGGTGGACGATCCATGAGTTGTTTTTCCCTTTTCACTTGTACTTGTATTTTTTGTTCAGTTGGGTTTGTGTACTGGCCCACTTACATTCACCACGCCTTTATTTTCTATATTTGTACTTGTTGCTTCTACTATTTGTGTTTTGATTCTGTGTGTTACAGGTTTAAAAGAAATCCCTTCCCTTTTTGTCGGGGATTTTTTTTGGTGCTAGTCGCCAGCCTCTGGCCTATGGAAGGCGACATTGGGGTAGTCATGGAACGGGCTCCGAGGATGGGTAATGAAAATATTATTTTATAAATCATTTTTAAAAAGTAGTAATAAATCTTACATAAAAATAAAAAATTATGTGATAGGTATGAATCATTCTTTGTGTATCAGGTTTAAAAATAAACTTTAGTAAAAAACACCAGTGGCATACTCAAAAAGTTAGAAAACATATTAGGATTATTTTTATAATTTAATGAAAACATCCATATTTAATTTGGGACATGTGCTTCACCTCAATATGATGTGTGGTGTGACCGGTATGACTCAATGTATATCTGTTTTTTTGAACTGATATTAATTTTATTAGAAATGAAAAGTAACATAATCAAATGTAAGAAAACTCATTTAGATTGTTTTTTAAATTTCAAAATATGACCCATAAGTTATTTTTAATGTATAAGAATCAGCTTCAACTTAATCCTATAATTGATATTCTGAATATGACTCAAAAATGTATGTTATTAGTTTAAAATTGAATTTTTAGTTCAAAATGATTCAGTCACTGAAAACTAAGATAACTTTCTTAGACTGTCTTGAAAATTTATAAAAATGAGTCATAACTCTTTTTTTCATGCATAATGATTAGACTAACATCAAACAAAAATATGATGTAATATATATCGTTCAATGTTCTTGTATTTAGATTAAAATGACATTTTAGTAAGAAACACAACTGACTTAAAAAACCAATAAAACACACTCAGATGGTTTTATACAGTGAAATTATCTATATGTAATTTGAGACATTTAGAATCATCTGAACCTCCATCCTATCCATGACATGACCGGTATGACTCTAATCGTATATTTCTATCTAAAATTTAAATTAATTTTGAAAAAAAATTTCTAACAAACTCAAAACTGAGAAAATACATTTAGATTTTTTGGAAATATTAAAAAAGGATACATATTCCATTTTTTATGTGTAGGAATTAGCCACACATCAATATGATACATGATGGTCCCGATATAACTCAAAGTGTCTTATACCAGTTTAAAATTTATATTTATGTTTGAAAAGTGTTAATCACTAAAAACCAAGAAAAATCACTTGGAATTCCATTATAATTTATTATAATGATTCATAAGTCATTTTTGACATGTTGGAATTATTATCATATCAAATTGATACATGATGTTACTGGTATGACTCAAAGTGTGGGTTTCCATTTTAAAATAAAATTTTAGAAAAAAACCCAAGTCACATATTCAAAACTGAGAAAAATATTAAATTATTTTTATAATTTAGGAAAAAAGATCCATATGTTATTTGGTATATTTAGAAATTAAATGAACAAAAATAAAATGCATGGTGTGACCGATATGACTCCAAGTGAATATTTCTATATAAAATTGACATTAATTTTCTTAAAAAAACCAATGACATACTCAAAACCTTGAGAACACATTTATATTGTATTGATACTTTAGAAAAGGGATCTATTTTTCATTTTTGACATGTAAGAATTATCCACTTCACAATCCAATACGTGATGTGACTGGCATTATTGAAAGTGCCTGTTAATTGTTTAAAAGTGAAATTTTAGTTCAAAAAGTGTCACTTACTGATAATAATGAAAAAATACTTGGATTGTCATGATAATTTCTATTAATTATTAAAAATTAATTTTCAACATTTAGTAATCATTTACACGTCAATCCAATACATGATGTGACCAGTATGAATCAAAGTTTGTGTTTCCAATTTAAAATGTCATTTTAGGAAAAAAAACAAAAGGGACGTACACAAATCCAAGAAAAAACATTCATCTTATTTTTATACTTTTGGAAAATGACCAATATGATATTTGGGACATGTAAGAATAAGACAAACCTCAATATGATGCACGGTGTGACCCTTATGACCCCCGATACAACATTTTTTTTAAAAATGAAATTGATTTTAGTAAAGAAGTCAACTAACATACTCAAAACCAATCAAACACGTTTATATTTTTTTAATACATTCAGAAAATGATCCATGAGTCATTTGTTATGTGTAATAGTTATCTATATCACAATCTGATACATGGTTCTCCTCACATGAATCCAAGTGTCCACTATCAATTTTAAATTAGTATTTTAGTTCAAAAAGTGTCGCTAACACAAAATGGGGAAAAAATCTTTGATTTTATTTATAATTTAAGAAAATGATAGATAAGTAATTCATAATGTATAAGAATAAATATCACATCAAACAAACACACGATGTGACCAGTATGACTCAAATTACATGTTTCTAGTTCACCATGACATTTTTGTAAAAAACACAATTTATGTACTAAAAATTGAGAAAATGAATTCAGATTGTTCTAAAACATTATGAAAATGATCCATTTGTTATTTGGGTTGTGTAGAAATTAGCAAAACATTAATCTAACACATGGTGTGATTTTTATTAATGCAAGTTATTTTTTTATATATAAGTGTCATTTTAGATTAAAAAGTGAATTGTATCACTAAAATTGATAAAATGGGCCTAGATTGGGTTCTAATCATTATATATGGTATTAATTGATTAATTTCTTTATTATTTTTATCTTACACTTATTTAGTTAATTTTCAAAGAGATAATGATTGAGGATGAATAAGAAATGGTTTTGGGTGCAAGAGTCAATCATAAATCAATCTGACACACAACTTTACCGGTATGACTCAAAATTAATTTTAAAATTAACACTTATTGTTTTATTTATTTATTTATATCATTATTTATATATGAATTTTTATCTTATATAGGTTTATTATTCATGCCGAATTGGGTTGTCTTGTTCTTATATAAATTTATAATCTTTTTCCCTATAATAATATTTTTATGGCATTTGTGTTATAGATTTTATTTCATTTAAATTTTTTATTGGTACATGGTTTTGCTAATTTTTTGTGTTTTAGTTTGTTGTTATAACACACTATAGTATACCTATTTATCATCAATTTTATTTTGTGATGATAAAGGAATTATTTATCAGTGTTTTTAGAAGAACTGATAAAATACCCCAATTATTAGTGATGATAAAAAAGTCATTTATTACTTATTTTTTTGAAATGAAAACATCCCAATGTTTCTAATCATGTTACGGTATTTAGTGCTTCTATAGCGGTAATAAAGGTCATTTTTAGTGACGTTAAAGGCCTTTTTTGTAGTACTATGTTAATAAATGAATATTAATGAAATGTCAAGAAGTTGCTATAATTAAAATATATTTGGTATTACAGGTTTGAATAAGATTTTGGTATAGATGTATAATAAAAATATATTTATTATATTGTAGGTTAGAAAGACTTATATGTGTATCCCATTTTAGGTAAGGGTTTTATTTTGCAATTAGATTTTTTACTAGGATTATTTTTTCTTGAATTTATGATGAATAAATTATATAATATATCTCTCAGAAGTCTTATGTATTTTTTATAGATATTTTATTTCTAGAAATTAAATGTTTTATTTATTTATTTTTGTCTATATATATAGTCAAAATTTAGAAATAATTGGAAAAAATGACATTGTTTTTATACGTCGTGAATAATATTTTTTTTCTTTGTCCATATTTTCTGCAAAATATTATCAATAATTAGTTTAAAATTATAAAATGATTGATTTAAGTCATTTTTACCCCATTTTATAATTCTAAAAGATTTTTTAATATGAATATTTTTCTATTCTCCCAAAGAGTCACCTTTTGGAGAATGTGTCAATGAAATCCGTATTTTAATGATTACCAAATAAATAAATTCTATCTCCATATCAACTATTTTTTTCAATATTCAATTATAATTTTCCATTTTTATTTTAAAATAATAATTTTTTCATAATATTCGATATTTTCATAGATATAAAATAAGTGATTTCAAAATGAAAATTGTATTTTCCTCAAAAAATGTTCCAGTGATCTTTTAGAAGTATTGTAATCTATATCAAAATCCATTAAAGAATATTATGCTTAAATGTTGTTATAATATAATTATAGCATCCACCATATTACTCTAGATAATAAGATTATGATGTCTGACATTATGATTTCTATGATTATAATTTTTTTTTGTTATACATGTGATAATTATTATTTTTTGGTCATCCATTGATATATTTCTCTTTTTTTATATCCACCTTTTCTCAGAAAAGCATATTTGGGTAAAAAACTAGGTGAAAACCTTTAAATATAGATCTTGTATCCCTAACTCACTCTTGTAGGTTTAGGTGTACAATTACTAATAACCGTGTGTTAACCGTGAACGCTGACCATATTCTAAAAAAAATCCATATTGTGTCACAATTCTCCCAAACATTACACTTTCTAACCCTACTAAAGTACTCAGAGTTATGAATATCAATATTTTGTTGTTTCATGTCCCTAAAAAATGATTCATTATCCCATATATCATGGTTATTCTAGACACACATCCCTAACACCCAAAATAATTGAATAATCTTACCACATAACACATTTTTCATGAAGTGAATGATATGAATTGGCTACTCAACATTATAGGTATCAAGATTGAAATACAATTAATCTCATTATTTTAAATGATATGGGTTTATAATATAATTATTTAGTTTGGGGAAATGAGGCACATCAGTAAGGGATTTCTACCATGGTGGTAAAGTAAACCGAATTGAATCCTTCTTAAGGCAATGAATAATCTTTGATGATCTAACAGCATGTATTGAAATATTTCCCTGTCTCTAAAAAAAATTGTGTCCCATCATTATAGAAAACAACAAAAACATCCAATAAACTACTAAATACTCCAATAGATAATACATATTATCAACAGAAACTATTTATGATTCAATTATATCATCTACAATATCTCTTGGATAAGATATATAACAAACAAGGATATCTCACCCAAATATATCGAAAAGAGTGTGGATGGACATTATAATCCATAAAATTCCCAAAAGGGGTTAATATTTTCAAATCCTAATAACTATTAATATATTAAAATTAGACCATAATAAGGTAATTATCCTAATAACCACAAAATATTATCATACATGCTTAATGCATATCTGTATGAATCTGTATGGCCATCTTAGTCAGAAAAATTATTTCAGGGAGATAGAATGTATTTTTACTTTGGACACACACATACTACATAATGTTATAAAATAATTGAATAAATAAATGATGTAACTTAGAAACATTATTTGATGGAATGATAATAAGTATTATGATATTTTATATATAAAGGTATGAAGCTCCTCTACCTTCACTAATTCACCACGGATTGGAAAATGCACGGATTTTGTCAACTGAAAATAAAACAACAATATATCTTCATTCTTAATTAGAGTTTGAGAAACACCAATAAGAAAATAAAATGATATATCATCCCAGTTTTATATCAAAATAAGAAGGTGTTGGTGTAAAATATCCAGTCTACGATGGTCATATTTGATCCCTTTCAAAGTGATATATCCAAAGTTAAAATTAATCATTATATGCCTTCTCTTAGACCAAAGATAAGAATGTAAAAAAATCATAAAACATATTGGATTCCATGGGGTGAATGATTCATCTAGACAAGATTCCACCCTCCCAAAAATCCTTCCTTAAATTTTTGGGAATTAATAACCTATTTTAAATTAGAATGACACCCTCAGGAGACTGACACCAATCATTTAACAACCCTTGAATTCAGTATAAAATAAATATTTCAATAAGGGTTATTTCTATTATTTTATTTCACACAAAATATTAGACAAAAAGAAAATCATGATTTATTTTATTAAATGATATTTTTATAATATAGTAATTAAATTTGAAGGCATAAATATAAGTGATCAAATTTTAAAATATGTGTTCAATGAAAAATGAAAGTTCATTTTTAACATCAATTCATTGATAAAATTCTATAAGTGTAACTAAATAACTAATAAGATCATTTATTTGCATAAAAAAATTTCCTTAAAGATTTTATTTCTAGGAACTTTGGTTATATGAATGTAATTTTTATGACATATAACTACAATAATTTAACTAGAAATTGATAAGAAAATATAAATATAACCGTTATTATTTGAAATTAATTATCCAATATTTTTTTCTATTCACTTTACATTTCCTATTAAAAATTAATGTCCTAAATTTATGAGTATTAATCTGAAAAAATTAAATCCATTTCTGTATTATTCTGGTTAATATTATCTTAAGTTTAATTTCAATTATTTTTATGGAAAGATTGACTTTAAGGTAAATAGTCCAAAATAGCGTTTTTAAAAATATTGAGAATTTTATGAAATAATTAGGATCAGAGCATGAAATAAAATTTATGAAAACATTTTTACAAAATATGTATTCTAAATGTGAAATTATACATTTAGAAATTTTACTTTTTACCCAAAAAACTATTTTTGAAATTTTAAAACAAAAGTTTTATTCTTCTCTAAAATTATTAAAAAGAATTATACATTCATTAGTTTAGAATTAATTTGTTTCACATTTATAAATTCAATATAATAAAATAGATTACACATTTTGACTCATTGGTAACAATTATATAAAAAGACCCATTATATTTTTAGGGAAATAATAAATTTCTTAGGTAAAATTAGTTACCAAGGAAAAAGTTAATATCATAAATGGTTTAAAATAATGGGTAATGTCATAAATCAAGTAATTTTTTATGTATGTCTTATTTATATATTTATTTATTAACACCCAATACCTCTCCATAATTTACCTCTTTTTTAACCAATTTTCCTTAAAGATGACTTGACATTAATACAACGTTTTGTTTATTTACAATAGTTCCAGCCCTCTCACTTATAAATAATTCCATTCAGCATAGAATTTTACTCCCACATAAAGTTCCTTAGTATGGAAAAACTATACCCAAATAACTCCCCTACACTTATATCCATTTATTGAAAATCATACTCTCCTAAAAATATAACTGTTGAAAGTATTAGGACAATTTGTAAAGGATTTATTTGAAGGAGTATGGTAAAAAGTTTCAAATCACCCTTTTTTATTTATATTTCTTTAAGTTCTGAATATCATTAAATAATAAATAAAATAATTATCATTAGTATATTGATGTTTTTTATATATTTATTTAATAATAACTATCTTCTAACCTATATTATCCAAAGAAAATTGGAACTATTTTTGATGTGTACGTACAGACTACCACCTCCATGAACGAAGAACATCATTTTTCACCACCTTATTTCATGAAAAGATATAATAAATGATTGTATAAAAAAATTATGAATTTTATAATATTATTAATACTTAAAATGTTAAATAAAATTTTACTTTCCTTCCATCTCATGTAAAATGAAAATGCCACTCGTGTATATGTGAAAACTAATGATTTTTGGAATGAAATATTTCATTTTTCATCAAAACCTTACATGGAATATTAAAAAAAATATAATGAATATATATTATATAATGGATTCATAGTTCATGAATATTATTTTCACATTTTACCCTAAAAATTAACTATTTCTATTGATTTATTCATGGATATTAGTAAATTACCCAAAAGAATCTCATCATCGATTTTGTATTCATGGATATTGACCAAAATTTCTATTTAATGAAATTAGAAGAGTAAAAGTAATTATAAATAATATATTACATTAAAATAAACTATTTGTGATGAATAATTTTTTTAATGTTTTGGATGTTACCATTACAAAACATTTGTGAAATAATATAAAATTATGACATCCAATGATGAAACAATAAATAAATGGATAATTAATGAATAATAGAATACTGTAATTGAATAGTGTATGTGGTGATATAAAAACCATAATATTTTAAAAATACTATTTCTACTAAAATGAATATTTTTTCTTATTTAATGTTACACGTAACACTAATTTTATCTTTTGATACACAAAACATCGAGTTTTTTTTCATTTCATGAAGCACTGAGTAAAACATGTGATTCATATTACATCTATTTTAAATAAAATTCAATATACTATTAAAATATTATTATATATTAGTTATCTACTTGCCATTGTAATGGAGGGTATGAATAATATTAACTAAACGATGAATCTATATGGTCTTAAAATTCATATAAAATAATTTTTTTGCTTTCAAATTATTCATAAATGAAAATAAAAACTATTCTAAAATAAATACAATATTAAAAAAAACTATTTTTATGTGTACTAACCTATTTTACCTTAATAAATTTAAAAAACAAATTTGTCGAAATAATTTTAATTAATTTTTTTTAATATATTGAATTTAATGTTTAGAATTTTTATAATGTGTTTTATATATAATATAAAAGAATAAATCTACGTTTCTGCTTAAAAAACTAAATTGTGCTAAAAAATATTTTTTTTACGTTTTTAAATAGTTAAGTTAATTTTTTTTCTTTACGTTTTAGAAAAATTATGTTAAAAAATAAATTTTATTTTTTAAAATTATTATTTAAAATTTCTCTTTGGGTAGATTAATTATAATATTCTGAATTTTTTTTATGAATTGGGAAAAATATAGTATTTTAATTAAAACAACCTTTTCGTTTAATTTTTTTATACCATAAAATTATATTTCAAATCCGTTTTAAAGTAACATTTGTTATATTATATATATATATATATTATTTCTATTTAGGTCATTGGAATCATTTTTCTATTGATTTTTCATATAAAATAATTGTTAACTTTCGAACATTTTCCATTTGAAAACCTGGATTCTCATCCTGCCTGCTAGATTACATTTAAATTATATTTTCCTAGTATTATGAGCAGAATTTAGAAAAATGGATTCCATATTTGGAATAATAATAATTTTTCGTATATAATAAGCAAAAATTATTTTTTACCTAATTTAATTGTAATTTTTTTTTTAAAAAAATTTTCCATTGACGAAAACAAGTGTTTACCAGGGGGTAAACTATAATGATAAAGAATAAAATGACATAAAAACTTTTATAAAATCTATTAGCAGGACACATATCGAACCTATAATGTATAAGGCTCTTCAATAATCTATTTTTGATCCTTTTTTAATGATAATAACTTGAGTAAACCACTTTCATTCAAACAATTACAGGTTTTCCACTCACCTAATTTATAAAAGGTCATCGTACTCGTTTCTCTTCTTTACACATAAAAAATATTTTGGTTTGGCCAAGAACTACCTAAATCACTTTCCAATTCACTTTATATCATCCTAGAATCTATAGTTTGGTTATGAAGAAAAACATGAATTTATTTTTATGAAAACCTAAGGAGGATACCCAAATACTAGGAGGTCCAAATGTGTACGTAGGATGTCGATACATAAGGTAAGAAAATTCAAGTCTCCATTTTAATTTTATCGAGACAAATGAGAAGTAACAAATTGATTCTTTTGTGTTTTTTATATAATTATCCTTTTACATGTTATATCACTGATCTTATTATTTTCATGATATATAGTGTTTTATTAATGATATGCTTTTTTTGGGTTTACAATCAAAAGGATTACTAAAGTGGTAACTTCTTTCCATATAACATTTTTTTTTATTTTATGAGATATATGGTATATTCAAAAAAAATTTATTTTATTTTTTTTATATTCCAAAAATAAACTTATTTTATGATTATTATAGTTAAAATAATGTGGATTTAATTATTTTTAGGATATTTATTTTATGTAGTTTAGAGTTCAAAACATTCCAAAGAGATAATGGATTTTGTGTCAATTTTTTTTCATTGAAACATATGTTATGTTATTAACATATCTTCTTTTATGAGGTATTTATACAGACCATTTGATGTGTAATATCATGAATTTATTTATTATCATGAAATTTTATGTTTTATTTAATTTTATTGATTCACATGGCTTATAATTCAAAGTTACAGAAGTAGTGAAGATTATCTATTAAAATCACATCATTTATCGGGATTTCTTAGGATTATGATTTCAATGATAAGATCTAATTGTCAATATCTCATTAAACTCTTTAATCTTGTTATACTCTAGTAATTTCATGAAAATACACATTTTCCTTTATTTTTCACTCCTTATGTATAGAAGAGTTCAAACAAATGTTTTTATGGAAAATAATATCTATCTCTCCCTTTAGTCCAAATCCCTTTCTATTCAAAAAACTTCTTTTCTAGAAATTATTTCGAAAATGTTTTTAACATTTGTAACATAATTTATTAATGATATTCTTACTCATGTTTGAAATCATAAATAATATTTTTCAATGAACCGTCATTCAATTTTCTTTATAATTATTGTTTTTCATTTCCCAAAAATGTGAAAGGAATATTTTTTTTCAAGTATAGAAGATAAAACAATTTGTGCTGTTATGACCATTATTATCTTTGAATGTTGCATTATATATTTTCAGGTTTATTATAAAATAAAGTTATGTTTAATATTTTTTAATTTCTTAAGGGGAAGGATTATTTTCCAAAATAAATGTTCTAAATTATTTTGTAAATATTCCTTTATATGTTTTCAAGGTTGTTTTCAAAGTAATGGATTTCAAAAATTCTTTATGTTTTAAAATTTTTTTCCATGTAGAAAGGATATTTCCTCAAAAAATGTTATAAATATTTTCTAAATATTCTTTTATAAGCCTCAAAGTTTATTTTAAATGAAAATAATATTAAAATAATATATAGTTTTTATTTTCAAAAACATATATTTAAATAAAATATATTTTTCTTTAGAGATATTCTATGAGATTATTCTTTACATAACATTCTTTGTCTTGGATGAAATCATTTGATGTGCCATATTATTTTATGGTGATATGAATGAAGGTCACTAGACTTATTCTCCATCTAAATTTATTATGATGAAATGATATATATGAAACCCACTTGTATTCCATGTTTTATACCATGATATGATTCTTATGAAACCCACTTCTTTTTCCACATGTTATGCTACGTTGAAATGATGAAATGATTATGAAACATATCTATTTTACACAAGTTATGACTTGATGAAATGTTTATGGTACCCATTTTATATCATGTGTTATTTTATGATTAATGTGTAATGATATTGAGGAAGACATATATATAATTTTCATTATGTTATGGGAGGGACCTATATCTCCCCTAATATAGTGGGTGACGATTTATATATCACGGTATAGATGACATGGGAATACCGATTGAACACAGTTTAGTAAGGGTCTATGTTAGCTATGGAGGTCTTGGGAGTGAAACCTGAATATTACGATGGTTAGGAAACTTTAACCATTATACTATGAAAACCTTAGCAGTGTTCCTTCAATACTATGGAAATTATTTTTTATGCTTATTTGTATTTTAAAATTTCATTTCTTATGCTAATGTTATACTCTCGTGGAATATGTTTTTTGTTTTATATATTATTAATGTATTTTGAAAATTCAATCATTATTCAATGAATAAATATTATAATCTTTGATATGTATTTTATGGTTTTAAAATATTTTTTACATGTTATCATACTAGTATGCTGATGTTATACTTATTGTTTCCCATTTTTACCCTTATCAAACATTTAAACACTCCCTATCTTAGTTTTCCTTTCCCGAGGTTATGAATAAAGGTTTTGAGTGGGGTATGTTTGTGAAGAGTGATAAATGTGAAGATCGTTATGGGATATGTGGAACATATTTCTCCAAATTATAATATTCTGTACTATATCTATGAGGACACTAAATTATTATGGTCTTTAAGATTGTGTTTGTTTGATGTATTGAATATTCATCTAAAAAATGTAATATCTATGTATGAAAATCTTTGGTCACTATAGTAGGTATCAAGAAAAGTTTTATTTATACTTTGGAAACTATAATGAGAAAACATTAGAGATATCCCTAGTGATATTTATAAGGATATGTCTGGTGATTTCTCTAAGTATTTTTCTAAAGAAGAGTAAAAATATAGGAAAATATCATGGAATTTAGGTCAAGGATAGAGAGACTAATTTACATGAAATTACATCCCTATTTGGATATTACAAGTGAATGAGAATTTTTAAAAGTGCTACCTAAGGATAATTACTCAAAAAATAGAGCACTGAGCTGGACTAGATCATCACCCGGTGCACAACCACGGGCATTGCTGCACAGCTGATTTGAAACTCTTAGGGGATACAATTTATAAATTCAAAAAATATTTATGAACTATCATGAAGTACTTAAATATATAATGAATATTAATGAGATATAATATACCTAAGGTGTCATTGATTAAAAATAAGGTGTCATGATTTAAATAACCTATAAGTTATTTTCCATGATTATGGTTTTTTCAACTATGATTATTTTTCCTCAAACAATACCCTTTGCATTTTAGTAAATGGATTGATGTAAAAGGTATCATGTTAACATTAAATATTATGGGAAATTAGGTGAATATAAGTAACCAAACTGGATGGTGACTCAAGACAAAGATATTGTTAGTATTCCTAATTTTTAATCCTGATATATGATTAAAAATATAAACTTTTTTGTGATTCTTAACACATCTAATAAGAGGAAGACAAAATTTTATGAAATTTCATGTGGAAATAAACGTATATGAAATAATATTTGGATTTATACCTGTCAAGAAGGTAGGAACAAGAAACATGAGGAATATATTAAATAGAGGGGAAGATATTTTCTATTTGTAAAATATGTTCATAAAGTGATAAGTTGTCAAGGAGTTTAATGTATTATATAAGAGAGAACGTGAATTATCCAACTCAATACCCTAAACCAAGAATTATCTTATATACCATAGAAGGAGATATTTTATGTTAATAATGGAAGGTAAATGATTTAGTTATATATTTATTTGTTTTTAATAATAATGTTATCGAATTATTTTACCAAAGGTATTTTGGTTATAAGAATCCTGAAACATCTAAAGGATATATTTATTTTTGGAAGCATATATGCCTCCAACTATAATTAACTTAAGATTTATAGTTTTAATATTGGTTTTATGAGTTTATATATTATCATAATTTAAAATTCATAGAAACCCCATTTTATATTTTACATCTTGGGAGTTTATAAAGATTTAGGATATTTTTAGGGATATTTATAGCAATATAGAATTTTGGTTTTTGAAGAGGAATACCTTTTTATGGAAATATGATTAAATATTCTGGTAAAAATTATAGTTTCTATTATACTTGATTTAAATTTAATTTTGGTTTATTTAAATTTTAGAATATTTTTATTAATATAGTTTTTGAAAATGGATAACCTAAAATCTAGGCAATAACCTATTTCATCTAGCATGGACAGGAGGCTTGAACCCAATACCGAAGGGAGGCAATGGTATAAAACCTACAACTGGACTACATGAAATAATATTTATAGTGGGACAATATAATGAGATATTTTTCTTAGTATGTATCTTAATGCTTATTTGTTCAGTAATTCAAGACTGAGAGACAATGTTATAAAACTATTATATAACCACTATTCACACCAAAAAAGAAATGGTAAGACATCACTGGTGTATTTTTCATTAAAATCCCCTAAATCATCTAATGATAAAAATTATACAAGGGGTTTAGTCGATCTCCTTATGAAGGAAACAAAATTTACCTTTATCTAAGAATATTTATCTTTTGATAAGATTTATTGGATATACATTAGTGATTTTTTAAGGATTGAATAAAGTACAAAATTCTATTGTTTCAAATTAGGATCCAATGTTTACATTAATGTTTTGGAAAATTATTGAGAAATATCTTGATTCAAATTTTAGTGAAACACTATTTATTATCCATAGAAAGTTGTTCATTCGGAGAGAATAATTCAAACCCCATAGAAAAGGTGAATATATTTATCTATGGATTTCAAAGGTGTTTTAGATAAAAATATTCTCTAGTTGAATTTTAATACAATAATAAATTTCACTAGAGGACTAAGAAGGATCCTTATGAAGGAATTTATGGAAAGAATTTTATACTCCAACATATCAGAATGAAGTTTATGAAAGGAAATTATTTTGACATGAACTAGATAATGAAATTTAAGTGAATGTTTGCTCTATTTACCAATATATATAAAAAATGTGGACAAAAATTTTATGCTGATAGTCAAATTTTTTATCTATAATTTGATATTGGTGAGAAGTTATTTCTATGAATTTATTCATGTATGAATGAAGGGAAACCCAATCCATAGGTATACCAATCTATTTAAAATAATTGATCATACAAGGGCCCTATCTAATCGCTTATAACTTCCTCAGATAAACTCTAAGGTTTATGATGTGTTACATATATCTATGTTGAGGAATTATATACCAAATACATCACATTTACTGAACTAATGAGTCATACCACTATAATATAATTTTTCTTATAAGGAACAATTGGTCAATATTCTGGGTTGAATTGAGAAAGTTCTACAAAATAAGACCACCAACTTGAACAATTTTTTCAAAAAAAAACCACCATATTGAGGAATCTATGTGAAATATTTAGGATGTAATGATGAGTATTTATCCTTAGTTATTGATACTAATGTGATAAATTTCTAAGGATAAATTCATTTTAAGGGGAGTAGAATTTTAAAACCTAAAATTTGGTGAAATGTTTTTTCCAATTAATTTGTTGTATTTGATATTTTTGGTTACATAATACATTTATTGTATCATAAGTTACAAGAAACACTATTTTTTTGTTCTTGTTTTACATGCAATACTGAGTGTTACTTGCGATGCATGCTAGAGTGAGTCTGAACAAAACATAACATACTATAGAAATATCTTTATTTTATATTCATGACCTAGCCGTTGGAATGGTGGATATGAATAATATTAAATAATTTTGGAAAATATATGGCCTAGAAATGTATATAAAATTAATTATTTACTTATAAATTAAATATAAATGAAAACATAAATTTTTTGAAAAGAAAGGAAATATTTTTCTCATATACTATTTTTTTGAAAAGAAAACAAGTTTCACATCAATATTTTAAACAAATAAATTTTGGTCAATTATATTAATTAAATTTATTTATTCTGTATGTAATAAAATGTTTAACATTTATCTTTTAATTTTCTAGAAATTATATAAAAAAATTGAAAATTTACATTTAGAAAATGCATTTTTCTAAAAATAGTTTTTTTTGTGCACTTATATTTAAACTATTTTTGAATGTTTTTGAAAATTTATTTGAAAAAAAAATATTTTTTAAATAATAATTTTCAAAATATCTTTGGGTGAGTATTTAATAATTTTTTGATAGGATTAATTTTTTTATGAATAGCGAAAAAAATAAATATTAATTAAAAAAAGATTTCAGTTTAAATAATTTAAAATTTTAAAACACCATTAAAAATAGTTTAAAAGTATAATTATTTCAATTATATATCAATTAATCCAATTTATGTCATTTTAATATTTTTTAGGTTGATTTTTTTTATGAAAACATTGAAAGCATTAGAACATTTTCCCTATGAAATTTCATATTCTCACTTACCAATAAGATTAATTTCAAGTTAATAATTTCATCTTTTTTTGATGGAAATTATAAAAAAATATTCTATATTTAGAATAAATATAATTTATATTATTTAATAAGTTCAAATTAAATTTTGAAAAAAAATAAATACTAAATAAAAAAAGTTCTTTACTACAGTTAAGGAAAAATGGGTTTACCAGTGGGTAAAATTAAAAGGTAAGTGTTAAGATGTCCTAAACGATTTTCTAAAATCAATTTGATGGAAATATTTCAATGCTATAATTTTTAAGCCTAATTAATTATCCATTTTGGATTCATTTTGCATGATAAAAATGTGGGTACACCTTTTTTTCAAGAAATTACAAGTGTACCACTCCCCACACTTATAAAAGGACATATCCCTCTCCGATATTCCCCATGAATTAAAACCCTATGGCTTAATCCAAGACCTACACAAATCATTTAAAAAATTACCTAATATCATCCAGTAAGCATTATATTTGTGACAAATCCTACCCTGGATGTAATTTTTTACACACCAAAGGATGATACCTGAAAAAGAGGAGGTCCGAATGTTTACGAAGTTAGCCGAGACTCATGGTAAGGGATTTGTAGTCTCTTTTTCATTTATTACAGATATATGACAATTCACTGATAATTTATAAAATTTTTTATGTAATTTTACTTTTATATTTTATTTCATTAAGATAATTATTTTCATGATACATAATGTTTCATTTGATGTTATTATTTATTGGTTCTTATAATCCAAAGGATTACTAAAGCGATAAGGGATTTCTATATTAATTTTGTTTACTTCTATGGGACACATGAGATATTCCCCACCTAAATCTTCTATGTTCTCTATATAGATACAATAAATTTATTTTATGACCATTATAATTAATATTATTGGGACTTACATATCCATTTTAAGATCTATATTTTATGAGGTCAAGAGTTTAATAGTTACAAAAGTGGTAAGGGAGTTTTGTTTTCATTTTTATTCTTTGAGAAATATGTTATCTTTTGAACATATATTAATTTTTGGGGTGTATATATATTACATTTTACTTGTACAATCATTAATTAATTTATTATCATAATATTTTAAGATTAATTTAATGTCATTCTTTCATGGGGTTATGATTCAATGTTACCGAAGTGGTAGAGAGATTATGTTATAATATCATCATCAATCATGATTGTTTATGATTAGGTATAAAAGGATATAACATTGGGATATAAACTTAAATAAACTCATTAATTTTGTTATCATCTGCTTATGTTTTTATAAAACAAATTTTCACTTAATTTTCCTCTCTTTGTATACTTAAGAGTATAAAATAATTTTTTCATGAAAAATTTTCTTTGTCTCTCTCTTCAGTGGAAAACCATTTTTCCTCAAAACCACATTTTCATAAATTGCGTTAAAAAATGTATTTAACATTTTAAAAACTGTATATTAAATTCATTCTAACCCATTTTTTACTTTTTAAAAAACATTTTGAATGGAATATTTATATCATTTCCCAAAATAACACATTTTTATTTTAACAAAAATGTTAATGGAATGTTTTTTTAACATGTAAAGTGTGAATAATGTTTCCCATTTTTATTACTATTGTTTTTTTGAATCTTAACATATATGTTTTCTGGGTTATTTTTAATGAAAATGAATTAAAAAATGCTTAATTGTTCTTTTTTAATGTGGAATGGATATTTTTCTTAAGTAAAGATTAAATGATTTTTTAAATCATATTTTATATATTATTAATATTATTTTCAAAGGATAGGATTTTAAAAATTACTTATTTTTAATTTTTTTTCAATGGACAAAGGATATTTTGAAAAAAATGATTTGTAAATATTACATTATAAGCTCAAAAGTTTGTTTTTAGAGATGGTAATTTCCAAAAATATTTGTGGATATTTATTTTTCAAATAGTTAATTTTGAATAAAATTTATTTTCCTCAACAAACATTAAAATATATTTGTCATTAAAAATAAATCTCAATCTATTATTACATCTTTCATAATAAATTATTATTTTATGGGTTTGTGAAAAATGTTCCGTTGTTATTCCGTATTTGAATGCTTTATGATGAAACAATGTCTGTGATACCAATATCTCTGCCATGGGTTATACCATGTTAAAATTATTATGAAAACCAGTTCTATTTTAAATGGATTATCCTATAATGAAATGATTAAATGATTATAAAACCATTATCTTATCTTTTATTTATGATATGATAAAACATTTATGAAACCCATTTCATATCACATGTAATGATATTATGGATATGTTATTATATTGTGGAACTCATATGTGTGATTTTCATTATGTGATGGGTCAGACCTATATCTTTATCTAATGCATTGGTAAAAGACTTATACCTCATAAGAAAAAGATGAATAGAAAGGGTAGTGAACCTGTTTCAGTATGAAAATATTTCTATTTTGATGTTATTGGGAGTGAACCTTGACAAATATGATGGTTTAGGGAGTGAACCCATTCTGATATGATATCTATGGATGTGATCCTTGAATACTATGGAAATGATATACTATGCATATGTGTATGCCAAAATTCGATGTATTATGCCAATGTTATGATCTCATGTCTCATGTTCTTTGATTTCTTTATGATTCATGTCTTCTAAACTGCTAATATTTATTAAATGACCTATGATTATGAATTTTTTATATGGCATGGGTTTATAATGTTATTCTCATGTTATCATTCCCCATTGTTCATGTTATTCTTTCGTATCTCCCTTTTTACCATTACTAAGCATTTGAGATTTTCCTTTCTTATGTTTCGTCCTCTTAGGTTGTGAATAAAGTCTTTAATCTGGGTTTTTATGTTGTTTTGAAAAAATAAGAGGATCTTTATGGGATATTTTGAAGATATTTTACGAAATTATATGATTGTAAACCTAGTCTCCAAAGAACCTAAACTATTATGGTCCTCAGGGATGTGTTTTTTAATTTATTGAATATTCATATAATAATACATAGCATGTATGTAATAAAAGATGAGGTCACTATTTATTACTTATTTAATATGTTTTAATAATTTTATTCATATGCATTATATTTAATTCCCTATTTATAATTCATTTTTTTCAGAACATTTTTGTCACAATATTGAAAAGATTTTATAGAATTGTTAGCTCAATTACATTTCATTTAGTTCTGATCTTTTTAAACATTTAATACTTGTATATTTTCTATAACATTATGTAATTTATTTATTAACAATATTCCCATTAAAATTTTGGTAGAATAAATACTAGTTATCTCATAGATATTAAATCTCTATCCATATTCAAATAAGTTGATGTGAGCTTTGGAATGTAAGAATATAGGGGTAATAAACATAAAAAACTCTGGTTGGTTATTAACTCAATCATGACGTGGTCCAAAGAAAGTGGGAATAACTCCAAACCTAGTTTCACACTCACTATGTATATTCACTGTAATTGTTACATTATTCTTTCTAAAATATAGTTTAGGATCACTTACTTTTGTTATCCCTACTTTGTAAAAGGACTCCTCACTACTACCTTATTGTTTTTCATTGATAAGGGTACTTTAAATCAGAAATTAATAATTCTTATAAATTTATATTTAACTAGCTAACCACACTATTACAGGTAAAGGAAAAATTTAAATGATCCATATATCTACTCTTTTCTATGTTGATAATAGATTATTTTATCCTGATTATGTATTTAGTTTGTTATGATTCATTAAGTATTTTCTTTTTTATGAATCTACCTTACGTTCCCAGGTAGTTTATGGTAATTTTGTTTCATTTATATACTGAGGTACGTATTGACATCCCATATGTTGTTATTCAAATATTTATGTTTATATATGATTAATTAAACTAGATTATTTATTTAGTTTTATTCATATATTTATTTTTATGAATGGATTAAACATATTGAATTGAAAAATGGAGACTATAATTATATATTTCCATGATGCATCAGTTGGTATTGAGAGAAAAAAGGTTTGAGTATTTATTTCATACATAATAACATAATTAAGGATCTCTCAAAATGATATTTGATGGAAATATTTACATTTTATTGCATTCTTGTTGAAAAGACTAAAATCATGGTTATAGACCTGATGATAAGAATAATTTTCTAGAATAATGCCTCAATGTTAAGTGAATGTTGTCCAACATTATGCATTTCCTCAACATGAATTTAGTTATTGTGATCCATGTGATTATTAAACTTCCATTTTATCCATGAATATGTTCAATGATCAATTTATTGATTATATAGAATATTTATTGGTTATTCGTAACAACCTGGATATGAACAACAACCTGAACAGTACTAAATGGGTCAGGTGTTACTACCTTAGGCACACCTCCCTGAATACCAAAGGTTGTCGACTATAAGTGAGGGTCTTTATAGGTATAGTGGGGAGGCTATATCCTCTCTAAGGATAATAATGGTATAGGTATGAGTATAATAATAAAGATGCAGCAGAATAACAACTCACCAGACTCAAACCTGACTTGCAGAGCGGAAGCACAATCAATATCAATAAATAGAGGAAGCAATAAATATAAACAATAGCAGTTGTAAGTAAACCCAATAGCATGTTCAACAATTGTAACTACCACTGAACAACAAAACATGCATCCAAAGTAGGTTGTAAATATCCATACATAAAAATGGTGTCAATGGATAAACAAATGTAGCTACAAAAAAGTAAGCTTAGTGATACAGGAAAGTAAGAAAAAAATGTAAACTTCAGCTAGGCAAGACCTCAAGGTCCATACCATCTCCATAAAATAGCTAATGTGGCCAATATCCTATTGATGACCTCTTTCCTACACGTAAATCCATAAAGTCTGCACACATCCCAAAGGGCCAGTGCATGGTGGGAGACAAATATGAGTAGGATACCACCTAAGGGTGCATACCTAATATATGTTTTTAATGAGTCATGCATTTATAAAGAAAAAAGTATATAGTACGATGCATAAATATACACAAAATCCACTGGTGCTCAGTAGCCACCATGGAGTGTCACCTGCTTTAGCCAATGCCGGAATCTCTATCATGTAACCCAGAACCATGTGCCCCATGACACCGTGTGTCTCAAGTATGGACGTCCCACAGGCACCCTAAGAAATAGTAACTCGGAGGAACAACGATGTCTTCCCTCAATAAGAAACCAACAGGACAATGATTTTTTCAATCAAAATAATGTAACCCGAGGGACAACGATGTCTTCCCTCAAATAAAGTAACTAGAGGGCAGTGATGTATGCCCTGAAATAAAGTACCTAAAGGGACAATGATGTCTTCCCTCAAATAAAGGCGATCTTCTGCCCCAAATATGATAGCCTCAATACTATCTCTAGAAGTCCCCTCACCTCCCACGTGGCTTCATACAACAAGAACACCCTATCCAATAGTACCTAAACAACAACTAATGGGGGCCTCTACCCACACGAGTGGTCAAAACCACCTTATCATGGAGTCTCTTTGTGTGAACAGTACTCATAGTTCTGGGTGAGCGGTAATCACCAAAATAGTACCCAAGCCACAACATCTCTGACACCTCGTGCCCCAGTGACTATGTCTCTCATGTTTGATGTCCCTAACATCCATGTAACCTGGTCCATGCCTAACTTGGCAGTCACACTGCCTTAAGCAAACGTCCATGATGCCTAATCTCGTGGTTAGAACCACCCGATGTAACTCGGGCCAAGCCCAAACTGTGATCAGCATCACTCAAGAATATCCAGGCCATGCCCAAGACAACCCAAAGGTTCCAACATATGTAATTCATCTATTACATATATAACAAATTTAATCAAAACACATAAACAAGAAAACAATACAAACAATTGAATTACACTAACCCAACGGTTATCAAACAACAGTAATGAGGTCTTGAATGACTTTAACAATTCTTATCATGGTTGAATAAACTAAATTCAACAGTTTAATCAAACAAAAACAATTATAACCATTTTGGAATTCCTCGACCAAAATGCCCCGATGAGCAACAACCACTCACCCATACCCGCTTAAGAAAAATAGGTAACGGGGCATACCCAAAGGCATCCCATAGGTCAAATACTAGTTAGATGTGCAGTAACAGGTAAAAAAAGGTCACCCTCAAAATACTTGAAAATGCACCAAAGGTCGCACTGCCCAAAAGTCTGTGAAAACACAAAAAGTGGTATTCACCACCTACCTGAGATTCGTATGATTCTATTCCTCTGATAACAGCATCCAATTAGGTCTAAAAATCGGTAAATATACAATGTAATCAAAACCTATCAAACCCTTATAACTCATCCTATAACAGAAATCATGAAGAATGTCTTAAGAGAAATGAATCCCTTACCGTGGGGGTTCCAATGGATCTGATGGTGTTTGAATCTGACTTTAGATGAAGAAACGGGAGAGAAAAGATATTTCAATGGTCTGGTTTGCGAAACCCAGTGACCCCCCTATTCCATCTGGCTCAAAATGAGGATACTGCCTGTTTTACTGAAAAAAATAATGTACATGGAATGTAATTTAGGACTAAACATTGTGTTTCAATTTATTATTCAAAAGATGACTTAAAATTCACCGAGGACTTGCTGACTAACTACATAGTGTATACCCCTGGTACACGGCGTGTAACTCTTTACCCTACCGACATCCCAAACACATCATGTATATCCCCTTACAAGGCCCCCTACAAGACATGTACAAATAGTACATGACATGTACATGCTAAAAACATTTTACCTAGCCAACATGCTTACAAACCAAGTATGGATTCTACAAGGTCAAGGGTACACAATGTGTCTATAACTACATGCCGGGTAGTAATAAATACGAACACGGTCATCACACAACATGTAATCTATGAGCACATCACCGGTACTCGCCCAACCCATACACGAAGTGTAATTTGGAGTACATTTAGTGTAGTCTAAAAATTTCCAAACCTTCCCATAGTTTCCCAGTTTTCTCATGGACAAGTCAAAATTCATACTAGGTTGGGATTTTTACCTATTATAAAAACCCATGTTCTTATAATCACCCCACCTTAATATATCTCATCCCCAAGAAATCAAATGAAACCCAGAGATGGCACCGAACATACCACCCTGATCAAGGTAACTTGGGCTTCCCCGGTCACAAAGGTTCTAGCTAAATTCTCAAGGGTATCCCCACCTTAGGAATCGCCTAACTCAGTATCAACTTGACAAAACTCAAAACAAGAAAAGGTTCACTAACATGTTTTCCAGACACATGGTCCTCTCATGATGCATCATCACCCATGTGACTAATTGGTGCTCATGCGTCGTCTCCGACACCCATACGTTTCCCAAAATGCATCGGTGTCTCCCTCCACAAGGTCCTACATCTCATGGATGCACAAAATAAAACCTGACGTCATGCACCTCAAGTAACCCACATCCTCAATGCCCTGATGCCCAAGGCATCTCAAGTAACCCGCATCCTCGATGCAATGTTTCCCACAACACCTCAGGTAATCTGCATCCTCGATGCCCCGATTCCCACAACACATCAAGTAACCCACATCTTTGATCCCCTTGATGTTATGCATCTCATACATATATATAAATATATCACACACCCGATATAGAGACAATCCCACTAAATAGTATCAATTTAGTCTACATAGATCAAGTGCATCATGTGCCCTCAAAACAGACATGCCTCTACAGGTCATTCCAAAAGGAAAACATGGAAATCATGGCCACACCTATGGTGTACCTCTAACCATAGTTGGCACACCAGCCTGCTCAGCCTCTGGCTGCTCCATGGCATGCACCTAGCTTGATGTACGGCTTCCAGATGCCTGACCTTTCTATAGTACTACTCCAGCCACTGGCCGCTGACCTCTCAGCTAGATCCCGTTGTCGCCATCGCGTCCTCCTCATGCAGCTGAACCTCAACTACCATCTCTTGGTTCCGAACCTGAACCAACTCCTGATGCCACCATCTGACCTAGTCTCTGCCTTCCAGCTATATGAGAAGGCTACCTGTAGAACCTCTCAAGATGGCTGACCTATCCACAAGCCCAACACTCCTTTGGAGGCCTATCACACTATGCCCAAACATGTACTGGCTATCCAAACTGAAATAAAACCACTGAAGAACATCTACGAGGTGGTCCAGCTGACTCTTTGGCCTGACTGCCCTACTGGAACTCATCTCATCCACGTTTCCTACTGTATAAACCATCACCTAAAGTCGTCTCCTGGCCCACCTAGGGCCTATCCCGCTATTGTTTTTCCACAATGAGTGCTTGATTCACTACTTCTAAAAAAGATCCCAGCCTGAAGATATTCACCTGCATCCGAATAGCATGTTGTAATCCATCCTCGAAGCACCTCACCCTAGCCGCATCATTTCTTACTATACAAGGTGAAAAATGGTTCAACTCAGTGGAAGTAGTTGCATAGTCCATAATGGACATGTCTTCCTATTGAAGACTGAAGAACTCCCATGATCTCTCTGTAAAGACCCGGAATTTCCATGTATATTTTTTGAAATATACAGGAATTTTACGAGTCCGTGAAAATTGATTGCGCCTGATTCCGAGTTCGGGTGTACCTGGGATTAATTTCTAAAGTTTTGTTCGGGTATGTTTAGTGATCTTAAGAGTGGTTTTTGGTAACATTAGAACGGGTGATCAGAATTGAAATATGAGGGCACCATTTAAATTGCAGTGCTGGTTAGTTCTCAAGGGAAGCCTCACCTCAACTGTGTTTTTTCATGAATGGAAGTTTGTTTTAGATCCTTTAGTGGAGGATAAAAAAAGCCAGAGTAAAATAAAATTTCTTAAACATAAATTTTATTTTTAATCAAATTTTTTTGAATTAAAGTGGGGTCCACCCGAACTAAACCCCCACTTTAATTCTTTCCAACCCCCTCCTTTATTAAATGAAGTGATTAGGGGGAGAATCCTCAAATTGATGTGTTGGTTCCCCTCTTATGGGAGTTGCAGGAATTTGAGTTTTGGCTGTTGGAGGAATCCTTGGAAGAAGAACTCTTCTTCCACCAATGAAGAACATCTTTTTCTTCTTCTTTGATCTCCTACTAGAACTATGGGAGAAGAACCGTCCTTGAAGAACACCGAAGATGTTGTCCTCGACCTCATCATTTTCTTTCCTGACGTCAACAAATCTGAGGTAGGGGTTAGAGATTTGTTACTGTTCCTCGTTCTTCGTTTCCCTTCGCGAATTATGATTCGAACCCGGATGCTATCACTCTAACACGGATGGTGCGGGCTGAACGAACACGGCCCGACCCCTCCACCTTAATTTTTGTATTATGATTCTAATCGCTGAACATGTTTGGGTTTGTTCAATTTTCGTCAACAATGGATGCGAATCGAAGTAGACGTACCGAGTAGTGTGTGGCTACTTCCAAAATGAGAATTGAACCACCGGAACTCCTCCGATGACCCGCAGAAGGTTCGTCGGTGGTCAGAATCGCCGAACTTCACCAGCAACGAAGGGAAGGGAGGCGCACTCTCCGACCGATATCATGGAAAGTAGTATCACAACCGCATCGTCGGAGGAGTAGGCCACGACCGATGGGTTGTGGAGGTGCAGCAGCGGCCGGCGCAAGGCCGATCACGAATAAAACTAGTAGCTCGAGCCACCGGCTTACCGGGAAAGGTGCGACGCAGTGTGCAATGCGAGGTGGAGAGAAGGGGGTCCACGGCCTTGGACGCGGCTACGGAGGACGATCCGCTAACTCCACTTGTTATTAGAGGAGGCACGGTGCAACCGCGCCGCACGTGAGGTGGATGGATGCTCGGCCAGCTGGGAGGAGTGGGACCCGTCATGTGGGTACTGTGTGACACAGACCGATGACACATGCTGCCGGATCTGAACCGCACAAACAGCTAACCCTTTCGGGACTCTAGGTGGTGCGAACATTCCCCCTGGACATTGCTATGGTGGACCCAATGGGGACAGCCAGCATCCATCCTTGCTTGGGCCAAGCTCAACGCGGGCCGGACTAAGTTCTGGCCGGACCCAGCGTGGGCTGGGACGCCCCCGCGAGCTAGGCCACCCCCGCAGACTGGATCAGACCCCAGTCTAGACTCAGGTCTGGCTGGGTTAGGCCGGGTCGGTCTGACTACGTCGGACCGGTCCCAGACCCTCTTTGAAATGTTTCCACTTTTTTCCCATAACATGAGCTACGTGAGTCTGATTAATGAAGCATCTACGGAGATAGAAACCTTGGAGGGAGACGGTTCTTTTGGCGTACCCAACTTGATGTTTGGATGTAGTTGGGGGTATGGACTGGTTGGATCAAACGTAAATCCAACCGGGCCCTCAGAACGGAAATTCCAATAACTCTTAGAATGGGTGTCCGATTGATGTGTCATCTGTCGCGTTGGGTTTCTTATGGAAAGGTAGATATTTTGGATACATCAACTTGGGACTTCGTGGAAGTTGATGAATAGACAATTGGCTTGAGGAGCGGACCTTCTCAGAATCAAGAAAGCATTGTTCGAAACCCTATTGCTGGATGCATTATGATAAAGGGATCCTACATGGGTTCGACGGGACTAACTATTTTTCTAGGATCCTATGTGGGTTCGACATGGTTGACTACTGTTTCAGGATCCTGCATGGGTTCGACAGCTCCAACTACTGTTCCGGGATCCGACGTGGGTTCGAAAACTCTGATTACTATACCAAGATCCTACATGGATTTGATAGAGTAGATGATTCAGTGGCTATATATAATAATCAATATCTCTCTTCATAAACTGTATACCTATGTGAGCTGATTCTTGACTCTATGTTGTTATCAACGAGTTATCTTTCTTCCTTCCTGGAACAGGTTATGCTTGGGCTCAAGAGTTGGAGCCGGTTTGTATTTGATTACTCAGGTATATCTATGGACTTATACCTAAGTAAGGTTGGATGATATTTTGTGATTGTATTATTACTACTGTGGTTTATATTTAGTGGATTCTAGAAGACCTTTGAGGGTCTTGTTGTCCCTACTGAGTATCGTTATACTCACCCCTGCACAGGCTTCTCCCACACCATGTTGTGTCCTGTGCAGACAACAGACAACAATGATCGAGGCTGAGAGAGACGGACATTAGGCTGCTCGGAGCTGGACATAGACAGGTCATAACTCAAGGACAACATGATCAAGATCTGTACCTACCCTTCAGGTAGGATTTCTTGGTGGATGATCCATGAGATGTTTTCCCCCTTTTCCTGTACTTGTACTTCAGTTGGGTTTGTATACTGGCCCATTAACATTTAGCACTCTTTATATTATTAGCACTTTTTGGTTATCTCTAGTTGTGTATAGTCTATGTGAGTTGTAGGTTTAAAGGAAATGCCTTCCCTTTTCTCTGGGATATTCCTTTTTCGTGCTAGTCACCAGCCCCTGGCCTAAGGAAGGCGGGCCTGGGGTAGTCACGGCACGGGCCCGTGGACTGGTCGTGACACTCTCTTCCCTTAGTGTCTCTCGGTAAAAGTGCATTAAAGACCTGTCCTTGAAGTCTTTCCTCGCTAGTCTCACATGCATGCGAACCTGAACTTGCACATCCCACCAACCCTTCGCCGGTCCCCGTAACATGTACGTCACCAGCTAGACCCTCCGCCCTGGAGACTTCTCCAGCTGCTCAATTATCATCTGCATACACTCTATCCAGTTCTCATCCACTTGCCGACCACCCTCACCCTGAAAAAGCGGTGACTGTTACAACTGGAACTCCCACATCAGATATAAAAAAGATGGCTTTGTACCCTGCATTCCCCTGTTGATCCCCTACAAGACACGTTCTTGGTTATCTTAGAGCTGCTCGTCGAGCCATGGTCTGAACGATACCAAACCAGGCTATTGTCCTACCTGCACTGGATCCTGATCCTGATCATCTCAGTGAGCCAATACCTATAGCTCATGCTCAGATTGCACCATATCCTGAACCAGATCCTGCTCCTACGACACTATACAATCTCCCACCTGACGCTCCATTGAGACATATAAGAGGAAACCACTGAATACCATAAATAGTCAGACAACCTATATATATATATATACCGATATATATTCAATTCATATAAAGAAATTAGTAAAAGGAAGCACACAACTACCACCCTTACTCTCCCCCACTACAACCAAGCCCATAGAATCCTGACCTCATGGCCTCCTAACCCGCCCTCGATAGAGCCAAGTATCAAACGTACCTCAAGTTATGCTCATCCCAACAACCAATGTAGCCTCAAAATGATGACCATGTCTCCCAATATTGATGATCAAAATAAAATCAACCATACTACCTACCTGCTTGTAAAAGAGCCAGACTCAAATACCCTATCACATGCAATTCAAAAAATATATCAAGCATGATATAACACATTGTAATCAACAAAACATCTATCATAACTTTCACCAATTCAAATTCCAAACAATACATGAATGGAAATTTGATTTTATTCACATGACATTATCACTTCACAAAACATACATGTAGTTATGAAATTGAAATACCCTCAAAATGTGCCTATCAAAAGCCAAACAAACAACCTTGCCATACCGGGCCAAGGTCAAATTTTTCCTTACCGCACCAGGTAAAGGGTCACATATCACAATCAATAACATCACACACCATGTGAGAGACCTAGGTGGAAATCATATAATGTGTAATATGAGAAAAAACAAACAGAAATTCCCACCCAAGGTAATTTGGACCATCCTTTGTACCAAGGAAAGAAGGCACCCAAGCACAAACTAGAGACCCAGTTCCAGTAACAACCAATCTCTTGTCTACCATATCCTAAATAGTAAAACTAGTAAAAATAAAATATGAAGTCTCAATATCATTAGAAGCTAGAAAAACACTGTTACTAAATCCATGTCATGAACTGCTCTGATACTACTTTGTAACGACCTGGACCGGAATAGCCACCAGAACAGTGCTAAACAAGGTGTGTGTTACTACCTTAGGCACAACTCCCTGAACAACAAAGGTTTCTGAATAGTGGTTATGGTCTTTATAGGTATAATGCAGAGGCTATACCCTCTTAGATGATAATAATGGTACTGGTACAAGTATAATAATACAGATTTAGTGGAATAAAGACTCAGCAGTCTCGATCCAGGCCCATAGAGCAGAAGCATAATCAATATCAATAAATAGAAGAAGAAATAAATATAAAAAATGGATGCAGAAAGTAAAAACAACATCATGTTGAACACTTGAAACTACCACTGAACAAAAAAACATACATCCAAATCATGTCATTCATATCCATATATAAAAAAGGCGCCAATGGATAACCAAATATATCTACAAAACAAGTAATCATGATGATATAAGAAATTAAGAAAAACAATGTAAACTCAATCTAGGCTAGACCACAAGGCTCATACCATCTCCATGCAATAGCTATTGCAGCCCATCTCCTGAAGCTAGCCTGTTTCCTACACGTAAATCCATAAAGTCTGCAGGCATCCTGAAGGTCCCATGTAGGGTGTGAGTTGAATCTCACTAGGATACCCCCAACGGTGCGTACCTGATATATGTTTTTATGAAAGAATGCATTTATAAGGAAAATAGTAAATAATATGATACAATAATAAACACAAACTCCACTAGTGCTCATCAACCACCATGGAGTGTCACCTGCTTCGGCCAACATCAAAATCTCTATCATGTAACCCAACACCATGTTACCCCTGACACCACGTGTCTCAAGTACCGACGTCCCGAAGGCACGTCAAAGAAATTGTAACTCAGAGGAACAACGATGCCTGTCCTCAATAAGTAACTGGAGGGGCAGCAATGTCTACCCTCAAAATAAAGTAACCAGAGGGACAACAATGTCTGCACTCAAATAAAGTAACTAGAGGGACAATGATGTCTTCCCTCAAATAAAGTAACTAGAGGGATAGTGATTTCTGCACTAAAATAATGGCGAGACTATATCTCCAACCCGATAGCCTCAATGTTATCCCATGAAGGCTCCCCACCTCCCATGTGGCTTCCAATGGAATGAACCCCCAAACCAATAGTTCCTAAACCACAGCTAACGGGGTCCTCTACCCACATGAGTGGTCAAAACTGCCCCATCACAGAGTATCTCTTTGTGCACACTACTCATAGTTCCGGGTGAGCGGTAATCACCAAAATAGTACCCAAGCCACAAAATCTCTAACACCTCATGCCCCTGCGAGTATGTCGCTCATGTATGATGGCCCTACCATCCAAGTAACCCGGTTCATGCCCAACCTAACAGTCATACTGCCTCAAGCTGACACCCATGAAGCCCAGTCCCATGGTCAGAACTGCAAAACATTACCTGGGCCATGCCCAACCCGTGATCAATATCAATCAATAATATCCGGGTCATACCCACCACAACCCAAAGGTTCCACCATATCCAATTCATGAATTCTATACATAACACATTTAAAAAAATACATAAATAAGAAAAAAAAATCTAAAAAGTTGAATTTCACTAACCCAACGGTAATTAAACAATAATAATGATGTCTTTAATGCATCTAAAAATTCAAATATCGGTTTAATAAACTGAACTCAACAGTTTAATGAAACGAAAACAATTATAACCATTTTTGCCTTCCCCAGCCAAAATTCCCCAACGAGCAACGACTACTCGCTTGATCCCGCTCAAGAAAAACAGGTAACATGGAATACCCATAGGCATACCATAGGTCAAATAACAGTTTGATATGAAATAACAGGTTAAATAGGGTCACACTGTAAATACACGAAAATGCGCTACAGGCCACGCCACCCAAAAGTCTGTGAAAACAAAAAAAATTGGTATAAAACAACTACGTGAGACTCGTATGATGTTACACCTCCCATAACAACATACAATTAAGTCTAAAACGTGGTTGATCTACAAAAGAATCCAAATTACTCAAAACTTTAAAACTTGTCCTAGAATAGAAGTCAAGATGAACGGCTTAAGTGGAATCAAATCCTTACCGAGGTGGTTCCAATAGATTATAAATTGTTTGAATCTCTCTTCAGACAAAGAAATGAGAGAGAAAAGAAGTTTCAGTGGCCTGGTTCATGAAACCCAGAGACCCCCTAGTCCCTCTTCCCTAAAACGAGGCTACTGACCATTCTAACAAAAATAGAATATACATGGAAAGTACATTAGGACTACACACCGTGTTTCATTTTACTATTCATAAGACGACTAAAAATTCGCGAAGGACCTGCCGACTAAGTACACATTATTTACCTATGGTACACGGCGTGTACCTTTTTACCCTGCCGACATCCCCATCATGTCATGTATATCCCTATACATTCCCCCCTACACGTCATGTACAAATATTACATGACGTGTATATGCTAAAAACATTCTACCCAGCTAACAGGCCTAAACGCCATGTATGGCCTCCACACTGTCAAGGGTACAGGGAATGTCTATAACTACATTCCGTGAAGTAAGAAATTCCTACATGGTCATCACACGGTAAGTACTCAGTGAACACATAGCTGGTACTGTCCCAACCCATACACGGCGTGTACTTTAGAGTACATGGTGTCTAGAATAGAAATTTCCAGAACTTCCCATATTTCCTATTTTTCTTAGGGACAAGTCAAATTTCAAACAGGGTCGAGATTTTTACCCATTCTAAAAACTGGGTTTCTTACATTATTCACTATAGTATAATGAATATTCCATTTTTATAAATGATATATTCTATATTATGCTTCCCCATTCAAATATTACAAGGGCAACCTTTATCTTTTCATTAACACATGGTAATAAGAAGGGATAATTTATAGAATTTAAGGATATAATAAATGGAATAAAAATATTTCCATATTTTTATTATTTTTTTTTAAATAAATTCTATTTTAATATGAAAAAATTTATATATAGTATCCTAGGACTGGTAAATTTTGTGATACTTTGTAATGAAATGCCTTGTATCTTATGTCATTGTAATGTATTGACAACCAGTCATGGGTTACTAGAGTTAGGGGATTTATATTAGGTATCAAATAAAGTTTATTTGGAACCATGATAACTTGTATTAGAAGAAAATTGATATAGTGAGATTTATAGTAAACTATTAGAATTCATAAAAACTTTTAACTACATAGGAATTTTTATCGATCAATATTCATAATGTTATAAACTATTTAAGCGTATCAGATTATTTAGATATGGGACCTAGTAGAATATGGTGAGGTAATTATATATAGTTTGATAATGTTTTATTTGATTTTGGGAATATAAGTTGATTAATATATAAAGACATTTATATTTGAATAGTTATGTTTTAATAAAGTACTGTGTTTAATTTTAAAAAATATTAATATAATTTTTAGAGTATCTCAAATTAAGGTTGAATTGATGGATATGTGATTTTATATTTTTAATGACATATATTTTTATAATAATTGATTGAAATATAAGTGGAAGTAAAATTTTTAATTAAAATTTGATTGGTCTAAATAATGGTGCCTATGGATAAGAAATTTCTGGTTGATTTACAAGTTCTTTTCAAACCATTTTGATTATTTTTCAAGGAAGTCTATGATATAATATATAAATTTAAAATATCATAACCCTATGAACCCATAACTATTGGTTAATTTATAACACTTGTACTAGATACAAGTGATCGCTTCCCAATGGACATAGTAGTTTAGTAGACTTTGAAAACTAGATATATACCTAGATATCACATTATATTAAAAATATATTATAAGACATCATATTATTTTAGAATATTTATTCTTAAACTAATTCAATGATTCATTCTTTATATCATGGGTAATATAAACAAAATAATAGTTAACTCCATTTCCTATTAAGGATTATGTACATAAGATGATATCATAGAATAAATATTTCTTAATCAATATAGAAAGTTAAATAACTGAAAAAATATGCTATTTAATTAATTATTTCCCAATGAAGAAAAATATTCCAGGAATAAATAATATTAAAATAATGTCATATAAATATGCATATGGGATTTAAATTTATCCATGGATATCATTAATGTCAAACTAATCTCATCGATGTCAAAATAAATATGGTATCATTACAGCCTATTACCATTGGAGTATAAATAATATAAAGGGTTAATGTTTTTTATGAACAAAATTACCATAAAACATCATTAATGGAATTCTTGAAAACAAACACACTTGTATCTTTTAAAATAACATTTAAAAACATTAAATTCCTAAAAAATTAGAGAATTTTTTTTTAAATGAATCGTGGAAATGTGTAAGGAATATTAAAATAATTTTTTGTTCATGATGGAGAGAAATTATTTTCATGTCATGTTTGTTAAATCAATGATTTATTTCTCATTTTTTGTAAAAATTAAAAAAGCACCTCTTTCATAAAAATACAGGAAGTTTAAAATTAAAAAAAATTTAAAGAAAATAATAGTAAAAATATATTTAATAATCATTTAATAATTATTAAAACATTATTTAAAATATTTTATTTAAAATATGAACATGGAATAATAAAAATGATAATTGATTATAAAAAAAAGTTAATCCTCACTCAAAACAATATTTAAATTTATTGATTACATAAAGAGGTGAAAAGTAAATAAATACATTTAATTTATAGAAATAACTAGATGTTAATAAAATAAAGTGGGTTTATAATTTAATGTTGTAACAATTCTCCCAACAAACTCATAAAAAAACAAAAACAAATAATAATGAGATTATTAAATAAGCTTATTCTACTTTGGTATCTTTTGAATCATAACCCCCTAAAAAAATAATAATAAATTAATATTTAAATAACCTTAATATAAAGTGAATAATTATATATCATATGAAATGGGTATTACATACACAACATTAAAGAAGTATGTGGTGAATATGACAAATGTCTCATAAAAAATGAGATGAGAAATATCTTACAAAGATCATATCATTGTGGTTGTAATTTAATCAGTGAAGTGATTATATGTAATAGATATGAATCTAGAAAAAATATTATAAATAAAACATACGACAATAAGTGGTTATTTCACACATAGTCATGGATTAACATAGTCAGTGAAGTAGAATTATAACCAAATAAATGAAAATTTGGTTATGAAACCCCTTACCTAATGCCCTAATTGTCTCATACATTATTTATCATCATGAATAATAAACTAATATTAATTATTTAATTTCATAATAACTATTTTAAAGTTTATTACTAATTTTATTTTATTTATTACCATGTTATATTTAATTACTTAATCAATTATACTCATGTTATATGTTTTTAGGATATTCTGTACATATGTAAAAAATGACTTTAGTTGGTTGACTGTGGTAATAATGGTGTTTTTTAAATCATATTAAGAATAATAAAAATGACTTAATTATAATTTTTATATAATAATTATACTTTTAAATCCAACCATGAATGATGGTTATGAAAAATGAACTACGTTATAATCATGGAGATAATAAGATGTATCTATGCATGAGTAATATATCCATTTATCAATCATCATGATAAAAATAAGTAATTTACATTTTATCTTTATAAAAGTATAAATATTTCATAAATAAAATAATAGTTAGTTTATTAAATTTTTATATATCATCCATGTGATGTGGTGATGAGGAATGAATCACATCACTTCATTGAGGAAGTAGTAAACAATACACATGAATGACAATATCATTTTCTAATTGATTGAAAGGTAAGAAACTAGATGACATATAATATTTTCAAAATGATAAATATTCCACTAATTTCATATATAATTACTGAATTGATCATTATAACTTGCTGTGATAGGTAGTGATGGAAAAAAATTACATCGGTACGTGAGATGGTAGTCCCCCACACACTTGAATTACAATTTGATTTACAATTTGAGGGAAGTGGAGATGGATATATGGTATGAAATTATCATAATAAAATATAATTATATTTTAGATATTGGGTTTATTATCTCATTATTTTTTAGAAATAATTTACTAATGCATTAGAAGTAATAAAACTAAAACATTCAATTAAAGGCTACAAATATTCTTCGAACAACCTCAATTTCATTAAAACTTAATACCTATAAGGTTTATATTATTAAAAAATAAAGACTTATAGATTATGGCTATTTATATTTTGAAGGGATTTTTCAAATTATGTTCTGATCCTAAAATATCTTGATGTGCGGTTAAAATAGGAGAGGTGTACCCTTTTATATGTAAAGGAATAAATTCTTGAGATTTCATAAATTACTAAATTAATATAAATTAATTCTCATATTTAAATGGATCCTAATTAATATAATCATAATAAAATATGATGACGAGTTGAAATAATTTTATCCATAAATATTTTATAATTTTATGTTATTCTTTCACACTTATATTTTTGTTTCAACACCTCGTTATCCCTATTGTCAATTACCGTGATAAGAGATTTTTTTACACTATTATAGGAAAAGTGATTCATAAATTTCCCAGATTTGATAATTCATAAAAATATAAAATTTAATTTATATTAATATATGTTTTTATAGGAATTTTAAATCATTTTGAAAAACATTATTCATCATAAAATATCATTTTTTATATTTCTAAAAATACACGAAATATTATAATATAATATGTGTCTAACTCATGTAAAATGGGAAAAAATTTATATGGGTTAGAATATGAAGAGGTTATTGTGTTAATGTAAAAATATAATTAATTTTAAATAGGTTTAGATATCATTTTAAACCTTATCATTTGGTTTAACCACTTGGTAAACCAATTTTAATGTTAACTGTGTTAATGATTTTTTCTGTACTAAAGGGTTATAATTTTACTTTTAATATGATAATTAGATTATAAATGGAAAGGAGATAAATTTTATGACTAATTTAAATCCTATTTTCCCCTTTTAATATTTTTTTTTAAATTTCCATATAATTTATTAATGTAATATTTAACATAAAATATTAGTAATTAAATTTTAAAAACAATTCACATAATTTGATTTAGAAAACAAAATAATTATTTTATAACTAAATATAAAATATACTTTAACATTATAAAAATAAATAAATAAAGTTTAATATATTAATATATATTCCTTCAATACTTATCATCAATTAAAAATATCTCATGAATTTTTTTTTAATATTTTATTTGGAAGTTTCTGATCTTGTACAAGTATTGGACAAAAATATTGATTTTCCACTTGTTATACGACTCAAAAATTAATATTTATATGTCTTGGAGATACCATAAAATATATCGTATTTCATAAAAATTTTATTTTTTATTATTTATAAAAAATTTAAAGCATATAGAAAAATTTCAAAAAATAATTCCTAAATAATTTTTGTTGATTCATCCAAAAATAGAAACCATTTTATAAAATTTAATTCACATAAATAAAGAAAATTCTTTTAATATAAATTTGAAAAACATAATGAACAATAGTTTTTAAATTAAAATCACTTTAAACTAAAATATAAACCAACAACAAAATCAAGTATATCACCGATTCCTATGAAATTAATTATATTATTTATAATGATAAATATGGAACGAAACTCTCCTAGTGATGAAATTCCCCTATTATAGTGTTATTTCATCGGTATTCATGCACCTTCATTATCATTATTTGTTGCTTGGACCATTTTTATTTGGCTTCGGTAGAAGGAGATTAGTGTTTTCTTCTTTCTCCAGTATACTAGAAAATCTGTAGAATACTATGATGATGATTAGTTACTAAAGGTCTCTCTTATTCTCAGGGACCCATGGTTCCTTCATCATTGTCTTTGGGTTTTTCTATCTCTCCTCTGTAGATCATATCAGTTTCCTCATAGATTTGGTGACCATGCAGTTTAATGAGATATCACACTGTTTCTTCAGTGATCTCCATTAGTGGTCTTTAGATATATATAGATATAGACTATTTAATCACTCTCGCCATTAGTATGTAATTTGGGGTAGAAGATGTCATGTGTTATGAATCAAATTGTGTTCGGTTGTTACTTGGGTGTTTCATTGGCTCTAGTTTGCTGTGATTTGGAAATCCTAGTGGATGAAAGTGGGGGTGGGTTCATAAAAATGCTTTGGTGTGTGGATCATCTGATGTTTTTGACTCAATTTATAGGCATCATTTGTGTTTTTAGTGGTAATTTATGGATGTTTTTGGTGTTTTTCTCAACACATGTGGATACTTATCTCATTTTAAGGTCGATGGTTCTGTATCAAGATTGTAATATAGTTCAGTGGCTAGGCAATCATTTCTATTTCCTCTATGATGAATTTGAATTATTTTTTTCTTGGGATTGGATATTTAATGGGTTGTAAATGACATTGAGAGTTCCAGTATTTTATCTTATTACATTTGGATGGAGATTCTTAGCCTTGAATTTATTTTTAGGTGGGCAGCCTAAAAATAAGTATAGGTGTGATGAAACCTATCATTCATCCCTGTATCTTCTTTTTTTATCATAGAGATGGGTAACCTGTCATTTTTTTATAGTGATATAAGTGTGATCTTGTGACACATTAGTTTGATAGTACAATGTGTACCTCATATGCACTATGAGGTGGGCTACTCAAAATAGATATTAGTGTACTGGCACCCATCAACTGATCCTCATCCCATAAGATTGTGTGGGTTAGAGGAGTTCCATTTGATGTTTTTTGTAAAAAACATGACATAATTATTTCTTGGGTAGCAATGCATTATATTTTACTAGAATTACTGTTTTATTCTTTGACTGAGGGGAGGGGTGATGAGGCTTTTGATTTCTACGTGTCATGATGTATTTTTTTCTATTAGGAATTTGGGGCCATTTCCGGGCCTTTAGGCCGTGTTTCTTTGAATTTTTTTAATCTAGATCATGTTATGGGTTTCCTATTTTTCCAGTTTCATAATCAGATTCTATCTTTTTATGTTCAACAAAGGGGGTTTCACCCTCAACTATTTCAAAAATAATATAATTTACAACTATAGTAAAACTCTATTAATTTAAGACAAATTAAATCATAATGTGAAATATAAATGATAATAAATGAAATTTTTATAAAAAAATATACCAAAAATTGTATTTTCATTTTTCACTAAAAAATAAATCTTTTGGAAAAAATCCCATAACCTCACCCTATGAAAATTTATATTTGATGATTTCAAAAATTATATCACTTTTTCTAAATAAAATATCTAAATGATTCAAAAATTAATTGTAATCTCCCCACAAAAAATCAATAAAATCCTTTTAAAAACTCTTTCTAGAAGGATAAAATAACTCTGTAAAATTGATTTCTTATTTCCTATGAAATTATTAATTAATTTTTATTGAGTTGTAAATTTATATATTTTTCATAATATGGTTAATCCAATTCCTTCTTACTTATCCATAAAATAACATATAACCATAACATTTAGATTACAATATTTTGGGGTTCATTTCATCTCAATGTTGCAGATCATATATCCTATCAAACATTGTATTATTTTAAAATATAGATGTTTAACAACATCACCCATTTAATAAATTTCATCATCATAATTTAAATTATCTCCAAATAAAAAATAGTTTGTAATTTAAAAATAATTTCTTTGAATACCCATATCATAAAAGTTGTTAATAAAACTTTTTCTTGAAAAGATGGAAAGAGAAGTATGTTGGTCAACTAGACTAACACAAAACAAGGTTTCAATATATGATGAAAATTATAGGAATTTAATAAATTTAAATGGGGGAAAATTTTATGTCCACAAAATGATGGTGGGTGGTATAGAATATTTATAAAGAACCATCATCAAACATTATTTAATCTTGATTTATGTCAATAATTTGATTTTATTTCAAATTAACGGTCTTTTCATGTTTATATTTTTAGAGAATTATGCCATATCTATTACATAAAACAAAAATTTATTAAAAGAGGATATCAGTAAAAAAATATCCATTTTTTCCAAAATATAAAACACGTTAAAGATAAACATGATTTGGTTTCTAAATAAAATTATTATTGAGATATTTATTTCTCTTACCCAAACTTATACCCTATGGAAAAAAATTCAGAAAAGTTAATTTTTGGAAATAATAACATACATACCATGTAGCTTTCAGAACTATATATGGAGTAACCTTCTTGGTTACGTTTCGATTACCCATCACAATATATTCCCTAAATTTATTAGGACAAAACTTAACTTTAACCTCCATGTCATTACCTAATGAATTTGAGAGATATCATAGGCTCACTCTCCCTTGTTTTATCATAGAACCACCTATACACATAAGAAATTCCTATACACTATAACATAATCAAACACATAAAACAAATATAAAATAAGAAACATTTCCACTTTCAAATCACATTTCATTTTTAAGCCTCAAAATCATAAATGAAAAAACATTATTTTAAAATAAAAGTGTAAACCTATAAGATAATCATCAACACATAATTGTGGCATAGAAGAGATAAATTTATATTATGATTTATATGTTAAATAAAACATTCATTGTTATTGAAATAATCAATCCAATTTTAAAACACATTTAAAACATTTGAAAAGATGATTTTTTAATCAATTTTTCTCATACTACTTTGAAAATATTAAAGTAATTTACATTTTAAAACATTAATTTCAATACAAATAAATCCTTTAAAGCATTTTTAAAACATGGAGATTATTGAAAAATATTTATAAGAATAAATATTTAAAAACATTCAAGACGATATTTTGGTTAAAGAGTCTCGTAACACATGAGAAACACTTGAATAGAAAATCATTAAATAATTAACCTTAATGAAACATCAAATATCATTAAAATATATAAATTCATGATATAAAATGGAAAAAGGGGTTTATATACACCTTATAGGATAATAAAGGTGAACAATATCCAAATATGCCTCAATGAATGGAGATTGAGACATAGTCCCTTACAACGATTATATTAATAGATTATACATAAATCAATGACATCATAATGCATGAAAAATATAGGTACACTCAATATAAGTGGATATTCAGTTAAAATAAATCATATTTAATTCACACATATTCATGGAAAAACCAAACCAATGACATTGATATTTAACTCAATGAATGCATATTGGGTAAATATTTCCCTTACAAAGATCATTTTGTTAATATAATATATTTATTTTGTGTATTAACTCTAAATACAGATAAATCATGTATAAATACACTATTTGTTTTAAAATGTTTTTTCTTACGTAATCATAGCTCAATATAATCAATAATTAAAAGATTAACCCAAAGAATGGATATTAGGTTAAAAATTTCATTTATATTGATCTTGGTTCATCACGTAAAATTGGTAAGTTAATGAATAATAAACTTAGGTTAATTTATAATTTCATAAGATCATTTTTAATGTTTATTTTCTATTTTATATAACTTTTTACAATTTTATAAAAATTACATAACTATTGAAGTTCATGTGGGATGTTTAGTTGATATTGGGTACTTGAGTTAAAATGAACTTTTTTGATTTAAATTGTACAAGCAGTCAAAATTCAATCATATTCAGAATATTATTCATGATTTATGTATAATATACATCAATTATATATTTATTTACAATAATACATAATATCTGGATATAATAAATTAAATGAAGCATTTATGGAGACGGTAGGTAATACGTATGCATGAACGCTACTTCCATTTCGTTGTCATATTAGAAGAAGAATAATTAAATAATATAAATTATTATTAAAATACCAGTATTATATTAATGTTATATATATATTATATTTTTAATAAATCTATCCTTTATACATTCCACGTACTGAGGGAACAAGTCATATCGTTTTGAGGGGGTGGTAGTCCACACTTCCTCAAATGAAATTATCATATTTACACAAAATGGAAAACATAAAGGTATGTTATAAATAAAAATTAAATAAGAATAGAGACAATATAAATATAATATATATAGTATAAAAATATATTGTCTTCATAATGGCTTCTATTATAGGTGGTAGGGGAAAATTGAACAAACATCATTTCATGAGGCAGTAGTTCACTTTTCACGGAAACAATATGTTCGTTACCCATTAAATAGAGGTGTGTGTATTTGAAAGTTATTAAATTATCATAAAATAATACAATTATATTTATTATACTGGGTTTTTATGCTATAATAAAATAATAAGAGTATAGGTAGTGTAGAATTGAAAAGAAACAAAAAAACATGGGAGAATGAGTTACCTCTTAATCGAGTATGTTTTTTTGGTTTATAACAAAAGGCTTCCTTGGGAGGATTTATTCCATAAAAGTGGATTATAGTATGAGGTTATTGATTCTATGAAGAGTTTTTTTGGATATTTTCTGAAGCAAATCGATTTGGAAGTGTGAGTAATAGAGAGGAATGTGTGGTTTTTATAGGGGATGGGATGGACACCCTTGAATCATTAAAAGTATTAAATTAATATAAAATGAATTTTGATTCCAAATTGTCCAAAACTAATTAATTTCGAATATAATATAAGGATAGTATGAAATAAAATCAACCAATGATTTTTATACATTTCTTTATATTATTTTAAAACTTGTCTTTTTATTTTTCACTTACTTACCCTTTTTTAATTATAATTGAGGTAACAACATTTTAATTATTAGGAGCTTATAAATTTTATTTATATGGGATCAATTTACAATATTTTGACACTTAAATAACTTTAAGAACTTATCAATTCTACTTTATTATTTCAAAAAAATTATGATTTTTAAATAATATAAAAAAATATTATTTTTATAAAATATAAATAGTGTCATTTTTAGATTATTACTTCCATTTAATTTAAGTAAAATTCAAACAGAGAAATAACTTAGAAAAAAATAATTTAATAGTCTTTTAAAATTTAATATTCACCTAGAAAAATATTGTATGTCATAAATTATTTCATATAATATTTATTTCAATAATTGTAATATTATTTATTTGCTATTTTACTAAATTAAATAATTATTATATCACTGTTGTATCAATATTTATTGTAATTATTTAATATCTATTAATTAAAAATAAATTCAAATTATTTAGATAACTTCATTATATTGTTGAAGACAAATTATTTTTTATGTTTCATCATATTTTCCACAACATTAAAATTATTATACTTACAAGAGATAAGAGAGTGACATGTTGTCACTTTATTTTGTTTTAATAATAATTACATCACTTTCATTGATAAAAGTCTGTTAAAAGAATAAATTCTGACCCTTAGGTGATATTCGTAGACTTTAATTCATCCAGTTATATTTTTTATATGTTAGGGTTATTTTATAATCCTATCATATTGTTTGTTGCCCCAATTTAACCGATTTTCCTTATACTATAATAATTAAAAATTATATTAGTTACTATTCATAATATCCAAACCAATTATTGAAACATATTAACATAGTTTTTACCCACTTATTAAAAATATAGAATCCATTTTTTAAAATTAAAAACATATAAATTTTGGTAATTAATTTAAAATTAATTCCCATTGCCAATGCGAAAATATAGGTTATAAAAAGTAAAAACCACCTAAAGAATGATGTGTGTTTATATCTAATTTAAATGTGAAATTACATATAATTACCAAAATTGGATTAAATGATAAAAAATAATCTAAATATAAATTAAAACCAGTTAATATGATAATATAACTATATAAATAAATTAGATGAAAAGACAGTTTTGTTTTAAAATGCAATATTTTTCACTATTCATTAAAATATGAATTTTACCCGAAACATAAGAAAATTTGATCCAAATTAAAATTTTGATATCCCAATTCCAAATAATAAGTACATTTTTTTTTTAAAAACTTATAAAAGTGAAATTTTTTTATTTAAATGGGTTTCCCATCGAAAGGCTGTAAAAATGCATTTTTGGAAGGACTCTCATTTTATCCGTAAAATTGAATTTGCGCTTATATATTTTCTAGAAAACATATGATATGAATTTTTAAACATTAAATTAAATATATTAAATATATATTTCATTAATAAAATCCATAATGATATTTTTTTATAAACTCACTTATTGGCATTTAAACTGTTTCCAGAAAAAAAATCTTTTTAATTAAAATATGTTAATTTTCATCTATAAATAATTGTTCACAGAATAATTATTTATATATATGTGTGTAAATAGAATTTTTATAAATCAATTAAAACTATTAATTACCTCCATTTTAACATGTAGGTTATAAGATAACATAATATTACTTAAGTTTGACGTGGAATATTATGTACGCTATCAAACATATTGTCTAATTTTAAAAACTCAGGATAATACATTCTCTCCCATTTTTGGAAATTTATTCCTTTAAATTTGAAATTGGGTTCTAAAATTTGGGCATGTATATTCAAAATACCTTTATTGCAAACCCACATTGGAAAACATGTTAATAAAACATCCACTTTATAATATAGAAAGTGAAGTACAACAGTCACCCGAGATACCAGGTACTAGGGTTCTATATAAGATAACATGGATGTGGAATAGAAAAATAACCATCATGTTCTGATGGAGAGTGATAGAAAACATTATTAGTAGAAATTTCACAATCTAGAAACCACAAAATTGTTTTGGATTAAACATTCCTTGATTTCATAGTAGGAAATTTAAAGGAAAAACATTTTTGTATTAAGATACCTTTCATAAAGTTAATAAGTTATTTTACTACTTATAAAAAGAACATAAAGAAGCATACTTAATTTTTGAGTAGAGTTTCATCCTTTAATAAATTTCCACCACAAACTCATCTTTTCCCCAGATGATGAGTATTCAAGATTACTTGGTCACAACCAAAGCACTACAATCAACTTTAGAGAAATACATAATCCAAAACAGATGATTTGTATATTTCCCTTGTTATTAGACATTAACTAAAACCCAAATGGTTAGTAAAATATCAGATAATCCCCCAAAATAATAATACATTATTAGGAGAAGGAATACTTTGAATCTACAAAATTCAACAATAATATCCAAAGATCTACATAGACCATTCAACCAATAACATTCCTTAAAATTATTTAATATAATCCAAAGTTATGTTAGAACCCAAAATTGAGAAGTATTTGATCATATAGGCTTCTAAGATATTTTTGAACATAAATTTCCAAATAACATTGACCTATCTTAATGGACCATACCAAAAAGTAATTTCCAAAATCAAATATACTCTAAGATAGATTAATCACTTCCACAAATAACCAAAATCACCAAAAGTCCACAATTAAATAATATATTTCTCCAAAAATTATTCAACCTTTATTCCTCAAATAAATCCACACAGTGTTCTATTTAACATAATCATATAATTTTCCCAAAATTGTGAACATTTTCCAAAAAATCACTTAATCCCAAAATCATTTTCCATTCCCAAGATTATCTATTCAATAAAATATATGTCTCCCAAATCAACTTATTCTTAATCCATAAAATCATTTAACTAAAAATAATAAGTCATACTAACCATGGACTTCATGTAGGTTAGTGGTAGGTTATACACCTGTGGAACCCTTCGGTTATGGTATCGATTAGCATGGCCATGTTTGATGTGATGAGTTTTCACTCATCCTACAATTTATACTTCTTTTTGAAACTATATAATTATTATAATGTTTCCAAAATTATTATAAAGAACTAAAAAATAAACCTAACATGTTTTAATGTCAAATGTTATTTCAAACCATGCATTTTTCATCACAAAACTGAAAACGCATAATTTACTCAAAGGGGAATGTCTCTAAAAATTTCACTAGTCACCTTGATATTTTTGACCATAAAGCCTAAAAAGGGGATTCTGTGACATTGAACATATGATCAAACATAAAATTATAAATGTATGAGTATATCAATATCTCTTAATATAAAATCCTACAATCCAAGGTTTTCTAAACCATCCTCTAATACAAACATTAAGGAACCGATCTTAAAAATTACTTAATATTGTGTTAAGTCAACAATTTGACATTATTTAAATTTTATGATATTTTTGTGTTTAGAGTATTTGAGAATTATTCCATAGGTATTACATAAAAATGAAATTTATTCAATGTGCATAAAACTAAAACATTATCTATTTTTTCCACAATTTAATATTTTTTAATGACAAACTTGATTAATTTTATTGAAAAAATTCTTCTTGAATTATTCGTTTCTCTTATGCATCCTTATATCCTAATGAAAACATTTTAAAAAACATTGTATGAGAATAAATAATCTCTTCAAGGAATATAAAATATTGAATAAAATTGTTAGTCCCTGAAAATTTTAATCCCCTAAATTTTTTTTTGACAAAATCAAACTTTTCATCCATAAAACATAAACTATTTACCACAAATCATGAAATAATAATCTTTATAAATTTTTGAAAGAAATTATAAATCATAAAGACAGATTTTGGAATTCCTAACCAACATACATTTTATCTTTTATAGCTATATAGAAACTAAAATTCATGATACGTTTGGAATTCCCATTACAGTATATTCCTTGAATATCTTAGGAAAAACCTTAAAGTTTACCTACATCTCATTACCCAATTCATTGAAGATCTATCACATGCCGAGTTACCCTAGATTTATCATGGAACTTCCCGTATACATAAGAAATTCTCAAGAACCATAACATAATCATAACACATAAAAAACCATAAATGAAAAATAACATTTCCACATTGAAATCACATTACATTATTATAAGTCACAAACTCATAAAAGAAAACACATTATTTTAAAATAAAATTTTAAACTCATAAATCAAACGTCAATATATAATTGGGACATAAAAGTGATAAATTCCATCTATGAAATATAAGTTATATAAATTATTTCTTGTTATTGAGATAATCATTCCAATTTTATAACCAATTTAAACCATTTAAAATAATGATTTATGAATCAAAGTGTCCCATACAATTTTGAAACTTTAAACAGAATTTAAATTTTTAAAAATTAATGTCTATATAAAATAATTCATTTATACCATTTTGAAAACATAGACATTAATGAGAATGATTTTGATGAATAATCCATTAAAACAATTAAAAGGTTGTTTCAGTAAAAGGGTCTCGTAACACTTGAAGAAAAATCATTAAAGAATAAAATCATATGAATCTTTAAATATCATGATAATTTAGAAATCCATGATATAAAATGGAAAAAGGGTTGTATATACATGTTATAGGATAATACAGGTGCATAGTATCCAGATATGCATCAGTGAAATCAGATTTATATGTAGTCCCTTATAATGATCGTACCATTAGATTAAGGAAAAATAAGTGACATAATTATTTTCAAAAAATATAAATAAATGAAATATAAGTGGATATTCACTGTAAAAAAATCAAATTTCATTCACACATATTCTTAGAAATACAAAATCAATGTTATTAATATTTTACTCAATGAATGGAGATTTGATTACGATTTTTCTTACAAAGAAAACATTGTTAATAAAATAGATCAATTATGTATATTCAATATAAATACACATAAGAAAAGTATAAATACAAGATAGGATATCAAAACATATATCTCACATAATCCTAGCATGGCATAATCAAGAAGTAGAGGATCAACCCATAAAATAATAATAGGGTTAGGAAGTTCCCTTTACTTGAGTGTGACTCGTCACGTATAATAATTGTGTTCTAGAATAATAAAATTTGGTTAATTTATTCATTATTGAGAAAAATTGTCAGGTTTATTTTATATTTTATATCACTTATTAACATGTTATAAAAATTACAAAACTATTTATGTTCATATCATATTTTTCGTCGATATGTGGTACTTGAGTAAAAAAACAAATTGTTTTGATGTAAAATCTAAATGTGGTCAAAATTCCATCATAATAAGAATATTATTTTTAATTTAAATTTCAGACATATCTTATATATGTTTAATTATAATAATCAAAAATATTTGGAGATATGAAATAAAATGCACCGTTCATGGAGACGATATGATGTATGTAAACATGAATGCTACTTTCATTTATTTTTCATTTTAGAAGAATAATAATTAAATGATAAAAATTTATATTACAATAACATTATTATATTAATGTCATATAAGTCTCATAGTTTTAATAAAACCATCCTTTTTATGTTCAATGTATTGAGAGAACGAGTCATTTTTCATTGAGGCGGGAGTATTCCACACTTCCTCAAATGAAATTACCTAATTTACAAAACATGGAAAGCATAACGGTATCATCTAAATAAAAATTAAAAAACCATAGAGACAATTTAATATAATATATATTATATTTAAATATTGATTCCTTTATAATGGCCTCCCTGAGAGGTGGTAGGGAAAAATTGAACAATCATCATTTCGTGAGGCAGTAGTTCACTATACATAGAAACAATATATTCATTACCCATAAAATAGAGGTGTGTGTTAGTTGAGGTTAAAAAAGTATCATAAAAACAACCTAGTATATTTTGTATAATTTTTTTTATGAAATAATAATTAATAAGAGTATAGGGAGTAGAGAATGGAATGTAAACAAAAAATGAGAGAAAGAATGTCCTCTTAATTGAGTAACTTCATTGGTATATATCAAAAGTCTTCTAAGGGAGTATTTATTAGCTAAATTAGGATTCTAGAATGAGGGGAGGGATTCTATGAAGAGTTTTTGGATGATCTTAGCCGAACTAATAAGATTTGGAAGTCTGAGTAATAGAGAGGAATGGGTGCCTTTTTATAGGAGAGGGGAGTGGTACCCATGGAATTATTAAAAGTTTTAAATTAATATATAATAAAATTTTATTTCAAATAATTAGAAACTCATTTATTTTAAATTAATATGAGGGTTTCCAAACATTTTCTCATCCAATAATTTTTATAAATGTATTTAATTTAATTTAAACCATACATTTCAGTTTACCCTTAATTACACTCTTTTATATTTAATTTTGGTAACTATATTTTAATTATTAACAGGACATTATTTTCTCTTATATGGGTAAATTTACCATAATTAGAAACATAATAAATTTTTTGACCATATCATAAATACTTATTTATTTTTAAAATATATATTTTATTTTTAAATAATTTAATTAGATATTTATTTTATAAAATATCAATAGTGTCATTTTTTATACTATTCCTTTCATTGAATTTTACTAAAATTTAAGTCAAGATATAACTTCAAAAAAAAGAATTTAATAATCTTATAACATGTAATATTAAGTAATAAAAAACTTGTATTACTTAAATTATTTCATATAATTATTATTTTTATATTTAACCTATCATTTATTTGATATTTATATTAAAAAATAATTATTATATCACTATTGTCTAAATATTTATTATAATTATTTAATCTCTATAAATTCAAAAAAAATTCAATATATAGATAATTTAATTATCTTTTTGAAGAATATTTATGTTATATGTTTCATTATATTTATTACTACATTAAAATTATTAAACTTATAAAAGATAATAGAGTGAAATGTTGTCACTTTCTTTTGTTTTAATAAAAATTACATCACTTTCTTGAAAACAATTTCTTTTAATTGAATCAATTATGACCTTAGGTGTTATTAGTTGAATTTAATTCATTAAATTGGGGTTTTTTTGGTGTTAGAGAAATTTTACAATCCCTATCATATCATTTTTTATCCAAATTTAGCCGATTTACCTTTAATAGTGGTAAATAACAATTACCATAGTTACTATTCATAGTATCCAAAAAATAAAAGTAACCTTTTAACGTACTTTTTACACACAGATTCGAAATATGGAATCTATTTTTAAAAATTAAAAACAAATAAGTTGCAGTCATTAATTTAAAATTAATTCTAATTGTAAATGGCAGAAAACATGTTTTGTGTAAACACCATCAAAAGATTGATGTGCGTTTATATTTAATTTCAATGTTAATTTACTTCCAATGAAAAAAATTGGATTAAATGAAAAATAATAATCTAAATATACTATAAAAAAAATTAAAAATATAATCTAACTATATAATTATATTAGAACAAAATACAGTTTTGAATTAAAATGAAGTATTTTCCAATATTCATTAAATTTGGAATTTTATAAAAAAATACCAAAATTCCAACCAATGTAAATTTTGATGTCCTAATTCTAAATAAAAATTTTATTTTCTCAAATAGAAATTATAAAAATGAAAAATACTATATTAAAAATGGGTTTTCCATTAAAATATGGTAAAACTACATTTTTAAAAAAAGATCATTTTATCAGTAAAATTGAATTTGTTCTTGTATCATGTTTATAAAAAATATAAGATGAATTTTTAAACATTAAATTGAAAATATTAAATATATATTTCATTAATAAAATCCATAAAGAATGATTTAATTATTTTATAAACTCACGTATTTTCTTTTAAATAGTTATTCAGAATAAACATTTCCTTTTCATTAAGATTAGATTTATTTTTATTTATAAATAATTGTTCACAAAATAATTAATTAAATACATGTATTATTTTTTTCATAAACTATTTAATATTGTTCATTACATTCATTTATATGATCCATGATGATATCATTGAAATTTTGAAGCTTAAATGGGATGAATATGAAATAATAATGTCCACATCTTTTATGGAAGGTTTTCTTGGGAATATACTCTCGTTTCGCATTTAATAAATTTTTTCTATATTAAATGTATATATTTTAGAATTATTAATACCTATGAGGTTGATCAATCATGTAATATATTAAAGATCTAAATATTTTTTATTTATCCTAATTTGGTTTAGTTAATTTTAATTATAGTATTGATGTATTGATCAATATTTATTTATATATAGTTAAATTGGTTCACCACACAGAGAATAACTTTTGTATATAAAAACCTTATCAGGATTCACTATGAGTTCTATTCTTCAATTCCTCTAATTCAATTTAGGCCCTTATATAATGAGTCTTTGGTATAATCATGGAACTATTTATGAGTTATATAAAAAAAATTATCACTGCGATCTAAGGGGAGACCAAAAAAACATTTTTAAAATACATAGACATATTCTAAAAAAATTGAAACATCTTTCATATTGAGTTTCTCCCCAACTTTTTGAGCTATATATCCCTCATTATTAGGTGAAAAAACTTATTCATGGGAAGTAACTTCCATAGGTAGTTCATAGTTATCCCTTACTAATAAATGATAATAGTTTGATTTGGGAAATGAAATTTGACTTCATTATCTTGAAAATTAAAATGGGAAATATTTAGAGATATAAAATATATAAAAAAAATCACATAAAATTCAATATAAGGGAGAATAATAATATTTATAGGAAGTAAATTTGCAAAAAAAAAAAATTGGAGAAGACTTATTGACTTGAGTTGCAATCATCACAGCACTAGAATTTTTTAGTTATAATTTAATATATATCCATTATGATTGTTTTGTGAAGCTATTTTAAAAAAGAATAGATATAAAGTTCTGGTTGTATCAAGAATTAAATAATAAATTAAATTATTTTTATTGAATTATAAGTCCACCTTTCACAACATAATTTTTAAAACTGACTTCCAAAACTGTAATTATAGAGGATTTACCCTTATCCCTTATATTTGGAGGATGATTATAATGATTTTTATCATTAACCATTGTATCGGTGAACTAGTATGTGTAATATCCATATTTCTTAATATAGATTCCATATATCATCAGTGGTATATTTTATTTAAATATATTTCATTAGTTGGCCTCATCATATATCTTCTACATTCGTGTGATAGATTAATTTATCATCCTCTTGTAAAGAATTTATGTTTAAATTTATGTAAATTCCCCGAGGCTAATTTCAATATTTTATAATTTCAAATTATGAATTATCCTTCCTCTATATATTTTATCCTTTTAATTTCTATTAAACTCCCTTTTTCATATTTTCCCTAAAAAATGAGAATAATTATAATCACATTCTTAAATATCAACCTTGAAATCTCATTGCACAATTTTTTCATAGATATCAAATTTCCATATATCCAATGGTTCTCAGAGACTTGGTTTTAATCCATTAAAGAAATTATCAATTTCTTTCAAAAAAAACTGATAATAAAAAAGAGAACCTTGTATGTATTTTAGAGTTTTATTTATAGTTATAAATTAATTCATCCATATTTTAATTCATTACAAATAAATATATCTCTATTATATTATTAAGAGTTCAGGTAACATATTTTTCAAAAAAAAAAAAATTTATGACCCCCTCAATCGATTGAGTGGATTTCTTCCATTAGACCAATGTGATTCATTAAGGTCCTCTATTGACCCACCTCACCATTACAAATTATGAATTAATGAAGTTATATTTTTACACCCAATTTACTAAAAAATTTAAAAATAACTTTTTTATGTTGATCAAATTATTAAGAATTAATTGATCGATAAGCCCACTAATGTATGGGGGATGTTCACTATGAAGGAAACTATGGGGAGTTGTTCTTTAATTTTATTATTTGGGAGTTTGACATGCTTCATGTAATTGGGCATAACTTTATAATCTTAGTAGGAAATCTCCTGAATATTTTTTTCTCTAGCCTCACCCTGTCTTATTTCTCATTTTGAAAAACATTTCGTTTCCAATTGTACTCACTTTTTACCATGTTCATCATGGTTATATGTATCAACTAAATCTAAAACGTTTTTTTTTGAGTATCATGAAATAAGAATCTGTGTTATAAATTATATGATAAGGAAAATAAATTTTAATATATCCTAAAATACTTCATTATTTTTTCAACCTATTAAATTTTAGATTAATCTTATATATCGTTGGGTTCACCATAGGTTTTCTTAAGTTCCATCTTTTTATTCTTCATAATCTATTACAAAATGTTTAATAAACCACACATAAATTTCCATTAATAGGATCCAGTCATAGAACACACACACACACACACACACATATATATATATATGTTATACTATATTTTACATTAATATTCATTTCAAATCATCATAATATACACCCAAGAACATATAGGTTAAGTATATTTAGAGACTAGATAAATGAAAAATTTATTTCACAACCACTTACTATATCTCCCTTAAATAATATTCAAAAATGATACCCTTAAAATACATTTTATATATAGTAATATTATTTATATTCTAATTAATGGAAATGAAATAAAGGGTTATATCATTCACTTATTAATCGGTGAACATATGTTATAAAAATTAAAGATAATAAGTGGGAATATGATGAGAATCCTGGAATGATAATATGATTAACGTGAATGAACACAATATAATAAAACCATACCATATAAAACATAGATAATAAATCTTAAATCATGAAATATTCATTCAAAAAAATTTCAAACACAAGTCCTAGGTGTGTTGAAATATGATTCAATAATAATGATACAGGAAAACATAACAGATGTTTGTTACATAACAAAGATATACAAAATAATAATTTTACACATAAATAGTAATAAAAATTATTTAACATGTAAAGTCTCGCTTCTAAGACCATTTTAGAATAGTGTATTGAGTTCCAGAGTTGATTTGGTTCACTCCCAATTCCCATAAACATAGCATGTAGATTCCATAGTGGATTAGGTTAAATACCCAATATTTTACCTGTTATAACATGGAATATAATACTTTAAAAATTTATTGGAGAGATATATAATTCAATGTTCACACATCACAAAAAAAATTATATATTTTTTCCACTTGATCATGAAGGCGTTCTTAATTTCATCTTATCTTAATTTACCAATGTGAATGAAAAGAGTTTTCTAAAAACATCCACATGAGATGGTCATACTAAATATATAGAGAGAAGGTGGATATTATAATATATCATATCATAGGTAAATCATAAAAAACATTAAATTATGTTGACATAGATAAAATACACTTTGTAATAGAATTGAAAAAATACATTGAAATATAATAAGAAATACCCTTACTTTTTGAGTAATTTTTATTTTTATGGAATTAAATTTTAAAATAATTCGAAACTTTTTTTAGAAATACATGATAAATTGAATATTAAAATTTTTAAAACTACCATATAAAATAGTGTGAGAAATAAATCATGAAAAATATCATTGCAAAAGAGTTTCCTTAAACACATATCTAAAGAAATCCAAAGTCCATATGAAATGACTCATGTGAAAAATGTTAAAAAAATTATTCCATTAAAAATATTGAAAAAATTCAAATTAATATAAAACTAATCCTAGTAATAACTTAATTATAAAGATGAAAATCCATAAAAAAATTTAAATAATATGTATACGGAGGGAAATGATTTCTGAATGAAAAGATTAGACTTGGTCAACTCCCATACAACAAATCATTGGATATGTTGTAAACCAAATTGTATTGAAATGGTTAAAAGTTATTTAAAACCCCTAAATAACCATAGAATAATAAAATAGATAGTGTATTGAAGGTAAATAACAAACAATATCTCGGCATGAAATTTTTTTTCATGAAAAATATAGAATACAACGTTAGAATGGAAGATAAATCCTTACCTCCAACATTTTCTTATTCGGACCACTTCAAATCATTGCACAATATATATATTTATTATTAATAATATAATTAATGTTTTATGGACATTGAAATACACCACCCAAAACACTCCACTATAAGTCCAGAAGTGTATTCCTGATCGCCATGGGTAAGAGGAGATTATATCTAGAGTGTATACTACAACAATTTGGGAATTGTTTCACCATTAAAATATAAATAAACATAAAACAAATTCATCTAATTATTTTTATTTGAACTATATAAAAGTTCGAAATAGGCACCGTCAATGAAATAATTTCAAAACATACGAATGAATAAAATAGAATAGAAATAAGTATATTAACAAATGAACTCATAATAATCATTACATCAGATAAATATATGATATCCCACATCCAAAAATGATAATACCAAAATGAGATCATGGTTTGATAGGCTGATAAAACATAACCCAAACCCACTGAGGATCAAAAAATTCCATACAAAAGCCTAAAATCTTCATAACAATTGGTCCCCACTAGAAAAATGCACAGGAGAAATAACGAGCATCTGGATGATCCACCATACTTCATCACACCTTTACCTATACCTAAATCATATAAAAAAGAGTCTTTATACTACAAAAAACATATGAATTGTGTGGGGGCATATCATAGTATGATACGAATTCTTCCTTTGGTTTCATTAAATAAGTCATATCTCCAAAAATATAATATAGATAATGGAAAAAAAGATGGTTAAAGGGAGTGAATAATATCATCAGAAAAAATATTTGAGCGTGAATAATTGTTTAAATCAATTCATGCATAATACAAGTCACATGGTAAGTGCTTTGACCGATAAGTTCTAAAGGTAACTATGACCTTATAATAAAACACTATCCAACCCATGTGATCTTAAACAAGTAATTTATTATATGTCCTTGAGAGGACTAAATGAAAATTAACCCTAGCTATTTTACACCTAGATATAGGAAAAAGGAATTCTGATCACCCAACTACCTAAGGCCTTTTATATGGAAACACAAATTACCCACACAAAAATCAATGTCTAAGGTAACAAATAACATCCTAAAAAATAGAAGATAACTTGAAAATAAACAATATTTTTAAAACCTCTTTGAAAACTCAATTTGAAGGATATAATACCTTTTAATCATTTTAAAAGACACCATGAAGGATTAAAATTTATTTTCAGAGGAAAATTAATAGAAACCACAACTCTAGACAACACAAACCAATATATTAGGAAAATCACATAAAAAACGTTAATAATTTATTTCAAACCCATTAAATTAATAAAATGAAATGAAATATCCAAAAATCCGAGTATTATAAAGTAAAATTAATTTTTTTGGAGACACCTACCTTATATTCAATGGAAACTCTTCTCATTCAAAAGATAACTCTATTTAAAATGATAGGGGATCCATTCAAACCCAAAAACACCGATTTTTTATAAAAACCATTGTTTAAACATAATTTTTTGAACTCCATGGTCATTGGTATTAGAGTAACGATATAGAATTGAAAAAATGGGGTTAAAATGATTTATATAGGATTCAATAAAATTGAGTAAATATTTACCTCTAGAAAATGCACCAAAATTAGAAGGAAACCCACCAAAGGAAAAAGGGAACGAAATTTCAATTTCTTAGAGAGGCTATATCATGTGAGTGAGTGAAATAATGATGAAATAGTTGTATAAATCATAAGTTAAAATATTTAAATTTAACTTTTTTTTATGATAACTTGGCATACTGCATGTAACACATAAGCTTCAACTATAATAATCAATATTTTCTTTTAAAAGAAACAACAACATAATGAAAATAGATGTATTTAATAATTATATGAACAAATAAATAACAATTTTCTAAATATTATTATTATTAAATGAATTAAATTTTGAAATTTTACATTATAGTATAATGATAGGGTTTGTTTTTTAGAAAGAGTTGATTTTTGGGTGAATAGTGAAAAACTAAAATTTTACAGAACCACTCACCTTTGTGAAATTATAATAATATACCAATACATTGATGTTTTAAGAAGAAAAATATCTAGAGAAATAATATTCAAAATTGTTTATGTAATTTATATATAAATAAACAGTTAACTTTGAAAAATATGCATATTTTTTGGAAAGGTACGTAATATTTTTCTAAAAATAATAAATTTTTTGTTCTAATCTTTTAATAATTTACCTAAAAAGATACTTTAGATTTTATTTTATATGGAAATAAAATTGAGCCTCATTTTATTTAAATTAATCCAGTTAATTCCTTTTGATTCTAAATTATAAATTATTTTTCTATAAAATCATATTTATTCATAAAAGAAATTTTCTTCTAAAACGATTTTTGTTGTTTTTACAAACTTTTGTTAAAAGTATTTTTTACAATTTTTGAAATTGTTTCTTATAAAATCAATTAAATATTATTAATTAATATATTAAATAATTGGTAATAATTTTAACATAATTTTTGAAAAAAATGAATAGGAAATGTAGTAATTGTTTTCCATAGTTATGGTTAAAAGCCATTATCGGGGGGGGGGGGAATCTAATATATAAAAGGAAAAATTCAAGTGAAACCTATATAAATATTACTTGTTTGAGATAATTTTACCTTTTTAATATTAACAAAAAATTACAATCTATTTTTTTAACATTCAATAAAAATTACTATATTATTTTTATCTTTTATGTAATTTTTTTCATCCCTCCCTTCAATTATAAAGGTTATCCTAATATAAACCCTTATTCAGAAACATAGATCCTTATATATTAGAAAATACCTACCTAAATGTTGTCCTATATTCCATAAATTTAATCTGGATATTAGGATCTTACCCTATGACCATTATATAGAGGAATAATGCGTAATCCAAAGGAGGTTTCTCAAAGAAGAGGTCATCATCTTACCCGACTCTTCAAAATTTTATTTATTATTATACTTATTATAAATATATTATTCCAATACTAATATAATGAATCCAATATCACCAATATATTAATATGTTATCATGATAATGGGATAATCGTTTTAACCACTTTCTATTAAATGGGATATGAAAGTATCACTTAGGCGTGCATGTTGACTACCTCCTCCACATAGTGATATGATTCATTTTACACCACTACATAACATTGGTAAATATAATTATGTATTTAATAAATAAATATTATATAAATAATATAATTATGACTATTTAATGTTAAAATATTATTTATCTTTCTTTCTTTATTTTCTTTATAAAATGGAAAAAAACATTTACGCGTATATATATAATACTATTTACATGAATGGTATGATTTATTTCACTATATATTTATTCTATGTGTGGTTAAAAATATTTATATAATTAATATATAAGATATTGATATACTCATTTAAATTTTTGATATATTTTACCAATGATCAATACGCGAAGAAAATAACTATTGAATTAAAGCACAAACGAATAATGAAGCAGATAACACTCAAAATGATAATTATAATGGTAGATTGTTAATGAATGGGGGATAAGGTGTTACTAGAAAAAATGGAATGGTGTTATAAATATGAACAAAATTATATCATATAATTATTTTAAATTTATATTTAATATACCAGAGATTAAAATTAATTATAAAGCATGTTGGAAATGTGGTAATAGTATTGTGTTACAATATCATATTTTATAGAGATTGTTAAACTTAAAATTTTTATAAATAAACTATATAATCTATATCTTACGAATAATTTGGATCATATTCTAAATAGTTATTTCCATAAATTACAAGTTTTTATTTCTTTCTATTTATCTAATTAATAAAAATTTTAAAAGAATGTTTTTAAGTAATACAAACATTGTTTTTATATTTGGTCTAGAATCATTTTCTTCCATGTTTATATTTTCAATACAATTTTATGAATAGTGTGAGTGAAATCAATGTTTTAACGTCCATCACAAAAAAAATATTCCTTTAATTATGGTTATATATTCTGTGATTCATCCCTTACATGTTTATGTGGTTCTTTATAATAAAAATTATTTCCTAAAAAACCAAAAAAAAAATTGGATTTTATATTTCTGATTTCAAAAAAAAAATTATTTTGATTGAGATATGTTCTTGTGACATATTAAATTCATTTTTATCAATGTAAAAATCAATGAAATAATTTTATTCTTTAATATGTTTATAATATAATGATATCATCCATCATTTTACTCGATATGAATTATGATCATTTTTCTCTAGTTATTGACAAGAGAAAATATTAACATTTCAGATTTTAGTTTTTTAATATGAATGTTTTTGTAGATTATTTAATGAATTTTTATTATTTTATATTATATTATGAATTAATTGTACTTAGTAAGTGATGGGTGGGATCAATATAACCCCTTTATTCCTGAAGAAGTCTCATTAGACAAAATATTTTGGTTATTTAGTTAATTCTTTAACTATTTATATATGTTGTCTTAGTTTATGGACTTGATGGTGAGATTATGATGTGTGTAATTATGAATTATATCATTATGAAACATTTTATTATTATCCATGTGAATATTTATGTTGTGATTTTGTCTACGGATAAATCCCCCTTTTATGATATTGCTCATATGGAATGCATGATTATTGTTTGTCAGTGTATTATTAATCATTAATTATTTATTATTCTATATATTATTTTGTACGATTTCCATTAATGAGAATATTATCACACAATTTATTATGTTTACCTTTATCTAAGATACTAGGAACAAATCTAAGAATTATTTTAGGGGCATATCTAAACAAATAATAAATATCTCATAGTAATTTTAAGGTTCATTTCTAGTTTGAAAAATAATATGAGAATAATGTTTGTATCTATTTTCCCAAAGCTAATTATATATTCAATCAATTGGGATGATTTCTCTTTTTTTGTGCCAATGTAGTATGAAAACCATCAGCTTTAGGATATTAGAATTAAGGTGTTATTTTGGGTATTTACATATCTTTAATATAATCCGTTGGAGCTAGACCTAGGAAAACATATATTATATAAAATGACCATATGATAGACATTGATGATATCTCTATGTATAGAAAAATATTATGATGTTTTTGTAAGGTAGAGAATACATGGTTTCCTATAAATTAATCACATTTTATGTACTAGAATGTGGATATGGTTGTGGTAGAGAAACACGAATGTGTAGAAATCCTAAAAAATTATTGTTAAGTATCAAAGTGATCTTGAATCACTATACGATGAGTGTCTATTAGACTATACAACAGGATAGACACTCCCATGAGATCTTTTTTGGTTGATCCATACACAATTTTTGAACAATTATGATAGATTTAAAGACATTTCCAAAGTTACTATGATTTTGATTATGATAATATAAATCCAGAAATTTTCAATATATGTTAATTATCACACCAAATTTAGAATTATATTCTATAATTTAAAATTCATAATGTTATGATCCAATTCAGTATATTCCATTTTTTGGGAATGTAATCCAGTGTATGGAAAGGAAAAATTATTAATTCATTCAATCTATATAGGGATTTCCCTATTGAAAAAAATAATGAAGAATGGGATGGATCTGGCTCTTGAGTTGAACAAATTATAATAATATTTGGGTTGTTGACTTAGGTTATGAAGAATATTCTTGCCCATATGGAGCTACAAGATGACCGAGAACATGGTGAAACAATGATTGACTACTTAATGATACATAAACCATCATTAATCTATGATAATTATATTCAATTAATAGCTAATAAGTCGATCAAATCCATAGAGAAAATATTTGTCAATTTTGATTGTTTTTAAAGATAAAACGTTATCATAGATTTTTTAACTTAATGGAGATATTGATCAATAATGGTCATAAATCCAAAACACCAAGGAGTTTGAATAAATAAATAGTTATTCATTGAATAATTTCAAGTATATATTATTTGAATAATTAATTCTTAATGAGTAAAGAGATGATATAGAGATTCACTCTGTCAATTTAATGAAAAATAAATGAGAAATATTTTATGTAAATGAAAAGAACCTTAAAAGTTTAGTAATTCATTTTTTTTATTATTTATGAAATCAAAGTTGAAATTTTTATCACATATTTGATTAGAAAAATAATACACCTCAAAGGAATGTAGTATCTCAAAATTTATTATTTTATGAAGATATAGTATTGAGTGAAATCATGATAGAGAAATAATTTTAAATTTCTGATGTTTTCATGGAAAAAAGAAATTTTATAATGCATATAATACCATTTAAAAATTAAATACATAAATAGGGGAGAAGGGAAGGGTGAAATTTACCACTTATCGAAAGTGTGGATTGAAAACCTTTGAAATTGTTTAATGGTATTGGTAATTTTCATCATGTGTGAAGAGAAAGTCTATTCGTACTATGATTCAAAGGTAAATAAGTAACATACCATTGTATAATGAATCAAATGTTAATATATAGGGAATTATTCTAATGAATTCCCTATAAATCTATTTATTTTTACAAAGAAGAATCCATGGGATAAAGTACAATATTATGTAATCCCTACAACAATGTTTTATGATTTAAAATATGTGGTGGTAGGTACTTTTATCATCACCACAATTTTATCTCTTACTTTAGTGGATTTTATATCTTAATAATCAGATATATCTTCCCTGATTTCCATGATGATTATATATTTCTCTAGTACCTTAATAATAGATTTTTAAATCAATTTTCATAGTGGAATTATATTTTATATAGTGATTTTCAGTTTATTCCCATTATGATTCTTCTTGCATACCTTATTTAAAAACATTATTATTATATCTATGGTCCAATTTTATGGATTTAATTTTAAATTTAATTTTCTTTAGCGAAATATATTTTTATTTATAATGGAGAGATAAAATCCCTTTCCTTCATAGGGGAGAATATATTATCTCTATCACGGATGGTTCCACATTTTGTGGAAATATTTAATGAAATTATTGTATCTTAAAGGAAGAAAAAACCTATTAATGGGAAAGGTATACTTATAATATAGGATATACATGTTGTATAGGTATATATATATGTTTATTCCAAACAACTACATATACCTACAAATGAGAATTTGTGTTATTTTTACAATGATTTTATCCACGACAAAATAAATATATCTAATACACATTATAGGATGGATATTGTGGAATTAGTGGTACTAAAAAACACTATGAGTTTAATGATAAAGGATTTATACTCCTTAGTGTTTCACTATTGGGAGGACTTGTTCTTTTGGTAAGAAGAAAATAAGTCCATGAGTGTGGGCATTGATTATAGGGAAATTAATGACTATATAATAAATAAAAAGTGCACTCTACTATACACTAATGACATATTGGATAAAATTAAAGAAGATCGATACTTTTCAATGATTTACTATTTCTAATCATCACAAACTACAAATTAACAAGAAAGGTATTCTAAATAAATAATTTCAAATGAGGCATGGAAATTAAAATTTTATTGGAGTTCCCTTTGGATTTAATAATACACCCTCTATTTTTATGGATTTTATGAATGTATTATCTAATGAATATCTCGATAATTTGATTGTGATATTTGTTGAAGATATCATGGTATACTCTCAAAATCATGATGATTATAAGAGTAATTTGTGAATCATTATCAATACATTTATATAATATGACTTATATGAAACATTTTAAAAATGGGAATTCTAGATCTAGGTAGGTTCTTTTCATTTCCGTGTTTTCACCAAGTATGGAATGTCAATATATCTTTAAAAAGTATGTGATGGAATAACGAACACTAATGAATATAATAGTGGTATTTAATTTTCTCTGGTAAGAAGGTTACTATAAATGAAATATTCAAAATTATTCCTGATTAGATAACATGTTAACCATGTTTACAAATAGAATATATTATTTTATCTTTAAAATAGTGTAAATAATTTATTTAAAAATTAATTTGGTGTTTTGTTAATGTATCGATATTGAATTTACCATCAGGAAGGGATGGATTTGTTGTTTGTAGTGATGCATCAAATATGGGACATGGATTTGTTCTTATATAGAATGATATATTCATTGTCTACGGTCAAATTTGTTAATGATTCATGACTATAATTATGAAACCCATGGTCTTGAGTTGGATTTAATAATATTTTCATTGAATATATGAAGGAATTACCTTTATAGTGTATTATATATGGATAATTGTTTTGGTAATACATGTTCTCAATAAAAAATATAAACCTCATGCAAAGGACATGCGGAGAAATACATATGAATTATGATTACCCAATACAGTTCTACATTGGGAAGAGAAATAAGGTGGCTAATTCATTGATCAAGAAATATCATGGATTTGTGACTAAAATGTGGGTTGGGAAAGATCGTTTATTCGTTAATTAATTAATTTGGACATGGGAATCATTATTCAAATAGAAACATCACATCAAGTCCAAATTGTTTCTCTACTATCCTTATTTTCATAAATAAAAGGTTCCCAACTTGATGATAAGAATATTCAAAAGAACGTTAAATATGTGAAGTTAATATTCTCCATATATAAAGATGGTAAAATTAAATTTTAAAGAGGATATGTGTTCCATTCGTTTATTATCTCTAAAGAGAACTATTAGATGAATCTCATTGCTGAAATTTCTCTATACACTTATTTTCACAAAAATCTATCCAGATTTGAAGATACATTTTTGGTGGGATAATATGAAATAGAAAATATTAGACTATATATCAGGATACTTGGTTTATCCATTGGTAAATGATGAAAGTATAAATCCTAAAGTAATCATAAAACCTATACCAATTCATGTATATGAATGAGAATATAGTACTGAATAATTGGTTAATGGACTTACAAACATTCCTTGAAAGAATGAATTTTTATGGGTTATTACTGATCTCCCTGCCATGTGTGCACATTTTTACACTATAATGTAAGATATAACTCTTGAACATCTAACACGGCTCTATATTAATTAATTCATTATTCTTTAAGGTGAACCTATTTTGATTATATTTGATCATGATTCATGGTTTGCAATGAAATTATAGAAGTGTCTTCAGAAAGATCTTAAAACTGAGATACATTAGATAACTCATTATAATCCCTAAACAGATGGGAAGTCTAATAGGACTATTAATAGAGTTAATACATTTTAGTTCTCTGTCACTTAACTCTCAAGATATCTTGGATCAGTATTTACCTTTGGTGGAATTTTTATATGATAAGATATTTGATTCAAGCATTAAAATGGAACCATATGAAGCATTTTAGGGTAAGAGTTGTCATAGTGTGACATGTTAAGATAAATTTAGTCAAAGGAATCTTGTAGGGATAGATCTAATGGGCTAGAAAACAGCAAAAATGAAGATTTTACAAAATCATATTAAGGAAATAAATATAGGGAAACCATTAAGTCACAAATAAAAAGAATGATTTATAATTTCAAGTGGGATATAAATTTTTTATGGTATCTCCCTGGAAAGGTGTTATAAGGTTTATAATGAAATAGAAATTAAATATAGGTACATTGGGACTTTTGAAATTCAATAAAGAATTGGAGTTGTGGATTCTATTTGAAAATGAAAACTAGGATCTCAAATGTTCTTGATGTATTCCATATCACATTATTTATAAAATACATTCTATAACCAATTCATTTGATCACTACCAATAAAAAATAATTTTAAGGTGATTTATTTTACTATGAAGATACTATCAAGATTCTTAACACTAGAGAAAAAGTGTCACAAAATCAGATGAAATGATTGGTGATGGTACTTTAGAGAAATAATAAACTAAAATAAGAAAAATTGGAACCTATAGAGATATGGGTAGTTCTTCATCAATATATTGAGTTGTTATTAAGATTATGGTACAAACACTTTAATATATTGAAATGGTAAATTTTACACCAACCCCAAAAATTAATGGATATAATAATGTATATAATTAATATATATGATATCTATAATATAATTGTGATATAAATCATATAATTATTACTCTATAATAATGAAATCTTATTAATCGTTTTTTCATTATTTTCCTTAGAAAAAGAAGACAATGTTTATGTGTACGTACATACTACCCTCTACAGGAAGGGGGAATTTCATTTTTATATATTTTTCTTTTATGGAAGATTATATATATGTATATGATAATTGAATACTATAATTATTTCATTTTTCTAATTATTAATATGATCAAGCCATGATAAAGATAAATGGGCCATAATTACCAAATCTAAACACTCGTGAAAAATAAAGCAGTTAAGACCTTAAAAGATGGTGATAATGAAAGATTACTAACAAAATGGTGATAATATTTTATGAGCAAACAATGTGAGGTATTATAGCTATGTATGTGAATTTTATATATAAATATAATAATTTAAAATTTATTATACATGAGGTTAAAATAACTAAAGAAGAAAGTTGGACCGAAGGTACCATTTTTATGTAAAAATCACACTTTTTATGGGGATTATTTATTATTAAATCTATTATGATTAAACTTTAACATATATATCCAAAAAATAATATTTCTTTTATCATAATGAGGTTATTTTTCTAAATTACATGTTTTATTTTTATTTTCTTCCCTCTAGGTACTTAAAATTACGAAAGAATTTTCTTAAGGAAACTAACTTTTTTTTAAATTCTATTAGGATTATTTTATTCTATGTGAACATATTATGAAAATTATTTTGAGAATGTTTTTATGATTTTAAAATGATTAATTGAATACTTTTCTTACCAATTTTTTAATTTTTATTAAATGGTTTAAAAATAACCATCTAATGATTTTCTATGCGAGGTATTTTTTTTACCAAAAGTGTAAATGTAATATTTTTATTATTTTTTACTAAAAAAATGAATTTTCCATCTGACATAGATATTATTGTCTATTAATATTCCTTTAAAGTTTCAATAGTTATTTTTTGAGTTATTAGTTTTCTATTATTTTAGAAATATTTAGATTTTAGATAAGTGATTTCCAAATGCAAGGGTTATTTTGCAAAATAAATTGTTCTATGATCTTTTAAAATTATTTTAATTTTCACAATATCCATTGATGAATATAATTACTTAACATGAATATAATATAATGATTCTATTCTACATATTACACTGAATGGATTATGATCAGGTTCCTCTAGTTTTTGTTTGGGGATAATATTAATATTATGTATACAAGTTGATGAAGACAAATATTTATATTGATTATGTATTAATATTATATTTATTTCAATCATATTATAAATGAATTAGAATTATTAAGTAATGTTAGAGGCCTGTTATATCCCTTGATTCATTATTATTTCTCATGAGACAAACTAGTGTGGGTATTTGGAATATGCCTTGCTTATTCATGTATGATGTCTTTTATTGAGGCAATGGTGGTAAGATTATGATATCAAAAAATTTGGATTCTATCATTAGGAAGCTACTTATTATTATATATGAGATTATTTAAGATATTATTTTGTGAATAGATATATTCTACTTATATGATATTGATTAGATGAAATATTTGACTATTATTTTATCTCTGTCATATTATTCATGATTTTTTATTCAATGATATCTTCCATTATATGATTTCCCTTACTAGGTATCTAAGCTGCATCAATATTTTTTTCGTTTTCAAGGTAACTATGAATGTTTCTATTAATTATTTTAGGAATATACATGAAGAAAAAATATAGTTCTCCCCAGATTTTTTTTAATTTCATGTTTTCAAATGAAACATGAGAATCATTTTCCTATCTTGTCTCCCAAGATGACTAAACTGTTTGATCCATTTTGATGAAATCTGTTCCATATTGTGATATTGTAGTAATATAACCACCACCACCAATGATTTAATATATTTGGGGAGTTAATTTTGTTATTATAGGACTTTTGTGATAAATACTAGGAGCAATATTTTAGAAAATCAGGATTAAAGAACATAACCCTATCAAAAACTGTGACAATAAGTTTATGTAAAGGATAATAAAATAATGTTTTGATAAGGTAGAAAAAATGTAATTTCTTTGAAATAACATCCTAATATGGATTGTGAATATTGGATAATGCTATAGAATATTTTCAATTAGTGTCAACTCCCTGAAAAATAATGGTTGAGTATCAACTCAAGTTTTACATGGTGCACTATAAGTGAGCCTTAGAATACACACTTGGATAGACACTCTAAATGGATATACTATTATTGATTTTCATTTTATTTATAAACAATTAAATAACATTTGAACATATTTTTATGACCTAAATATATTCCCAAATACTAATTTGATTCTGAGATTAGCTATGCATAAATTTTCAATTCATGTTAAGTGTTACATAAGATTTAAAATTATAAATTATGATTATAAATTTATAATTTTATGAGGTAATTCAATATATGACATTATTTAGACATGGTTTCTAGTATAATTAATTAAAACTATATTAATTCACTTAATCTATGTAGGGATTACCCACCTGGGCATGATAACATTATTATTGCTAGAGTTTGAGCTAGGTCATTACAAATTATAACAATATTAAGGCTGAAAACTTAGGTTATTACTAACAAAATTTCTATTATAGAGGAACATATTTATCCACAACACGATGAAATAATATTGGAATGATTAATGTGAAAATAACCACCACCATTAAATGGGATTAAAAATCCATTAATAGTAGAGTAATGGATCAATTATCTGAATCTTATATTTATCAATTTGGGATTTAGTGAAAGCGAGAATGTTATCATGATAGTTAATCATATTACTAGAGATGTTGATAAAATATGATTATTGATCCAATACACTGAGTATTATAGTAAATAAATGTATAGGGTTGAAAAATTTTATTGATACATGGAATGAAAAATACTTTACACATGGGAAACAAGTTAACATAGAGATCTAACTCCACAATCTAAGGAAAAACAAAAAACAAAATGTTTTTAAATATAAAGATAACTTTTCAAGTGATATTAAATCATGATTAGGATTATATACATAATAATGAAGTAATATTGATCGATTATTTTATGGGATAAATACTAGACATTGAAGGGAATTATTCTCTCATATATTTTCATTATATAAGTATAAAATATCAGTTTTATCAAGATAGGGAATCAATATTACAAGTATTATGATTTCCTGGTATAAAATTAAAATAAGGGGGAGGTTATGAACTATAAAAAAGTATGAAAAAAATGAAAGAAGGTAATGGATGAATTTCCAATAGTTAATAATTATGAATGTAAACACAATAGAACATGCTCGATGTGAATTAGAGTTTTCTTTAAGTGTGTTGAAAAAGGACATTGATATTATGATTTTAATGGTAGGAAATGATCCTGAAATGTCTAATGATTCAACATTAATGATATGGGGAACTATTAGAACTAATAACCCAAATAATATGGTAATTTTTCTTAGAAAATAACTAGGGATAATGGTTAAGATTCTGTGATCACTATATCAAAGGCTGTAGTTCCTAAATTTGTGTTAGTATGTACCTTGATTGTAGAATCAAATTTATCTATTTCTTTATTTAATTATTTATCTTCACAAAATTTAATTAGTTCTATGTTTTAAAAAAAAATTATACGTTTTTCTAGAAAATTAATAATAGAGTTTTCAATATAGAATCATAGTGGATATCTTTTTTGGTACAAGGATTTTTTAGTCAATTCGTATTTTGATAGATAAACATACCCTATTTGAATACTTGATTATTATACCTGAGTGTGATCTTGTGTTTTAAATTGATCTCATCCCTGATGAAAACATCTATCTCTAAAACACCTTCTAGGATGGAAAAATGTATTTAATGGAGTTTATGAAAAAATGTAAGAGTTTTGTGATATGAGATTTATATTCCCTCATGTTTCACCATGTGGAGACATTATTCATTTTATTAAAAATAAATATAACTATATTAGGTTGTACATCAATTATAGAGAAATAAATTCCATTACTATAAAGAACAATCATCCTTCGCTTGTTGATGATTTTTTTGATAAAATTCATGTAGCTCAATATTTTCCCATGATTGATCTATGTTTTAGGTTTCATCAACTATATCTGAATATGGAAGATATCAGAAAGACGAATTTTCATAGGAGGTTTGGAGATTATGAATTTCCAATAATTTCATTTGGATTTTCTAATTCTCCATGTATATTTTTTAATAAAATGAATAGTTTATTAAAGGATTACCATAATAATTTTACTATGAAATTTATTGATAATATATTGTTATAATCTAGAAACCATGATGTGCATAAGAGTCATTTGTGAATCATTCATAAAACTCTTAGAGAAAAAAAGAGTTATATAAGAAATATATGAAATTTTAATTCAAACATCAAGATGCTTCCATTAATGAATAAATTACCTTTAATAATAATAATATCAGTTGATACTTTAATGAAATAGGATGCAATGGAATGTACAACACTAATGAATATAAACGAGGTACACAGTTTCCTTCATTTTGTAGGTTATTATCGATGATTTGTTTCCATATTTAATCTTGATTAACTAATTCATTGACCATGTTGACATATAAATTGGTTAAGTTGATATGGTTTCAAGATTGTACATATTTTTTTGAATAATTTAAGAGGATATTGGATAATACGCTAATATTGAACTTACCATAGAGAGTGGATGAATTTATGATTTATAGTGATGAATGAATGATGGGACATGGATGTGTACTGATATAGAATGGTAGAGTTCTTTCTTATGAACCAAGGTAGTTATAGATTTATAAATTGAATGATCCAACCAAGGATCTTCAGTTGGAAGCTTTAATATTTCCATTGAATATATGGATATATTTTCATTATTGTGAAACATGAGAAATTTATATGAGTATGAAAAAATTGAAATACATATTATCATATAAAAAGATCAACATGTTGAAAAATAATTAGTTTGTACTACTCAAGGATTACGATTTCACAAAATAATTTGTCATATGGATGAAAAATAAATAAGATAGCGCATTTAGTAGCCTTGATCATGGAGTTTTGGTTGAAATGGGGATTTAAAATGATCCAATATTTAGGGATTTAGAAAGGATAGATATGTGCTTTATCTATGCCTTAGATAAAAAGTGAATTATTAGGTGAATCCTATAGAAAATTTTTTCAATAAACCTAGGTAAAATAAAAATGTATCGATATTTGAAGGAAAATGTCTACGTGATGACATTAAATGGGAAATTGTAGACTACAAATCAAGATAACTGGTTTTTTGATAAGTAATGGTTGAATGAAAATTTATAAAAGGAACCATGAAACCAATACCTATTGCTTTGTTAAAATGTGTTGACATTACTATGTATTTATTCATTCAATTATCAAAGACTCATATAAAGAATGATTGCATATGGTTTCATGTCAATTTATATACCATGTCCACATATTTCTTTACTATAATGGATGATCTTCCACTTGAATACCTCACAGATATATATATTGATGAAGTTGTTAGACTTCATGATGCCCTAATTTTATTTTATCTGATTGTGATATTTGGTTTAGATTGAAATTCTAGATTATCCTTTAGATGGATTTTTACACATGGTTATTCTAAAAGGACTATTCATTCTTAGAATACATTATTTAGTCATGATAACTTAACTTACATGGAATATGAGATATTTATTAACATTTACTGAAATTTACATAAAATAATAGCTTATATTTAAGCATTTAATTGGAACCATTTGAATAATTTTATGGTTAGAGGTGTCTTAATCCCACATGTTGGGATGAATTCAGTGAAAGGAAGCTTCTAAAACTAGATCATGTAGAGGAGACAACAATAAAATGGAATACAATTCAGAATCATATAAAGGAATCTCAAATTAGATAAAAAAATTATGACAATAATTGACAAAAAGGATAAAAGTTTATGGTGGTGATCATGTTTTATTTATGGTATCTCTATTGAAGGGTTTTATCAGATTTATTAATAATGGAAAACCATGTCCAAGGTACATGGAGCCTTTTTAAATTCTAGAAATAATTTGAGTTATAGATTACCATTTGATTATGACACCTTACCTTTATGAATATTATTATGTGTTCCTTATATAATTCTAAAGCATTTACATTCCATATCTTGTGAATGTTCTCACCACAATGGAAATTGAATAAGAAATAGATATATATTATCTTGAGGATCCAATCCATATTTTTGACACTATAGAGAAAATATTTGGAATTAGATGACTAAATTTATAAAGACACTTTAGAGAAATCATAAAATAAAAGAGGTATTATGGGAGCCTAAAGAAGGTATGGGGAACTACTATTTAAATATGTTTATGAAGTTATATTACTGATATTTTTATAAATAAAACTTTTAAGGTGAGAAGAATGTAAAACCATATAATAAATTATAATGACTAAGATTTTTTTTCTAAAGAAACATTAAAAAAATGAAATAGATTTATTCAAGAATTTTTTTGAAAGATAAAGTCACAAATATTATAAATTGAATTTGATGAGATGAATTTTATTTTTGAGAACCTCATTTCAATATTATCTTATGATGAATTATAGATATTTTTATGAAATAGATTATTATTGGTTGAATTGTTAAAAAATCTGATTTTACGGAGACATTCCCTTTTATGAGAATATAATGATATAAGAATATCATGAATTTTTTTTAGCATTTTTTTAAGAAAAAAAATATAATAATTAATATAATTAATTGTAAAATATAATTCTTAACTTATAAATTAATCTCATCATTTTAAAATTCTGTGTAATGTTTTTATTAAAAAACATTTTATTAGTTCTTCTCTTTTACTCACGTATTTATAATGTTCCTATATAATTTTGTTTGGTTTTAAAGAGAAAAATTTATCCTTTGATTTAAAATAATACAATTAATTACATTAGAATCAATATTTTTCTTTATTTTTCTATAAAATATTATTTATTATTGAAAGATACATTTGTTAAAAATAGTTTTTGTTCCATTTCAAAAATATATGATAAAAGATTCTTTTATCACTTTAGGAAAATGAATATTTTAAAATGTATTCCATATTTAAAATCATAATAATAAATATTACCTAATATTGTTAGCTTTTGTTTGTTGTTATAATAAATAACAAAAACATTAAAATTTGATACCACCTTTAATTTTAAATTGGTTTACCTGGGGGGTGTTAACCTAAGAGATAAGGATAAAAATGAAACTTAAACGTATGAAAATATCATTGGTTGAAGATATTTGAACCATATAATATATGAAATATGATTTATTGTCCATGTAGGGATGGTTTAAATGGAATATTACTTTATATTATGTAAATATTTTGTGAAATTCAGTGTGTACTACTGCCCTCACTTATAAAAGGTCAGTCCTTCTCCATCATTATTCACAAACATTGATCCATAAAGATCATCTAAGACCTAAAAAAAGTATTCCTAGATTAATTACATTTTTCTAGAATAATTTTATACCATCATACCATCATGAGAGGTTACAATTTATAATCTAAGGGAGATCTCTCAAACAAGAATTAATCATCACACAAATCACTTTCAAAGTTTATTTCTTCTTCTACATCCTCTAATTATTTTGTATCTACACTAACACAATTAATATTGTATCATAATTATAATTAATTTTTATTATTTTTATGGGAAAAGAAATTTACATGTCCTTTTCAACAAAAAAGAAAAGAATGTATTGCTCTTACGCACATGTGGAGTACAATCTCCACAAAACGGCATGATTCATTTTCTATAACCACCATAGATTGATGGATATAATGACATGTTTAATAATTATATATGAAATTTATGTTGTAATTTTGATTCTATAATGATAAAATATTATATATCTTTCTTTTCTTCTTTTTAATAGATAATGGAAAAATATTTCATGCATATGTACGGACAACCATCTCCAATAACGGTAATATTTATTTTTTATCTATACCTTTCATAGAAGGTTATATATATAATAAATATATATGATATTTATATCATTACTAATATTATAGAGATTATGGAATCATGATCTAGATAAAAGTACCATATCTTCTGAATTGAAAAATATATGGAAAACAATGTAGTTAACACTATAAATGATAATGACACTACTATAAAATAGACCTTTAAAAGCAACGACCTTTATCAGTACTAAAAAATCACTAATAAATGGTACCCTTTATCAGAGAGTTTCTTTTAAACTGGTAAATGATACCCTAAATCGGCACTTTATTTTTAGCACTGATAAAGGTCTTGTAAAGACCCATAAATTTCAAGGAAATTTTTTTTCTTAATATTCTTTGGAATTTTACAAGAACACAATTTCTGACGGCGCCTGATTCTGAGGCCCGTTGTGCCCGGAATTAATTTCCGAAGTTTGGCTCGGGTACGTTCAGTGAACGAGCGAGCGGGAATTTCTATCTTTTGAACCAGTGCTCGGAATTGAAATCCGATTGCACTGATGAACTCGCAATGCTGATAATCGCTTAAGAGAACCTTTACCGTAGTTGCGTTTGTGCGGGAGGAGAAGTTAATTTTTGGGGTTAAATTATTTAAGTGAATAAAATTGTTAAATTAAATTTTAACAATGTTAAGTGGTTAACTTCTCCCATGGTAAGTTGGTGGTGGGCCCACATCCATCCAACTTCCCATGTGTGGATATTTGAAAGGGTGGGGCCCACACGAACCCCCCCCCACCTTTTCAAATTCCTTAAACTCCCTAACCCTCTTAACCCCTCACATTCCAACTCCCCATTAGCTCACATTCTTTAATATTTGACAACATGATTATTTAATGAGGTGAGTTAAGTATGGTTTATTTGAATTTCAATCTTTTGAAATTCTTGCCAACACTTTGCAATTAATTAATTAAACCAACTTAATTAATTATTTTGAGTGTTTGAATTCTTTTGAATTCATTTTGCCAACATTAAAAAGAGAGATTATATTCTTCTTTTTGGGGTTGGCATAAACCATGTGGGGAGAACTAAGGAGAGGAGAAGAACTCTTGGTAGATCACCAACCTCTCGAGGAAGAACGTTCCATGTTTCCGAAGAACATGAAGCAACGCCTCCGACCATCTTCAACCGGAGTAAGGAAGGGAAGCACCGCCGCCTACAAAGTATACAGAGGGTGACGTCTCGGCTCGACTTCACCGAGCTCTTCTCCCACCAACCTAGACGGAACGACGCCCGACCTCCGCGACACTTGTCTTCCGTGGGTCGTTGAAGAACTCCGTTCTTGAAGCCGAGGTAGGGGAATTTATTTTGGAATTCTCTTATCTTTTGAGAAAAAACGACGAGCGCGGACCAACCAATACCGGGTTGATCCGCGGATCGTCCGATCAAGCGGTTGATGATTGAGGGTTTTATTTATTTAATTGTTCGTGAATACAAACTTGGTGATGATCGTGGATTAAAACCCTTTTTGTTATCGAATAACGAGAGGGGGTCGGACCGCACAAACACGGCCGACCCTCCTCCTTTGTTTTTCGTGATGGTTTCTTGAGTATGATACGAGAAAACGTGGTGCCGTCGCACCACGCGATTTATTGCGGAAGATACGCGTGGCACCGTCACGCCGCGTCGTGGAAAGAAATCCAAGAACGCGACGCCGTCGCGTCGCGGCGAAGAAAGTCAAAGGTGCCACGGCCGGAGTGGGGCCGCGGCGGAGGGAAGCGATGCCGTCGCATCGCGCCGAACGGCATAGGCCGCGGCCGGTTCCGGGCCGCGGCGGAGCAAGATGACCGGCGGCCGGCACCGGGCCGCCGGTGTCGGCGAAGGAAGGATCGGCCGTCGCCGGTCCTTGCGGGAAAAACCGGCCGGCCAATGCGGGCCGGCCGGGCAGTGGAGACCGGGGGAATTAATTTCCCTCGGCCGGGTCTCAAAAGCGGCCCCAATTAAGGGGCCGCGGTTCTCAAAGGGGAGGGGGGGCATTGCGCCCGCGCACGGCACCCGAACGGCGCCCAGGCCGCGCCGCCGTGCCGGTCCGCGCCGCTGTGCCAGTCCGCGCCGTCGCGCCGGACCGCGCCGCCGCACCGGCCCACGCTGCCCGCGCCGCCGCGCCTCCGGCCGGGCCGGGTTTTCCGAGCCGGGCCGGGTCGGCCCGGGCCCAGACCCCTAGTTTCGGACAACTTTTGGTCAAATGCCTGTATCTTGGGCTACGAGCCTCCAAACGACTCACCGTCAGCCGCAACACAATCCTTGGATCGAGACGGTCGTTTCGGTATACTATACTCAAGGTACACCTTTCTTTTCGGGAGCCTACGTGGTTAAAACTCCATAGTTAAGCATGCTTGGCCTAGAGTAGTGATCAGGATGGGTGACCTCCTGGGAAATTTCCCAGGGTGGGTGTGAGACGGAAAAACCGATAACTCTCAGACCAGGCGTCCGATTGACGCGCCGTCTGTTGCGTTGAGTTCCTGTTGACGATACGGAACTTTTGGCATCCTCCGCCCGAGAATTGAATGCAGATGGATAGTGGCTGGGTTGGATCGCACCAAAATCCAACCGGGCCCCAGGAACAGAAAAGCTGATAACTTTCTGACACAACTTCCGTTTGACGAACCGTCTGCGGCATTGATGATCTCGTTGAGAAACGGTCCCTATGAGTATACCCTATGAGATTTCGGGGTACAGTTGTGATACGTCCGGGTTTGGTTCGCTCACGAAACCAACCGGGCCCTTGGGACGAAAAGGCAAATAACTCACAGACCGAGCGTCCGATTGACGCGTCGTCTGTTGTGTTGAGACCCCTATGACAAGGCGGTCCTTTGAGATACTTCTTCGTGGGACTTTGAGATACTTGGAGTATCGACCTGTAGCTCGAGGAGCGGATCCTCCCAGCGACGAGTGTGCGGAGTACGGAGACCGTGTAACTGGCTGAGACCTGACGACTGCTTGACCGACTCGACTTGGAGTGAGTTGACTAGCCCAGTGGACGGAGCACTACTTTCTGAGGTGCAGACCCATGGCGGACGGAGCACTACCTGTGTGACAGTGCAGACCCGCGGTACTCGTCCGGAGAGTACCTCGGCAGGCTACTAGGGGGTGTGCACTACTGTGTTTGGGTGACATACCTCGGCGGGAAGCACTACTGTGTCTGGGTGGCTGACCCGCGGTACTCGACAGGAGGAGTACTTCAGCAGTCTTAGGTTAGTGAGCAGTACCTCGGAGTCGTGACAGGACCACTGTACACTTCAGAGACGGAGCTCTTCAGCAGTTACGGTTTTGATAATGAAAATCCTGGTTTGAGCTGAGACTTTTGACCTTGTGTTTACCTCATGATTGAGATGGGTCACTTGATAACTTAGGTATATGTAGGGGGCATATACCTGGGTAGTGGTTATCCATTGATTTCACAATCCTTGTGTTTCCTCATGATTGAGATGGGTTACTTGATAACTTAGGTATATGTATGGGCATATACCTAAGTAGAGGTTATCTGTTGAGATCTTCTTTGTGGTTATCCTTGTTGGTTTTAGTGAGACCTTGAGGGTCTCGGGGTCCCTACTGAGTATCGTTATACTCACCCCTGCACGGGCTATGCCCGCACCTCGTTGTTTTGGTTGCAGACGACAGGCAGTGCTGACGGAGGCCGAGTGTTCGAGGACTGGACGGCACCCGGAGGTGGACTACTTGACGAGTCAGTACCCGGAGGTGGACTACACGACGAGCCAGTACCCGGAGGTGGACTACACGACGTGACAACTCATAGAGGTGGTTGACGGACGAGAGCGTGGAGGAGGCTATCTGTACCTACCCTTCAGGTAGGATCCGTGGTGGACGACCAGGAGCTGCGATATCTGTACCTACCCTTCAGGTAGGATCCGAGGAGGACAACCCCGGAGCTGCTTCCTTCTTCCAGCTGTTTGTCTTTTTGTTGTTGTACCTTGTTCAGTTGTAGTCGTAATTTCTTTTGGGTTTGTATTCTGGCCCATTTACTTTTCAGCATTTATTTTGTACTTAGTGTTTTGCTTCCGCTTGTACTCTGTGGTGCTTGTTTTCTTTTATAAAGGCAATGCCTTCCCAGTTATCGGGATTTTATACCTTTGGTGATAGTCTCCAGCCCCTGGCCTATGGAAGGCGGGCTTGGGGTAGTCACGGCACGGGCCCCAAGGACGGGTCGTGAAAAATTGGTATCAAAGGAGTTCGGTTCTACCACAGAACTTATAACTCTGATGTTTCTTTCTGTGAAGCAATAGTTTTTAGAGTACCGAGTGTGGTTTTCAGTTCAGGGAGTCCAGTGTTGGTGCGGGCGGCCGATGTATCCATACACCAGGACCCTGAAAACTGATTTCCGACTTTGTGCATGAAACACTGATTGCGTGTGTGTTTTCAAAGGTTTTCCCTTAAAACAGCTCAAACCATTTCATCTCACCAGGTATAAACGTTTGACCGTGTCACGATGTTTCTTTCAGGATGCCTTTTCACGGACGACCAGCTGGAGCCTAGAGGGATGTGTGTGCTGACTGCCTGTTGAGCGACGAGGCTTCGGTATAGGGCCCTCTTGCAGTTGAGGCACCAGCGGAGGCACCAGCGGTACTGCTACCCGTTCGGCCACCGATGCCACTAGCCCCAGCAGTAGGTGATGCACGACGCTTGAGCGCGCTGTACGAGTTCCAGCGCCAGAGTCCACCCAGGTTCTGGGGAGAGACAAACCCGCAGATGGCTGAGGTTTGGCTGGAGGCTGTGGTGAGAGTCTCCAGGCTAGTGGGGACACTGGCAGACTTCATGGTGATCTTTGCTACCAGCCTCCTTCAGGCAACATCAGGCATTGGAGGAGCCACTGAGTCTACGAAGCAGCAGACGTGGAGGCAGAGTTAGGAGAGCAGCATGAGGTGGTGTACATCCTAACATTGTACAACCACCCGCCTTAGTTATTCCTGCCAGGCTCAGGGAGCTGGAGGGCGGAGGAAGAGTGCGGCTGCATGCGGTCAAGGAGTGTGACCCAATGGCTATAGAAATGATACAAGGGACAGTCTGTCTCCACTACTAGCTGCTGTAGTAACAGACGTCGATATGAATCATTCCTCGCTTTCACAAATCTTGTTCCAGACCTATAGTTTCCGGTAAGCCGTGGACTTGACCCTCACGTCTGGAGATACCTTGGGAGAAGACTCGATAATCACACTTACACCGACGGTGTGGTCAGACCCTCGAGGCGAGAGTTTTGGTTGGAATCTCTTGGTGACAGCGTCGAGGCCTTACGACGTTAGTTTGAGTATGGAATGGGCAATAACTGTTCATACTCAAATTGACGGTTTTAGGAAAACGTCGGGATGGGTTTTCCTTGGTCGGTGGAAAAGGAAACCCCAGGAAGCGCCGGGTAACTCTTGCACAGGAGGGTGCGACCGATCAATCTTGAGTCGGTCAACCTTACCCTCGTGGCAGCAGCCTTTCGAGTTCCAGTTCTAACAGAAAATGGAGACCTCTGGAGTTCAAGGATGACGATCACGTCCTTATACGGGTCTCACCTCGACGAGGTTTACGGAGATGTGGCCAAGGTGGCAAGTTATCTCCGGGGTTCAGCGGACCTTCTTAGGTCCCTAGCTGGGTAGGCGGGGTGGTTTACCGCTTGACCCATTCACCGCAGTTGCACCAGGTGCACGAAGACTTCCACGTATCTCAACTGAGGAGATACGTGCTCGACCCTTCGCATACCATCGACCATGAGGAGCTGGACGATGACGATGGGGTGTCTTTCACGGAGGTTCCAGTGGGGATCGAGGATCGACAGGAGCAGATCCTACGAGGATGATCGGTTCCTCGGGTGCACTTTCTTTGGCAGTATGGAACCTCCAGGTAAGCACATAGGACCGGAAGGCTCAGATTCGTGCTCTGTACCGCTTTTGTGACCCTAGTTTGTGTTGATGCTTTACGGGGACGTAAAGCCCTGAGGTGGGAGTAATGTAAAGACCCAGAAATTTCAAGGAAATTTTTTTCTTAATTTTCTTTGGAATTTTACAAGAACGCAGTTTCTGACGGCGCCTGATTCTGAGGCCAGGTGTGCCCGGAATTAATTTCCGAAGTTTGGCTCGGGTACGTTCAGTGAACGAGCGAGCATGAATTTCTATCTTTTGAACCAGTGCTCGGAATTGAAATCCAATTGCACCGATGAACTCGCAATGCCGATAATCGCTTAAGAGAACCTTTACTGTAGTTGCGTTTGTGCAGGAGGAGGAGTTAATTTTTGGGGTTAAATTATTTAAGTGAATAAAATTGTTAAATCAAATTTTAACAATGTTAAGTGGTTAACTTCTCCCATGGGAAGTTGGTGGTGGGCCCACATCCATCCAACTTCCCATGTGTGGATATTTGAAAGGGTGGGGCCCACATGAACCCCCCCCCCCACCTTTTCAAATTCCTTAAACTCTCTAACCCTCTTAACCCCTCACATTCCAACTCCCCATTAACTCACATTCTTTAATATTCGACAACTTGATTATTTAATGAGGTGAGTTAAGTATGGTTTATTTGAATTTCAATCTTTTGAAATTCTTGCCAACACTTTGCAATTAATTAATTAAACCAACTTAATTAATTATTTTGAGTGTTTTAATTCTTTTGAATTCATTTTGCCAACATTAAAAAGAGAGATTATATTCTTCTTTTTGGGGTTGGCATAAACCTTGTGGGAAGAACTAAGGAGAGGAGAAGAACTCTTGGTAGATCACCAACCTCTCGAGGAATAACGTTCCACGTTTCCGAAGAACGTGAAGCAACACCTCCGACCATCTTCAACCGGAGTAAGGAAGGGAAGCACCGCTGCCTACAAAGTATACAGAGGGTGACGTCTCAGCTCGACTTCACCGAGCTCTTCTCCCACCAACCTAGACGGAACGACGCCCGACCTCCGCGACACTTGTCTTCCGCGGGTCGTTGAAGAACTCCATTCTTGAAGCCGAGGTAGGGGAATTTATTTTGGAATTCTCTTATCTTTTGAGAAAAAATGACTAGCGTGGACCAACCAATACCGGGTTGATCCGCGGATCGTCCGATCAAGCAGTTGATGATTGAGGGTTTTTAATTATTTAATTGTTCGTGAATACAAACTTGGTGATGATCGTGGATTAAAACCCTTTTTGTTATCGAATAATGAGAGGGGGTCAGACCGCACAAACACGACCGACCCTCCTCCTTTGTTTTTCGTGATGGTTTCTTGAGGATGATACGAGAAAACGTGGTGTCGTCGCACCACGCGATTTATTGTGGAAGATATGCGTGGCGCTGTCACGCCGCGTCGTGGAAAGAAATCCAAGAACGCGACGCCGTCGCGTCACGTCGAAGAAAGTCAAAGGTGCGGCGGCCGGAGCGGGGCCGCGGCGGAGGGAAGTGATGTCATCTCATCGCGCCGAACGATATAGGCCGCGGACGGTTCCGGGCCGCGGCGGAGCAAGATGACCGGCGGCCGGCACCGGGCCGCCGGTGTCGGCGAAGGAAGGACCGGCCGTCGCTGGTCCTTGCGGGCAAAACCGGCCGGCCTGTGCGGGCCGGTCGGGCAGTGGAGACCGGGGGAATTAATTTCCCCCGACCGGGTCTCAAAAGCGGCCCAAATTAAGGGGTCGCGGTTCTCAAAGGGGAGAAGGGCATTGCGCCCGCGCGCGGCACCCGAACGGCGCCCAGGCCGCGCCGCCGTGCCAGTCCACGCCGCCGTGCCGGACCGCACTGCCGCACCGGCCCACGCTGCCCGCGCCGGCCCACGCCGCCGCGCCTCCGGCCGGGCTGGGTTTTCCGAGACGGGCCGGGTCGTCGGGCAGGGTCGTCGCCCGGGCCGGGTTGACCCGGTTCGGCCGACCCAGGGGGGGTGGGGTCGGGCCGGGTTGGCCCGGGCCCAGACCCCCAGTTTCGGACCACTTTTGGTCAAATGCCTGTATCTTGGGATACGAGCCTCCAAACGACTCACCGTCAGCAGCAACGTGAACCTTGGATCGAGACGGTCGTTTCGGTATACTATACTCAAGGTACATCTTCCTTTTCGGGAGCCTACGTGGTTAAAACTCCATAGTTAAGCGTTCTTGGCCTAGAGTAGTGATCAGGATGGGTGACCTCCAGGGAAATTTCCCAAGGTGGGTGTGAGACGGAAAAACCAATAACTCTCAGACCAGGCGTCTGATTGACGCGCCGTCTGTTGCGTTGAGTTCCTGTTGACGATACGGAACTTTTGGCATCCTCCGCCCGAGAATTGGATGCAGATGGATAATGGCTGGGTTGGATCGCACCAAAATCCAACCGGGCCCCGAGAACAGAAAAGCTGATAACTTTCTGACAGAACGTCCGTTTGACGAACCGTCAGCGGCGTTGATGATCTCGTTGAGAAACGGTCCCTATGAGTATACCCTATGAGAGTTCGGGGTATAGTTGAGATACGGCCGGGTTTGGTTCGCTCACGAAACCAACCGGGCCCTTGGGACGAAAAAGCTAATAACTCACAGACCGGGCGTCCGATTGACGCGTTGTCTGTTGTGTTGAGACCCCTATGACGAGGCGGTCCTTTGAGATACTTCTTCGTGGGACTTTGAGATACTTGGAGTATCGACCTGTAGCTCGTGGAGCGGACCCTCCCAGTGATGAGTGTGCGAAGTACGGAGACCGTGTAACTGGCTGAGACCTGACGACTGCTTGACCGACTCGACTTGGAGTGAGTCTACTAGCCCAGTGGACGGAGCACTACTTTCTGAGGTGCAGACCCATGGCGGACGGAGCACTACCTATGTGACAGTGAAGACCCGCGGTACTCGTCCAGAGAGTACCTCAGCAGGTTACTAGGGGGTGTGCACTACTGTGTTTGGGTGACATAACTCGGAGGGAAGCACTACTATGTCTGGGTGGCTGACCCGCGGTACTCGACAGGAGGAGTACTTCAGCAGTCTTATGTTAGTGAGCAGTACCTCGGAGTCGTGACAGGACCACTGTACACTCCGAAGATGGAGCTCTTCAGCAGTTACGGTTTCGATAATGAAAATCTTGGTTTGAGCTGAGACTTTTGACCTTGTGTTTACCTCATGATTGAGATGGGTCACTTGATAACTTAGGTATATGTATGGGCATATACCTGGGTAGTGGTTATCCGTTGATTTCACAATCCTTGTGTTTCCTCATGATTGAGATGGGTTACTTGATAACTTAGGTATATGTATGGGCATATACCTAAGTAGAGGTTATCTGTTGAGATCTTCTTTGTGGTTATCCTTGTTGGTTTTAGTGAGACCATGAGGGTCTCGGGGTCCCTACTGAGTATCGTTATACTCACCCCTGCACGGGCTATGCCCGCACCTCGTTGTGTTGGTTGCAGACGACAGGCAGTGCTGACGGAGGCCGAGTGTTCGAGGACTGGACGGCACCCGGAGGTGGACTACTCAACGAGTCAGTGCCCGGAGGTGGACTACACGACGATCCAGTACCCGGAGGTGGACTACACGACGTGACGACTCACAGAGGAGGTTGACGGACGAGAGCGTGGAGGAGGCTATCTATACCTACCCTTCAGGTAGGATCCGTGGTGGACGACCAGGAGCTGCGATATCTGTACCTACCCTTCAGGTAGGATCCGAGGAGGACAACCCAGGAGCTGCTTCTTTCTTCCAGCTGTTTGTCTTTTTGTTGTTGTACCTTGTTCAGTTGTAGTCGTACTTTCTTTTGGGTTTGTATTCTGGCCCATTTACTTTTCAGCATTTCTTTTGTACTTAGTGTTTTGCTTCTGCTTGTACTCTGTGGTTCTTGTTTTCTTTTATAAAGGCAATGCCTTCCCAGTTATTGGGATTTTACACCTTTGGTGCTAGTCGCCAGCCCCTGGCCTATGGAATGCGGGCTTGGGGTAGTCACCGCACGGGCCCCGAGGACGGGTCGTGACAGGTCTAGAATAAAATGAAATACTTAAATGAATTAAAATAAAATATGAGAAAATAACAAAATATTAACAATTTTATTAATTATATAATTATTAATAGAAAATAAATAAATAAATAATATATATATATATATATATATATATATATTATGTATTAAAAAATAGAAGATAATAAATATAATGATAAGTAAAATGTATAAAATGAAATAATTACACAAATAAAAAACTAAAAATGGGTAAATTAAGAAAAATAGTAAACATTCTATTAATTCAATACTTTTTAATAAAAATGAATAAATTTAATATACATATATATTGATTATAAAAATTAATAAATAGAATACATTAAAGAAAATATGATAATGAGTAAATTTTAATAATTAAACAAAAAAATTAAAAATTAATAAATGGTGATAATTTTAAAAAATAAAAATCAATAGATTAAAAAAATATTAAAAAAATATTACTGAATTAATTATTAATAAAAAATTATCTCTTTAATATAAATATATATATTAATTATAAATAGTAATAAAGAATATATATTAAACAAAAATATAGAAAATGAATTAAATGTGGTAATTAAGAACATAATAATGTCTTGTTCATTTTTAATGGCTTTAAACAAAGTTATTCATTAATATATTTAATATAGAAATATATTGACACACACACACACATATATATATATATATGAATATATATATAATATATATCAATATATATATATATTTCAATGTAGATAATATTTCCTAAAATATGATTTATATTACAGAAAATATTTATGCTTATATTGAATAAGTCATATATTTAGTGAAAATTGTTTGTAATTAAAAATTAATATTAATTAAAAATACTGGATAACTGCATTGAGTAATGGATATAATTGAATGTTGTTTTTTTTAATTTTACATATATCAAAATGGTGTTACATTGATTCTATATACATGTACGTTATTAATTCTTTTTTATACACAACACATTGACATAAATCTGTACAAAATAATAAAATGTTATATAGAAACACATACACCTTATATTCTAATAATTTACTCAAATATTTGAATTCATTTTAGAATTTCATTATTACATGGCTCATACATTTAATATATTATGTATCACTCTATAAATTATTTTTATTATTAATAGAGTTATGTATTAATTAGTAGGTTTTAATATTTTTTACGGAATTTAATAATTTTCTATTATTTATTTTTAAATATTTATTTAATATGTTTTTTCATTTTGAATATGTATTTATATACACAAGATTATATATCCCTATTTTTTATTAATTTAATCTTAATTAATAAAACCTATCAAATTTTCCAATATTTCTAAATCGAACTCATTTTTATTTATTCAATTTCACTCAATTTTAATTTACATTCATTTAATTTTATATATTCATTAGCAATGTTAAAATTATATATGAAAATAAATATATTTATAAATTAATGTATAATTACAATATTTAAAGATTTATATATTTATAATTTTAAATTTTTAAATATTATTTAAAAAATTATTTGTATATTAATAAAAAAATTATATATATTCAAATAATTATAAAATTATAATAATTTTTATAAATAATGAATATATTTATAACACACAGACACACTCACACACATATATATTATATATATAGATATAATTATATAAATATATCAATTATATGAACATATAAAGATTAATTTTTTATAAAGTATTTATATATTTATCAAAAAATAATTATATATTTAAATAATTATAAAAAATTAAAAATTTATTTAAATATTGTATATATTTTATATATTTATATTTATGTTAAAATATATTAATTATATATATATATATTTATATAAATATATATAATGATATAAATATATTTGTAATTATAAAATGTTAATAAATATATCTAAATAACGAATATATTTAATATATATATATATATATATATTAAATATATATAACTATATAAATGTGTATAAATATATAAATATATATAATTATATAAATAAATTTATACTTATAAATAAATAATTATAAATATATTCGGAAATATATTTATTTATAAATATATTTATAATATATATATTTTTTATTTATAAAATTATATATTTAAAATTATAAATAAAAACATATATTTTTTAAAAATTATTTATATCAATATATATGAAAAATTAGATATTAAAATAATTATAAAATTATAATAAATGAAAATATATTTATATAAATATGTTTTAAAATTTTTTATTTGTAATTATAATTAAAAATATTTTATCAGTGCTAAAGATTAAGTATTGATAAATATTCCTTTTATCAACTCTTATTTAGGGCTCATAAAAGGAGTATTTATTAGCACAAAACCTTTAGGGCTCATAAAGACAACTTTTATCCGTGAGTTTTCGGCTTTGCTAATGCTCCAACTTTATCAACGTTAAAGAAGCACTGATAAATATAACTTTTATCAGTGCTTATGAATTTAACTCTGATAAAAAGGTATCTTAATTAGTGATTTTTAAGAAGGGAAAATAAAGGTCTCCCCTATCTATTTGAAATTACCCTAATCGTGGAAGATTCCGTCATGATTCTCAAGATTTCACTGGACTCCCCAACTTCGGTGCACCTCCTCTTCCTTATATCTGATGAATCAAGGCCAGAATGAAAAGTAAGTTATTTCCTCATCCTCCCTTCTCAATGATTGCTTGTTTTTGTTATTTAGTTTGTCTTTTTACCATGTTCTCAACCATGAAGAAACCACTTCTCTTGTCACATAACATTAGACATGACTGGTCTCTCTCTTTCTTCCTCATTGTTTCCATTCTTACCACCACATTAACTCTTGACACTTTCAATTGTTATCACAATCAATATCACCACCACCACCACCACCATCAAGTTCCCATTTTTCTCCATCCTCTACCACTACTTTTTTTAATAGTTCTCCATGGTTTTAAACATTGTTCTAATTTTTTCACACATCCATGTTCTAATTTATTTTCTACATTTTTTATTTTTGGCTTGTAGTTTTTTGTATTATATTTTGATGAATGGGTCTTATAAATATTTTTTATTTACTGATAAATAAGTATCTAAGATATGTTTATTAGGTTTTCATTTTACATAGAATCTTTATTTAATGTGTTTTAAGATTATTAATGTATGTTTAATTTTTTCAATGATTTTTTAACCGGGGTTATATCCAAGGAATGATTTTTTATGAATATGTGTCCTGTTAATCTTCTAATTTTTTTCATGACATTTAAATTGTGAGAAATTTACTAATTTATCTTTTTTACATCATGTAAGGTATATTTAATTTACCAAATGAGCAACTGGATTGTTAATGAATTTTGTATTCTCGTCTTGATAATGGGTGTTTGAAGGTATAATGGGCAATGGAGTTTGAATATGGAGTATTGATAAAATATATTTAAATGATCATAATGGGAATATTTTTATTTTGTTCATTAGGTAATTTTATTATAGTGGATGTTAGTGTATAATATATTCTAAACAACACAATAATAATATAATATTTTTTTATAGTTATCATCAATTTATCTTCTATTTTACATTTTATTATTTTTATACAATTCATCGGGGAATTTTTCATCTTAACCCTCATGAGATACTATAACTGTTTCACTAAAAAAATCATCACTTCCCAAATGTTACTTTTTAAATCATATATATATTCATAGAGTATAATAAAATTCATAATTATTAAATAACATGATAAGGATAATAATATTGAAATTATTTTTGAATATAATCAGAAACAAATAATCAAATTATCTCCCTATTTAATCATGTTCATAGTATATATCACATCATATTTACTATATGATATATTTATTTTTATGCCACCTTTTGGATCCATAACACTATCAATATTGTTTTCATCGCTAATATATTGTTCTTAATCCATTTTTGTAATTTATATTTATTTATATATATTGAATATAATATTTACCAAATGATATAATTAAAAGAATGAAAATTTATTTTTTATTTGTGGTCAAACTTGTAACATAAATATTAATATTATTTTTTTGTAATTTTTTATAAATGGATTATAATTTAATAATCCTATGTTGAAACCAAATATTTTAATATGTTGACATTATTTTATTTTTAAAACATTTTTCATTTGTTTTATTTTATTTTTTATTTATAAATATAAATATAAATATAATTTTTTAAATGTTTTTAGTAATTTAAATTTTTGATAGGTGATAATGAATCGTAGTTAGATTACAATACTACGAATACTTAATGAATATGAATAAAGGATTGATAATTGTTTTATAATTTTAAAAAAATGTTCCAAAAAATGACATGTTTTTTATTATTTTGTTGAAATGATTAAATACTAAAGATTTTAAAAGTAGAAAAATTAAAGATAATTTAATTTGTTATGGTTTTAAAACAAGTTATAGACCCTAGATTTGGAAGGGTGAAATTGGGTATAATTCAATTTCTATTAATTATGAAGATTATCATATTGCTAAGTTTGATCAAATTGAACAAATTCTCATTGATATTAAATTAGTGGAAATTGATAAGACACCAATGATTGAAAACTTATATTGTGGTACTGAAATAATGGTATATATGTTGTTGAAAATTTATGGTTTCATTAAGGAATTTCAAAATAAAAACACTTGTAGTTTTCTGGATAAGGTATTATGTTCTTTATCAAATCAGATATCATTCCCTTGAATGAGATAGACTAGTGTATTTAAGGGAAGGATCATAATATTATTGGAATATATCAAACAAGGACCAATATTTTGATCTGGTTCCCACTTTTATAGTTTCACCTATTGTGGCTAGAGTAAAACCAACCTCTGTACCAAATAGTGGTTTCCAATCTTGGTAGATCCAATTTTCTAGACCAAACATATGACAGATGCATTCTTTTATGGGTCTCAAAAATGATTTTCAAATTATATAATTCTTAAGAATGAATCTATAAAATTAAAAAGAATAAATAATTAAATAAGACAATTACAAACTTTACTTTCATAGAATACATAATTTTAAAATAGGAAAATGTGTTTAATTGACTTTACACAAAAAAACCAAGCATAAATATATATTGTGAACAACACGTGTGATGTGATTTAAATCTCATTGCACCAAATATGGGGAAAAACTTATTCTATAGTGATTTTCTATGAGGCCCATAAGTGTATTTATGGCTAATGGAAGTAGCCTATAAGTGTAAAAAAGTTAATGAATTTCTCTATGAATGTTTTTCTTTGGGTACCAATGCACTAAGAAAGATTATATAATCTTCTTAGTAGTGATTAGATATGCTGTTTAAAATTAATTTGAGTCCCTTAAAACCATTTGGGATAACCTCAAAAGGGTGTGATTGATTATTTTATGATATAAATATTTTTTTTGAGCATTTAGGTGTGTGAGAGACAAATTAAGGCCTATGGACTTTGTGATTTTCTAACAAGTGATCATTGGGAAATATGATCATTTTCTAAGATAGATGGTCTTTGAATTTAATATATTAGAATATGATAGGTATTATGTGAGATATAGGTATAGTATTTTATAATGTGAGTTACTATAGATATGTTATTGATTCATAGAGTGATAGTGTGATTATAATGTATCATTTTTTGTTTTTTCTTCTTTATTGTTTTTTGGATGTTAGGTTTAACTAATTAATTGTAGCACCCATTGGGTGGTTCTTTCCTAATTAAAGAAATTATTTTAAGACATACCCATATTTAAAATCCACTTTTTAAGAATAATTGACAAGTTATACACATTTCGAGATTTGGATTCAAAAATTACTTGTCATGGTTATTACTAAGGGATTGTCTTGGATGTTAGGTTTTTGAGGTCAAATCTCATAAAAACTATGGTGTTGTTATATTTAGACGGAGAAAAATATTGTTTTCTCCTGATATGATTAAAATTCTATGCTCTTATTAGTGAAAGGATTTTAATGTCTGAGATGTTATATACTTATAGTATGTTTTTTACAATTTTTTGGTATGAAATGAAGTAGGTAAATTTGACTATGTGATTCCCTAGTTAGTAATCACTAAAAAGACTTACATGTGTATTTTAATGGTTACTAATTTGAATTTTTTTTGAAATATATGAATTTTTGTATATTTTATGGGATATGTTAGTATTTAATTATTTATTTTTATACTCATACCCTACACAAGAACATCTGGTGAAATATAGATCTTATTCATGAAATACATTTGAGGGGAAGGTAAAAATAACATAGATTTGAGTTGGTGAAACTCAGTGGGGATGAGTTAGTGGTCTTATGGTAGTGTCCAAGAACGTTTATATTTTTCAGATGATATTTGAAATTTTAAATTAATATGTGATAATTTAAAATATCTTATGGATACAACTTCCATCCTCAGTGGCTTCATCTCATAAATCATTATAATTTAATTTTGTTGCATGAGACTCATCCCCAACCTCTTCTATGTTTCATTAAATACTCTGAGAAGTAGTCCTCCACAATGATCACTAATACCTAGTATGGTATGATTAATTCTCAGAGTACTTAAAGAAACATAGGTACATGTTAATAAGATATGGATTATGAGTCTCAAGTAACAAAATTCAATTATCACTATTTGGGAGATAATGTTGATGAGGATGATCATTGTCTATAACATTCACCTTTGGATGAATAAAGAGGATAATAACTACTACATTGGATTAATTTTTTTATGAAAATTAAATTACCCATTTCCTTAAAAATGGATTCATGCTAATCATTTGAGAAAAGTGTATGAATATAAAGTTAAATAGTTCATAATTTTTGGAAAATAACATGAATAAAACCTTTTTAAAATCCTTTTTCTAGGTCTACATTGTTTTTATTCAATAAAAATTAAATTTTTGAATACATATATAGACCATTTATTCTGTAAATGATTAGATTATCAATCCCATCGATGAATAGACTATTGATTCTGAAACTGTATAATTATTTAAGGATTTATGACATGTTAATGAAGAAAAACAAGAACAACAAAGTATCACGATATAGAATAAAATTATTAAAGAAATAATTAAGGGTATAAAATTTGATGTTGGACAGAATCAATGAATAAAACCTATTAACCCCAATAAGTCATTGTTCACTAGTTATGTTAGTTTCACAAAGAGGATGAATATGCCAATTGATATTGATTTGTGGAACCACATTTGGCCTATATGGAAAGAATCACTTTGGAATGATATAAAGGTAATTTTATGATATAATTTCATTGTTTTATAGACAAATTATATATTGAAACATTGGTATAATTTTTATTATTCCGTGGAGAGTTCATTTTTTTAGAATATTTCAAAAAGAAATTTTTCTTAATGGATTATGGAAAATTCTATATAGGATTCCAAACTATTTTTACAATGTTACATCTTAGGGATATAAAGGGGAATTTAAACCCCCTCTGATTTGTTAGTCATGCACATATTATAATGATGGAAACTTGTAACTATTCTTTCTTTCATCAAGATGAGAAATCATTTTAGGTAAATTTTAGTCAATAATATATTATTATAATTTATTTATTTAATCCAATTTGATTCAATGTTGTTAATTTATGAAGTAATGTATGTGTTCTGAAAATAAAGAACATGTGTCGAAACCAAGGTATGCCTATCACAAAGTAAATACGGGTTACAAATTACTTTAGAATAAATTGGTGTGTATTTTAAATAAATAATAAATGTTGTATGTGATATGAAACAAAATATGTTCCTTTGTTTATATAATATAGATGAAAAAAAATTAAAATCCACTTCTATTAAACAAATGCAATATAGAGGAGGCTCTTGTAAATAAAGAGGGTAAGCTAGTTGATGGAAACAAAAAATAGTTATGGGAAAATGTTTAAGTATGTCATACTAGATACTTGTTATGATTTACAATAGTATTAAATAAAAATACCTATTTATATTCATTTTTATATAATTTATATATAAGAATAAAAAATAACCATAGAAAAAGAAAAAATACTCTTAGTAGATTTGAAGAGACTAGAACAAATATGGTAGTGTTAGTGGATTATGTTTTGGAGTGTCTCATCAAACATATTTCATGAAGATAAAACCACATGAATATACATATTAGATTTTGAATGTATTTCAAGAAAAAATAGATTATTTTGAAGATATAGTTTCTTTGTCTAGTTTGGAAGACCAATGTATGAGAAATGATCAAAGTGAACCATTTGTGGAGCCATGATCTACACAGAACACAGATAACCCCTCTAGGTTTGAGGCTAGTGATTTTCACCAACTTTATACCATACCCATAGTAATAAATTTTTTGATTAATTTTTCTACTAAATTTGAACCAAAAAACATTAAATAAATTTATATATCTAATATTTTATTAGACACAATTTAATGTGATTTAATCAATCAAAACACATGAACTACCCTATTTCAAGGAGTGTGGTGTATGATATCCCTAGAGAGAGGCTACACCTAAAAGAACTCCCAAAAAATCACATGAGTGTGGGGATTGATGTAGCTATCAAGAAAAGAACTGAGTTTCCTATTCCACTTAATTTCTAAGATATTATAATTGTCAACAATTCTCATAGAAATTTCAGAGCATTGTCTTCTAATCAGATAAAAATAAATGAGATATGTCTTTAATAATTTTTTTCATATAAAAAACATATAATCGTTGATCAAATTTTTTTAAAGTGAGGTATGATATTACATATGCATAAATAATTGGGGAAACATAATGTAGGATCAACATAATCTAATGAATCAACTAGGAAATCAAAATGACCTTCTGCAAGAACATTATCCCCACTAGTTCGAGTGAATCATTTATTATCATTAAAACTTCATGTAGAGATCATATTTGAATATGAAAATATGTGTTTAATTTCATTTTAAAAAGTATATAATAAAATTTAATGATATATGTAGTTGGTGTGAAGAGTATTAATGTGATTCTCAAGCATTAATGGTTGACATTATTTTTTTTGTAAATATTTACATAAGTTATATTAGCATAAAACATTTATAAAAATAGTGATATGATATGTTTATTATAGTTATAAACTATTCATATTTTTTGTAGGAATTTATATTAACACCATATAAATGGAAAACTATGAAAAGTAGGACTTGGATTCATTAATCCATGTATCATTTATAAATAAAATAATATAACGGATAAGAATGAAATTAAGATGAAGAACAATGAGCTACTTGGAGCGTTTGTGCTAGCACAATAGAATGTTGTATCTTTTTATGCCTATAATGAAGAAGTAAAACTCTAAAATCTAATAACATAAAATATAGTTTTATTTTTTCATTACTTATTTGTTTATGTTTTTTTTTAGGTTGCACTTGATGCTGATCAATGTCAATACAGATACCCAAGATATATGTTTTTTGGATCCAATGTATGGATATCCAACAAACTCGCCACACAAGATGTGAATTAAGAATTTTTAATACATTACAATCATCATTTTATAGAATAAAATTTAATTATATGTTTGACTCTATGTTTTAATAATATTATTTTTGTTATGTGATGATCCCTAAATAATGGCTAAATCATGACATGAAGTCAGTGTATGAATGTAAAAATCTTATGTATTACAAAATATAGAATGACATTACATCATATTTAGAAATATTTTACTATAAAAACATATCTCAAAACAATTTACTTATTTTGGTCAATGTTTATACAAAATCTGAAGCAGGATAATGTGAATGATGGTTGATATTTTTTTGAAAGGTTATGAGAGAGATCATAAACCATAAAAAGACAAACATCCCTAGGCAAGTAATTTTTGAAGGTGATTTCAATTTCATTAAAAGTATTTATTTATCATTTGATTTTCAATATTTTTTTAGTGTAACCAATATTTTTGAATACCAACATACTGAATATAATAATTAAACTTGTTTAGATATGAGTGGTAAATGTGCATGATGTCATAATTTTTTCTAACAAATTAAGGTGATTACTAGCTACAATTGTGATCTATTATGAGAAACGAACATAGTAACATATTTGGTGTGTAAATAATAATTGTTATAATTATTATATATTATTTTTTATCATTTTATCATGTGGAATTTTAATGTAGGAAATGAATTTGTGTATAAGTACTAACATGTAAAAAATATAATTTCTTGGGAAACAACTTACGTGGGGGAAGATTTGGATTCGAAGACAGAGGTGGTAGTAGAGGTGGATTTTGTGGGTGGAGGTGTAGGTGGAGTCAAAGACTATGGTGGAGGAGGAGGATGAGGTGGAGATTGAGGCAGATGGTGTCACAAAGCATTGGCTTGCAAATAATAAAATTATTTGGAAATGTAAAATAATGATAATTATACCCAGGTTGTATTGGAGTATTTTTAAAATTTCACACAACAATTTTAAATTATGATAGGAGCCATTGTGAATGTGTTTCATGTGTCTTGTTGAAATTTATTTCACCACTGGTTTATGTAATTTTTAAAGAAATTTAAGCAGAGGAAATGTTTTCACAACAAAAAAATATAGTTTTTTCACGATGATTATCATGGACTAAAATTTATATTCTCACATTCCATGTACTATCAAATATTAATATAGTACAAAAGAATCCCCTCATGAAAACGAAACTGAACAATAAAAAAATAGATGTAGTTTCATACCCATTTCTTCTCAAAACTATAATGTAAGAATCTCAGTAGTGGATATATAGTAACTTGAGAGTCATAAAACACAAATCATATCATCATCAAGTATATAATCTTTTAAAATGTTTTAATTAATATTTTTGTACTAACCACGAGATCCAATAGGTGTAAGATATATCTATTAGAGGAAACAAATTCTTTGATAGATCATGGTAATCCGAGAGGGATGGTGTCAATGGAAACATGAAATAAAATGAAAATAAAAAACATTTGAAAGAAATCATAAAAAATGAAAAAACAATTCTAATGATATTTTGAAGCACTAAAAATAAAAAATGAAGAACCAACTGGAATATAACATAGTATAATGATCCAAAACCTCTGCAAGAAATTAATAAATTCAAAAAGACATCAAATAAAGCAGGAATTTTTAAAAAATAAAAATATAGTGTGTGATGTAACTATTTTTACTATTAGATAATAAATTAGATACGTGTTATAATATCATAAATTCATGTAAAATCTATACAAGTATCATTCAATATGCATGTGTATATTCATTATGTAAAATGATCCATGTTCACAAGATCATTAACATAACACTCATCGATATTATCAATAGAAAAAATAAATAAGAATAGGGATATTCCCATTTTGATTAAAAAATAACAATGATGATATATTAGTTCTTAACATATCCTAGAATATTGAAAATGATAAACTGATATATAGTACAATCCATGAAGACATAATGGATGCATTAAATTTTGTTGTCATTTGGATTCTATAAAGAGATATATTGAGGTTTAACACTATAAAAATGGGTAAATAATTTATAACTGAGTTTAAATTATTTTTAAAATCCATAATGGGTCACACTAAAGTTTTTTCCATTAGAGAATATAAATAGTTTTTCACCGAGTATGTACTCTCTATGATGGTGAAGGGGAAAAATAGTTTTTATTATATTCCATAAAAAACTCATATGTAAATTTTTATTTTACTTAAATCAATTAATACTAATAGGATTACAATAAAGGTTAATTTTTTTCTAGGAATATATGATATAATCCAAAAGGTTTATTCATAGATATATTCTGATCATGCAATCAACAGGGATGATTCACTCATGATGATGTAATTTTATTTATATTCTATAATGAATTAAACATTATGGGTTATCCAACTACTATATTATTATAATAAATACAATGTTGAATAGGATGTAGAAGAAATAAACATGGTGGAATCACCCATACCTCAAATAAGCACATGATGTACCAGGTATGAGTCAAATTTTGTGGATTCCATTTAAAATTTCATTTTATTAATTTATTATTTAACATTTATGTTAAATTTAATTATTTATAATATTAAAAATATAATAATTATGTTATAATACTAGTGGACTTTTTTATCGAGTTATGGTGGTTTGTTTGAAGATTTTAATGCTCGAGAGAGATTTGACGTTGAGGATAAAACATAAATAATGAAAATAGGTAAATTGGAAAATAATGTATACAACCATCATAAAAACGGAGAAAAAAATCATATTGTCTTCAGAATTTAGGATAATTATTCATACACAATTTTTTATTTGATGAAATTAGTCTCACATCAAACTGACTATCAATGTTTTTGGTATGACTCAAAGTGTGTGTTTCCATTTTAAAATGAAATTTTATAAAAAAACAAATGTGATGAACTAAAAAATAGAAAACACATTAGGATTGATTTTATACTTCAGGAAAAAGATCCATATGTCCTTTGGTACATTTATGAATCATCCACACCTTAATCTGATTCACTGTGTGACCAGTATGATTCCAAGTACATTTTTTATTTTAAATTTACATTAATTTAAACAAAAAAGACAATTGACATACTCAAAACTGAACAAAATCATCTATATTGTTTTGATACTTTTAGAAAATGATCAATATGTAATTTTTGACATGTAGGGATTATCCAGATATCAATATAATACAATATGTTCTCAATATGACTCAAAGTGTTCGTTATTAGTTAAAAATGAACATTTATGTTTTAAAAGTGTCACTCACTAAAAACCAAGAAAACACACAAGGATTATCGTGATAATTTAGTATAATTTTTCATAAGTCATGTTTAACAAGTATTAATAAATCTCATATAAAAAATGTAAAATGATGTGACCAGTATGACTCAATCTATGTGTATCCATTTTAAAATGAAATTCTAGTAAAAACACAAGTGATATAGTCAAAACTAAGAAAAAATATTAGGATTATTTTTCTAATTTAACAAAAACATCCATATTTAAATTGTGGCATGCGCCTCACATCAATATGATGTACGGTGTGACCGATATGGCTTTATTTATATATATTTTTTAAACTGACATTAATTTTAATAGAAAATAAAAATAACATCCTCAAATGTAATAAAACTCATTTAGATTTTTTAAAAAAATTTAAAAAAATGACATATAATTGATTTTTAATATATAGAAATCATCTTCAACTTAATCATATTCATGATGTGCCCGATATGACTCAAAAGTGTCTGTTATTAGTTTAAAATTGAAATTTTAGGTCAAAATTATTCTATTACTGAAAACAAAGAGAATGCACTCAGAATATCTTGAAAATTTAAAAAATGATTCATAACTCGTTTTCCATTAGTAGTATTTATCCTAACATCAAACATACCTATTAAGTGACTGATATAGTTCAAAGTTCGTGTTATTATTTTTAAATGAAATTTTAGAAAAAAAATTATAATTGACTACCAAAAAAAGAATAAAAATCACTCAGAAGGTTTTTATACATTATTAAAATGATACATAAGTAATTTGGGACAGGTTATAATAATCCAAACCAAAATACCATTAATGATGTTATAGGTATGACTCTATGGGAATCTTTCTATCTAAAATTTAAATTAATTATAGTAAAAAAGTCATCTAACAAACTCAAAACTGAGAGAATGAATTTATATTTTATATAATTATTAAAAAATGATCCATATGCCATTTTGGATGTGTAGGAATTATCCACACATCAATAGGATGCACGGTGTGACCCTTATGACTCCCGGGGCATCAATTTTTTTAAAATGGCATTGATTTTAGTAAAAAATACAATTTACATACACAAAACCAATCAAACACATTTAGATTGTTTTGATACTTTAAGACTATGATCCATAAGATATCTTTGATGTGTAAAAATTATTTATATCTATATATGATACATGATGTTCCTGGCATGAATCAAAGTGTCTACTATAAATTTTAAATTATCATTTTACTTCAAAAAGTGTCACTAATTGAAAATGGGGAAAACGATTATATATTTTCATTATAATTTAGGAAAATGATAGATTAATAATTTATGATTTGAAGAATCAATATCACATCAAACCAAAACATGATGTGGCCGGATTGACTAAAATTACATGTTTCCAGTTTACCATGACATTTAATTAAAACAAATTACGTACTAAAAATTGGGAAAATGAATTCAGATTGTTTTGAAACTTTATTAAAATGATCCCTATGTCATTTTTGATGTGTTGAAATGATCCGTACATTAATACAACAAATTGTGTGACCTGTATGACTCCAAGTGCTTTTTTTCTATATACAATTTCTATTTTTGTTTATAAAGTGAACCACATCACTAAAATCAATAAAATGGGCCTAGATGGGGTTCTAATTATTCTATATGGTATTACTTAATTAATTTATTTATCATTTTTATCTTATACTTGTTCAGTTAATTTTCAAAGAGATAATGATTGAGGATGAATAATAAATGGATTGATGTGCAAGAATCAATCATAACTCAATATGTCACACAATGTTCTTGGTATGAATCAATGTTAATATTAAAATTAACATTTTTTTAATTTATTTATATATATTATTGTTAATATATTAATTGTTTTTTATATAGGTGTATTATTCTTTCTGACTAGGGTTGGATTGTTCGTATGTAAAGGTATGATATTTTCCTCTATACTATTTTTTTATGTTATTTGGGTTATATATTTTATTTCAATTAAAGTATGTATCTCTAACTGATTTTTGTACTTTTTTTGCTGTAGTGGGTTGTTATACCTCATTATATATGCCCCTTTATCAACACTTTTTTTAGTGCTGATAAAGGAATTCTTTATCAGTGAGTGTTGAAGCACTGATAAAGGAACCCAATTATTAGTGATAATAAATGGTTCATTTATTAGTGATTTTTTTGAAATAAAAACATCTTAGTGTTTATAATCTTGGTATGGTACTGAGTGCTTCTCTATCTCTAATAAAACCATTTTTAGTGTTGTTAAAGACCTTTTTTGTAGTAGTGTGGTAATAAATGATTATTTATAAAATGGTTAGATGATGTCATAATTAAAATATATTTGGTATTATAAATATAAATATGATTCTGGTATAGATGTACAATAAAACAATATTTATTATATAGTAGGTTAGTAGGACTTATATGCATATCCCATTTGAGGTAAGGATTTTATGTTACAATCTCATTTTTATAGAAGATTAATTATTCTTGAATTTATAAAGAAAAATTATATAATATATCTCTCACAAGTCTTATGTCTTTTTCTATAGATAGTGTTTTTCAATAATTTCAACGTTTTTCATTTATTTTCTTCTATCTATATAGTCAAAATTCATAAATAATTGCTTTTAGGAAAAACAAATTTGTTTTTATATTCGTTCAACAATCATTTTTTCTATGTCCATATTTTCTTAAAAATATTTTCAACAATTGGTTTACAATTATTAAATGATTTATTTAAGTCATTTTTACCCCATTTTAACTTACAATAATTTTTTAATATGAATATTCTTTTCATTTTCCCAATGAAACACTTTTTGGAGAATGTATGAATAAAAAATTTATTTTAATGTTTACCACATAATCAATTTTTCAAGCCATATCAACTATTATTTTCCTTTAATATGCAATTATAATATTCCATTTTTTATTTTAAAATAATATGTTTTAAATAATTTTCTATATATTCTTAGATTTAAAATAAGTGATTTTCATATTAAAAGTGTATTTTCCTCAAGGAATGTACCAATGATTATTTAGAAGTATTTTCATCTATATCGAAATACATGGAAGAATACTATGATTTAATGTGGATATAATATAATTATACCTTCCACCATATTACTCTAGATATATTAAGATCATGTTTCCCTATTTATTGACTATGAAAGATATTAACATTTTGAATGATAAATTATCAATATGAATGTTTATATTGATTATATACTGAACTGTTATTAGTTTATTTCATATAAAGAATAAGTTAGATGTATAAAGTGATGGTTGGGGCTCGTTAGATCCCCTATATGTATCGGTAGGTATCATGAGAATATTTTCTAGGTATTTAGAATACACCTTACCTATTTATATATGATGTCTTGGGTCGAGGCCTTGATAATAATATTATGATGTCTTACATTATTCATTCTATCATTAAAATAAAAATTTATGTTATAAAAATGATTATTAATATTTCTTGGTCATATATTTATATATTTATCTTTTTTGATATTCAAAATATTACATATTTGATTCTTATTTATCTTATCCATATTATTTAAACATTATTTACTAAAAAATAGCATCTCTTGTATGCATTACTTTTTTGGGAATCTGAATTAACCTTTTTTATGTTACCCATAAATAGATCTATGAATAATTTCAAAGATATAATATGACAAATAATAATGTTTTCACTATTATATTATTTTTTATTTCATGTTTTCCAATGTTATGTGAGAATCTGGTTTATATTTGTTTTCAAATACTAATAAGAAATTTGATCCTATTAGATTTGATCTCTAGTATATTGTGACAATATAGCATGATAACCATTTATTCTTGGTTAATTTATTCAGGTTTTTATGTTAGAAGGTTTTTCTACATTACTTTCTGAACCTTTCCCCAACCATGTGGGTCACCTTCCCTTTATACAATGGATTCCACCGTTTTTTGGAATAGCATATTAGGATAAAAAACTAGGTGAAAACCATGAAATATAGATCTAGTCTCCCAAACCCAATATTTTAGGGATATGTGTATAATTACTAATAACCATATGTTAACCATGAATAGTGATAGACTTTTCAAAAAAAAATCCATATTTTAACCTATATTTTAAATATTCTATTTTAAATTAAAATAAAATAAAAACACGAATTCAGACATATCAGTGATCCATAATGTGTCACAGTTCACCCAACCATTATAATTTCTAATACTAAAAAGTACTCATAGTTATGAATATCTAATTGTTTTTACTATGTATCCCTAAAAATGATTCATTATCCCATATATAATGGTTATTCTATCCACACATCCACAACACCCAAAATAATTGAATAATCGTACAAAAAAACACCTTATTCTTGATGTGTATGATATGAATTGGCTACTCAACATTGAAGGTATCAAGATTGACATCCAATTGCCCTCATTATTTCACCTGATATTGGTTCATATTATATTAATTTTGTTGGGTGAAATAAAACAAATCAGTAAGAGATGTCAACCATGGTGGAAAAGTTAATCATAAGGAATCATTCCTATGGTAATGAATGATCATAGATGATCTAACATAGTGAATTGCTAGATTTATTTATCTCTAAAAAATAGTGTCCCAACAAAGATTAAAACCATAAAAAACCAAATAAACTACTGAATACTCAAATGGATAATAATTATTATCAATATAAACTATTTATGAATCAATTATAGAATCCCCAACTTCTCCTGGATGAGATTTATTCATAATAAGGATATCTGACCAAAATCTGTCCAATAGAGACTGGATGGACAGGTTCATCCTTAAAAATTCCATAAAGGGATTAATATTTTCAAAAAATAATATCTGTTAATATATTAAAATTATACCCTAGTAAGGTAATTATCTTAAGAACCACCAAATCCAATCAGACATGCTTAAAGAATATTCTCATGAATCTGTATGGCCATCTTAGTCAAACCATTTATTTAAGGGAGATACAATGTATTTTTTTACTTTGGACACATCACCTCCTAAATAATGCTCTAAAATTATAGTATATTTCAATGATCTAAATTAGAAACAATATTTGAAGCCATTCCAATAAGTATCATGATATTATATATATAAAGGTGTTAAGATCCTCTACCTTTACTGATTCACCAATGAGTAGAAAATTGACCAATTTTTTAACTGAAAAATAACCCATAAAATATATTCATTCATAAATAGAGTTTGAGAAACATCGATTAGAAAATCCAACAAGATATAATCTCTCTTTCATATCAAAATGGAATGGTTTTGGTTTAAACTACCTAGTCTATTATGGTCATCTTTGATCACATCACAAGTGATATGTCCAAATTTAAAATTAATAGTTATATTGATTCTCCTAGACAACTGATATCATTGTAAAAAAATCATAAAACATCTTGCCTACTGTGGGGTGAATGAGACATCTAGAAAAGATTCCACCACCCAAAAAATCCTTAAATATAAGGGAATTAATACCCTCTTTTGAAGTATAATTAAACTATCAGGATATCGAGACCAGTCATTTAACACCCCATGAATTCAGTATATAATTATTATTTACATATGTGTTATTTTTATTATACTATTTCACACACAATATTAGACAAGAAGAAAATAATGATATATTTTATTAAATGAAATTTTTATAATATAGACATTGAATTGGAAGGTATAAATATAAGTGATAAAATTTTAAAATATATGTTCGAAGAAAAATAAAAGTTCATTTTTAACATCAATTCAATAATAAAAGACAATTAGTGTAACTAAATAACTAATAAAATCATTTATTTTCTTAAAAATGAATTTTCTTAAAAAAAATTATTTTTAAGAACTTTGGTTAGATGATGATGAAATTTTATTTTTGACATATAATTAAAATAATTTAAATATAGTTGGACAAGAAAATATAATTATAACCATTAATATTTAAAATTCATTATTCTATATTTTTTCCTTTTTAGTGTATATTTCCATTTAAAAATTAAATTCATAAATTTAGGTGTATTAATCTAAAAAAATGTAATACATTTTTCTGTTACTCTTGTAAATATTAAAAAAAGATTAATTTCTGCTATTTTTATGGAATGGTTAATTTTTAGGTTAACAATGAAAAATACCATTTTTAGAGATACCTTGACATTTATGAAATAATTTGGATATGAGCATCAATTAAAATTTATGAAACCATTTTTACCAAATATATATTCTACATGTGAAATTATACATTTAAAAAAATTATTTTTAACCTAAAAAACTATTTTTGAAATTTTAAAACAAATGTTTTAGAATTTTATAAAATTATTTAAAAGCATTGTACATTTATTAGTTTAGAATTGATTTTTATCACATTTATAAATTCAATAAAATAAAATGTATAACATATTTTGACTCATTTGGTCCCAATTAAATAATAAGACCAAATATATTGTAAGGGAATAAATAAATTACATAGGTAAAATTAGTTTCCACAGTCAAAGTAAACATCATAAAAAGATTAAAATAATGGTTAAATTCATAAATCTTGTAAATTTTTTATGTATGACTTTTTTATAGATTTATCTATCCACACCCATTTCTTATCCATAAGTTTCCACTTTTTAAACCAATTTCCATTAAATAGGATGTGTCATTAATATAACGTTTTGATTATTTACAAAAGTTCCAACCCTCTCACTAATAAATCATTCCATTCACCATAGAATTTTACCCACACATAAGGACCTTAGTATTGAAAAACTATACCAAAATCACTCCTCAATACATCTGTTCATTTACTAAAAATCATAATCTCTTCAATATACAACTATTGAAAGTATTAAGCTAGTTTTTAAAAGAGTTATTTGAAAAAGTAAGGTAAAAAGTTTCAAACCACTCCATTTGATTTATATTTCATTAAGTGTTAAATATCATAAAATATAAAGAAAATAATTATCACTAGTATATGGATGTGTTGTTATATTTATTTTATAATAATTATCTTCTATGCTAGATTATCTTTTGAGATGTGTAAATGTGTTTGATGTGTACCTGCAGGCTACTGCCTCCATGAATGAAGAACTGCATTTTCCTCCACCGTATTTCATGAACAGTAATAATAAATAATTTTACAAATAAATATAACTTGTTGACATTATTAATATTTTAAAAATTTTATATCAAATTTTAATGTCTTTTCTTCCCTTGTAAAATGAAAACATCACTCATGTATAAGTGAAAACTACTGCTTTTATGGAACAAGATATATTATTTTTCATCATAACCTTACATGGATGATTCATAAAAATTTATTGAATATATATTATATAATATATTCGTATTTCATAAATATGATTTTTGGATTTTACGTAAAAAATTAACTATTTCTATAGACTCATTCATGGATATGAGTAAATTATGTGAAAGAAGCTCATCATCGATTTTGTCTTCATGGATATTAACCAAAATTTCATATAATGAAATTATAAAATTAAATGTATTTGTAAATAATATGTTACATTAACATAAAACATTTTGATGAATAATTTTGTGTGTGTAATGTTTTGGATGTTACCAATACAAAACATTTGTAAAATAATATAAAATTATGAAATCCAATTATGAAACTATAAATAAATATGAAAATTGATGAATAATAGAAGACTAAAATTGAATAGTGTTTTGGGTAATTTGTAACATCCAAATATTTTAAAAATATTTTTTCTAATAAAATTCATGTTTTTCATGTTTTTTATTACACTTAACACAATTTTTATCTTATGTTACATACAACACCAAGTTTATTTTTCATTACAAACAAAACAATGTGTAACATGTTATATACACTGCATCTAGTTTAAATGAAATGTAACATACTATTAAAATATTATTATATATTAGTTATCAACTAGTCATTGGAATATAGGGTATAAATAATATTAACTAAATGATGAATCTATATGGTCTTATAATTAATATAATAATTTTTTTGGTTATCAAATTAGTTATAAATGAAAATAAAAACTATTCTGAAATAAATAAAATATTTTCCAATGAACTATTTTTATGCGCACAAACCCATCTTACATTAATAAATTCAAAAAATAAAATTGTGTGAATAATTTTAAATAAATTTATGTGTAATATATTAAATTGAATTTTTAACAATTTTATTATGTTTTTTATATATAGTATATAAGAATTAATACGATTTTATACTTAGAAACTAAATTTTACTAAAAATTGTTTTCTTTGCCAATTTACACACAAAGATTAAAACAATTGATTAAATATTTTAGAATTTCTTTACAAAAATAAATTTTATTTATTAATGTCATTATTTAAAATTTATGTTTGGGTGGATTTATTAGAATAATATGAAAAGATTAATTTTTTGATGAATTGTGATAAAATATTGTATGTTAATTAAAATAACATTTTCATTTAAAATGTTTATATAGTAAAATTATATATCTAATCAGTTTTAAAGTATCTTTTGTTATGAACCACGTTCACCAAAATGAGGGAAGGGACAACAGATTTCCCGACCCTTCATTCTTTGAGTTGAAGGAGAGATAATGACCCCTGAAACCCGCCTTCAATAGGTCCCAGAGTGGCGACTAGCACCAAGGGTATAGAATCTCACAAAAAATGGAAGCAATTACCCATTTTATTTTTATAGGATCGAGAGATAAGATTGCAACCCCAACAATACCAAAGCTGAAAGTAAAGGTAATGCCAGAAGTAACCCATTCCCATATGCATGTTCAACAGTAAATGATACAAGCCATAAAATCTCCAAAGGTAATGTACCAAGAAAAAGGTAAACGAAAACAGAAACTGCCCCAAGGTATAAGCTAGTTCGGTACCGCACGATCCCTGAGGTCCTTCTGGAAACATGAAAGCAATTTTATATACATAGGATGAGCATACAAGTATACCCAGTAGGGAAAACCAAAAGCTCTCGTGCACAAGTGGGGAAGCATTCTAATTTCCTGTGAGAAAGGAGAAACCAAAGCACCTAGCAAGGAAAACTATCCGCCCAAGCATCACTAAGGCACACTCCCCAAATAATGCAAGACAAGTAAGGTATAGTAATACCACATTGATATTTGGGTACCCCGCCCCACTTTCCCACTGTTTATTGAAGAAATCCTACACATCGAACCAATCCTGCCATTCTTACTGCAGTCCCACTGCCACACCCCGCCCACAAACACGTAGCCACAACCACACATCCCACCAGCAGACACCTAGGCCACAACCGCCATGCATAACCACACCCGCAAACACCTAGGTTAGAACAACTACTTCCACACCCAAAGACAGCTAGGCCTCGTCCAGAAGAAACTTGGGAAACAACATGCCCGCAAACACCTGGTCCAACCACCAAAACTACCCTTCATGAAGAGACATGGGCTAATAATGGACTTCAGGCCACCACACCCTGCCCTAAGAGTCTTGGGCTATTTAGGAAAGGGATCAGAACAAATATAATAACCTTCCACTCATAGGAGTGTTGGAAAAAACACCCTCCCCATGAAATGGGGTTTTCAGCACTAAGTGTTCAACTTGGGTGAGGCGCAAATAGGAAACATAAGAAATACAGTACATGTATTGGTAAAAGGCACTCATCCCAACCTAGGGGCTCCAAAACCTAAGCACAAACACCCTCGTTTCTATTTATTAATAAGAAAATCACCACACTCACGGACAAGTCACAACTCATCTCGAAAACCAATTCCCCATTTAAACCATTATTGTTTTCATGTTCATGTGATCCCAGTAGGATGAAAACTACACTACTGGGAAACTAACAGGCACAACCACAAGCAAGAGAAGAGAAACATCCAAACAACAATTTAAGCATTCACACCCAGTTCTCTTGTAATGTTACAAAAAAGGGATTAGTGAGATCCCTCAAAGTACTGGAACCAATGGAAACCTCACAAATGGGATAAGTGAGATCCGTCGAAGTACTGGAAACAAGGAAAACCCTGAGACACATCCCCATGTCCCCAAAACTAAGAACCAATGATTTCTCAACAATAGAGGATTCCATCGGAGTTCGTGTCATAGTAGAGGAACCACATAGCTTCAGAATCACACCCAACAACCGTACCACAATAGAGGATCCCATCCCCATCCACACCTTCCCATAAGCACCAAGCAGAATGACACAACTAATACCAAAACAGAGTGGGAAACTTCCAGGTTCAAGCACATCATTCATTATGTTCTTCTTTATATTTGTTAATTGGGGTGATCACACAGGGATTCTTGTTTTACTGAACATCCATTTAAACGACACTGATTTTAGGTCACTAACCAATTCCATGTTACAGTTATATAGTCATCAAAAATGAAAAGGGTTCATTAGGACGCATGGAAAGACCACCAATGACCACGATTTTCAGTGAGCACTAGGCCATACAGTTCACAACACATATCAACATAAAATAGTACAACAGAACATCGATCACACCCCTTATATTCTTTAAGGTCCGTTTATTATATTTGTTAAGTATAGATTCATCATTCCCCACAGAAACAAAAGCATACAACCCCACATGATGCATAGTAAGGAGAGATGAAGGAAAAACCTACTTGATTGATCAAAGATTGAAGTTCTTCTCCACGCACCAAGAACTGGGAAAAGCACGACTTGTAGGGGAGGGACGTCAGGAACTCCAAACGAACTAAGAATAAGAGGAAGACAGCCAAGGGGAAAGAAAAAGGAAGAATAAATTCATGTGTGATATATAGATAAGATCCCGTTGTTAAGGGTTATGAGGATTTGAATGACTTTAAATTTGGATCATTTTTCCCCACGAGGTTGGGTGGTTACACAAGATGAGATTAATTGTTATTTAATATCCCCCATTGGGGAGGTTCCTTGGGTTTTTTGGGTATTAATTATTGGATTTAAATGGCTTTGAACCACTTGAAAAGGTTTAAAAAGGCCCAAAAGAGGTGTTACGGGGGAAAATTGTAGAAGAGAAACCTGACAAGGGTGGGTGACACCGATCGGTCGCCCCGATCGGTCCCACGATGATCGGTTGCACGCCGATCAGTCCCACGCTGATTAGTCAAATGCCGATCTGTCGCATGCCAATCTGTCGCACACTGGTCGGTCACACATCGAAATGATGTCCTACCACAGAGACATCAGCCTTAGGATCTGGAAATTGGAAAAGGGATGGACCATGAAGGTCGTGGTCATCACATCAGATACCTCTCCAAGTAGTCTCTCCATCGAGAATTTAAAACCATACCTAAAGAAAGGAGGGGGGTCCGAAAAACCACCCTGTAAGATACCTCTTAGGAGTAAACCTCTATGACACATGGGGACACCTTCTCTCTTAGGTAACAATGCAACATTTAAGGTTCAATCTGCTAGTCGTATGGATTAGGTAGTTTTTTCCTCCATGTCAAGATTCTATCCTCTTTGGGCAGCACTGACTCACCTACATGGGTTTAATCGCATCCACCTTAATGCGTCTTTATTGGGGATCAGGTTCTCCCCTCCCCGTATTCAGGATTTTTCACATGCATCCAGAGAATAAGGAAAACCATACATTCCTTAGTTAACAAGGTAAAGTGTTCCATCAAAACCAAGTACAAAAAACTGATCTACTCAAACAACTATGGGTACTGGGTGCACATCCACATCTCCCATTCCTAGGTACTTTCCTCAAGACAACCATGCCTCCACAACACACGAACCAGATGAATGGTTCATCCACGGAGTACCTTCTCCTCATGATCCTCGATCATCACTGGTCGATCCATGAACATTGCATCATCTTCGATATCTAGCTCTGCCCAGTCAAGGTCGTGTGAGTCATCATGTAGATACCGACGAAGCTAGGACACATAGAAGAAATTGTGATCCTTTTTTAGCTATGGTGGAAATGCAAGCTGGTAGGCCACCTTGCCGACCCACTGCAACACCTCGAAGGGTCCAACGAACCTAGGAGAAAGCTTACATCCACTTCCAAACCTCTGCCACCCACGCTGAGTGAAGACCTTCAAGAAAACGTGGTCCCCAACCTCAAACTCCAAGGGTCTCCTCCTATAGTCGGCAGACGACTTCTTCCGGTCCTGAGCCGCCTTCATCCTCTCTTGTATAAGCTGCACCTTCTCTGTCATACTCTTCACCAACTCCGGGCCAAGGACGCCTGCCTCTTTGACTTCTGTCTAGCACACGGGGTGAGCGACATGGACTCTCATACAAGTCATAGAATGGAGCCATACCAATGGTAGAGTGCTATCTGTTATTGTAGTTGAACTCTACTAAAGTCAAGTGTCGCGCCCATGATCCCCCAAAGTCCAGAACGCATTCTCGCAGCATATCTTCCAAGGTCTGGATGGTGCGCTCTGTCTGTCCATCTGTCTGGGGGTGGAAGGTAGTGCTAAGCCATATCTAGGTGACAAAAGCATGTTGTAATCCCCTCTAGACTGGTGAGGTAAACCGTGCATCCCTATCCGAGACAATGGACCTCGTAACTCCATGCAACCGCACCACCTCATCCATATACCTCTATGATAAGGCATCAACTGCTCCAGACTCCTTGATCGCTAGAAAGATATCTGATTTCGTCAACCGGTCCACCACTACCCAGATAGCATCGCAGCCTCCTTGAACCCTGGATATCCCCATGATGAAATCCATCGAGATGTCATCCAACTTCCACTCAAGAATGTCTAAAGGTTTTAACAAGCCTCCTGGAACACAGTGTTCAGCCTTCACCTGCTAACACACTAGGCACTTTTTTATGAACTCTGCTACTGACCGTTTCACCCCGGGCCACCAAAACTGTATCTTCTGTCCCTGGTACATCTTGGAAACTCTCGGGTACACCTCTAGGGGTGAGTTGTGGAACTCACTAAGAACTCTCTCGTGCATCTTCTCTGGAAGAAACAGCTTTCCTCAAAAAAGCACTCGATTCTAACGATCCTCCATCCACCCTTCCTGAGCATCACCTTGGTTAACCTGGTCACACAACACTTCGCTTTCTAAGTCTCCCCACCGAGACTCCTCCAACTTCTATAGTAGAGAATAATTCACTTTCATCAGATATAAGAAACCTCTTCCACCTTCCACCCTTGCATCTAGGTGTAGGGAAGCCAACTCCTCCACTGCCTTCCTAGCATCTGCCGACTCTTAAACCACATCCTTCTAAGACTTCCTTATTAAGGAATCAGCCACCACATTCCCCTTTCCTGAGGTGTAGGAAATCTTGAAGTCGTAGTCTTTATGGAATTCCATCCACCTTCACTACCGTAAGATCAGGTCCCGCTGGGAGAAGACATACTTCAAGCTCTTATGATCGGTGAAGGCCCCGAAGCGCTCCCTGACGAGGTAGTTCGTCCACAACTTTAGTGAGAACATGACCAATTGACGCTTTAGATCATGGGTGTCATAGTTATGATCATGGGGACGTAACTACCTAGACCCATAAGAGATCACCCCTTGCCGCTAAATTAACACACATATGAGGCATTTCCCTAAATCATCATAGAACACCAAATATGATGCCTATCCTTCTGGAAATTTCATCACTAGGGCACTAACCAACTTCTCCTTCAGATCACTCAAGGGTACCTGGCACTGCACATCCCATACGAAAGCTCGATCCTTCTTCGTCAAACCTGTCAAAGGTGCTGCAACTTGGGAGAAGTTGGGCATGAACCTCTGGTAGTAACCTGCCAGCCCGAGGAAACTACGAACATCTGCCACATTCTTGGGTGCTGCCCAAGAAACAACTACCTCGACCTTCAATGGGTCCACTTCTATCACCTGCTCGGACACCACGTGCCCTAGGATATGCACTTCTCGCATCCAGAACTTGCACTTGGGCAACTTCTCATAGATTTGGTTCCATTAGAGGACCTCTAAAACCATTCTCAAGTGATCAGAATGATCTTCCTATGATCTTAAGTAGATCAAGATGTCGTCAATAAACACGACTATGAACCAGTCCAGATATTCCCAAAATACAGAGTTCATGAGCCCCATGAACACAGCTGGAGCGTTCGTGATGCCGAATGGCATGAACACAAACACAAAGTGCCCATATCTGCACCTCAAGGAAGTCATCGAGATTTCACCCTCCCTCACCCTCAGCTGGTGGTATCCTGACCGCAGGTCAATCTTAGAGAACCAACCTTCTCCCTTCAGTTGGTCAAAGAGATCGTCTATCCTTGGGAGGGGGTAACAGTTCTTGACTGTTACCTGGTTCAGTCTCTAGTAATCTATGCACAGCCTGAGACCACTATCCGCCTTCTTGGAGAATAAGACTGAAGAACCCCATGGTGACACACTTGGTCGAAAAAAAACCCTTCTTCATCAGATTGTCAATCTGAATCCCCAACTCTCGTAGCTCTGAAGGTTACATCTGGTAGGGATCCATCGAAATCGTATGACCACAAGGTCTCAAGTATATCCCAAACTCGATGTCATGTCGAGGGGGTAGAGTCTCTACTTATTCAAGGAAGACGTCCATAAACTCACTAACGATCCCTGGGACATCCACCATCTCTGCATCTACCGACTCCACTAATAGCTTGGATAACAAGGAGAGGAGGGGTTCCCCTCACCTGCTACTTCCCTAGAAACTCCGCTCGTTAATGAAAGTCACATGTCGACTGCCCAAGTCTGAAAACACAACCCTTCCTCGCAAGCAGTAAATGACGACACATATGGAGAACAACTAGTCAATGACTAGGTTGACATCGTATGGCTGTATCTATAACAATAGCAGATCCCTGACTGACTGATGTGGCCCTACCATCAGTCTTCATCCTCGACAAACGTACAACAAGTCGGTCTGACCTACAACTCGGATGCTCATCACTAGGGGAACTGGAAGTCTCTCAGTGTCTAAACCCAGAGCATGGGCTAGAATGGGTGTAACAAAAAAGTGTGAAGATCCTGTATCGAAAAAGACATATGCAAGGGTACTAAACAAGCTGATCTCCCCTCAAACGACCTCTAGCTCTGCTGAAACTGCTGCCTTCGCGGCGTGCAACTTCCCACGCCCAGCTAATCTACCTATCGGCTATCGGCCACCTCCATGACCATGCCCGGGTCGAGGTCCTTGAGAAGCACCCTAAGGTCGGACTCTTCCGGAAATGTCTTCCCTCGACGGAGTGGGAGCCCGCTACCCCTACTGATGCTGCTGAAAGGGCCTACCTGGGAACTGCTACTACTGAGGTGGGTGCTGGACCTACCCACCCCCACCGTGTTGTACTATATCCGGGAACTGATTCGGAAGGTGCCCATGGCTTCCATAGATGAAGAATCTCGGCCTGGGGCCCGAAAGAAAAGGCAAGGGATGGAAGGTCGGAACTGGAACTACTAAGGCGTAATCCCTGCTGGTCGAAACCAAGAGGGTCTGGATGCTAGAGGTCTGCTGCTGACGACCTTCCCCTTTGAAGAGCTCAATTTGATCCCCTCTTGTGACATGCCTCCAATCATGTGCATCCTCTCCACCACTACAGCCTTATTCTGCACCTCTATGTACGTCGATAGAGTGAAGGAAGTAACAACGTACTGAAGAGATGGTCAGAGTTCCTCCTCTAAACATATCTCTCGAGACTCCTCATCCGGAAAGAGGTATGAGGTGAATGTAAAGAGATCCTTGAACATAATCCCCAAATCTCTCACTGACATACTCCCCTGTTAAAGGGAGAGTAGCTCCTGCCTATTCTCAGCCTTCATCATGGTAGAGATGAATTCCGCTCGGAACTCCTTCTTGAATTCTACCCATGTCACCTCAGTCTCCCTCTTCTCCCCAAGATAAATCATGCACCACTGACTTGCTGCTCCATGCATCCGGCTTATAGCCAGAGGAACCCAGTAATCCATCGTAGCCTAGATCAAGCTAAAGGCTATCACCAGATCCTCTTTCCATCTCTCCATCTCCACATCTGAGATTCTGCCCTCTTACTTCCTGAGGGTCTGTCGCTGAAAGGCTCATAGCGTCTTCTGCCACTAATCATCCTCCTCCTTTCAGTCGGTCCTCTGCCGATCATCCAAGTCAACCTCTTTGGACTCAATCACCCGCACTACTCATGGTCTCATCCCATGTGCCATAGCTGCAAGGTAAACAAAGGATGCCTAAGCCCAAGTAGTGCAGAATATTGTTCTTAAATTTTCTTATACTTATTCATTTATTTTTATTTTTTGAATTCCGAAGACACCCATGAAACATAATAACACAAGTCATTATAATGTATGTAACATTCCTAGGGTCTCTACCCTACAATCAGTGCAGCCTCACTTGGTCGTTCAGTAGGTCCAACGTTCTTGCATCGGATCACGAGGGGCCCTAAAATCCCGTGTCCTAGACGGTCTTCCCTAGCCTAATTCACACAACAAGGTCACCCAACACTATTTCCCAACAACCCTATGCAATTCTCATTGTGTGTAACTTTAGACTCCATCCTATCTGTCAACCTTGCCTTTGATACCATTCTTTCACGACCCACATTCACCAAAATGAGGGAAGGGACAACAGATTTCCAGGCCCTTCTTTCTTTATGTTGAAGGAGAGATAATGACCCCTGAAACCCTCCTTCAATAGGTCTCGGAGTGGCGACCAACACCAAGGGTATAGAGTCTCCCAGAAAATGGAGGGCATTACCCTTTCAATTTTTATAAGATCAAGAGATAAGATATCAACCCCAACAATACCAAAGCAGAAAGTAAAGGTAAAGAAAAAAGTAACCCATTCCCATATGCATGTTAAAAAATAAATGATACAAGCCATAAAAACTCCAAAGGTAAAGTACCAAGAAAAAGGAAAATGATAACAGAAACTACCCCAAGGTCCGAGCTAGTACGGTCCCGCACGATCCCTGAGGCCCTCCTGGAACCCTGAAAGCGGTTTTATATATGTAGGGTGAGCATACAAGTATACGTAGTAGGGAAAACCAAAAGCACTCATACACAAGTGGGGAAGCATTCTAATTCCCTGTGAGAAAGGATAAACCAAAACACCTAGCAAAGAAAATTATCTGGCCAAGCCTCACCAAGGAAAACTCTCCAAATAACGCAAGACAAGTAACGTATAGTAATAGCGCATCGATATTTGGGTACCCTGCACCACTTTACCACTGCTTATTGAATAAATACTATGCATTGAACCGGTACTTCCATTCTTACCGCAGTCCCACTACCAGAACCCACCCGCACACACCTGGGCCACAACCGCACATCTCGCCTGCAGACACCTAGGCCACAACCGCCATGCATAACCACACCCGCAAACACCTGGGTCAGAACAACTACCACCACACCCGAAGACACCTGGGCCTCATCCCGAAGACACTTGGGAAACAACATGCCTGAAAACACCTGAGCCAACCACCACAACTACCCTGCCCGAAGATTCTTGGGATAATAATAGAATTCAGGCCATCACAACCTGCCTGATGAGTCTTGGGCTATTCGGGAAAGGGAGGTGAAAGGTGCTAATAACCAGCCACTCATAAGAGTGTTGGGAAAAACAACCTCCCCATGAAATGGGGTGTTTGGCACTAAGTTCTCAACATGGGTGGGGCGCGAATAGGAAACATAATAAATAAAATATATGTATAGGTTACTGGCACTCATCCCAACCTATGGGCGCCAATACCTAAGAACAAACACCCTCATTTCTATTTACTCCTATGAAAAGCACCACACTCGCGGCCAAGTCACAACTCATCCCCAAAACCAATTTACCATTTAAACCATTATTTTTTTTAATGTTCTAGTGATCCCAGTTGAATGAAAACTACACTACTGGGTAACTAAAAGGCACTACCACAAGCTAGACAAGAGAAACAACCAAACAACAATTTAAGCATTCACACCCGTTTCTCTTGAAAAGTTACAACATAAAATAAGGGATTAGTGAGATCCCTCAAAGTACTGGAACCAATGGAAACCTCACCAAAGGGATAAGTGAGATCCCTCTAAGTACTGGAAACAAAGAAAACCCTTAGACAGAGCCCCATGTCCCCAAAACTAGGAACCAATGATTTCTCTACAATAAAAGATCCCACCCAAGTTTGTGTCACAGAAGAGCAACCACACAGCTTCAGAATCACACCCAACAACCATACCACAACAGAGGATCCCATCACCATCCACACCTTCCCATAAGCACCAAGCAGAACAACACACCTAATACCAAACAGCTTGAAAAACATCCAGGTTCAAGCACATCATTCATTTGGTTCGTCTTTCTATTTGTTAATAGGGGTGATCACACATGGATTATTTTTTTACTGAACATCCATTTAAACCAAATTGAGCTTAGGTGACTAACCAATTCCATGTTACAGTTATACAGTCATCACAAAAGACAAGGGTTAATTAGGATGTAGGGAAAGACCACTAACAGCCTTGATTTTCAGTGAGAACGAGCCCATATAGTTAATAACACATATCGACATAAAAGAGTACAACATAAAATCGATAACACCCCCTCAATTCCTTAAGGTCCGTTTATTATCATTGTTAAGTTTGGTTTAATCAATCCCCACAGAAACAAAATCTTATCCACCCCACATGATGCATATTAAAGAGAGGCGAAGGAAAACCCTACTTGATTGATCAAAGATCAATGTTCTTCTCTATGCGCTAAGAACAGGGAAAAGCACGACTTGTAGGGGAGGGACGTCAGGAACTCCAAACGCACTAAGAAGAAAAGGAAGCCATCCAAGAGGAATAATAATGAAGAATAAATTCTCATGCGATATATAGATAAGATCCCATTGTTATAGAATATAGGGATTTGAACAACTTTAAATTCGGATCGTGGTTCCCCACGCAGTTGGGTGGTTACACACGACATGATTAATTGTTATTTAATATCCCCATTGGGGAGGTTCCTAGGTATTTTTGGGTATTAATTATGGGATTTAAATTTCCTTGAACCACTTGAAATGGGTTAAAAAGTCCCAAAGGATGTGTTACGGGAAAAACTGTATAGGAGAAACCCGACAAGGCTGGGTTAAAAAAGACTTCTCACCACAACCTATTTATTACTCATTAATAAGGGTACTTTAAATCGCATATTCAGTATTCTAATGACTGGGTATTCAAATATTTAGCCACACTATTACAGGAAAATGGAATATTTTGATGATCCATATATCTACACTTTTCATTGTTGATAATAGATTATTTAACCCTGATTATGTTTATTGTTTGTAAGGATAAATTATGTTTTGTATTGTTTATGATTTTTCTTTATATCCCCATAATGTTTATGGTTATGTTTTTTAATTTATATAATGAGGTACGTATTTACAACTCGTATGTTGTTATCCCAATATTTATGTTTATGGATTATTAATTAACGTTGATTATTTATTTAGTTTTATTCATATATTTATTTTAGTGAATGGATTAAACATATTGAAGTGACAAGTTGGGACAATAATTATATATTTTCTTGATGTATCAGTTGGTCTTTAGAGAAATAAGGATTTGGTATTTTTTTCATACATACCCACTTAACTGATGATCTCTCAGAAGGATCATTGATTGAAATATTTAAATTTTGCTGCGGCCATATTTAAAAGACTAAAATTTTGGTTACAAAATGACGTTAATAATTATTTACAAGAAAAATGCATCGATGTTATGTGAAGTTTGTCCAAAATTATGCATTTCCTCACCATGATTTTTTTTATCCATGTGATTATTGAACTTCCATGTTATCCATGAATATAGTCAAGGATAAATTTTTTAATTTTTGGAATATATATTGATTATTCACTATACGATAATGTATATTTCATTTGTATAAATTATATATTTCATTTTATGCTTCCCCATTCGAACATTACAAGCTCACCCTTTCTCTTTTAATTAATGCATGCTAATATAAAGGGATAATTTATTTAATTTATGGATATGATAAATGGAATAAAAATGTTTCATGACATTTATTCTTCTATTTTTCAAATTTTCCAATTTAATATAAAAAAATTCTATATCCATTATCCTAATACTGGTAAATATTGTGATACATTGTGATGAAATACCATGTATCTAATGTCAATAGAATGCAGTAAGAACCAGTTATGGGTTAATAGAGTTAAAATAATTATATTTGGTAACAAATATAGTTTATTTGGAACCATGATAACCTATCCTAAAAGAAAATTGATATCGTGAGAATTATAGTAAATTGTAAGAAATTCCTAGAAACTTTTAACTACATAAGAATTTTTAATGATCCATATTCATAATGTTATAATCTCTTTATGTTTATCAGATTGATTAGATATGGAACCTAGTAGAATATGATGAGGTAATTATGTATAGTTTGAAAAAGTTTTATTTGGTTTTGTGAATATAAGTTGATAAATATATATAGACCTTTATAGTGGAAATGTTAATTTATGACAGAGTAACACTGGTTATTTTTTTAAAAAATATTAATATATTTTTTCGTGTATCTTAAATTTAGGATGAATAGATTGATATGTGATTTTATATTTTTAATGATTTTCACTATTTCAATTAATTGATTGAAACGTATGTGGAACTAAAATTTTTAACTAAAAATTTATTGCTCTAAATAAAGGTGCATATGGATAAGACACTTTTTGTTGATTTACACGCCCTTTACAAAACATTATGATGATTTTAATGGAACTTTACGATGAAACATATATTGTTTGAAAACCCATAACCCAAGGATCCCATTGCTATAGGTTAATTTATTACACTATTACTATATACAAGTGATCGCATCCCGATGGAATCAATAGTTTTGTAGATTTGGTAAACTAGATAAATAAATGGATATCACATTATATTAAAAATATATTATAAAAATCATAATATTTAAGAATATGTATTATTAAATTCTTTTAATGACTCCTTATTCATATCATGGGGAATATAAACAAAATAATAGGGAGCCCCATAATCTATTGAGGGTTATGTACATAAAAAGACAACATCGAATAAATATTTCATAATCAATATAGCAAGATAAATAACTTAAAACATATGCTATTTAATTAATTATTTCAATATAAAGAATAATATTCCAGGAATAAATAATGTTAAAATAATAACTTATATATATACACATGAGCTTGAAACTTATCCATGGTTACCATTAATATTAAAATAATCCCATGGATGTCAAAATCTAACCTCATTATGATGGAATGCATAATAATAGTTATCTTAAACATACCGTCAAGTCTTCATTTCAAGGAAACATATGGAAATAGGTAAGGAATTTGAAAAATACCCAAACTCGTCTATATCATGAGACCTAATAATAAATTTCATGGTAATAATGGTCCATGCCTTTTAATTATATAGTCTAATGACTTAATTATATGAATGGGGTGAATAACATAATCAAGATAAACATCCTTATTAAAAAACTAGAATACATAATGGTAATATTTTCAATAGTCATGTAGATCATATACCATACCTAGAAACAATAAATATGGGATCATTACAGCATATCCACCTAGGAGTAAAAATAATATAAATGGTTAATGTTGTTTATGAATAGAAATACCATAAAACATCAGTAAAGTAATTCTAGAGAAAAATAACATTTTCACTTTGAAAATAACTTTTAAAAACATTAAATTTCTAAAAAATTATAGAAAAATTTAATATTAAAAGAATAATGAAAATGTGTAAAGGAATCATAAAATCATTTATTCTTCATGATGGAGAGAAATTATTTTCATGTCGACTATGTTAAAATAATAATTTATTTCAAATTTTCTGTAAAAATTAATAAATTACATCTTCCATAAAAATACATGAAATTTAAAATTAATACATTTTGTAAAAAAATAAAATATTGGTAAAAATTATTTTAATAAATCATTGTAGAATAGTTAAAACATTATTTAAATTATTTTACATAAAATATGAACATGGTAGAATAATAATCATGACTGAGTATAAAAACAAATTTGATCTTAAATGAATACATTATTTCAATTTACTAATTACTTAAAGTGGTTAAAAAGATTGGAATACATGTAATTTATAATTAATAACTAGAGAGTAAGAAAATAAATTCAGTTTATAATTGAATGATATAACAATTCTCCCAATAGACACTTAAACAAAACAATCACAAATAATAATGAGATTATTAAATAAAACCATACTACTTTGTTATCTTTTGAATCAAAACCCCCATGAAGAAAATAAAATAAAATAAATATTTAAATAATGATAATATAAAGTGAATAATTATATATCATATTAAATGGGAAGAACATACACAACATGAAAGAATTATGTGGTGAATACAACATACCTCTCATAAAAACAAAATTTAGATGAGAAATCTCTTACAAAGATCATATCATTAGGGGGGAAATTTAATCAATGAAGTGATTATATATAATAGATAGGAATATAAAAAAAATATTATATAAAACATGAGATAATAAATGGTTATTTCACAAATAATCATGGCATAACAAAGTTGATGAGGTAGATGTTTATCCTAGTAAATGAAAATTGAGTTAAGAAACACCTTACCTAAATATCTACTCATCTCATATGTTATTTATCCTCATGAATAATAAAATAATATTAATTATTTAATTTAATAATAACTATTTTAAAGTTTGTTAATAATTTTATTGTATTTATTACGATGTTATATTTAATTACATAATCAATTATACTCATGTTATATGTTTTTAGAATATTCAGTACATATGTCCAAAATGACTTTAGTTTGTTAACTATGGTAATAGTGGTATTTTTTAAATCATCTAAAGAATAATAATAATTACTTAATTATAATTTTTATATAATAATTATACTTTTAAATTCAACCATGAATGATGGTTAAGAAAAATGAACTACATTATAATCATGGAGATTGTAAGATCTACCTATGCACGAGTAACATTTCCATTTATCAATGATCATGATAAAAATAATTAATTAATATTTTATATTTATAATGTATAATTTTATCATAAATAAAATACAATTTATTAAATTAAACTTGTATATATCATCCATGTGACGTGGTGATGTGGAATGATTCACATCGCTTCGTTGAGGTAGTAGTTCACAAATACGAATGAATGAAGATATCATTCTTCAGTAGATAGAAAGGTAAGAAACTATATAAAACATAGTATTTTCAATAGGATAAATATTCCACTAATTTCATCTATAATTATTAAATCAATCATTATAACTAGCTGTGATAGGTAGTGATGGAAAAAAAATAACATCGGTACATGAGATGGGAGTCCCCCATACACATGAATTAGAGTTTCATTTACATTTTGAGAGAAGTGGAGATGGATATAGGGTATTGACTAATAATAAAAAATATAAGTATATTTAAGATATTAGGGTTTCTATTTATTTATTTTTTAGAAATATTTTAGGGATGCATAAGATGTAATAAAACTAAAACATTCGGTTAAAAGCTACAAATGTTCTTCGAACAACTGCATTTTCATTAAACCTTAATCCCTATAATATTTATATTATCAACAAACTGATACTTATAGAATGTGGTAAGTTATCTTTGGAGGGGATTTGTCCAATTATATTCAGATCCTAAAATCTCTTGAAGAGTGGATAAAAGAGGATAAGGGTACCCTTTTATAAGAAAGGGAATAGATTCTTGGAATTTCATAAATAACTAAATTTATATAAATTAATTGTCATATTTAAATAAATAATAATTAATATAATTATATGATAATATGAGGATGAGTTGAAATAATTTTATCCATAAGTATTTTATAATTTTAGGTAATTTTTTACACTTATCCTTTTGTTTCTACACCTCTTTACCCCTATCGACAATTACCATGATAAGATTGTTTTTAACACTATAAAAGGAAACGTTATTCACAAATAGAACCTCTTTGATAATTAAAAAAATATATACTTTAATTTGGATAAATATATGTTTTTATATTAATTTTAAATTATTCTGAAAAATATTATTTATCATAATATATCATTAATTATATTTATAAAAATACATGAAATATTTTAAAATAATATGTGTTTAACTCTTGTAAAATGTGTCCAAAATGATATAGATTATATTATAATGTAGTTATAGTATTAAGGTAATAATAAAAAATATTTTTAATTGTTTTAGATGTCATTTTAAACATTATCATTTGGTTTAACCCCTTGGTTTAATAATTTTAATGTTGACCGTGTTACTGATTTTTTCAAAAATGAAGGGTTATAATTTTACATATGAGATAATTATTATATTATAAATAGAAAAGGGATAAATTTTTCGACTAATTTAAATCTTATTTTTCCTCTTTTAAGAATTTTTTAATTTGAATTTAATTTAACAAAGTATTATTTGACATAAAATATTATTAATTAAATTTTAAAAACTCTTCAAAAAGTTTGATTTTGAAAACCAATTGAATGTAATTAAATTATAATATAAAACATTAAATTTTATCTGAAATTTATTACTTATCTTAAAAATTCATGGTACACTTTGAACCATTAAAAAAATATTTTTAGTGATTTTATAATAATTTACTATCTTTTCTACTACTGCAAAGCACTCTCTCAGCATTTTATAATCCTATAATGTAATTACTTAATTACTAATGTAACACCACAAGATTTCATAGTATGCTATTTCTTCAATATAATTCAATAACATGCACTACATGCAACACTGATTTCAAGAGAACCACGACTTACCAAGCATGTCGTTCAAAAGAGGTTATGAATAGTATTAACTAAATTTTGATCTTTATAAAATTTTTATAATTTTAGAATCCATATTCTTAGTTTCTTAGACATAATGTAAGGAAAAAATAATTTTTTTCAGATAAAAGAAGTATTTTTCTAAAAAATGCTATTTTACCGCCTTTTAATGGTGAGCCCTTTTTAAATAAAATATTTGAAACTTTTATATATTCAATATGAAAAAATAATATTTTTATTTAGAATAAAATCATTAAAATTTAGTATCGATAAATGTTTGGTGTTTTTCTGATAACTTTCATATTTGGGCGAATAGTGAAAAATATTAATTTTTAACTGAAAACGAATTTTTTAATCCGAATTATTTATAATGTTAAGTTATAAATTTTAATGGTTTAAAAGTATAATTAGATTATATTTTTACCATTTAATCCAATTTTGGTCATTATATGTAATTTCACTTTGAAATTGGACATAAACATATGTCAATATTTTGATAGTTATTATTAATTAAAAACTCCTTTTTTGTTTTGGCAACGGGAATTAATTTTAAATTAATTTCTGCAACCTATGTTTTTTTGAATTTATAAAAATGGATTCCATATTTAGAATTAGGATGTTCAAATTGTGTAAATAGGTAACTTATATTTTTAGGCATTTTGAATAATTACTTCGGTAAATATTTTATTTTTCACGATTAAAGGGTAAATTCGGTAAATAAGGGTAAGAACTAATATTATAATAACATTAAATTACACTAACACATGTCTTAATACTATTTTGTGATAAATTTCCAACCATGGGAATATTTTGGTCGATTTTAGTACCCCATGGAGCCACTTGTAAGTGATAATGACACTTTATATTAATTTAGTTAAAGTAAATACAAAAATGACAAAATCATATATCTTTTAATAAAACAATTTTTACATAGGGTTATACATGTTATCTATTAGACTAAAAATATTCATTATAAATATAAAAGTATTTCTTATATAATTTTATTTTATTTATAATATTTATACATTGAATAATTAAATTTATTTATGACACAATTATGATGCAATATTTTCCTTATTAATGAACGAATAAAATAAATGGTATTATAAATGGTAAAATAATAATAATTTGATATTTTTGGTGCCATAAAATAATTTTATAGGTTAATATGACATGTGGGTATTTATTAAATGAATTTAGTTTTAATTAATAATGTTTTAGGACTTTAACCGAAATCAATTATTAAATAGTGTCAAAATTGACATAAAGGAGTTTTTAAAACAAATATTATTTTCTTGGTTGATATAATATTCCAAAAAATGTAAGGTTGGGCCAAATGGGTTAAATAATATTATATATGCCATTATTGAGACACTTTAGGTTCAATTTAATGTTTAGAGTAAGTTTATTAACCATATAGAGTAAGAATACAAGAAGACATGGTAAAAGATAATCTATTTAACTAAGAGTTAAATCTAAAAGATAAGGTTAAAATGGTAACATAAACTTGTCTAAAACCTATTGGTTGAGAATATTAAGACCCATAACCACCTAAGTATTGAAATAAATTCCTTTGGAACCATTTTAAACCAAATATGATTGTATAATAAATTAATACTTTAATCTCTTCCTAAAGTGACCCTCACCCCTCTTATGAAAGGGCACTTCCCCTTATCTCAAAATCACAACTCAAAAGCCATTTGGCTTGGCCAAACCCATCCTAAATATCCTCCAAACTTCCCTAAATTTATCCTAAAGGCCTTAGTTTGATCCTAAAGCTTACCTATGTATCCATTTTTATCAAATCAAAAGAAAGAACACGAAAAAGAGGTAAATATTTCATCAACTCTTTCAAGTTCCTTTCTTCTTCCCCTTCATCTTTCTTTGTTGTTTCCATTTTAAATAATAACTCTATTATAATCTATATAATGTGATATTATTATAAATATGGTACAACCATATTCATTATTCTATCCATCTTTTTAATGACATTCCACCATACATGCATACGTACGACTTACCGTCTCCACGTCGTGGTGTAATTGTTATTCAGTACATTATTATTTTGATGGGTATAATAATGATGATTAATTTTTGTAAATAATAAATATAACAAGATAATGATTCTATATATATGATATAACATCCAATTATATATTATTTTAATATAAAAAAATGATACAGTCGCTAATGCGTACGTAGGGATTACCATCTTCACGAGCATGTTGAGATTCATTATACATCATATCCATTCAAGACTAATTTTCATTTGATGACTAAAAATACTGTTTAAAGACTTAATATAATTATGTATTGGAATAAGATACATCTCATCCAAATCAAATATGACTCATATAACAAATAATATAAAGGAAAACGAAAATGTTAACACTCAAAAGACGATAATACTAAGATATTATTAACAAAGCAATGTTAAAAGATCATATATGATATAATATTAATGTATATTATTATTCTATAATTTAATAACAATTATTTCACCATTATACAATAGTTTAACCTACCCTCGACCTCGGAAAAGTACATGGTAAGGGGTTTTCATCTCATTCCTTATTCCCCTGAGATTCATGATATCTTGCCACTATTTACTTTTGTGTGGTGTATGTAATACCCATGAATGTATTCTTTGTGTAATACACTTTAATTTAGTTTTCTTTACATCTTAATTGTTTGATACTTATTTAATGGGGTGTATGTTTCATGTGTTACCAAATTTTTTAAGGTTAATTTCACAATCTATTCATTATCTGAAGTTGTTTATACTCAATTATCTATTGGGACCTCTTTATCATCCACATCCGTGTTTCTTAAAAATGTATTTCAATACATTATTAATATTTAAAATAAAATGGGTTAATTTTATTTATACCCTTATTCGAACTTATATTTTTTTGAAAATAATCTTTTCGTCATTTTCCAAACAAGGTACTTTATGACCTTTTTTAGAAAAATTATGGAAAGAATGTTTTTTAAAATTATACGGTGGTTATGGTTATTCTCCTCCGTTATAACAATGTCGAAGCTTCCATTACAATATTATAAGAATATTTTCAAAACAAATGTTTTCTTTATAATTATGTTACTCTTAAATGATTTCAATATAGAATGTGATATTTCTCTCAAATATTTTTGGTTTCATCTATGTCAAAATCCATTTGAAAAATTTTACACTTGTTTGAAGTTGATTTATTATGATACAAATATTCCATATTGTATTTAAGGTTTTGTGATATGTTTGACTGTGGATGTTCTATTTTTATAACATTCGTGGTTTATGGATAAAGTATTGACATTTCGTATCCATGTTTTAATACGAATATTTATGTTATATTTCAACCTCTTATTAAGATGAATGTATTGGCCTAGTATGTTCTGAGTTGTGGATAGGTAAAAGTAATCCCTTCAGGTTGGGGTCTGGTTACAGAAGACCCTCCTGGTTGGAGTCTGGTTATAGAGCCTCTCCGGGTTGGAGTTCAGTTACAGAGGCTCTCCGGATTGGAGTTCGGTTACAGTTGCTCTTCGGGATGGAGTCTGGTTACATAGGCTCTCCAAGATGGAGTCTGGTTACAAAGGATCTTCGGGTTGGGGTCCTGTTACAGTTAGCCCCATGGTCCTCGCACGAGGCCATGACACATAAATTAATGTATGGTATCATGAATTCCATCATTATGAAAATAATATTGATGGTTCATGTGGTCATTCGACTAGTAGAATACCCATGATTATGCTTTATTATGGTATTATTTACTCAGTTCATATCTTGCCATATAATTATTCATGTTTATTATTGGTAAAGTAATGTGGTTTCAATTGTTCACCATGATTAATAATTATGTTATCTTCTGCTGTATTGCTTACCCTTTACTGAGTGTTTGAGCTCACCCCTTTCTATGTTTTATTTTCCAAAGATATGAAGAAGTTAGTTATGAGTGACTTGCTGGCATAATCTAGGAGGATTGGATGTTTATAATGGAATAAATTCGTGTTTTAATTCTTTTCATGTTGTAAAGTTGGAATTATGTATGAATCTTGCTTCCAAGGATACTAAACTGATCTATCTTTCGGGACATGATTTCCTTGTATCATGCCAATGTTATGTAATAATGCACCGACTATGGGAAACTGGGGTTGGGGCGTTACAGATGGTATCAAAAAAAGTTTAGAACATGCCTTGGAAACTAGATTTAGATAAACTCTTATTAGAGCACTTTACCCTAAGATAAACTATGAGGATTAGTATAGAAAAACTTCCTAAAATTTTGGTAATGTGGATATTTTGTGTATTTTCCAAGTAGTACATCCATGTCTAGATACAAGCAGGTAGAGGCGGCTCTGGCATATATGTACCTAGGAGTGAAAATTCTGATAAGGTGTTTCGGGCTTCACCCGGGGTATCCTGGTACATGACAACGGGCCTTGCTGCACTCTGGGTTACGACACTCCCATTGGATATACTTAGGCTAATTCTCATTTTCTTTACAAATCATTATGATGGATTTATGTGTATATATCTCCTCAAAGAAAATATTTTTATGATTATGAATTATATCCATAAACTGTTCAATTTATGATAAGTATTTAACAAGTTTGGAATTATTCATTACAATTCATAAAATGGCATAGTGTATTCCATTGTATAGAAACGGTTCCTAGTAGATGGAATGCGAACTCCAGTAATACGTATGATCCAAAGAGTAAGAAGGATCATATATTTCACAGTATTAAGCCAACAATTAGAAGGGAAATAGTATCCCATGTATTCTCAACATATGACGAAATAATATCATGTGTTAATAAGATAATAAAATAATTATATAAATCCTATGGCTTTGAAGGGAATCAAGAGAAGAAAAGGATGGAAGAGAGAAAGATGGATAAAGAGAATAGGGAAAAGAAAGATTTTCCCATATGTGATAACTGTGGAAAAATCACCTTAGTAAATGCTTGAAGGGAATGAGAGTTGTTTATTAGTGTGGAGAAAAAGGACACCAAGTACGTGATTGCAAGGGTAAGAAAAATAATTCAAATGTAAAATGATTCATCTTGAAGGCATTGGGACACTACACGAATCAATGCCCTAGTCATTAGAGTATACCACAAATGATGATTTTGGATAATAATCAAGTTATGATACTAGATCAGATTAAGAGGAATGACTAGTGTTATTATGTTTTTATTATAAAATTATTTTATTTGACTGTTGTATCAGAAATATACTAGTTATATGAATTATTGAGATAAATAAAGATTGTACATCAGTACTATTTTATTGAGGATTTGAGATTATATCGTTCTAAAAGAAGTGACTTTATAGTAAGCTACAACTTTTCAAAAATACATGGTTGATTGAATTGTAATCCTTGTTATGGTCCAGATAATGAGGTAGTGATTTTGGAATAAGAGATGGTTGATTTGGATAAATTATATTGTATATTCATGACTACCTTGAAACTGATTAAAGATTTGTATATTCCATTAATGTTGGATTTTGCAACATTTTTAGATAGAAGGATTATATCCAATATTCTATAAGGAATAAGGGAGAATAAATGTAATCAATAATTTTTTATGGTAATTCAGGATGTTGCAGTGTTTTAAAAATATAGATGATGAAGGTGTTCACATGTTATTACGTGGTCAAAAGGATCTTCATTGTGTTTACCTTGTTGTACCTCTCGTATCCCCTCGTGGTTTAATTTTCATGATCACAATCACTTTCATGTTTATCTAACATTGTTTGAAGTGTTTTTGATTGAAAGGCACAAGGTTGCCAAGAAGTTGGCCCAAGAATGGACATCAAATGGACTGAAATTCAGTCCACCGGCCAACCGGTGTGATAGCACCGGCCAGCCGGTGGAACTGGCAGAGGCATTGCCCACTGCCAGGTTCCACCGGTCGACCGGTGGCTCTGTCACCGGTCGACCTGTGGCACCCAGCCCAAATAGTGTTTGCTACTGTCTTGCCACCGGCCAGCCGGTGGCTCCTCACCGGTCGACCGGTAGAGCCTGGATCAAGACTCTTCTTCTCTACCAAGGCACCGGCCAGCCGGTGGCCTTGTACCGGCCAGCCGGTAGCCCAGTCAAACTAGCCGTTGGGTTTGACCAGTCAACCATCTCTTGGCTCCCAACGGCTCTTTTAGCCTCTCCAACGGCTCCGAAGACTCCCCAAGGGTTCCATGCCTATAAATAAAGGCCAAGGAAGCCCCGGACACTTACCGGATCATATACAAAGCCACCGTACACATTTTCCATCCTTGGCGTACCTCCGGCAGACTTCCTTCAAAGGAACCCACCTTGCTCCAACAACTTCCACATCCAAGGAGCTCCACCCAAGAAGCTTGGAAGCGGCCTTCAACATCTCCAATCAATCAAAGGCGCCCAAGACTTCCTCAAATACGGTTTTTCTTGTATTTATTATTTTGAGCTTTAAAATTGGGTTTGTGCCTACAAACCCCAAACTCTTTCTCATCTCCTCTTTCTTTTGGGTTTCACATCACCACTAAGGTGTGAAGAGGTTGTCAAGCTTTCCTTTAAATAGCTTGAGACATAGGTGAGCTATCCTTCACCTGTAAGAAGGATAGTGGGTTCTTGCTAAACCATTAAAAGCAAGTGGGTTCTTGCTAAACCATTTCAAAAGCAAGCTGTAATAGGTCCTAGTGCTACCTCAAAGCCTAGTGGGTTTCTTGCTAAAACCATTGAAAAGCAAGCGGTAGAAATCTCTCAACGGTTGAGTTGGGAGCGGAGACGTAGGCCGGGTTTTGGCCGAACTCCGTTATCAATTTCTTGTGTGATTGCCTCTTTATTTCCGCTGCACTTTCAACTTTGATTTTAATTTGTTAATCATTTTTTAAAAGGCAATTCACCCCCCCTCTTGCCATCATTCCCTCGCTTTTGTTCCGACCCAACATTTGGTATCAGAGCACGTATTTGAATAATTCCCTAACCGGTTTCAAATTAAAGATCCTATTTTTTTTTGATGGCTTCTACCGCTTCAACCTCTTACGCCCCCGAAGGATTTTCTTTGGATCGTGCTCCATTCTTTGATGGAACCGATTATTCTTTTTGGAAAACACGCATGAATACATTTCTTAAAAGCATTGGTTTTTCTATTTTTAAAATTGTCATGCATGGTTATACTCTCTCTAGTAAAGATGAATCTCAATGGACCCCCGCCGACATTGCAAATTTCGAGCTTGATGGCAAAGCCATGAATGCTCTTCATTGTGGGTTAGATCGAAATGTTTTTGATCATATTTCTTCTTGCACATCTTCTTACGATCTTTGGAAATTTTTAGAACTAACCTATGAAGGTACTAGTGAGGCTCCAAAGCAAGAATCCGCTCAAAAGCTAGAACCCTCTCAAAAGCAGGAACCCGATGAAAAATCCGTACCCGCTTGCCCACTTCACAAGAAAAGGGCCAAGAAAAAGGAAAAGAAGAAGGCTTCAAAGGCAACATGGAGTGATAGCTCCACCTCTTCATTTTCCTCCTTCTCCTCGAGCGACCAAGGTAAAAAATGCCTAATGGCAAATCATGAGGTATCATCTTCCGACTCTTCTTCCTCGTCTTCTAGTTCTTCAAATTCTTTCAATCACTTATCATATGGAGAACTCTCACACGCTAGAGACCAACTAGAAAAAGGTTTTCATGAGCTTTCTTCAAAATTTGTTGCTTTGAAAAAGAATTTCAAAAAAATCTCCTCCGAAAAAGAACAACTTCTTAAAGAGAAGGAGGAACTCTCCCTTAAAATCCAAAATTTTCCCAATGTTGATTCTTTGGAATCAACCATTAAGGACCTTAGGGAATCCCTAGCTAAGTTCACCAACGGAGAACAAAATCTTTCAAAATTTCTTGGTTCCCAACGAATTTCAAGAACCACCCAAGGGCTAGGATACACCAATATAGCTTCCTCCTCCCATGCACCCACTGTTTTTGTAAGGGGGAGCTCTAGCTTTAAATTTTGTAATTATTGCAAAAAACCCGGGCACCTTATTTATGAATGTAATTGTAAAAATTCCCGGTACGGCCAACCCAAGTCTATTTTTTATTCAGACGAATTTTATAGGAGAAGACCCGCTATGAGACAAGTTTGGATTGAAAAATCCCTTCTTGCGAGTCTCTCCGGGCCAAAAATTGTTTCCTCTCCCCGGTGATTTGTTGTTTTATTTAGGGGGAGTTAGGTTCTTTTAAGCCTTTTTGTGAATTAAAAATTTTCAATTTTCATTCAAAATTCTCATTTCAAATTTTTTATTTCAAAATTTTCAATTCCAACTTTCAATTTCAACTCTTGGTATCAAATTTTCTATTCTCAATTCAGAATTTTCATTTCAAATTTTTGATTCAAAACTCTCAATTTCAAAAATTTCATTTGGTTTCAAATTTCAAATCTCAATTGGTCTTTTGATTCAAAACTTTCAATTCAAACTGTTATTCAAATTTTCATTTCATTTTCAAAAATCTCAATTGATTTTCAAATCTCAAATCTTGTGTTTCAAATATCTTTTCCCTCAATCAAGTTTTATGCCCCATTCTATTTTGATAATCACAAAGGGGGAGAAATTTCTTGATTGATTGGGGGAGAATCCTTTTCATCATGGTTAAGCATTTCCTTTCAATTTCAGTATTTTACTTTGATTGTTTCGGTGATTGTGATCATCAAAATAGGGGGAGATTGTTGTACCTCTCGTATCCCCTCGTGGTTTAATTTTCATGATCACAATCACTTTCATGTTTATCTAACATTGTTTGAAGTGTTTTTGATTGAAAGGCACAAGGTTGCCAAGAAGTTGGCCCAAGAATGGACATCAAATGGACTGAAATTCAGTCCACCGGCCAACCGGTGTGATAGCACCGGCCAGCCGGTGGAACTGGCAGAGGCATTGCCCACTGCCAGGTTCCACCGGTCGACCGGTGGCTCTGTCACCGGTCGACCTGTGGCACCCATCCCAAATAGTGTTTGCTACTGTCTTGCCACCGGCCAGCCGGTGGCTCCTCACCGGTCGACCGGTAGAGCCTGGATCAAGACTCTTCTTCTCTACCAAGGCACCGGCCAGCCGGTGGCCTTGTACCGGCCAGCCGGTAGCCCAGTCAAACTAGCCGTTGGGTTTGACCAGTCAACCATCTCATGGCTCCCAACGGCTCTTTTAGCCTCTCCAACGGCTCCGAAGACTCCCCAAGGGTTCCATGCCTATAAATAAAGGCCAAGGAAGCCCCGGACACTTACCGGATCATATACAAAGCCACCGTACACATTTTCCATCCTTGGCGTACCTCCGGCGGACTTCCTTCAAAGGAACCCACCTTGCTCCAACAACTTCCACATCCAAGGAGCTCCACCCAAGAAGCTTGGAAGCGGCCTTCAACATCTCCAATCAATCAAAGGCACCCAAGACTTCCTCAAATACGGTTTTTCTTGTATTTATTATTTTGAGCTTTAAAATTGGGTTTGTGCCTACAAACCCCAAACTCTTTCTCATCTCCTCTTTCTTTTGGGTTTCACATCACCACTAAGGTGTGAAGAGGTTGTCAAGCTTTCCTTTAAATAGCTTGAGACATAGGTGAGCTATCCTTCACCTGTAAGAAGGATAGTGGGTTCTTGCTAAACCATTAAAAGCAAGTGGGTTCTTGCTAAACCATTTCAAAAGCAAGCTGTAATAGGTCCTAGTGCTACCTCAAAGCCTAGTGGGTTTCTTGCTAAAACCATTGAAAAGCAAGCGGTAGGAATCTCTCAACGGTTGAGTTGGGAGCGGAGACGTAGGCCGGGTTTTGGCCGAACTCCGTTATCAATTTCTTGTGTGATTGCCTCTTTATTTCCGCTGCACTTTCAACTTTGATTTTAATTTGTTAATAATTTTTTAAAAGGCAATTCACCCCCCCTCTTGCCATCATTCCCTCGCTTTTGTTCCGACCCAACATACCTTCCATAAAAAATTTGGACTATGAGTTTGGACAGAAGTATTTTTGATAATTCTAGTTTTAGATTATTTTTGGATTTCTATAAAAGGACAACCCGGAGGTCCCATCGCGTCTGGCAATGCTTTGATACTTGAACCCACAACCGAAGGGCGAGAAAGGTGCATCACCTACCACTGGCCTACGTGATGTCCTGGGTTGTATAATGTCTTTTTTTTAATAATCTCACAAATGAATTATAAATTCAATTTTTTGGAACCCTATACGATTAGCATAAATAGAGTATTTTTATGTTCTATTATCTTTTAGAGTGAAATATGAGTTTGTGGTAGAACTTAGTTAAAGTATAGAACATTACATGTCAAGTATATTTTTTCTCTTATTCTATTAAGAAATTAATTCTTAAACTTTAGTTAAGGGATCTCAAAACCAAAAATGTATTGTCCTGATACCTTATGCGTTCTTGAACTGATGATATTTTAAATCATCATAGATTGATGGCTTTGATGCCCTAAATTTTACACTTGTTTGAGATTGATGACCTCAATCAATCCGTAAAAATATTTATTTTTTCCCTCCAATTATGTGTCCTTAATTTCCACCAATTTTATCCTAATCGAGATAATAATTTTGTTGTTACTTTTTCATTCCCTTTTTCTTCTAATTAGGACTAAATTTTATTTACCTAATTTTCGATGTGGGTTTTCCCACAACGATATTTTCTATTTTCAATCTTTTATTTTCGAATAACAGTTTAAAATTATGAGGATGCAATTTATTGAAGTAGGGAAGAATTTAACACCACAAGATTTCATAATACGTTATTTCTTCAAAGTAATTCAATAACATCCTCTACATGCAACACAGAGTTCAAGCGCACCACGACTTACAAAACTAGCCATTCAAAAGCCGTTATGATTAGTATTAACTGAATTTTGATCTTTATAAAAGCATTATTATTTTATAATCCATATTCTGAGTTTCGTAGACATAATGTACGAACAAATTCATTTTTTAGATAAAAGAAGTATTTTTCAAAAAATGAAATTCTACAACATTTTAATGGAGAACCCTTTTTAAATCCAATATTTGAAACTTTTATATATTAAATTTTACAAAATAAACTTATTATTTATAATTAAGACAAAAAAATTTAGTTTTGATAAATTTTTGGTGTTTTTATGATAACTTTCATATATGGGTGAATATTGAAAAATACTAAATTTTAACTGAAAACAACCATTTCAATCAGAATAATTTATATTGTTCAATTATAAATTTTAATGGTTTGGAAGTATAATTATATTATATTTTTACCATTTAATCCAATTTTGGTCATTATATGTATTTTCACTTTTAAATTGGATATAAACAAGTGTCAATATTTTGATAGATATTATTTCAAAAGAACACGCTTTCTGTTTTGACAACTAGAATTAATTGTAAATTATTTTCTTCCTCCTATGTGTTTTGAATTTATAAAAATGCTTTCTATATTTAGAATTATGAGGTCCAATTTTTTTAAATATGTAACTTTTATTTTTAGGAATTTTTAATAATTACTTCGGTAAATATTTTATTTACCACGGTTAAAGGGTAAATCCAGTAAATAAGGCTAAAAAATAATAATATAATAATATTAAATTACACTAACACATGTTCTAACCCTATTGGATGATAAATTTCAGACCATTTTCATCTTTGGGTCTATTTTGGGACCCCATGGATAATGACACTTTATATTAATTAAGTTAAAGTAAATACCAAAATGACATAAGCGTATATCTTTTAATAAAATTTTTTTTACATAGAGTTATACATGATATCTATTTGACTATAAATATTTTTTAGAAATATAAAAATATTTAATCCATAATGGTATTTTATTTTTAATTTTTAAGCATTGAATAATTAAATTTATTTATGACACAACGATGATGCAATATTTTCCTTATTAATGAAAGAATGAAATAAATGGTATTATAAATTTAAAATAAATATAATTTTAAAGTTTTGATGCTATCAACGAATTTCATAAGTTAATATGAATTGTTAGGATTTATTAAATGAATTTATTTTTAATTAATAATGTTTTTATGAATTTAACAAAAATAAATTATTAAATAGTGTCAAAATTGACATAAAAGAGTTTTTAAAACAAATATTTTATTATTGGTTGATATAATATTCCAAAAAATTTAAGGTTCGTCCAAAGGGATGAAAAAATATTATATATTCCAATAATGAGCCACTTGAGGTTCTCTTGAAAGTTTAGAGTAAGTTTATTAACCATATTGAGTAAGAATACAAGAAGGCACGGTAAAAGATAAACTATTTAACGAAGAGTTAAATCTAAAAGATAAGGTTAAAATGGTAACCTAATCTAGTTTAAATCCTATTGGTTAAGAGGATTGTGACCCAAAACCACCTAATAATCGAAATAAATCCAGTTTGAACCATTATACACCAAATATGATTGTATAATAAATTAATAATTTTATCTTTTCCTAAAGTGACCCTCAACCCTCTTGTAAAAGGGGGCTTTCCCTTCTCTCAAAATCAAACCTCCAAATCCATTTGGCTCAACCAAAACCAGCGCAAATATACTCAAAACCTTGATACATTTATCCTAGTGGCCTTAGTTTGATCATAAAGCTAACCTAAGGATCCCTTTTGATTAAATCAAAAGGAAGAACCTGAAAAAGAGGTAAATATTTCATCACCTCTTCCGAGTTATTTTCTTCTTCCACTTCCTCTTTCTTTGTTGTTTCTATTCTAAAAAAATAACTCCAGTATAATCTATGTACTGTGATGTTATTATAAATATGGTACAGCCATATTCATTATTCTATTCATCTTTTTAATGGCATGCCACCATACGTGTGTACGTACAACTTACCGTCTCCACATCGTGGTATAATTGTTATTCAATACATTATTATTTGGATGGGTATAATAATGATGTGTAATTGATATAAATAACAAATATAACATGATAATTATTATGTATATATGATATACCATCCAATTATATTTTATTTTAATATCAATAGAATGATATTGTCGCTCGTGCATACGTATGGATTACCGTCTCCCCAAACACGATGAGATTCATTCCCCGTCATATCCATTCAATACTAATTTTCATTTGATGATTAAAAATAAGGTTTAAAGACTTAATATCATTTTTTGATATGAATAAGATACATTCCATCAATAAAAATTTTGACTCACATAACAATGAATATAAATTAAAACGAATATGTTAACACCCGAAATGACGATAGTACTAAGATATTATTAATAAAGAAATGTTATAAGATCATATATGATATCATATTAGTGTATATGATTCTTGTATAATTTAATAACAATTATTTCACCATTATACAGGAGTTTAAATTACCCCCAAACAAGGAGAAGTAGAAGCTAAGGGGTTTTAATCTCACTCCTTATTCCCGTGTGATTTATGATATCTTGCCACTATTTCCTTTTGTGTGGTGTATGTACTGCCCATAATTGTATTATTTTTGTAATACACGTTAATTTATTTGTATTTACGTCTTCATTGTACGATACTTATTTCATGGGGTTTATGTTTCATACATTACCAAATTGTTTATGGTTAATTTCTCAATCTCATTATTATCCGAGGTTGTTTATACGTAATTATCTACTTGGACCTCTTTATCATCCACATCCATGTTTCATAAAAATGTATTTCAAAACATTATTACTATTTAATTGAAAATTTATTAAATACAATTATACCCTTATTTGAACTTATATTTTTTTGAAAGGAATCTTTCTCTCTTTTTTCAAACAAGGTACTTTATGAAATTTTTGACAAAATTTAGGCAAAAATATTTTTTGAACTTATACGGTGAGTACGGTTATTCTCCGCCGTTATAAAATTGTTGGAGCTTTAATTAAAATCTTATAATAATATTTTTAAAATAAATGTTTTCGTTATAATTATGTGACTCTTAAATTATTTAAAAATACAAAGATATATTTCTCTCAAATAGTTCATTTCATCTATGTCAACATCCTTTGATAAATTTTACACTTGTTTGAAGTTGATTTATCATGATACAAATATTCCATATTGTATTTAATGTTTTATGATATGTTTGACTATAGATGTTCTATTTTTATACCATTCATGGTTTATGGTTATTGTATTGACATTTAGTATTCTAGTTTTAATACTAATGTTTATGTTATATTTCAATATCTTGTTAAGATGAATGTGTTGGACTAGTATGTTCTGGGTTGGGGACTGGTAAAAGTAATCCTTCTGGGTTGGGGTCCAGTTACAGCAGACCCTCTGGGTTGGAGTTCGGTTATATAGGCTCTCCAGGTTGGAGTCTGGTTACAGAGGCTCTGTAGGTTGGAGTCCCATTAGAGAGGCTCTCCCGTTTGGAGTCCGGTTATAGAGGCTCTCTGGGATGGAGTCTGGTTACAGAGGCTCTCCTGGTTGGGGTCCGGTTACAATTATCCCATAGGTCCTGGCATGAGGCCTTGATGCAGAAATTAATATCTGATATTATGCATTCCCATATTATGAAAATAATATTGATGGTTCATGTGGTTATTTGACTAGTAGAATACCCATGATTATGCTTTATTATGGCATTATATACTTAGCTCATATTCTTGCCATAAAAGTTTTCAGGTTTATTATTGGTAAAGGCAAGTGGTTTCATTTATTCACTATGCATAATAGTTATGTTATCTTCTTCTTTATTACTTACCCTTACTAAGTATTTGAGCTCACCCCTTTTTATGTTTTATTTTCCTAGGATATGAAGAAGTTAGTTATGAGTGACTTGTAGGAATAATATAGGAGGCTTGGATGTTTCTAATAGAATAAATTTATATTTTATTTCTTTTCAAGTTGTAAAGTTGAAGTTACGTACGAATCTTGCTTCCAAGGCTACTAAACTAATCTGTCTTTTGAGACATTATTTCCTTGTATCATGCCAATGTTATGTAATAAGGCACCGACTCTTGGCAACTGGGGTCGGGGTGTTACAACTAAATATAAAAAATAAATTACCATCATAAAAATAAATAAATTAACTTTTATATAATCTTATGTATTCTTTTAATACATATCTTTAATTACATATATTTCATGAAAAACTTTTTAATATGTTATTTTGACTTTTCCATTCTTGCACAAGCATTGGACAAGAAATTTGATTTCCCACTTGTTATAAAACAAAAATATAAATATTTATATGTCTTAGCGATATCATGAAAGATACCTTATTTCATAAAAATTGTATTTTTTAACTATTTATCAAAAATATAATGTCTATAGAAAAATATAAAAATTAATTCCTAAAAAAATTTGTGTTTATTCTTCCAAAAATAAAAACCATTTTATAAAATCGAATTCATATAAGTGAAACAATTTATTTTAAAATAAATGTGAAAAACATAATGAAAAGCAGTTTTTAAATACATATCACTTTAAAAAAATTAAACCAACACCAAAATCATGTATAACACTGATTCCAATGAAATTAATTTGATTATTTATAATGATAAATATGGTACCACACTCTCCCAGTGTTGTAATTCCCATATGTTGGACTCCTCATGTATTAATCATGTTTTAATGATCACAAATCTTATTGCTGTTAATTAATCTCATTATTCTTTACAAATCTTATGCATGATCACAAATATAACTTATCAAATCAAACCTCTGTATTTATGTTTCATGTTCCCTTACCTTATAATGGCATAAGCTTAATTCACATTATACATATTACTGTTTAAGTTTGAATACCATTATCTATCTAAGTATCAAGACACCGTGAAGTTTGACACAGTAAGACATGCTTTTTTCAAGACACAGACACCGTGAAGTGTAAGATAGACATAGTAAGCCTGACACTGTGGATTCTAAGCCTCAGACACCGTGACCAGTGAGACACAGTGACCTCAACACACCATGACATTAAGACAGACACCGTGAAGAACACACTGTGAGTCAGACACTGTGACTCAGACACCGTGACATGGAGACACCGTGAAGGACACACCATGTGCCACATACCATGAAGGTCATACCGTGAAGAACACACTGTAAATAAGAAAGTGTTTTCCCAACTACTGTGACATAATTTCTTAACCTTTTTGTCAATATTATTTAAATAAATCTAACGGTCATAATTGATGTTTTTAATACAATTAATGTTATTTAATGATAGTTGTTGCATGTCCGGAAAACATACCTCATACCTATGGAAATGAAATCATTCCTATTGCTGGAGATTAACGAATATAAGGAGGATTGAGCTGCAATAGAGGGAGACACAAAAAAATACACATAGCAGAATATATGAGAAGCTATAGAAAATACACGCAAAGTGATCTTTACTGTACAGAAGAGCAATCCTGAATACTAAAGAACACATTGAAATATCTTCAAAGAAAATTCTTATGTTCAATCCAACATAGGTTAAGAACACATGAAGAATCAAGAGAATTTATTCCCACGTGAAAGACACCAAGCTGAACCACGACACTCTATTTTTCAACATAAAAACCAGAGAAGGACTCAGAAGTATTTCTGCTGAATCCAACGAGTCCAGAGCTGCACTGACAATCACTAGATATTTATAAACTTTCATATACTATCTCTAAGTGATTTATTTATTTATTTTTTTGAGTATTGTGTGTACTCTGTATATCTTACACACACACTATCTCCTGCACTGAAATGGAGGATACTAAATCCTCATTCCAAACTTTCTACACCTTAATGTGTCCCACTGAGGATAGTGGTAGAGGTCAAGTAGGACCTGGAAAGCCTGTGCGTTGTTGCCTTTATTTTCCCATGAAGAACAGTGGTAGAGGTCCCTGCGTGGCCTGGATAGTCTTGTACTATGGTTAACCCTGATCCAGGGTGTGGATGACTTTTATATAAAAATTTGAGAGGACTATGTCTCGGCCTGAGACTGAACATCTTAGTTATATCTGCTGTGCTTTTTATCTTAATTTTAAAGTATAATATATATGTATATCTTTTATATTCTGTTGCTATTACTTTTAAATACAAATGATTTTAAAGTTACTTTGATAGTTAATCTATCAAGTGTTTGTAACTATTTTAAATTAGTATATTAGTTTCAAAAGCCAATTTCATCTTCTGATTAAATTTTCAGTGACCTAATAAATCTTTGAGAATCTAATTAAACCTTTACTATTTTACAAATTCAATAGAGTTTAACTTGTTTTATAAATTGGGGGGTTTTAATAGACATTATTTTTAACATAAATTTAAATTGGAACTCAATTCACCCCCCTCTTGAGTATCCACTCTGAATAAAATTTGGTATCAAAGGTTTTGTTTTTGTTGTTCAATGTTTTCAAAATACTGTGTTTTTACAACAGAGATTTTAGTTGAATTTTTAACGATCTTAAATTTCTGCTAGTTCTAAATTTTATCTCTTTGAATATATTTTCTAAAATAAAGATATGGACAATAGACTAGAGGGTGATACTAGTAACATTCTACCTTTCATCAATGTTACAAACTATGCCCAGTGGAAACTTAAAATGATAATTCATTTAGAAAGTATGGGTTTTGATATCTGGACTGCTATAGAATCTCAATATAAAAATCCAGAAACTGAATGAACTACTTGGGGTGAACCTACTAAAGTAGCTTACAATAATAACTGTAAATCTATGAATGCTTTATATTGTGCATTAGGAGATGAGGAATTCAATAGAATATCTACCTGTAAAACAGCTTATGAAATATGGGATACTTTTGGTGTTTCTCATGAGGGAAAAACTAATGTTAATGAAATGAGATTAAATACTTATACTATTAAATATGATAATTTTAAAATGAATAATGATGAACCAATTTTTTGATATGTATCTCAGGTTCAATGAGATAGTCAATACAATGAGTTCAATTGGAAAGGTTGTTTTAGCAAAGGAAAAATCATGAGGATACTAAGATGTTTGCAAGATAGATTGAGAGGATCTTCTGTTTCAATTAGAGAATCATGTGACATTTGAGATCTTCCTGTTAAATAACTAATTGGTAAGATTATGTTGTATGAGGAAGAACTTACAGTGAATAAAGAAGAAGATGATGAACTGAAGAGAAAATCAGTGGCATTTAAGTCTACTACTTCAAAGAGAAAGGACAAAGACAATGTTCAAATACAAACTGAAAGTTCTACAAGTTACGATTTAGACTCTGACAGTGATGCTGAAATGGAAAAGATAGCCAGGAGGTTTAATAAATTCTATAGGAAGAATAAATTCTTCATAAAAACAAACTACAAAGGTAAACATGACAACAAAAGTCACTGGAAGAAGGATGGAAAAAATCCAGATAAAAGTGATGAAGTAGTCTGCTATGAATGCAAATGAAAAGGTCATATAAAATCTGATTGTCCAAAACTGAAGTTCAAGAAGAAACATGACTACACGGAAAGTAATTATAAGAAAGATATAAAAGCTACCTCGAGTGCTTCAGAAGACAGAACAAGTGATTATGTAGTTTTTGATTCTGAAAAGAATCATGCCAACTTGTGTTTTATGACCAACACATCTGAGGTAACCTTTGATACTCCTGTTTTAAATTCTTATTATTCTGGATTTGATAATGAATCTCATTTTTATTCTAAATACATGAATAAAGATGAATTATCTGAATACTATAACATGCTGGAAGAAACATGAAATGAACTTAAGGACAAATACAAGTCATTATAGAAATAGTATTCTCTCACTGTAACTATTAAATCCTCCGTTGATATAGAAAAAGAAAAGAATTCCCAACTCTTGAAGGAAAATACTGAATTAATATGTCTAATGAGAAACTTAGGAAGGACTTAGAAAAATTCACAAAGTGAAAAAATATACTTACTAAAATGTTAGGTAAAAAAGTTGCACCAAAGTATACTACTGGTTTGGGATACCAACCTGGGCAGAGGCATTTTACCAAAACTAGATTTATTCCTAAATCTGTAAAAAATTCTTCTTGGTCTAGTTCTAGAAATTCATATGATTCAAGTAGTTATTCACATAGTTATAGATCAAATAGAGTTTATCTTTTAAAATATTTTGATTCTGTAAATTATATGAAATCCTTAAACATATTTGGGTACCCAAATCATTGATTTCTAACCTGTCTGGACCTAAGAGAATTTGGGTACCAAAATCAAATGCCATCTAAAACTGTTTTGTAGGAAACCTACTTGAAGAGTTCCCATAGGAAGATGTGGTACATGGACAGTGGATATTCAAGGCATATGACTAGAGATTACTCATGATTCAAGAGCCTAATCAAGGTTGATGGAGTCCATGTCAGCTTTGGTGATAATTCGAAAGGAAAGATCATCAGCCTAGGCCCAATTGGTAACACTAACTCAGTTTTAATTTCTAATGTTTTATTTGTTGATGAGTTAAAATATAACTTGTTATGTATATCTCAATTAGGTGATGATGTATTTAATGTTAATTTTGAAAATGTTTCTTGTTATGTTTTTAATTCTAAGAATGTTTTAATATATTTTTCATTGAGAAATGAAAATTTTTATGCAGTTGATTTGAATTATTTAGCTAAACAAAACATTACTTGTTCAAATGCTTTTCATAAAGAATCTTGGATTCGGCATAGAATATTAGGACCCTGTAATATACATTCACATAGAAAACTGACTAGGAAGAACATAGTTAGAGACTTACCCAAACTTGATTTTCCAAATGACAAAGTTTGTAATCCCTGTCAAAATGGAAAACAACACAAAATCTTGTTCAAACCAAAGAAAGAAGTGTCAACTTCTCAACCCCTCAAGTTGGTTCACATGGAATTGTTTGGACCATCTAGATTTTCTAGCTTAAATGGGAAGCACTATGTATATGTCTTAGTATATGACTTTTCTAGATATACTTGGGTATACTTTTTAGTTCACAAAAGTGAATCTTGTTCTTATTTTGTTAAATACTCCAAGTCTATAGAGAACCTTATTGGACATAAGATTAAAAACCTGAGATGTGATCATGGCTGTGAGTTTAAAAACAATGATTTTGACTCCTTTTTCTCACAAAATTGTTATACTCACAATTTCTATGCCCCTAGGACACCTCAACAGAATGGTGTAGTAGAAAGAAGAAATTGAACCCTTCAAGAAATTGCAAGAACTATGCTTAATTAGTATGACCTGCCTATTTACTTTTTTGGATGAAGTTGTAAATACATCTTGTTATATCATCAATAGAGTCTTAGTCAGTCTTGTTCTCAGAAAGACCCCTTATGAGTTGTGGAACAATAGGAAACCTAAAGTTAATTACTTTAGAGTCTTTTGTTGTAATGTCTTTATTCTCAATACCAAGGATAATCTTGATAAGTTTGCTTCTAAGAGTGATGAAGGAATATTTTTAGTATATTTTATAAATAGAAAAGACTATAAGTTTTTTAGTAAGAAAACCATGTGTGTGGAAGAATCTATTCACATAAAATTTGATGAAACTGATCCACATGAACCTAAGTCATCTCTTGAAAATCTTGAAGAAGATTTATCTATTTTGAACCATAATGATAAAATCAATGAACCTGCAGTAAAGAAAACCATTTCTGGAAATATTTCAGAATCTGCTCCTAATGAACCTGAACCTAGAGAAGAACCTAAAATTTATAGCCCAACATTTACTAGATCAACTAGGATTCTAAAAAATCATCCATTAGATGCTGTTGTAGGAAATCTGGATAGAGGGACACAGACCAGAGCTTCTCTTAGAAATCAGGTTGAACATTAAGCCTTCTTATCACAGCATGAACCTAAAAACATTGTTGATGCTATTAATGATTAAATTTGGGTAATTTCTATTCAATAAGAATTCAATCCGTTTGAAAGAAATAAATTTCAGAAACGTGTTAAAAGACCTAAAGACACATTCACCATAGGCACAAAATGGGTGTTTAGAAATAAATTAGATGAATCTGGAAACAATGCTAGAAACAAGGCTAGATTAGTTGCACAAGTTTATAGACAAGAGGAAGGAATTGACTATGAAGAGACTTTTTCTCCAGTAGCTAGACTAGAAGCCATTAGGATCTTACTTTCTTATGCTATACATCTAAATTTCAAACAATATCAAATTGATGTCAAGAGCATATTCTTAAATTGGTATATAGCTTAGGATGTTTTTGTTGAAAAACAACCTAGATTTATGAATCCTCATTTTCCAAATCATATTTTCAAATTATCAAAAGCTTTATATGGTTTAAAAAAATCTCTAAGAGCTTGGTATGACAGATTAAGTACTTTTATTATATTTAAAGGTTTTAAAAAAGGTATAGCTGATCCTACCATTTTTATAAAATGAATTTCTAAATATGTTTTAGTTGTTCAAATATATGTAGATGATATTACTTGTGGATCTTCAAAAACTTCATTATGTACTGATTTTTCTAAAATGATGAAAAACGAATTTGAAATGAGTTTAATGGGTGAACTAAAATTCTTTCTTGGATTTCAAATCATTCAAAAAAAATTATGGAATTGTTTTGACTCAATGTAAGTATACTAGAGATCTTTTAAAACATTTTGGATTGGATAGAACAAAAAGTAGTGACACTCCCATGAGTACCACCTGTAAGTTGGATCTTGATGAAGATGGTAAATCTGTTGATCAAACCACTTATAGAGGAATGATTGGAAGTCTACTCTACCTAACTGCTAGTTGTCTTGATATTATGTTTAGTGTGTGTATGTGTTCTCGTTTTCAAGAAAATCCTAAAGAATCACATTTAAATGCTGTAAAAATAATTTTGAAATACCTCAAGCATACTCACAATCTAGGACTGTTCTATCCAAAGGACAATCATTTGAATTAGTTATTTATTCAGATGCTGATTTTGCTGGGTGTAAGTTAGATAGAAAAAGAACATCTGGAGCACGTCACGTTTTAGGAACGTCACTGGTATCATGGTGTAGAAAGAACCAAAATTCTGTTGCATTATCTACTGCAGAAGCTGAATACAAAGCTGCTGGAAGTTGTTGTGCACAAATTTTGTGGATGAAAAAAACATTACTAAACTATGGATATGAATTCAGATATGTACCAATAAATTGTAAAAACACAAGTGCTGTTAACATTTCAAAGAATCATGTTTCACATTCTTGGACAAAACATATTTATGTAAGACATCACTTTTTGAGGGATCATTATCAAAAGGGTGATATCACTTTAGAATTCATTGGTACTGAATATCAACTTGCTGACATATTCACTAAACCATTAAATTATGAGAGATCAGATTACATCATACATGATCTTGTTATGATCAATCATAAATAGATATCTTACTAGTATTACTGTTTGATATTTTGCTATATTTTACTTTATGGTTTCATGATTTCTCGGTTTCTTAGTTACTGTTTCATGCTTACGGTACATAGTTAACACCTTGTGTTCATGGTCTGTCACCTAACTATCTCACCATGACGGATCAGTTCACTCACTGTCTCACCATGACTACATAGAATAGTCACTGTCTCACCATGACAACCACAAATTGTCTCACCATGATGAATGCTTTTCATCACACCGCAATGCCTACTCACGGTCTCAACATGAAGATTAATTATACTTTTACTTTAACCCGTATCACGGTAATTTGTATTTCACCTCTATTTGATTTCCCACGTTTTTTGTGACATTTGACAGTCCTAAATGATAAAACATGAGTTTTTTACTCGATTCAATACCCATGCTCTCTCATACTCACTCTATCGAACCCTCTTTACCTCGAAAACCTTCTCTCTTTATCTCTCGCTCGAATCTTCAGTGGATGCCCAGGATGAAGCATCCATCTTCACCCTCATCTGAGAAGCGCCGCACGAAGAAACAGAAAAGAGCATCAAAGAAAGCTCCCAATGGTCCCTTGAATCCTAACCTAGTAAGTCGTACTATAGTTCCTGAGAAAGAGATTTTCCCTAAGTGGCTGATGTCTTGAAAGTATTTGGTTCTAAAAATCTAAAGAGAACAAGGATGGATCGAATGGTTCTCTAGAAAAGATAGACCTGTCTACCTGAGGTTCGGTGCACAATTCTATCAGTATGTAATGTTTTCCTTTAATACTAGAGAATGTTTTATGGTAACAAGATGGATCAATGAACAAAAATGATCATTCTCTTTAAGGTTATTGGTTGCATGCTTAAGGATTCCTCATGAAGGGATCTGTGATAACTACCAGAGAGATCCTCCTCCAACAACGGACACCTTTGATCTGGAAAATGCCATGTAAATATTAACTGGAAGTGGCACCAAGAGAGGGGACATAGCTGCAATGCTAGATGGGGAGACAAGGCTCCTGTTTAAATTTGTTCAGATTTTGATTAGCCCAAGGAAGGGTGATTTTGCTATGTTGAAGTATCAGAATGTGTTTTTGATTCATCTAATGAAGAATGTCCGTAAGATCAATCTTGGAAAATATATCATTCACCACATTTGTGAACTGATTGAGGTCACTTCCAAATCCACCTCCTTGTTTTACTCAAGGATTATCTCAACTATGATAGTTAACAAAGGAGTTGTTGGGACGAATGAAGAAAAGCTTGTGGAATTTGATATTTGTTTGTCCAATCCTACCATTAGAAGGATGAAAATTACTTGGAACCCCTGGAAGAAGCAGTGGGTAGAAGATAATGAAAAGGTTTATGAGAAATATAATCCTGTTGATTATCCAAGAAGGCCAATGAATATTGCTGATCCTACTTTGGAACCAGATGAAGTGACTGAGTATCCAAAAGATGCAGAAGAAGAGGAAGTGGTATTTGAAGTACCACCTAAAGAAGAGACTCAAATACCTCGTGAGGAAGCAGCTCCTGTTGAGAAAGAAAGGACTATTGTCCCTGCTAATGTTCCTATGGAAATACCTCTTAGAGAGTATGTTTCTATTGTTTTTAGAGAAGAAGAATCGCCTGCTAATCGTAGAGAGGATGAAGCTTCTACTTCTAGATATGATGTTGATCTAGAAGCCCAACATGAGGCTGGAAGAGATTTGAATATCCTTATTTTAGACCAGCAAGCCATGGAAGAGTCTGGTGGTGTAGAAAACCTTCCTGCAATGCAAGAAGAAAATCTAGAAGAAAATCTAGAAGATCTCACCTCTGTGCAAGAAGCAAGTCAGGAAACACAGCCTTTGGAATAGTTAGTTCCTAAGTACATACCCTCTGCTGAAGAGAGGATGGAAATTTCCTTTCAGTTGGTAAGGCAAGAAATGGCTGAGGAGAATAGAGTTCGTCCTGTGGATCTTGGCCATGCTGCTGAGCCTATAGTTAATGAAATGGAAGCGCCTATTGAGGGGGAGGAACCTCAAAACCTTGAACCTAGTGCAACTGAGTCTGATGAGTCTGAATCTGAACCTGGAGATGCACCTCCTTCCACTGAGTCATACTCTGTGTAAACTCGGTAGGAATTCCCCATATTTTATGATGTGAGTGAATCATAGTAGGTGAATGCAACTGGAATGGATCTCTCCACCTTATTTCAATTGAAATCAGTCACTCACCCTGAACCTGCATATGAACATGAGCCTCAACCAGAATCTGAACCAGAAACTGTACCACTACCTTCACCTGTACTCTTACCCGAGAAATAGTCTTTTGTAACCAAAGACGATTTGAAAGTCTCTGGAGAGCCTATCTAATATTTATTTGAGAAGATTATATCCTCCCAACCACGTCCTGTGACTCAACTAAGTCAGAAAGATTCATCGATTCTTTTGGAAAATACTATTGGGAAAATTCAACCATGGATGATCCGTGAAATTCAAGATGTCAGGGTTGAAAACAAACTTCTTAGTGCTGATGTTGAAACTTTGAAAAGTATGGTAGCCGACATGCAAAAAAGAACTTTCTTCAAGATCAAAGCCTGCTCCTGTTGTTACTGCTCCTGCACCTGTAGCTACTTCTCCTGAACCAAATGTTTCCAACATTTATAGAAAGATTTTATCTCAGATTCATCCCTACCTATTGTCTTTTGATGAGATTATTGGAGAAAGGAACACAATGATGTTGTAGTGCATGAGAGATCTTGTAGAAAATCTGAATAAGCTCACAGATGAGTACACTATATGCCTTTAAAAGGTTTTGAAACAGCTCAAATCTCTAACTATAGCTATAAAGGCTTCTCCTCCCTCTGGTCAATCTTCTATTCCTTCTTTGGATGATTATTTTCTCAGATCCCTAATCAAGGAAGAAATTTAAGAATTCCCTTAGTGGTTTAGATTTGTCTTCTTTATCTGCAGTTGGGAAGAACAGTGATAGAGCACTTGAATTGGATCACATTCATTCTAATATTTCCAATGATGCTCAACAGTAGATCACCAAGAAGTTAGAATTTTATCTCACTCAGATTTTCTCTAAAAGTGACATGACCAATTACATTAATTATCTAGTGGAGAATTTGAAAATCCCTCTAGTGACTCAAGATTTTAATGCTCATGTTCAGAAACTTATAGAGTTCACCAGATTGTTGGACAAATTCATGGAGAATAAGGATGATTTTGATAAGGCTATGCAATTTGGTGGAGAAGTCATTACTGATTTCATCAATATTTTGAAGTTGTATCTTCATGTTCAGAGTACAACTATAGTTACACCAGCTACTTCCCCTCTTCAACCAGGTCTACCTGCCCTAGCCTCAACTGCTATGTCAGTTAGCCATGCCCTTTCTCAGATCAGACTAGTCATTCTTGATCAACCACAGAATAGATCTTCTATAGATCCTACTTTGGATCCCTCTATATTTAAAGGTATATCTTTACATTCTTTGTCTACTACCTCCATGCCTTCTTCTACATCAGCTCCAGCTCCTTTTGATAAAGGAAAAGAGAAAGCAAATCTGTGATGCCAAGCAATGTTTTGTAATTTTTGATGGGATGTGTTTTGTTGCTTACTATTTTTATTTCTTCTGTATGTTTTATTCTAAATGTTCTTAATGACAAATGCAGTGTTTCACTCCATTCTTTCTACTTTTTGATAATCCCAAAAGGGGGAGAAAAAGTGAGAATAGTTATCTCTTAGTATTTTATCAGTTATTATTATATATTTTATTTTCTCTAACGTTGAATTTAATTTATAATTTTAACTATACATGATTTGTGATCCTGAAAAGGGGGGAGATTGTTGGACTCCTCATGTATTAATCATGTTTTAATGATCACAAATCCTATTACTGTTAATTAATCTCATTATTCATTACAAATCTTATGCATGATCACAAATCTTACTTATCTTATCAAACCTTTGTATTTATGTTTCAAGTTCTCTTACCTTATAATGGATTAATATTAATTCACATTATACATATTACTATTTAAGTTTGAATACAGTTCTTTATCTAAGTATCAAGACACTGTGAAGTTTGACACAGTAAGACAGACTATGTGCAAGACACTGACACCGCGAAGAGTAAGACAATCATAGTAAGCCTGACACCATGGATTCTATGTCTCAGACACCATGACCAATGAGACATCATGACCTCAACACATAGTGACAGTAATCCAGACACCGTGAAGGACACACCGTGAGTCATACACCATGACTCAGACACCGTGACAAGAAGACACACCATGAGCCACATATCGTGAAGTTCCTACCGTGAAGAACACACCATGAATGAGACACCGTTTGCACAACTACTATGACACCATTTCTTAACCTCTTTGTCGATATTATTTAAATAAAGCTAACGGTCATATTAGATGTTTTTAATGAAATTGATGTGATTTAATGATAGTTGTTGCATGTCCGGAAACTGTACCTCGTACCTATGGAAAGGAAATCATTCCTGTTGCCGGAGATCTAGGAATATAAGGAGGATTGATCTAAAATAGAGGGAGATGGAAAAAAATAAACATACCAGAATATATGCGAATCTATAGAAAATACATGCAAAGTGCTCTGTAATGAAAAGAATAGAAATCCTGAGCACTGAAGAACACATTTCAATATCTTCAAAGAACTATCTTGTGTGCAATCCAACACAACTGAAGAACACACGAAGAATGAAGAGAATTTATTCACATGTGAAAGAAACCAAGATGAACCACGTCACTCTTTTTTTCAAAAGAAAAACCAGAGAATGAATCAGAAGCATTTCTGCTGAATCCAACGAGTCTAGAGCTGCACTTCCAATCACTAAAGATTTATAAACTTTCATATACTCTCTCTAAGTTATTTATTTATTTAATTTTTCAAGAAGTGTGTGTACTCTGTATATCTTACACACACACACACCCTATCTCTTGCATTGAACTGGAGGATACTAAATCCACATTCCAAACATTCTACACCTTCTTTTGTCCCACTGAGGATCATGGTAGAGGTCATGTTGGACCTGGATAGCCTGTTCACTGTTGTCTTTGTTTTCCCATGAAGAATAGTGGCAGAGGTCCCGGCGTGGCCTGGACAGTCTTGTACCATTGTTAACCCCAATCCAGGGTGTAGATAACTTTTATATATAAATATTAGAGGGCTATGTCTCGGTTTGAGACTTAACTTCTTGGTTATATCTTCTGTGATTTTTATCTTAAGTTTAAATTATAATATATATATATATATTTTATATTTCGCGGCTACTACTTTGAAATAAAAATTATTTTAAAGTTACTTTGATACTTAATCTAGGAAGTGTTTGTAACTATTGTAAATCAGTAGATTAGTTTCAAAAGCCAATTTAATCTTCTGATTAAATTGACTGAGACCTAATAAATCTTTGAGAACCTAATTGAACCTTTACTTTTCTACAAATTCACTACAGTTTAACTAGTTTTATAAATTGGGGGATTTTAATAGACATTATTTTTAACAGAAATTTTTGTTGGAACTCAATTCACCCCCTCTTGAGTATCCACTCCAACCAACACCCTATTATAGTGTTACCTCATTGTGATACATGAACCTTCATTATCTTTGTTTGTTACTCTGACCATTTTCATTTGGCTTTGAGAGAATAAGATTGTTGGTTTCTTATTACTCCAATATAATAGAAAATCTATAGAATACTATGATGAGGATTCTTCACTAATGGCCTATCTCATTCCCATGGACTCATGGTTCCTTTCATCATTTTTGTCAGGTTTTACTCTATTTCCATTGAAGATCATATCAGTTTACTCATAGATTTGGTGACCATGGTGTTTAAAGAAACATCACACGGTTTCATCAGTGATCTTCATTGGTGGTCTGCGGGTCTTTATATATCTAGACTATTTCATCACTCCATCCATTATTATGTAATTTGGGGTATAATTTTTCATGTGTTTTTCATCATATTGTGTTCATTTGTTAATAGGGTGTGGCATTGACTCTGGTTTGTAGTGATTTGGAAACCCCAAAGGGTGAAACTGGGCAGTTCATTAAATTTTTAGGTGTGTGGCTAATCCAATGTTTTTGGCTCAATTTAAAGGCATCAATTGTGTTTTGTGGGGGCAATTGAAGGACTTTATTTGGGTTTTTTTCAATGGTTTTGGTTACTTCTATTGTTTTAAGGTCAATGATTCTGTCTATATATTATAATCTAGATTAATGGAGGGAAAATCTTTCTTGTTTTCTGAATGATGATTTTGAATTATTTTTTCTAGGGATTATGGGTTATAGATTCTAGTGAGAGTTCTGATTTTTTGTCTTTTTACATTTGGATGGTGATTCTTTTTCTAGAAGGTATTGTTAGGTGGGCAGCTTCAAAAAAATGATGGGTGTGATGACACCCATCATTCATAAATTGATCATCATTTTTCGGTAGACTGATGGGTAACTGGTCATTTATTTTTTCATGGTGATATCAGTGTGATCTTACGACACATTAGGTTGATAGTACAGTGAGTGCCTCCAACGCACCATCGGGTGGGCTGCTCGGAAGATAGATTAGTGTGATGGATCCCATCAACTGATCCTCCTCCCATAATTTTGTGTTGGTCGGAGGAGTTCTATTCTATGTTCTATTAAAACATTCTACATAATTATTTCTTGAGTGGGAATGCATCATCTTTGACTAGAATTATCAAAACATTCTTTAACTGGGGGAGGGGCAATGATGATTCTGAGTGGTTCTTGTCACGAATTATTTTTCCTATTAAGAATGTCAGACCAATTTAGGGCCTTTTGGTAATGTTTCTTTTTTAGTTTGTTTTTAATCTAGATAATGTTAAGGGTTTCCAATTTTTCTAGTTTCAAAAGTGGATTCTGTCTTTTTATTTTCAATAAAGGGGGTTTTACCCATAATTGTTTCAAAAAATATATAATTTAAAACTAAAGAAAAAACATAATTAATTTAATACAAATATAATCATAATATGACATTTAAATGATAATAAATTATAGTTTTACCAAAAAATACACCAAAAATTGTATTTTTATTATTAACTGAAAAATCAATATTTTAAAAAAATCTCATAATCTCACCTTAAGCTAATTTTAATTTGATGATTTCAAAAATTATATCTTTTTTGTTAAATTAAATTTATAAATTATTAAAAAATTAATTTGTAATCGCGCTACAAAAAAATCAATAAAAACATTTTTTATAACACCTTTTTGAAGAATAAAACAACTCTAAAAAATTGAGTTCTAATTTCCTAAGAAATTATAAATATATTTTTATCGAGTTGTAACTTAATAATTTTTTCATAATATGGTTAATCCAATTCCTTCCTATCAATCCATAAACTAACTTATAACCGTTATATTTAGATAATAATATTTTGGGGTTCATTTCATCTCAGTGTTGTAGATCGTATATTCTAATGAACATAGTGTTATTTTAAAATATAGCTGTTTAATAATATCACCCATTTAGTAAATTTTATCATCATAAATAAATTATATCCCAATAAAAAATAGTTTTACAATTAAAATTAAATTATATGAATACCCACATCATAAAAGTTGGTAATAAAACATCCTCTTGAAAGGATATAAAAAGAAGTATGTAGGTCATCAGGACTAACACATAAGTAGGTTTCAAAATATGATAAAATTTCTAGGAATTGAATATTTGGAAATAGAGGGAATATTAATGTCCAAAAATAATGATGGTTAATAGAAAATATTTATAATAAACCATCCTTAAACATTACATAATCTTAAGTTAAGTAAATAATTTGATTTTATTTCAAATTATTGATCTTTTGTGGTTTAGAGTTTTAGAGAATTATGCCATTGAAATTACATAAAAAACCAATTTATTCAATGCGAATATAAGTAAAGCATTATCAATTTTTTAAAAAATATAACACACTTTAAAGTAAAACAAGATTTAGTTTCTTAATAAAAAGGTTCTTAACTTCTTCCTTTCTCTTACCCATCCTTATACCTTGTGGAAAAAAATTAAAAAACATGGGATCTGAATAAAAATATATGTATGTAATATAAAATAAGTAATAATATTGTAAATCTATGAATATTTTAAACACATGAAAACCTTTTCACAAAATCCTAATTTTCAACCATAAAACATAATCTCTTAAACATAACTCATAAAATAACAATATTTATCTAATACTCAAAGAAATCATAAATAATAAAGGTAATTTGTTTAATTAATAACATACTTATAGTCTAGCTTTCACAGCTTTATAGGGAATAACATTCATGGTTACGTTTTGAGTACCCATCATAGTATATTCCATAAATCTGTTTAGAGAAAACATAACATTAACCTCCATGTCATTACCTAATGCATTTTTGATATATCACGGGCTCACCCTCCCTCATTTTATCACAGAACCACCTATATACAAAATAAATTCTTATAAACCCTAACATAATCAAAACATATAAAACAATAAAAAAGGAAAAACAATATTTTCACTTTCAAATCACATTTCATTTTTACAAGCCACAAACTCGTAAATTAAAACACATTATTTTAAAATAAAATTGTAAACCTGTAAGGTAATCATAAATACATAGTTGTGACATAAAATAGAGGAATTTATATTATGATGTATATATTAAATAAAACATTAATTGTTATTGAAATAATCAATCCAATTTTATAACATATAAAAAATTTAAAAAGAAGATTTTTTAATCAAAGTCTCCCATGCCACTTTGAAATTTTAAACTAATTAACATTTTAAAACATTATTTTCAATATAAATAAATATATTAAACTATTTTTAAAACATTGACATTAATGAGAACTGTTTAGAAGAATAAATATTTAAAACATTCCAACCCATGGTTTAGTTAAAAAGTATTGTAACACTTGAGAAACACATGAATAATAATAAATAAAGAATAAAATAAAATTAAACATTAAATATCATTATAATATAGAAATTCAGGATATAAAATGGAAAAAGGTTTGTATATACACCTTCTAGGATAATAATGGTGAAAAATATCATGATATTCCTCAATGAAAGGATATTGAGACACAATCCCTTAAAAATATTATTTCAATTGATTATGGATAAATCAATGACATAATTATACATGAAAAATATAGATACACTAAATATATGTTTATATTTACTAAAAATAAATCTGAGTTAATTCACACATATTCATATAAAAATAAAACAAATGACATTAATTTTTAACTCAATGAATGGATATTGAGTTAAGATTTCCCATTCAAAGATCATTTTGTTAATAAAATATATTGATTATGTGTATTCTCTATAAATACACATAAATCATTTAAAAATAAAATATTTTATTTAAAATTTTTTTTCTTACATAGCCATTGCTCAACATAATAAATAAATAAAATATTAACCCAAAGAATGGATATTAGGTTAAAAAGTTCCTTTACATTGAGTCTGGACCGTCAAGTACTATGGGTAAGTTCATGAATAATAAAATTAGGTTAATTTATAATTTCGTGATATACTTTTTAATTTATAATTTTTCTTTTATATCACTTATTACCATTTTATAAAAATTACATAACTATTTATGTTCATATCAGATGTTTAGTCGATATTGTGAACTTGAGTTAAAAATGAACGTGTTTTGATTGAAATTGTCCATGTGGTCCAAAATCAATCATATCGAAAATATTATTCATAATTTATATATAATATATATCATATATATATATATATTTATAATAATACATAATATTTGGAGATGGGAAATGAAAATCACCATTCATTGAGACGGTAGGCCGTACATACGCATGAATGCTATTTCCATTTCCTTGTAATATTAGAATAATAGTAATTAAATTATATAAATATATATTAAAATACTATTATTATATTAATGTAATATATTTATCATATTTTTAATAAAAATAACCTTTATACATTTAATGTATATAGGGAACGATACATATCTCTTTGAGGGGGAGGTAGTCCACACTTCCTCAAACGAAATTATCATATTTACAAAAAAATGGAATGCATAATGGTATGTTCTAAATAAAAATTAAATAAGAATAGAGACAATATAAAAATAATATATATCTTATAGAAATATAGTTTCCATCATAATGGCTACTATGAGCGGTGGTACTGGAAAATTGAACAAACATCATTTTGTGATACAGTAGTACGGTTTACACTGAAACAATATGTTAATTACCCATTAAATAGAGGTGTGTGTACGTGTAGGTTAATAAATTATCCTAAAAACATCCTATTATATTAATTATACTGGATTTTACATTTAATCATAAAATAATAAGAGTATAGGGAGTGGAGAACGGAAAACAAACAAAAAAACATGAGAGAATGTGTCACTACTTAATCGAGTAACTTATTTTGTTTTATACCAAAAGGCATACTTGGAAGGATTTAATCAATAAAAAGGCTTCTATTATGAGTTGATGGATTTTATGAATATTTTTTTGGATTATAGCAGAAACAAATGGATTTGGATGTGTGAGTAATTGAGAGTAATGGGTGCTTTTTTATAGGAGAGGGGAAATGTACCAATGAAATTATTAAAATCATTAAATTAATATAATATAAACACAGATTCCAAATGTTCCAAAAATAATTAATTTAGAAGATAAAATGAGTATAGTTATATACAATATCATCCAATAATTTTTATACATTTATTTATTTTATTTAAAACCTTTACTTTTTAGTTTACCCTTAATTACCCATTTTAAATTTTATTTGAGGAAACAACATTTTAGTTATTAAGTGTCTATTAATTTCATTTATATGTGATAAATTTCCTATATTTTGACACATAATTGTCTTTTAGACCTTATAATAGCTGAATTTTAAATTTAAATGGTTTTATGGTTTTTAAATAATATAAAAACATATTATTTTTAAAATATCAATAGTGTTAATTTTTAGAAAATTCATGTCATTGAATTTAAATAAAATCCAAACAGACAAATAACTTTGAAAAAAATATTTTAATTGATTCATAACATGTCATATTAACCAATAAAAAACTTGGATGACATAAATTATTTATATAATATTTATTTTAATATTTATAATATTATTTATTTGATATTTTTCTTAAAAAAATAATTACTATATCACTTTTGTATCAATATTTATAGTAATTATTAAATATCTATTAATTCAAAACAAATTACAATTATGTAGATAATTTAATTATATTTTTCCGACTATTTATTATCTTAGTTTCATCATGTTTATCACTACATTAAAATTATTATACTTATACGAGATAAGAGAGTGACAAGTTGTCACATTATTTTTTTTAATAATAATTACATCACTTTCAGAGATATTATTCTATTAAATGAATAAATTATGAACCATAGGTGATATTGGTAGGCTTCAATTCATTTAATAGGATTAAGAGATATGTTATGGTAATTTAATTATCCTTATCATGTTGTTTGTTACCATAATTTAACTCATTCACCTTCATATATGATAAATAAAAATTACCATAGTTATTATTCATAATATCCAAAAAAAAAGTTAAAGAAACATATTAACATATTTTGTACCCACATATTAAAAATATGGAATCCATTTTTCAAAATTTAAAACTTATAATTTTTGGTAATTAATTTAAAATTAATTCCCATTGTCAAAGAGAGAATATGTGTTTTTTTAAAACATGTAAAAACCAACAAATGATTGATGTGTGTTTATATCTAATATCAAGGTGAAATTACATCCAAATACAAAAATTGGAATAAATTATAAAAAATAATTTAAAAATAATTTAAATCCAATTCTAATGATAATATAACTATACAATGAAATAATACAAAATGATAGTTTTGAATTAAAATGCAATATTTTTTATTATTCATTAAAATATAAATTTTATCATAAAAATTCAAAAATATCAACCAAAGAAAATTTTTATTTCCCAATACCAAATAATATGTTTATTTTTTAAAATATAACTTATCAAATTGAATAAATTATATTTTAAATGAGTTTCACATCAAAAGGCAGTAAAACTGCACATTTAGAAAAACTCTCATTTTATCCATAAAATTGAATTTGTTCTTATATATTGTCTATAAAATATATTATATTAGTTTTTAAACATTTAATTGAATATATTAAACATATATTGCATTACAAAAACCATAAATAGTGGTATTTTCTATTTAATAAACTCACTTATTGGCATTTAAATAGTTTTTTTAAAAATAATTTCCTTTTAATTAAAAATGGTTTTATTCTCATTTATAAATAATTGTTTACAGAATAATTATTTAAATATATGTTCAAATATGATTTTCACAAATAAATTTATACATTTCATTACCTCCCATTTAACATCTAGGTCATAAGGTAACAAAATTTCTCGTAAGTTCAATGTGGCGTATTATGTATGCTATTGAACATATTGTATCAATTTAAAAACTCGGGATGTTACATTCTATCCCATTTTGAAAATTTATTCCTTGTAATTTGAATATGGGGTTTTTAACTAGGGTATTAATGTTCATAACTACTTTATTTCAAACCTACATTGGGAAAATGTTTAATAAAACTTCCCTATTAAAAGATAGAAAGTTAATTACAAAAGTAATCCAAGATAACCCGTACTATTGTTCCATGTAGGATAACATGGATATGGAATAGAAAACTAACCATAATGTTTTGATGGAGAGTAGAATAAAACACTATTAAGAGAAGGTTAACATTCAAGAAAACACAAACTTCTGATGGGTGAAACACTATTTTATTTCATAGTAGGAAAAGTAAATAGAAAACATTATTTTATTAAGATACTTCATATAAATTTGAGGAATTATTTTACTACTTAGAAAAATAACATAACAAAACATACTTAATTTTTGAGTAGAGTTTCATCTTTTATTAAATTTATAACACAAAATCATCTATTCTCCAGATAATGGGTATTCAAGATGACTTAGTCACACCCAAGGCACAAGAATCAACTTATAGAGAATCTTATAATCCAAAAAATAAGATCTATATATTTCCCTTGTTTTTATAAATTATCTAAAACCAAAATGGTTAGTAAAAATCAGATAATCCCCCATAAATAATAATACTTTATAAATATAAGGACTAATTATAATCTCAAAAAAACAATTTTAATATCCAATGATCTAAATAGGCCATTCAACAAATAACTTTCCTTAAAATTCTTCAAAATAATCCAAAATAATATTAGAACACAAAATTGAGAAGTATTTGATCACATAGTCTTCCAAGATAAATTTTAACATTTATCTCCAAATAACATCAACCTATCTTAATGGATCATAACAAAAATTAATTTAAAAAATTACATATTCTCTAAGATAGATCAATCACTTCCATAAATAACCTAAATCACTATAAGTCCATAAATAAATCATATATATCTCCAAAAATAAATCAACCATTATTTCTCAAATAAATTGCCATAGTGTTCTATTTATCTTAATCATATAATGTTCCCAAAATAGTGAATGTTTTTCGAAATATTACTTAATCCAAAAATCATTTTCCAATCCCATGATTATATATTTAATAAAATATATTTCTCTAAAATCAAATTAATATTTTTCCATAAAATCAATTATCTAAAAATAATAAGTCAAACTAACCATAGACTTCACATAGGCTAGTGATTGGAAAAGCACCTGTGATGCCCTTCAGTTGTGGTATTGATTCTTGTGGCCTAGACAGATATGACGAGTTGTCACTCATCTTACAGGTTGTCTATTTTTTCAAAACTATATAATTCTTATCAAATTTCCAAACATATTATAAGGACCTCAAAAATAACCATAATGATTTTTAACCTCAAATGATATTTCATACCCCACATTTTCACCCCAAAAACTAATAACCCTCAATTTCTCCAAAGGTGAATGTCACCAAAAAATCAATTAGTCAACTTAATATTTCATATCATAAAACCTCAGAAGGGGATTTTATTACATTGAACTTATGATTGACCTTAAAAATATAAACCTATGAGGATATCCCTAAATTTCAAGACAACATTCTAATCTCCAATGTTGTCTAAACCATCCTCTGATACCAACTATAAGGACCGACCATACAAATTAATAAATTTTGAGTTAAGTCAATAATTTGAATTTATTTAAAATTTAAGATCTTTTCAGGTTTAGAGTTTTCAAGAATTATTCCATATATATTTCATAAAACCGAAATTTATTCAATGTGGATAAAAGTAATAACATTCATTTCTTCCACAATTTAATACTGTTTAATGATAAACATGATATATTTTCCTAAAAAATATTCTTTACTTATTCATTTCTCTTTAAAATCCTTATAACCTATCAAAAAAATTTCTAAAACTTTGGATGGGCATAAAAAATCTCAACAAGGAATATAAAATAAGGAATAAAACTGTTAGTTTGTGAAAATTTTAATCCCCTGAAAACATTTTGACAAAATAATTTTTTTCAACCATAAAACATAAACTCTTTAATATAACACATGAAATAAGAATATATTTAAATTCCCCAAATAAATCATAAATAATATAGGTAGATTTTGGAATTTATAACACACATACAATTTAGCTTTCATATCTATATAGGAAATAACCTTCATGGTTACTTTTGGAATACCCATCACAATATTTTCCCTAAATATCTTAGGAGAAACATAACATTTACCTTCGTCTCATTACCCAATTCATTGAAGATATAACTCTTTCTCACGTACCCTTGGTTTATCAAGGAACCTCCCATATATATAATAAATTCCCAAGAACCATAACATAATCATAATATTTTAAAAAGCATAATAGAAAAAATTACATTTCAATTTTGAAATCACATTCCATATTTACAAGTCGTACACTCATAAATGAAAACGAATTATATTAAAATAAATGTTTAAAAAAGTAAATTAAACATTATAATATAAATTTGACATAAAAGTGATAAATTCCATTCATGACATGTGTGTTAAATTAAACATTCTTAGTTACTGAAAAAATCTTTTCAATTTTCAACACATTTAAAACATTTAAAATTAATATTTTTGAATCAATGTTTCCCATTAAATTTAGAAACTATTAATGGAATTAAAATTTTAAAAAATTAATGTTTATATAAATAAATCCTTAAAAGAATTTTTAAAACACTGACATTAATGAGAATGATTTAGATGAATAAATATTTAAAACATTTAAAAATTTGTCTTAGTGAAAGAGTCTTGTAAGAATTGAGAAACACTTGAATGAAAATAATTAATTAATAAAATCAAATGAAACATAAAATATCATAAGAATTTAGAAATTCATGATATAAAATTGAAAAAGGGTTGTATATACACCTTATAGGACAATAAACGTGAAAAATGTATAGATATGCCTTAGTGATATGAGATTGAGATGTAGTCCCATAGAAATATTTTATCATTAGATTAAGGATATATCAGTGACATAATTATGTGTGAAAAATATAAATAAACTAAATATAAGAAGATATTAATTATAAAACAATCAAAGTTTATTCACACATATTATTGGAAAAACAAAACCCTTGACATGAATATTTAACTCAACGAACGGAGATTGAGTAAAGATTTATATTACAATGATAATATTTTAATAAAATAGATTGATTATGTGTATTCAGTATAAATACACATAAATATAGTATAAATAAAATATATGATATGAAAAGTTATTTCTCACATAATCCCAGATTTACCCAATGAATGGATATTGGGTTAAGAAGTTCCTTTACCTTGAGTCTGACTCGTCACGTACAATCGTTATGTTCTGGAATAACAAACGTAGGTTAATTTCTAACTTATTTAGAACATTTTTAGGTTTATTATTTCTTATATATCACTTATTACCATGTTATACAAATTACATATTTATTTAAGTTCATATCAAACATTTTGTCGATATGGGGTACATGAGTTACAAATTAACTTATTTTGTTGTAAAATATCAATATGGTCAAAATTCCATAATCTTTAGAATATTAGTCATGATTTAAATATCACACATATCCTTTATATATGTATTTATAATAATTCAAAATATTTGGAGATAATAAATGAGATTCACCGTTCATGAAGACGTTGGGTTGTATGTATGCATGAATGATACATTCATTTATTTTTTATATTAAAAGAAGAAAAATTAAATTATAAAAATGTATACTACCAAAACATTATTATATTAATTTCATTAATGTCTCTATGGTTTAATAAAACCATCCTTTATACGTTCCATGTTTTTCGAGAATGAGTCTTGTCGCTTTTAGGGGCGGTAGTCCACACTTCCTCAAATGAAATTATCTTATTTAAAAAACATAAAAAGCATAATGGTATTTCGTGAGGCAGGAGTTCATCGTACATAGAAACAATATGTTCGTTACACATTAAATGGAGGTGTGTGTAAGTGTTGGTTAAAAATGTATCATAAAACATCCTAGTATATTGATTATATTGGTGTTTTTATTTAATTATAAAATTATAAGTGTATAGGGAGTAGTAAATGGAAAATGACCAAAAAATGAGAGAAAGAATGTCCTTTTAATCATGTAATTTCATTTTGTTTATACCAAAAATCTTCTATCGGAGGATTTATTACCTAAATAAGGATTCTAGGATGAGGGAAGGTATTATAGGAAGTGTTTTTGAAAGATCATGGATGATCTAAAAAGATTTGGAAGAGTGAGTAATTGAGAGGAATGGGTGGCTTTTTATAAGAGAGGGCATGGGCACCCTTGGGATTATTAAAAGTATTAAATTAATATAAAATCATCTTAAATTTCCAATCATACAAAAATAATTTATTTAGAATAAAAATAAATATAGTTTAAAATATTCTCATATAATAATTTTTATACATGTATTTAATTTATTCTAAACCATATCTTTTCAGTTTACCCTTAATTACTATCTTTTATTTTTAATTTTGGTAACAACATTTTAAATATATATAGGATATTATTTTTCCATATATTGGTAAATTTACTATAATTTGAAACTTAATTAACATTCAGACCACATAATATTTAATTTTTAAATTTAAAATATTTTTATTATTTTAAAATAATTTAATAAAATATTACTTTTATAAAATATCAATTGTGTTAATTTTTATTTTAATCATTTCATTGAATTTATATAAAATCGAAACAGAGATATAACTTGGCAGAAATGAATTTAATAGTCTTATAACATGTCATATTAAACTGTAAAAATAATGGTTGACTTAGATTATTTCATATAATAATTATTTTGATATTTAAGATTACATTTGTTTGATATTTTTATTAATAAAATAATTACTATATCATTGTTGTGTCAGTATTTATTGTAATTATTATATCTCTAAATATTCAAAATAAATTTCCATTATGTAGATAATTTAATTATATTTATATATAATATGTATGTTCTACGTTTCATTAAGTTTATCTCTAAATTAATATTTTTATACTTATAAAAGATAATATAGTGACAAGTTGTCACTTTCTTTTCTTTAAATAACTATTACATCACTTTCATGGAAGAAAGTCCCTTAAATTAATCAATTCTGACCATTTGGTGATATTGGTAAACTTTAATTAATTCAATAGTGGTTTTAATATGTTTGGGTAATCTTATAATCCTTATCATATTATTTTTAACGAAATTTATCTGATTTACTTTTAAAGGTGGTAAATAAAAATTATCATAGTTACTATTCATAATATCAAAAAATAAAAGTAACATATTAACATAATTTTTTCACACCAATTCCATATATGCAATCGATTTTTCAAAATTAAAAACACATATGTTTCATTATTTAATTTAAAATTAATTCCCATTGTCAAAGCAAGAAAACTATTTAAAAAAAGTAAAAACCATCAAAAGTTTGATGTGCGTTTGTGTCTAATTTCAATGACAAATTATTTATGATCACCTAAAATGGATTAAATGAAAAGAAAATAATCTTAATATACTTTAAAACCAATTAAAAATATAACCTAACTATATAATTATATTAGATGAAAATGAAGTTTTAAATTAAAATGCAATATTTTTCAATATTCATTAAAATATGAATTTTATCAATAAAATACCAAACTTCTAACCAATGTAAATATTTATGTCCTAAATCTAAAGAATAAGTTTATTTTTTCAAATAAAACTTATAAAATTTAAAACTAATATATTTAAAATTGGTTCTCTATCGAAATAAGGTAAAACTACATTTTTAAAAAAAGCTCATTTTATCCGTAAAATTGAATTTGTTTTTGTATCATGTATATAAAACTTATAATATGAATTTTTAAAAATTAAATTGAATATATTAATAATATATTTCTTTAATATAATCCATATTGAGTGATTTAATTTTTTTATAGACTCACTTATTTTTATTTAAATAGTTTTCTGGAAAAAACATTTCTTTTTAATTAAGAATGATTTTTTGCTTCATTTATAAATAATTATTCACAAAATAATAAATTAGATACATGAATATTTTTTTGAATAAATCAATTAATATTTTTCATTAACTCTATTTTAATAGATAGGTTATAAGGTAACATAATAATGCTTATGTTTGATAGGGCGTATTATGTATGCTATCAAACATATTGTCTCCTTATAAAACTAGTGATGTTACAATATTGATCATTAGAACGTGTCAAACCAAAATGTCATATATACATTAACATAGTGAGACATATCCCAAAATATCATTAACCACCTCCGATTCACAATAAATTAATAAATATTTGGCCATAAAATCTGCTTCAAAAAATCAATATAATATTTTTCCATTAAGTATTCCATGAAAATAAAATTTTATAGTAACTAAGAAATCTCATGGGCTAGTGGAATTTGATATACCCTTATCAACATTAGATTATATGTTCAATACCCATGAAATTTTTATATGTGACAAGTTGTAATCCTTTAATTAAGATTTTTTTATCAAACTATAATAATATAAATCCCATAATGTTCCCAACAATATAATAAAAACCCACAAAAATAAGATTAGTCATAAACACAATTATTAAGAATTATGTTATTTATATAAAACTTATTTTTCCTATAAAATAAAATAATATTAATTGAATTTTATCTCTTAAGGATATTAATAACTATAACCTTTTGTCTAAAAATATAAATTTTTATTCATCATATAACTTTTCAATAAAATATATAGAAAATGAACTGGTTATTTTCCTATAAATGTCTCCCAAAATATCCTAAATCATCTTAAACTCCCATCACATTAATCCTAATAATGGGTATATATTATTTTAAACATATGATCGACCAAAGAATTATCACCCCTAGAATAATTATTGTTTTCCCATATCAAAATGGAGAACTCTAGGTTAATACAAGCCATATTATCTTGTTCATCACAATGGTTCACAGATAAAAGGTTATTTAACCCATTCATATTCCCCATAATTGTCAAACAAGGGGTGTAGTAAGGTAATACTCATCGTTAACTAGAATGGTGACCCATATATAACTCTATTCAACGTAATTACACCAAGATTTGTCAATTCCAATACCATTTCCACTTCCAGTATCCAGACATGGTTATATTTCTAGAAAAAATATATAATCCTGACATAGAAAAGACACTTTTTTATTATCATATAATTGGATATATGCTCAATTTTAGTCATAAGATTATGTTTTCTAACATATGATCTCTTAAATATTATTCTCATGGGTTCTACTAATCTTTTCTAATAGAAATTGTTAAGACCCTACCCGATAAATCATATATCCAATGGTTACATTATTAAATTAATACATTATATACGATATTTCTTCCCAATAGACCCTGTAGTTTAGTATTTTTCATAAACATGATACATACATGGATGTAACATTAAATTAGAAATTATGTCTAAAACATAATAACAGAAAATAATATGTATCCGAGTACTCATTCAGATATTCCTTCTTCAAATCCCATGGAATGAAAAAAATATGGCTAAGTTCAAATAACTGATAAATGTTATATATATACGAATTTAATATAGAATAAATAATGTATAATCAGTATGAAATGTTAAGTTACAAAAAAAAATTACATTTAATGAATAAAACGAGCATAAAAAATGAAATGTTTTTAATAAATGATGATAAAATAATGGCATAAAACTAATCACGTGATTTTGAATGTTATCCATAGATATCAAAAATACTAAAATAATCACATGGATATCAATAAATAATCCCAAAGTGATGGAATGCATAATCCCTTACATCTTAAATATACCATCTAGGCCTCTTGATAAGAAAACATATGTAAATAGGTAAGGTGTATGCCATATATCGAAACAAGTTTGTCTAATGAGACCTATCAATGCATCAAGATGCTATAGAGCCCTCTCCCATAATTTGTTATGTTCAATTGATTCGTCTTATTAAATGGGTGAATATCATAATGATTAAAAAAATTCATATTGAAAATATAGAATTCTAAATGTAAACATATAACCCATTCAAACTGATCATAAACCATCTAGAGAGAGGGTTATGATGGTATCATTAAAACATTTCTCTAGTGGAGTATAAATAATAAACGGGTTGTTGTTTTTTATGAATATAAATAACATAAATGATTATTAAAAACATTATTTGGGAAAATAAACTTCTGAAATTGAAAATAAATTTAAAAATATAATATCTTAGAATATTTGGAAGAAATATTTCATAGAAAATAATGCTAAAAAATTATAATTTAAGGTTTAAAGCATTGAGTGGACATAACTCTATGAAATTCCTTTAATGTAGAGTATATGAAAACAATGTTTCCTTTCAAATTATTAGGATAAAACCAAAATGTACCACATTTAGAAAAAAACCAGAAGTTACATTTAAAAATAAACTGTAAAAAATTTAATTATGATAAAATATTCCTTTAGTTAATAATTGTATAATAGAAAAAAAATTATTTCAAAAAAATTATTAAAAATACTGGTATGGAGAAAAAAATTCCTCGATCCAGTAGAAAAACAAATTCAGCATTCCTTAAAAACACTATTCTATTTTCTTGATTATTAATAGAGAGGAAAATGGATTAAAAAATGTAATTTATATTAATAAGAAAAGTAGAATAAAATATATTGGTATTAAGATAAAATTATCATATAATTTCCTCAATATTGTCTTAAACACAAAAAAAATGAAATAATAATAATAATGTGAAATAAACACTTACTATTTTAGTAACTTTTGAATCATAACCCAAATTAATGAAATAAATTAAAATATATAATTAAATTACATGAATATATATGAAATAATGTTATATCATGTCAAATGTAATGTACATGAAAAGCATGAAATAAGGAAGTGGTGAATATGAATTATGTCTGACCGAAACAAAACATGGATGAGAAATAACATAAAAAGATCATGTTATTGTTGTGATAATTGAATCAATAAATTAATTATATATAATAAATTTAATTTATAAAATGTTTAATTAAAAAAAATAAAAGCTGAGGGTATTTGGTACTTAATTATGGAATAATTTAGTTAATTGAATTGAATTTTAACCCAATGAATAGAAATTATATTAAGAAACAACTCACCATAGTTCTGACTCATCATGTAACATTTTTATCATCCTTGATAATAAGTTTTTAATTATTTATATTAATAAAAAAATTTCTCTATTATTACTTTTTTTTCATTTAATACCATGTTATATTTAATTACCCAACCAGTTATACGCACAATGGATATTTCAATTATAGCAGGTTCATATATCAAACATGAATTATGTAGGTTTATTATGGTAAAATACGCCATTATCCATCATCTATAAAATAATAATAATGAAATTATTATCATTTTTATATATCAATATATTTTTCAATCCAACGATTAAATATTGTTGTGAAAAATGTATTATATAAAAGTCATTGAGATTGTAAGATATACATGCACATGAGTAACCTTTTCATTTTTCCACCATCATGAAGGAAATAATATAAGTAAAAATTTATATTAAAAAACAATATTTATAACTTAAAACCATATTATTAATTTAAATAAACTTATATATATCATCCATATGACATGGTTATGGAAAATGAATCATATCATGCAAAGGAGGTGGTGATCTACCCATACTGATGAACGCCATTTTCATTTTTCAATAGATAGAAAGATAATAAATTATATGATATATTATCATTTAATTTTGATAAATATTCCATGACTATCATATATAAACATTAAATCCTTTATTATAATTTAGTTTGATATGTGGTGATAAAAATGAATTAAATTGTTTTGCGAGGTGTTAGTCTTCCGTACACACAATGACATGTTTGTTTACCATTTAATGAATGAAGAGATGTGTACAGGGTATTCCAATAATGGAATAAAATATTTTTATATGGATGATACAAATGTTGTTATTCAATCAGTTTTAATAATATTATAGTGATATATTAGAATAAATAGTGTGACAATATTCAGTTTGAAATGATACATCTTTTTTCAGACAACTTCATTTTCCTTAAACCTTAATCCATCTAATGATGAAATTTTCTACAAAATAAGATATATAGAGTGTGTGAAGGGTTAAAAAGAAGGTATTTTTTATGGATTCTCCAAATTAAAATTATATTTATGTATGAATAGAAGAGTATAGGGTGCTCTCTTTATATGTGATGGAAGGGCATTATTAGAATTTCTTAATGTAATAAATTAATTTTCATTTTCAATTGGAAATAAATTTATTAAATTTTAAAAAAAATATAAGTATGAGTTGAAATAATCTTAGGAAATAAAAATATTCTATATTATAGGATTTTTTAAATCTTTTCTTTTTCATTTAACGCTCTATAAACCCTTTTGACAATTACCATGATAATAGATTTTTTTTACTCTATAGGTGTAAAGAATGATACTATAACTAATAAAGTCACCCATAAATTTAACACTGATTATATTTTAAAATATATTACATTATTTATTATAAGTATAAAGTTTTTTCTAAAATTTAAATTCATTTATTAAAATAATATTTAGTATAAATATCAATAAATTTATTTTTTGGAAATACATGAAATATTATAATATAATATGTTCCTAACACATGTGAAATGGTTCCAAAATGATGTGTATTATAATATTATGAATATTAGGTAGTAATATAATCATAAAATAATGTTTTAATATGTTTAGATATAATTTTAAATCTTTTCTTTTCATTTACCCCCTTAGTTAACCTATTTTAACATTAATTGTTGTAATTAATTTCTCAAAATTAAAGGGATATAATTTTACTTATAAGAAAAAATTGGATTATAAATGAAAAATTGACGAAATTTAAGACTATTAATATTACCATTTTTCATATTTTAATATTTTTTTATAAAATTTAATAAAATATTTTTGAATATAAAATCCTATTATGTTCATTTTAATAACTATTCACAAAGCATAACATTGAAAACAACTTGAACCTAATTTAATTAAAATATAAACTCTTAAAACATCTCTAATTTGATATATTCATATTAATATTTTATTTTACCTTTTAATATACTAAAAAATATTATTTTTATACTTTTTATAAACCATTACATGATTTTCCTACTTCTCAAACTAGCGCTATGTCATTATTTCATAGGAACATACCATAAATAGTTAGTCAAAAAAATTAAAATTAAATTAACATAAGAAAAATGAGAAAAAAATATATTCAAAATTATATATTATATTTATCCCATATATATTTTTACTCACATCTATGTCATTAATTGTTTTAATATTTGATTTTGACTTTTCTGGATTTTTGTAAGAACTTCACAATCATTTTGATAATCCACTTGTTATAAAACTCAAAAATTTATATATATCCATAAAAATTGCCAATAATAAAAAATATTAAATAAAAAACATCAAAAAGATTAATTATTAATTATAAAGGATTAACCTTAGTATACCAAATTCTAATTTCCAGTGTTGTGTAAGAACTATGTCATTAATGAAAATGATTTCTATATTTATCCTGAAATAAATTATAATTTATATTTTTTGAGTTTTTTTGTGTTATATTTGGGAAATAGTACCATACGCGATTCATTATATTTGTTACATAAATTATAATATATTGTATAAGTCATGGAGATTCCACAAAAGATACCATATTTCCTAAAATTTTTATTTTTCACTCTTCACCAAAAATTATAATTCTTCAGAAGAATATAAAAACACATCATAGGTTAAATTTTAAATAACGAATCAAAAAATTAAAAAATTTCATTAAATTAATTGTAATTAATTTTAAAAATTTATTTTAATAAAAATGCAAAACTTGAAATCCAAACATGTTTAAAAAAAATCAATTTATGATAAAATATGAAATTACACCAAATGAATGTATATTATAGATTCATATGAAATAAATTATTTTATTTACAACTACAAGAAATATATGTTAATTAACGATAAAATTAAATAATAATGGAACATTTATTTAACAATAACTTAAAATTTTACAAAAAATATACGAAAAAAAGTTCTTTTCACAATTCAGAAAAAATTAACGTTTTCAGAGAAATCCCAAAATTTCACCCTAAGGAAATTATGATATGATAATTTAATTTTTTTATTATTTTATTTATATATTTTATTAGAAATTAATTATAATATTCTCTCAAAGAATTTAATAGAAACCAATTTCTAAAGAAAATGTATATTTGATGAATAAAATGAATTTTCATAAAATTGAGTGCTTCTTTCTTAATAATTAATAAAAATATTTTTATTGAGTATGATCATTATATAGTTTTCATATTATCATTAATCCTATTCATACCTTCCAATTCAATGGCTAGGCTATAAATATAACATTTAAATAATAATATTTGGTTGTTTGTTTAGGATCTATGTTGCGTACACAATCAAATATAGAATTATTTTAAAATTACAAGGTGTTACATTAATAGTTATGTTGGAGAACCTAATAGGAACTTGACCATATATAACATATATTGAAAACTCAATATTCATTATCTAGGTTATGAACAACATTTATGAGTTATTTATTATAAATTTATAGTTTTCCTTTTTCATATAAATAAATTTAACTATTCCATATAGTTAAATGAATAAAAAGATAGAGTTTAATGGGTGTTATAGTGATAAAGTCTATGGAAGAATGTATATTTAATTTCAGATGTTTCATTAATGTAGGAAGAATAATCCAGGTAAATGTCACTATGAAACTGGGAGATGTTTTATATTTGAAAAAGGAGGATATATAGAATCTAATTTTTGAGGAAAATGCAGATTTTAGTAAACATAATAATGGGAAATAAATTTTATCTTATCATATAAAAAATAGTCTTATTTATTAAATGTTCGATAATTATGAATTATCCAATTTAATTCTCTAATCTGTGGTAAACAAATATATGCATGAAAACCCTCACAGACCAATGGAACCAGGAAGGACTTATCTTTGGACAATTATTGTAAGGGATTGTGATAACTGGGGTACACATAACCTCTATTCAATAGTTGTTTATTCTTTATAGGAATTTTATTATAGTGAATCTACTATTTCTATGATATTTTATAAGAGCATGAAACTAACCCCCCAATGAGTTTGTATTGTTTTATAAATGAAAACATCTAGTTAGAGGATTATTATTTCCCAATTTTATTTCTCTTGGAAGGGGCCTCATGAATATATTATTATTCTTCCTTTATATGAATTTAATGTGATTTTATAAATGTAATAGTTCTTTCTAAATAGAGGTAAAATTGATTTTCAGAGTAAGGAAATAAAATTTCATATTAACTTATGATATTATATCAATTTGAGGATAATTATGAACTTAATTTAGTAGAAAATTCTTTAACATGGGTCTTGATAACAATTGAAAATTTACTCTTAGATCGAAATGTTGGAAATAAATACAATATAAATAAATTTTATATTATTAAGGAATACATGATTGTTCAAGTATTACCTATGTTATTGAGGTAGATATCTCAGAATATATTATATATTGAGTCATGTGTTTTTTATGTATACCTTTGCAGTTTTATTAAAAAAGTAATAATTAAAAGTATGAAGTTGTAATTTATTTATAGGGGATTTTTGAATATAACACTCTAATATTTCAATATGAAATTATCCTTTAAATAATCACTATATTCATTAGCTTATTTCATAGACAACACCAAACTAAAATGAAACCACTATACATTTTATTAAATATGACTATTACAATGTTGATTTGGAATTAGATGGTATAGATAGAAGTAAACACATTATAAAATATTTAAAGAAAGGGAAATATAAATCAATTTTTACTTTTTTCTATTATATGAAATATGATAATGTCACCCATGCGTACGTATGTACTACCATCTCCATGGAACGATATATTTCATTTTTCACCACCATACATTACTAGATATAAAACACATTTGAAAGATATATAAGACAAAAAGGATTAATATATATCATGAACATGTTTTTGGAAGGATAATGGAAAAATTTACAACTACTACAAAGTAGTATGTGGACATCACTAAGTACACAGAATAACATTTTCACCAATAGTATCTTCATGAATCCTCACTAAAATAATTTTGGGTTGAAATTATAACTTTCAATAGAATTATTATATTCGCACTGTAGTTCATTTTATAATATTGGTATGATGAAATTTTATTCATGGAATCGGCTTTAGCGTTACCATTACAAACCATTCAGGAAATAATAAAAATTGGAAACATTCGATGATGAAAATAAACATAAATAAATAATGAAGGATTAAAAAATAATTATAAAAAAATATTTTATATGGTAATAGATATTTATAATTTCCTGAAATAAGTGATTATGGTTGTCATGGTTTTTATACAAGAGTTAATGGATAATTAATGAATGTTGGGATGGTTTTTATATAGTGTAATTAATATGATATTTTCATATATTATTTTTATTAATTTTCATTGCGCATTATTTTATAGTCTTTTCATAAATTATTTATTTAAATTATTTTTACGTAACTGTTAATAAAAGTTAAGGGATTCTCATATCAGTTTTTTTGTGACATATCCCATAATCACCACATGTTTTACATTTTTGGGTGTATATAATACCCTATTGATATCTTTATTATTTTTTCATGATAATTAAGTTATTTACACATCCATCATAATTTCTACTTTTCATGGGATTTTCCTTCAAGAGATATCAATTCTATATGATTTTCTCTTCTTAATTTTATCTTGTTAAAATATATTCTGTATTCAGCAATTTTATTATTTATGGGTTATATATGATAACCCATTAATGTATTGTACCTTATGTTTCTTGTAATTAATAGTTTTTATGTATCTATCTCAGGATATGTCTTTAAAAACCTTTTGATTAAAAAATTACTCGCATTGAAATGTTACTCACCTCAAAATATCCTTCTTTTGAGAACAGTTTTTTGTTATGTACATATTATATATTATATGATGTATATAACCAAAATTATAACATATTATATATAATATATTCACATTAATAATATTTTAATCTTCATTTAATTTTCTATATTTTGATATAATTTAATTAAAATGTTTTCAGGTCTCTAATGGGATTGTAAACTTAAACATCTTTTATTGAGTTTTGATCATTGTTAACATTATCAAGTATTATATTTTTATCAAAATTAGGTTTGTTATTCTTTAAGAATATTCCTCTTCATATTTTGGTCACGTAAAGAGTATTCATTTCCTCGTAATGATATCCTATTCTAAATACAACTAATTGAATGAAAATAGTAGCAAAGGTGAAATTAGGCATAATAATCATGGAAAATAATGGTTGAGTATTAACTAGATCTTCAATGAGTACATGAGAGGAGGTACTTACTGAATAACTAGTCTGATACTCCAAGAGGATATTCTTTTGGTTGATCACATGATTTTTGATATATAAAAATTAATGATCATTTTCTATTTATAACCCCACACCAACAAATTAATCCTCTGTACTACCTTTGAACTATAATATGATATGGGTAATTTCCATTGCATTATAAATATTACAATTATTGTATATTCAAATAGATTTCCACATTATTTCATTAAAAGGAAAAGTATTGATGTTATATATATATACTATTACTAGAAAGATAACTATTCATTATTTCACCCAAATTATGTATGAGTCCCCTTATAGAATATTAAGATATTTATTTTTCAAGCACTCACCATATGTCTCAAGATAACTTATGATCTTGTTATTTAATTTATAGACTAGGTAATGTATGTACATACCATATACTATTATTATAATATAGATTTTTTTGGATGGCTAATTATAGATTATTATATATTTAATTATTATTCATACCTTTTATATGGTGAATTTATTCTACTTAATAATGTAATGGGTGGGGTATAGAATTTTAGGACCCCTCAAAGAGTCATTTTATCTCATAAGAGAATAGGTTTAGGTATTTGGTGTATTATAAACATTTAAATAATTACCTCTTGGTTGCAACTTGTATAGAATTAATGATATCTTGGATGTGTCCATGGTGATAATAATTATGATTTGTTCTAAGGCCTTGGTTGAAAGAGAAAGCTATTCCACATTATATATGACATCATAATAAATTTATTTATCATTATTTATGTCATTATTTACATTTCCATATTATCCATGGATATATTTAATTATCATGTTATTTTTTATATAACACATTTATTAATTATTCACTCTAACATAATGTGTATTCCATTTATATCCATGATAACTTTTATTGTACACTTCCCCTTACCAAGAATCTAACTCACTCTTTATTGGTATTCCTTTCCCTATGACACCAAGAAGGGGTCTTTGACTGAATACAAGTATGTACTAAAAGGAATCATAATTTTTTGAAGATGTTTATTAGATATGTGTCAATATTTCTATGGTAATTTAGAAAACATGTATGTATATCATCTATGGAAAACATATATGTATATCGTCTCCCAATACAACTAAACTATTCGACCATTTATGATGATATCACTTTATTTTTGTCAGTGTAATGTAGTGACCACTAGTTCTAGGATAATAAATTTATGGTAATTTCAAATCAATTAATGTATCCCCGTCAATTATAAAAATTATTATAAAATTCTAATCACACATTCTACCTCATCAATACAAATATAATAATATAAGGAAGGTTATACCTGAACATAATCTAAAAGAACTAAGCCCATATTTACACCCAACCACATCTCATGAAATAACCACATTATAGATGAATCCTTTCTTTATTTACTCATTATTTTGGTCAGTCGTTTCCTAATCAATGATTCGACTACCTCCATTCCCTATAAAGTGTGTAATTAATGTTAAATGTATGGAGATATTCCATCCAATATATCTACTAATTATTCAAGTTGATCGGATTGAAAATATACATCAATATCTTATGGTTCAAATAAACATTAAACCACTCCGTGAAATGGTAGTGGATCCATATTTTTATGCAATGCATCACATCCACTAACATTATTCTGAGATTGGGGAAATTCTTCTCATGAGTGAATAATTGGAAAGAGACATACTCCATGACATGATAGATCTTCATCGACATACACCCCAATATGTAACTGAAAGCATCAGAATAAAAAACGTAACCTTTAACTGATCAAGGGATTATCAATTTTGGCGGTGTAGTAAACCACACCATTAGCTCATCAAAATAAATTTGACACTTCTAAACCTATTCATACTTCTCCAACATTCAGTTGAAGGTTGTTAAGGGTGATGTTAATCTACCAATTACTGGAACAAAACACATGTAATTTCAAGTTAGTTTGAGGATGATAATATTATTAGGGACATTATTAGGATACTCCCTAGGAATCAATGAATAGATTTTTTTTGGATCCACTGAATGTAATTTTTCCAATATCACATAACCTATAAATGTCACTACCTAAATCCAAAACTGGAATTTAAATAATTCAAAATACAAGAATTTCTATTTCCTAGTTTTTTAAGAAACTACCCCTCCTATTCCACACCCAACCAATTCTCATCAAACAAACGCATCATAGATGAATACCCCGTTGATTTTATCAATATTTTGGCCAACATTTTTGGTCAATGTGTCAAATACAACATATCGATATACATGGGTGTAATCTATACCATAGATAAACGTATTTTAAAACTCCATCTGATATATCTATTGAATATTTATGTTTCTGTGAGTAAGAATATACATCAAACTATTTTGGTCCAAATATTCATTAAATCACCCCTAAAAATGTAAGTGGAAGAATATATTGAAGAAATGTATTACATCCACTAACTTGATGTCATGTGTGGGGAAATGTATACCATAAGTGAAAAATTATAAAGAGAAATACTCCACCACTTGATAGAGATTCATCAAGAAACACCCCAATGTGGAATTGGAAGCATAAATAATTAAATATATAACCTTAACTAGACTATGGGAGAATCAATATTGATGGTGTAGTTAGACTCACCTTAAATCCTCAAAATAACTCGGAAACTTCTAATCCAATTCAAAATTCAACACTTTTTTGGTGAATACTGTTAATGGTCAAAATAACCTAGAAAATTTATGAATGAAACACATGTAATATATAGTTAGGTTGGGGATTCTCTTATTCTTAAGATCATTTTTGGGCTTCTCCTAAGGAATCAATGATTAGATCTTTTATGGATCCCTTGAAACTCAATTTTCCAATATCACATGACCTGAGAATATCACTTCCTAAATCCATAACTATAATTTAAATAATTCAGCATGCATGAGGTTATTTTTTTCATTTTTATGGAATCTAAAATATTTTCTTCATGTCCAACCCTAGGTTTAGGGTAGTCGGAATATCATCTAAAAAAAATCCAAAATGAAGGAATATTTATTGGGATGGATGTTTTAGTTTATCAAACCTATGAAAAATGCATGAGTTTTGGTGTAATGGCCCGGACCCACCTGGTGCATTACTTTTCCAAAACACGGCTCCATAGAAATGGTGGCACCAGTCATGGGGGAACCAGTCACGGTGGCACTGTGACGGACGCACACCAATAACAGTGGCACCTTGAGGGTGGCACCGATCACGGTGGCACCGTGAGGGTGGCACCATGATGGTCTCACCCAGGTCACGGTGGCACCGTGACGGTGGCACAGTTGATGGTGGCATTGTGTCCTCACCGAGCGATCTTCATCCATTTTTACAGTTTCTGACTTTTTCCACTCATGCGACATATCTTTTAACGTAAAGATGATTTAATTCCCCTTTCAAAGCCATTTAAACCCTATAAATAATATCTAAAATCCCCCAAAAGTCAAGAAAACCTTAAACTTACCAAAATGTGTGGTTTTTCCTTGATGTCACACCCTTTGCTCGTACCAACCAGTTTCACCCCCGTTGTGTGTTTTCTTCCATTTAAAAGAGTCATACGGTTTATCTCACAGCCGTTATGCCACCACCCCTATGGGAATAATTATATAAGAATTAATCCCATCATGTGTAACCTCCCAACAACAAAGGAAACCATGAGCAGGCTTTAATGAAGTTCAAAATTCCTTATCCCGTAATAATAGAATTTCATCTTTATATCATGCTTGAGTTTCTTCCTTCCCCTTCTTGGCTGGATTTATTTCTTCAACCTGGTGCGCTTGGAGTCCCTCTTTTCTGAGGCTTGTGGTGCGCCTGTTCCAGAGTTTTTATGCTCATCCTTGGAGTCCCCGGAGTTCCTCCCCTGCATGTCACACATCCCCAGTTCTCGGCACATGGAGAAAGACTTCATCATTGATCATCCAGGTAGGGTTTCTTTCCTCTCTCCATACTGTGTATCATGCGGGGTGGGTATGCTACTATTTCTATGGTAATGGATGAAAAAAAACCTTAACAATGATAATAAATATAATATTAAAGAATGATTGGGTGCATTTGACAATTCGGTTGTATACTTTTATAATTTCTATATGTTGTGAATTGTATGTGCTATGCCCACTAAAAATCATGGTCGTTGGTGGTCTTTCCTTTCGCTCTAATGAACCATTGTATTCTATGATAATTGAATGGCTCAAACATGGGAATTTGGTTAATTATGTAAAATCGGAAATTAAATGAATGTCCAGTGGAAAACAATCCATTTGTGATTACCCCGATTAACCAAACAGAAAGAAGAAAAATTAATGAATGATGTACTTGAGTATGGAAACTTCATTATTCTCTCTTGGTGGCATGTGTGTTTGTTCAGCTCGATTCTTATGGGGTGACATGGATGAGGATGAGATCCTCTATTGTGGAACGGTTGTTGGTTGGGAATCTGATAGAATATGGGGTTGTATCTCGAGGCTTGGTTTGGTTCCTGGGATTTGAGGGAACTCACTGATCGTTTTGTTGTTGTGACATCACAAGAGAATCAGGTGTGAATGCTTAAATTACTATTTGGGTGTTTCTCTTTCTATGCCTTGTGGTTATGCCCGTTAGTTTCCGATTAGTGTAGAATTCACTCAAATGGGATCAGTTGAACATGAAAAAAAGAATGAGATAAATGGGAAATTTGTATTGGGAATGAGTTGTGACTTTCCCACGAGTGTTGTGCTTTTCATTTATGAATGAATAGTAACGAGGGTGTTTGTTCTTAGGTTGGCTTTGGAAACCCTAGGTTGGGGTGATTGCTTGTTGCCTATACATATAATTTTAGTTTTATGCTTATTATTCGTACCCCACCCAAGTTGAGAACTTACTTCCGAACACCCCCATTTCATGGGGGAGGGTGTTTTTTGCAACACTCTTATGAGTGGCTGGTTATTAGATCCCTTTTTAATCCATTTCCCAATTAGCCCAAGACTCTTCTAGTAGGCTGTGATGGCCTGAGGTCCATTATATCCCAAGATTATTCAGGCAGGGTAGTTGTGGTGGTTGGGTAGGTGTGTGCGGGAAGGTTGTTTCCCAAGAATCTTTAGGATGAGGCCAAGCTGTATTCGGGCATGGATGTAGTTTTTCGGGCCCAGGTGTTTGAGGGCATGGTTATGTATGGAGATTCTGGCCCAGGTGTTTTCGGGTGGGATGGTGATTGTGGCACAGGTGTTTGCGGGTGGGATGTGTGGCTTAGCCCAAGTGTGTGCTGGCGGGGAGTGGCAGTGGGACTGCGGTGAGAATGGCGGGATTGGTTGGATGCATAGGATGTCTTCAATAACCAGTGGGGAAGTGGAACGGGGTACCGAAATATTGATGGGCTATTACTATACATTACTTGACATGCGTTATTTGGGGATTGTGCCTTGGTGAGTCTTGGGTGGATAGTTTCTCTTGCTAGGTGCTTTGGTTGTATCTTTTATCACAGGGCATTAGAATGCCTCCCCACATGTGCACGAGAGTCTTTGGTTTTCCCTACTGAGTATACTTTTATACTCACCCTGCATATATAAAACTGCTTTCAGGTTTCCAGGAGGACTTCAGGGACTGTGTGGGGCCGTATTAGCTCAGACGTTGGAATAGTTTCAGTTGCTCTGTTTCTTTTATTTGTTACTTTACCATTGTAGTCTCCTGGTACCTTATGGTATTTACTTTTGTAACATGAATATGGGGACAATTTTCTTGGCTTTACTTTTACCCCCCGGTTTTGGTGTTTTTGGGTTTTACTATTTTATCTCCCGATCCTATTAAATAAAAAGGGTAATGCCTTCAATGTTGTGTGTGATTATATACCCTTGGTTCTAGTCGCCACTTTGGGACCTATTTAAGGTGGGTCTCAGGGGACATTATCTCTCCTTCAACTTGAAGAAGGAAGGGTCTAGAAAACTGTTGTCCCTTCTCTCATCGTGGTGAAGGTGAGTTGTGACAGAATCGTATTAGAGGAGAGAGGTTCAGATATAGGATGGAGTTTGGAGTGAGGAATAGTGAGGATTTTATGGGATGGTGGTGATCATGGTACGTGAAATAGGCCAGGGAAGACCGGCTAGGACATGTGATTTTAGGGCCCCCCATAATCCGATGAAAGGACTCTGGGCCTACCGAACGACCAAGTAAGGCTACACTGATTGCAGGGTAGAGACACTATGGAATGTATATGCATCATAATGACTTGTGTTCTTAGGTTTTATGGGTATTTTGGGGATTTAAAATAAATAATAAGTCTAAGTAAATTTAAGAAAAAATATTCTACACTACTCGGGATTAGGAATTCCTTGTTTACTTTGCAGCTACGGCACCTAGGAGATGACAACGAGTAGTGCGGGAGATCGAGGCCCAGAAGGATTACTTGGCTTATTGGCAGAGTGTTGACCGAGAGGAGGAGGACAATCAGTGGCAGAGGACGCTTCGTGCCTTTCAACGACAGACCCACAGGAAGTAAGAGGGTAACATCTCAAACATAGAGACAAAGAGCTAGCTAAAGAAGGTGGTGATAGCTTTTAGCTTGATCTGAGCTCTGATGGAGTACTGGGTACCTCTGGTTGTAAACTTGATGCATGGAGCAGTGCATCAGTGGTGGATACTTTATCTTGGAGAGAAGAGGTAGGCTGAGGTTATGTAGGCTGACTTCGAGAAGGAGTTCCGGGCGGAATTCATCTTTTCCACGATGATGGCTGAAAAGAGGCAGGAACTACTCTCCCTCTAGCAGGGGAGTATGTTAGTGAGAGAGTTGGGGATCATGTTCAAGAATCTCCTTCAATTTTCTCCTGACCTTTTTCTGGATGAGGAGTCTCAGGTGAGACATTTGGAGGAGGCCCTTCGACCTTCCCTCAAGTATGTTGTCACTCCCTCCACCCTACCGACATATTTGGAGGTCCAAAATAAGGATAAAGTGGTGTAAAGGATGAAAACGCTGGGAGGTGTATCACGAATGGGAATCTCGTTGGGCTCGTCAAAGGGAAAATCCGTCAGCAGCAGGCCTCCAACATCAGGGCCCTCTACTTTTCGACCAGTAGGAAGCATGCCTCAGCTGTTACAGTTCCGATATCCCAGCTCTCGCCCATTCCTTTCAGGCCTAGGGCCGAGATGCTTCATCTGTGGAAGCCATGGGAACCTTAGGAATCAGTTCCCGGATAGAGTATAGTATAGAGAGGGTGGTAAGGTTCAACACCCACCTCAGTCGTAAAAGCTTCTAGATAGGCCCTTTCAGCAGAAACAACAGGGGAAGAAAGCTCCTACTCCTCCCAGGGTAGGCATTGGAGGAGGAGGCTGACCTCATGGCGCTCCTCAGGGACCTCGACTACGGCATAGTCGGGGAGGTGGCTGACAGCCGAGGGGTTGGGGAGCTAGGTATGGACAGTTACACACCTCATAAGTAGTAGCTCTAGCAGGGCCAGAAGTCATCCAAGGTACGATCAACTTGTTTAAAACTCTTTCCTATGCCTTGTTTGATACAGGATATTCACACTCCTTTTTTGCACCCAGTATGGCCCGTGCTCTGGGTTTAGATTCTGAGAGACTTCCAGTGCCCCTGGTGTTGAGCACACTATTCGGAGGTCAGACCAACTTGTCTTATGTTTTCTGAGGGTGTAAACTGATGATAGGCCCACATCAGTATATCATGGATCTTCTACTGTTGTAGATACATCCATACGATGTCATCCTAGGCATTGACTGGATGTTCTATATATGATCCTTCATTGACTGCTTCCGAGGAAGGGTTGTGTTTTCAGATTTGGGCGGCCAACGTGTAACTTTCATCGGTGAGGGGGGTTTCCAGAAAAGAAGGAGATGAGAGGAGACCCTACTTTCCTTGTTATCTAAACTATCAATGGAGTCGGTGGATGTAGAAATAGAGGAATTCCTAGGGATCGTCAGTGAGTTTATAGACGTCTTCCTGGAGGATGTGGTGACTCTACCCCCTCGACATGATGTTCATTACAAGATAGACTTTCAACCTGGTGCCCATCCGATTTCGATAGCTCCCTACCATATGGAACCTTTCGAGTTACAGGAGTTGCGGATTTAGATTTAAGATTTGATGAAGAAGGGTTTGATTCGACCAAGTGTGTCACTATGGGGTGCTCCAGTCTTATTTACAAAGATGGCAGATGGTGGTCTTAGGTTGTGCATAGACTACCAGAGACTGAATCAGGAAACGATCAAGAACCGTTACCCTCTCTCGAGTATAGATGACCTTTTCCACCAGTTAAAAGGGGATGGGTGGTTCTCCAAGATTGGCCAATGGTCAGGATATGACTAGTTGAGGGTGAATTAGGGTGACATCTTGAAGGCTACCTTCAGATGCAGATATGGGCACTTTGAGTTTGTGGTCATGTCGTTTGGCGTTACGAATGATCCAGCTGTGTTCATGGGGCTCATGAAATCCGTCTTCCGGAAATAACTAGATTGGTTCGTACTCATGTTTATTGATGACATCCTGATCAACTCAAGAAAAGAGGAGGATCTTACTGAGCACCTGATAACAGTTTTAGAGGTCCTCTTCCAACAACAACTCTATGGGAATTTGTCCAAGTAAAAGTTCTGGACGTGAGAAGTGCACTTCTTTGGGCATGTGGTGTCCAAGCAGGGAATAGCAGTGGACCCATCAAAGGTCGTGGCAGTTGTTTCTTGGGCAGCACCCAAGAACGTGGCAGAGGTTCATAGTTTCCTTGGACTAGAAGGTTACTATCGTAGGTTTGTGCCCAACTTCTCCCTAATTGTAGCAACTTTGATAGGTTTGACCAAGAAGGACTAGGAATTCATGTGGAATGGGCAGTGCGAGGCAGCTTTCAGATTTCTGAAGGAGAAGTTGGTAAGTGCCCCATTATTGAGGTTTCTAGAAGAAGGGGCAGTGTTTGAGGTGTTTTGTGATGCTTCAAGACAAGGCCTCGTGTGTGTGCTGATGTAACGACAAGGGGTGATCTCTTATGGTTCTAGATAGTTGCATCCCCATGAGCGTAATTATTCCACACACGATCTAGAGCTTGCAGCAGTCGTATTTGTACTGAAGTTGTGGCAGTATTACCTCATCAGGGAGCGCTTTGTGGTTTTCACATATCAGAAAAGCATGAAATATATCTTCTACCAGTGGGACCTGAACTCACGGCACCAAATGTGGATGGAGTTCTTTCAGGAATACGACTTCGAGATTTCCTACACCTCAGAAAAGGGGAATGTGGTGGCCGATGCCTTGAGAAGGAAGTCGCAGAAGGATGCGGTTCGAGAGTGGCAGATGCTTTGAAGGAGATGGAGGAGTTGGATGCCCTACACCTGGATGTGTGGATGGATGGTGGTAGAGGTTGCCTATATCAGATTATTGTGTAGTCTTCTGTACAGTGGTAGGTGGAGTAGTCTTAGTGGGGAGACATAGAGAGTGAAGTGTTTCATGAACGGGTTAACCAAAGCAATGATCCAGAAGGGTGGATGGAGGATGGTCAGAATCAGATTCTTTTTTGAGGGAAATTGTTTGTTCCTGAGGTGATGAATGAGTGGGTTCTTGGTGAGTTCCATAACAAACCCCTCGTAGTCCACCTGGGAGTTTCAAAGATGTACCAGTGTCTGAGGAGTCAGTTCTGGTGGCCCGGGGTAAAGCGGGCGGTGGTAGAGTTCGTGACAAGTTGCCTAGTGTGTCAGCAGGTGAAGGATGAACACCGTGTCCTAGGTGGTCTGTTACAAACTTTATATGTCTTCTAGTGGAAGTGAGATGACATTTTGATGATTTTGTCACATGGCTACCCAAGGTTCAAGGAGGCTGCGACGCTATCTGGGTAGTGGTGGACCGGTTGACAGAATCGGCTCAATTTTTTGAGATCAATGAGTGGGGTGTAGTGGATGCCTTATCACGGAGGTATGTGGATGAGTTGGTGCGGTTTCAAGGATTTCTGAGGTCCATAGTCTCAAATAGAGATGCACAATTTACCTCACAAATCGGGAGAGAACTGCAACATGCTTTTGGAACCCAAGTACGTCTTAACACTGCCTTTTATCCACAGACAGATGGACAGACAGAGTGCACCATCTAGACATTGGAGGATATTCTATGAGAATGTATTCTTGACTTTGGGGGATCATGGGTGCGACACTTTCCTATGGTAGAGTTTTCCTAAAATAATAGCTATCACTCTACCATTGGAATGGCTCCGTTTGAAGCTTTTTAGGGAATACCATGTCGCTCACCCATGTGCTAGACTGAGGTTGGGGAAATAGGTGTTCTTGGCCTAGAAGTGGTGCAGAGCACAACAGAGAAGGTTCTTCTTATGTGGGAGAGGATGAAGGCGGCTCAAGACTGGAAGAATTCATATGATGATAATAGGAGGATACCCTTAGATTTCGAGGTTGGGGACCACATATTCTTGAAGGTCTCCCCTCAGCGTGGACAACAGAGGTTCAGCAGGGGGAGTAAGATTTATCCAAGGTTCATCGGACCCTTAGAAGTGTTGTGGCAGGACGGGCAAGTGGCTTATCAGCTAGCTCTACCACCGCCGCTTCTGGGAATACATGAATTCTTCCATGTGTCACAACTCTGACAGTATCTACATGACGATTCGCACGTCCTCAACTGGGGAAAGATGGACATCGAGGCCGATGTGACGTTTGCAAAAATGCATGTGGGAATCGTGGATTATGAGGAGAGGGTGCTCTGTGGATAGACCACTCCTTTGGTTTGTGTGTTGTGGAGGCATGGAAGGCTCAAGGAATGTACCTGGGAATAGGAAACGCAGATGCGCGCCCAGTACCCAGAGCTGTTTTGAGTTTGTTCTGTTTTGTTTGTACTTGTTTGTAATGGAATGTTTTACTTGTCAACTATGGAACATGCATTTTTCCTTGTTCTGTGGATGTGTGTGAAGTGTCCTGACTATGGGGAGGGGAGGACCTGATCCCTAATCAAGACACATTAAGGTGGATACGATTAAACCTGTGCGATAGAGTCATTGCCACCCAAAGAGGATAGTATCATGACATGGAGAAAGAAACTCCCTAACCGATATGACTGGACAGTTTGACCTTTGAATGTTGCCTGATTACTTGAGGGAGTTGTGTTCCTAGATTTTTATGATGTTCATTGTAACACCCCATGCTTCCATGGAACGCTCCTCTTTGAATAATAGAGCAGCGTGTGTTGTACGCAACCTCGAGTTCTAATGCACCACGACCAATAAAAGTAGCAGTTATGAATAGTAATAACCACCTTTTGAAATTATATATATATTACATTTCAAAATGGACTTCATTTTTGGATTCGTAATATTGAAATTAGCCTATGTTGAATTTTTGGTACTTTTCTGAGAACTTCCAATTTTTTATGAATAGTGATAATACTTAAAAACAACTTTTTTAATCAAAATAATTTATAGTGACAACTTATACTATTGAGTGGTTTTAAAGTATAATTAGAATATATTTTTACTATTTTATCCAATGGTGGTCATTAGAATTAATTTAACATTGAAATTAGACATAAACAATTGTCAATCGTTTGATACATATTGTTTCTTAAACACACGCTATTTGTTGTGACAATGGGAATTAATTATAAAATTAATTAATGCAACTTATATGTTTGGAATTTTTTAAAATAGACATAATTTTTGGATTCAGAATATCAATTAAAGCTTTGGGTGAAATTTTGGAATTGTTCTGAAAAACTTCAATTTTTGATGAATAGTGAAACCAGTAAGTGGTAGTTAAAAAAACTGATTTTTCGTTTAAATGAAACATTACCACTTATGTGATTTGATTTTCAAAAATCCGACATACATGGTTGTCATTAGGAAGTAAAATGTGGTTCAATGGGATTAAAATAATTTATTCTTGAATAGAAACTTTTAAGTGAAATTAATCGTGATTAAAGGTAATTAGTGAAATTTAAGGTAAAAATAGTATTATAAAAATATGGAATGACCTTTACACTTATCCAACCACTATTGGATGTATCATGGCCGACCAAGAAAATCCATGGGTCAACTTGGGGACCCCATGGAGCCACTTTGGTAGGAAAATGACATAAATAACTTTTTATTTAATGTTAAAATAAAAATGTCACAAACATAAGTTGTTTTACTAAAACAATTTTTAAATAGGGATATACAAGTCATATTTTTGTCTATAAATATTCATTAGAAAGATAAAACGATTTAATACATCATGAGATTTTTTTTATAATTTTTAGACATTAAATAAATTAAATTATTTATGACACCATGATGATGCAACGATTACCTCATTAATTAACAATTTTAATAAAATGAAAGGATAATGTAAACTATAAGGCTTACACTTGTCAAAAACCTATTGGATGTGGAGATTTAAAACCCTTATCACCTTATCCTCAAAATATATCATTGTGGGACCTATAAAATCCGAAAAGAATTTCTTAATAATGTAACTTTTCATGACATTCCAAGAGTGCCCCTCATCTCCTCTTATAAAAGGCCCCCACCTCTACCACCTTATCCACACTTTCAAGCCATTTTTCTCGGCCAACCTCTGCCCAAATACTCTCCAAACATCCCTATATTACTCCTAGAAGCCTCCCGTTGGGCAGAATTTTTCCCAAATAAGCCTTTGGCTCAAATCAAAAGAGTTAACCGATTTTAAGGTAATGTCTTCTCTTATGTTATTTGTTTTATTTTGCTTCTCCAACCACGTAAAATCTTTTTATCCATTTCTTTTGTAACAACACCAGTATCCTCAATATACTAGGATGTTGTTATAAGAATTATTCAGGCTACACTTACACACACTTACATCTAATGGTTAAAGAACATACTGTTTCTGTGGATGGCGAATTTCTGCCTCACGAAATAATGATTGTTCAACACTCATGTAACACCTCTAATGGTGGCCATTTTGATGAAAATATTTTCATATATGATATATATATTATGTTTATGTTTTCCTTATGCTTCTTTATTTCTCATTTGTGGCATACTTTATGATTCCATTATGGGTAAATGCGATAATTTCGTTTTAGGAAGTGCGGACTACCACCCCCTCAAAGTGATTTGAATCGTTAATGCCATATGTGGGATGTATAAAGGATGGAGTAAATGGTATTATACACTATATTATACTGTAATTATATTATACATTTATATCATTATGATTTAATTCCATTAAATACGAAATAGAAATGAAAGTAGCGTTCATGCATATGTACGGCTTACCGTCTCCATGAACGGTGCATTTCATTTCTTATCTCTAAATGTTATGTAATATTATAAATGAATGTATATACTGGATGATATATATGATATCTACATCCTGAATATAATTCTGGATATAATGGATATTTCACCACATGAACAACTTGTAATTATAAGAAGTTTATTTTTGACTCAAGTACCAAAGATCGACAAAATGACCGTTATTAACTTAAATAATTACATAATGTTCATAACATGGTAATAAGTGATATAAAACGAATAAAAAACTTGATAAATGTTCTTAAGCAATTATAAATTAACTCTATTTTATTATTTAGGAGGTTAAAAAACAGTCGAGTCATGACAGGACGCAAGGTAATGGAACTTCTTAACCAAATTTCTATTCTTTGGGCTAATCTCCTACTTTCAAATTATGTCATGATATTATTATGTCCTATCTTGTATTTCTACATTATTTATGTGTACTTATATTGAATAAAAATAATACATCTACTTTATTTAATATAATGATCTTTTTAAGGGTCTTCGTCCCAATCTCCTTTCATTGAGGCATATTTTGTTTTATACACAACTTTCTTTTATATGGTGTATAAACCCCTTTGACTTTTACTTTTATTCAAAAAGGAATCTTTTTTACAAAGAGTTTTACTAAAAAACAAATGGAATGTTTTTGTATTACGTATGTGGTGACAATGACTTCCCCGCCGCCGTGACCATTATTTGTGTTTCAACTTCCTCTACAAGCCACAACTTTTTTTTAATGAAAATTAGATACAAAGTTTTAACATTCTTTTATTTTGGTAATGAAAATGGTTTTGAAAGTGTTTTTATTATATCAATGTGTTGTATTGATATCTTGTGATTGAAATGTGGAAATTTTATGTTTCCTTTATGCATGTTTTATGTGATACGATTATGTTATGGTTTATGATATGTTTAAACCTGCTCATATGAGGAATGCATTGGACTTAATAAGTGACGGGTGGAGCCCACTATAGCTCCTCGATGCATCGGAAGGTCTCATGAGACAAACTACTGTCTTGGCACGAGGCCTTGAAAAAATCTTATTTGTGGTCTTGGCACGAGGCCTTGGCTATGTGGTTATAATAGTCTGGCATTATGTATTCCATCATTATGAAAGTGGTTATTGATATTGCATGTGATTGTTCGACCAGTAGAATATCTATGTGAAGAAGTAAATGGCATTATCTTATTTTACTTTTTCCATATTATGTTGAAGTTCAAGTTTTAAAGGATTTTGTTTTAGTTATACATTGCCTTAAATGTTTATGTTTATTGATGAAAGCTTCTGCTATATTGTTATCCTTACTGAGCATCTGAGCTCACCCCTTTCAATGTTTATTTTTTCAAGGATGTGATGAAGTATTATTGTAATGACCTGCAGGGATAGTCTGAAGGGGATATGAGTGTGGAAAATTGAGACTCTGTTATTGTAGTTTTTCACTTTGTGATTTAATGTAACATTTATGAATGTATCTAGGGTTTCTAAGGCTACTAAACTAATCGGTCTTTCGAGACTTGATCTTTTTTGATCATGCCAACGTTAGGAAGTAATGCACCGACTCCAGGTAACTGGGGTCGGGGCGTTACATTCACTCTTGAGAGGTATATTTCGAGGTGGTTTTTCGGAAACCCTCTTTTCTTTGGGTCTAGTTTTGTTTCTCGAAGGAGAGAATAGTTTGAGAGGTATCTGATTTAATGGCTCAGACCCACCTGGTCCATTACTTTTCCAAAACACTGATCCGCCGAAATGGTGGCACTGGTCACAGGGGAACCAGTTACTGTGGCACCATGACAGACGAACACCAGGCATGGTGGAAATGGTCACGGTGTCACCATGATGGTGGCACCGTGCTGGTCACTCATCGGTTACTGTGGCACCCGGACGGTGGCACCGGTGATGGTGGCACCGTGTCCTCACCAAGCGGTCTTCGTCCCTTTTTCCAGTTTCCAACTTTTTCCGCTCCTGCAACATATATTTTAACGTAAAGATGATTTAATGCCCCTTTAATATCCATTTAATTCCCATAAATAATATCTAAAATCTTTCCAAAGTCAAGAAAAACATAAACTTACCAAAATGTGTGGTTTTTCTTCAGTGTCACACCCTTTCCCCGTACCTACCAATTCCGCCACAATTTTGCATTTTTCCTCTATTTAAAATAAACTGTTTAATTCACATCTATTATGCCAACAACCTAATAGGGATAATTAAATAAGAATTAGTCCCATCATTTGTAACCTCCCAACCATGATGTAAACCGCGATCCGACATTAAAGCGGTTTAAATTTACTTATCCCATAACAATAGAATCTCGTCTTTATATCCTTCTAGAGTTTCTTCCTTCCCCATATTGGCTAGATTTCTTTCCTCTCCATGGTGTGCTTGAAGTCTCTCCTTCCCGACGCTTGTGGTGTGCCTGTGCTGGAAATTTTCTTGCTCGTCCTTGGAGTCCCTGGAGTTCCTCCCCTGCAAGTCGCGCATCCTCAGTTCTCAGAGTGTGGATAAATACTTCATCGTTGATCATCCAGGTATGGTCTTACTTCGTCTCTACTTATTGTGTATCATGTGGGGTGGGTACGCTACTGTTTATAGGGGAATGGATGAAACCAAACATTTAAAAAGATAAAAAATATACTATTAAAGAATGATGGGGTGAGTTTGAAAATTCTGCTATAATCTTTTATAATATCTATATATTTTGAACTGTATGGGATATGCTCCTTGAAAATCATGGTTGTTGGTGGTATTTCCTTGTGCACTAATGAACTTTTTTCTTCTGTGATAATTGAATGGATCCAACATGGGAATTTGGTTAATTATGTAAACTCGGAGATTAAATGAATGTCCAGTGGACACAAAACCTTGGGTGATCACCCCGGTTAACCAAATAGAAAGAAGAAAAGTTAGTGAATGATGTACTTGAGTCTGGAAACTTTCTTGTTCTTTCTTGGTGGCATGCCTGTTTGTTCTGCTTGATTCATATGAGGTGATGTGGATGAGGATGAGATCCTCTATTTTGGCATGGTCATTTGTTGGGAATCTGACAGAATGCGAGGCTGTATCTCAATTCATGGTTTGGTTCCAGTACTTTGAGGGATCTCACTGATCCTTTTGTTGTTGTGACATCACAAGAGAACTGGGTGTGAATGCTTAAATTATTGTTTGACTGTTTCTCTTTCTCAAGCTTGTGGTTATGCCTGTTAGTTACCCAATAGTATATAATACACCTAAATGGGATCACTTGAACATGAAAACAATAATGAGTTAAATGAGAAATTGGTTTGGGGAATGAGTTTTGACTTTCTCATGAGTGTTGTTCTTTTCTTTTATGAATGAATAGTAACGAGGGTGTTTGTTCTTAGGTTGTCTTCGGAAACCCTAACTTTGGATGAGTTCTTGTTACCTATAAAAATATTTTTTTTTTTTTTTATTCATGCCCCACCCAAGTTGATCACTTAGTTCCAAACACCCCCTTTTCATGGGGGAGGGTGTTTTTTCCAACACATTATTAGTGGCTTGTTATTAGCTCATTTTTTACTCCCTTTCCCAAATAGAGAAACACTCTTCAGGTGGGCTGTGATGGCCTAAGGTCCATTATAGCCCAAGATTCTTTGGGCAGGGTAGTTGTGGTGGTTGGCCCAGGTGTGTGAGGGTAGGTTGTTTCCCAAGAATCTTCAGGGTGAGGCCCAGGTGTCTTTGGGCGTGGAAGTAGTTGTTCTGGCCCAGGTGTTTGCGGGCTTGGTTACGTATGGTGATTGTGGCCCAAGAGTTTGCAGGCGGGATAGTGATTATGGAACAGGTGTTTGCGGGTGGGATGTGTGGCTGTAGCCCAGGTGTGTGCGGGCAGGGAGTGGTAGTGGGACTTCGATGAGAATGACAGGATTGGTTCGATGCATAGGATTTCTTCAATAACCAGTGGGAAAGTGGTGCGGGGTACCCAAATATCGATGTGCTATTACTATACATTACATGAATTTAATTATTTGGGGAGTGTTCCTTAGTGAGGATTGGTTGGATAGTTTCCTTTTCTATGTGCTTTGGTTGCCTCCTTTCTCACAGGGCATTAGAATGCCTCCCCACTTGTGCATGAGAGTATTTGGTTTTCCTTATTGAGTATACATGTATGCTCACCCTGTGTATATAAAACTACTTTCAGGTTTCCAGGAGGACTTGAGGAACCATGCGGGGTCATACTAGCTCAGACGTTGGGAAAGTTGCAGTTTCTGTTTTACTTTTCTTTGGTACATTACCTTTATAGACTCCTTGTACCTTGTGGTATTTACTTTTGTAACATGCATATGGGGACGATTTTCTTGGCATTACTTTTACCCCCCAGTTTTGGTGTTGTTGGGTTTTACTATCTTATCTCCTGATACTATAAAATAAAAATGGTAATTTATTCCATCTTGTGTGTGATTCTATACCCTTTGTGCTTGGCCCCACTCCGGGACCTATTAAAGGCAGGTCTCAGGGGTCATTATCTCTCCTTCAACTTGAAGAAGGAAGGGTTTGACAATCTGTTGTCCCTTCTCTCATCTTGGTGAAGGTGGGTCGTGACAGTTGGTAAGGATGAATAGTATAACCAAATAAACATTATACCTATACATACTCCTAAATGTTTTTGTGGGAATATTTTCATTCCAAACCCTCAATTGATGGTCTCTTGATTTGAGATTGATCTTTGAAAATTACTAGGATTTCCAAGGATAATAAAAAAAATCATTTCTAAGATATATATATATATATGTATATATTTGTTTTTCACTTATTTTAAATTCTGATAATCTATGAAAATTATAATTCTTACATCTTCCTAATTTTCAAATAGAACGAGGTACACCTACGGTGTCACACACAGTTTAATAAATTCTTTACATTCATGTTCCTCTAACATAGTTTTCAACTCATTAAACTTAGAAGGAGCTATCTAATAAGAATAAAAGAGAGATGGGTCTCATTATGAGATGTAAATCAGTAGATAAATCTATATCCCACTAGGAGATAAAGGTATAAAATCATCTGTAAAGACCATGGGATACCAACCTACCATCTCTAATAGATAAATAATTGATCCCCAATCCACTGACTAAAATTGAAACATCAATAACTTGATTGAGTTCAAAAAAACATACGATACTACCAGTAGCCACCCTGACCTAGATTTCTGTAGACCCTACAAGACATGAATTTCCCCTTCACGAGATAATAAATGAAACAAAGAACTTGTATCAATCAATATGTGCCTTCAAATGTATCATCTAGTTAATGTTAATAATTATATAACAATTTTTATTTCAAGGATGATGAAATCACACATAATCTCAAATTCAATAATCACAACATTAAAGTCTATAATCTTGATTCTCTACTACATAATCATTCCCAAAATAGTGGAAATATCAATTACATTTGACATAAACTCTATTCACATCCCCAAAAAAATAAATTTTAATGAAATTAGTGATTGAGATATAGTTATGTCAAATCAATTTGTCATATTGATGATGTATTAAACATTGTAACATAAATTGTTGTTAGCTCAATCACTAACTTCTCTAACACATGTTATTCCATTGAAATGTTCATAGATTCTGACCCTCCCAAAGATCACTTATCAAAATGAGTTCCATCTTTTATCCAAGGGAGAGACCTGACTCCCTTTAATGTGTCTAAATGAACCTATGAACACATTATATCAGGATAAACCATATTTCTACCCTATCTGGGATACCTATAATAAATATAGAGACCCCTTATTCATCTAAAATGATGGCAATTATTCAAATAATCCATGAATTCAATCTTGGTATTTTCTATACATAATCATTAAAAACATACTATGAACTTCAATCATAAAAATGCACCAAAAGTAGATCTCGGACACTATTTGCTAGTATTAAATCTCAATTGAGTTTCATCACATTTCATATTTATAGGTGAGTAAGAGTTCTAACCTACCCTATATTAATGTATGTACCAATCATACTGAACACATTGACTATATATGTCTCAACCATTACCGCCTTGTACACCAATTATATATAGTTCTATATATGGAGAAGAATAATCCTTGATCCAATCCTTAGTTTTCAAAACTATTTAAAAATTTAGAGCCTTTATATATTTCCCCATCATAGAATAAATTGAAAGAAGAATCAAATCAGAAAATATTGGGGCATATTTCATAACAGAATGCACATTTTTCTTTGAGAATGACATACTCCATTTCCGTAGGAAAATGTAAGGTATTGAGATAGAAAAACTAGTTAGACATCTATTCGAACATATTAATTGAAATATTTTTATTGATCTTAGCTCAAACAATCAAATGCCACCACCTTCGACTAGGCCATTTAAGAACAATTATGGATAAAAAATTCATTATTGTCTAATTGTTGACCTCACGTGTTTTGATAATCCCAATATTGTATTCATATGTTTTGGCAATCCCAATTATGTGTTCATATATTATGCTATTTACAATTACTGTTGATCTACACTTTAATTCTTTCAAATCGATGATCAATTTAATAATAATGTTAGAATAATTTCTGATTTATGTTAATCTCGATTATCCATGTTTATATAAGTTTTGAAATGAATCTAAGTGAATTAGATGTGTTTTGCATAAGACATTCAAGTGTAAGACTCACTGACCTGAATAGAGCTACCAATGTGAATGACTGTATAGAGCTACCGATAGACACAGAGCTACCGATAGACAGATAGCTACCGACAGCCAGAGCTACCGATAGACAGATAGCTACCGACAGCCAGAGCTACCGATAGACGGATAGCTACTGATAGCCAGAACTACTGATAGACAGAGAGCTACCGATATGCATAATAGCCAGATCTACCGATGCATAGAGCTACCGACAGCCAAGAGCAACCGATGGAACTAAGTTCATCGAGCTACCGATAAGAGCTACCGATAAGAGCTATCGATAAGAGTTTGAAGAGCTACCGATGGAAGATCCTACACAGTGTCAACCGTACACGTCAACAAACAAACGACTACCTATAATTAACTGCGGAGTCAAATCCTATATCCTCGACACTATTTGTTTATCACACTAACGGCTACATTTGTTACTTTTGATGCATTTAATGTTATTAAATGATTTCTGTTTCCATTTCAGGAAACCGTACCAAGTACGATTGAAAAGGATAATCATTCCTTCTTATCAGCAAAAAGGCATAAAGGTATAAAGGGGGTAAATGTGAAAGAGATAAGAGATAGAAGAAAAAAACCAAGAACAACGTGTATGTATTAGTGAATCAAGACAAGAGACTTGAAGAGATTGAGCACACAGGAACACACTCGCGATCAAGCTCAAAACGTGCCAAGAACAACTAGAGAACTTACACTCACAAGACTACTACTACTAGACTCCAGAACACAGAACATACATCGAGCAATCTATGCTAATGAAGAACTACACAGAACACTTCATTTTCTGAGCCGATAACCAAGCTGAACCTGGAAGCACTGAAAGAAGAAACGATACTCTGTTTTTCATTCAAATACCAGAGAAGGACTCAGAACCATTTCTGATCAAATCCAAAGGAGTCGAGAGCTGCACTGCAATCACTAGAACCATTCTAAACTCTATATCTTTCTCTAAGTGATTTAGTATTTTCATTATGAACAGTGTGTAGCCTGTTAATTATTACACACACACACTGTCTCTTGATCCTTAACTGGAGGATTTGTAAATCCTCACTCACAATCTTTACATCCTTTATTTCCCACTGTGGATAGTGGTAGAGGTCGAGTGTGACCTAGAAAGCTTTGAGCTATTATTTGTTATCCCACGTATAATTTTGGTAGAGGTCTCTTGACCTGAATAGTGTGATCACGGTTGTTAACCCAGATCCAGGGTGTGGATCACTTTATATAAATTTTGAGAGGACTAAGTCTCGGCTTGAGACTGAACGTCTTGGTTAACTCTTGTGTTTTTAGTTAAAATCTATATCCATACTATATACATTTATTTCATATTCCGATACTATTAATTTGAAATATAATTTATTTTCAAAGATACTTTGATAGTTAAACTCGCAAGTGTTTATATTTATTGTAAACCAGTAAGTTAGTTTCAAAAGATAATTTAATCATAAGATTAAGTTAACTGAGAATTAATCAATCTTTGAGAAACTAATTGAACCTTTATAATCTGAATAAATTCACTACAGTTTAATTTGTTTTTGAAATTGGGGGATTTTAATAGAAATTGTATTTAGCAGAAATTTTAATTGGAACTCAATTCACCCCCCTCTTGAGTGTCCACTCCGACCAAAATTTGGTATCAGAGGAGGGTGTGTGTTCTGAAAAAAAATTTATTTAATCTCTGCTTTTCAACTGTGATTTTAGTTGTATTTTAAAGTTCTTAAAATTTCTGTTATTTATAAATTTTTATCTCTTTAAATTTTTTTTATAATGGATAATAGACTTGAGGGTACTGATAATAACCGGCCACCTTTCTTTAATGGAAATAAATATGATCAGTGGAAACTTAAAATGAAAATTCATCTAGAATGCATGAGTTTTGATATTTGGACTGCTATTGAATCTGAATACAAAATTCCCATTACTGATAGATCTACCTGGGATGAACCTACAAAGACTGCTTACAATAATAATTGTAAAGCTATGAATGCTATGTACTGTGCTCTAGGCGATGAAGAATTCAACATAATTTCTGCATGCAAAACTGCTTTTGAAATTTGGGATACCTTGGCTATTTCGCATGAAGGAACAAATAATGTTAAAGAAATGATATTGAACACTTATACTATTAAGTATGATAATTTTAAAATAAAGTCTGATGAACCTATTTCTGACATGTATCTCAGGTTTAATGTGATAGTCAACACGATGAATTCACTCGAAAAAGCTGTTTCTGCAAAGGAACAAATTATGAGAATCTTGAGATGTCTACCAGACCGATGGAGAGGCACATCTGTCTCAATCAGAGAATCATGTGACATTGCTGCTCTACCTATCAAATAAATTTTTGGAAAATTTATGATGTATAATGAAGAGCTCAAGGTAAACAAAGAGGAAGATTATGAACCGAAAAGAAAATCTGTAGCTTTCAAGTCTACTGCTTTGAAGAGTAAGGAGAAAGAGAAAATACAAATGGAGGATGGGAGTTCAACAAGTGAAAACTCAGAGTATGACAGTGATGCAAAAATGGCTCAGATAGCCAGGAGATTCAATAAGTTTTATAGGAAAAAGAAATTCTTTAGGAAAACAAATTACAAAGGAAAGTATGATCAACAAGGAAAATGGAAAAAGGATTGGAAGAAAGATGACAGGACTGATGAAGTTGTCTACTACGAATGCAAGCGAAAAGGACATATCAAAGAAGACTGTCCAAAGTTAAAATTCAAAAAGAAATATGATTACAAAGACAAGAAGTACAAGAAAGCCATCAAGGCTACCTGGAGTGCTTCAGAAGACATCACAAGTGAAGCCAAATATTCGGACTCTGAAAGAAATCGAGCCAACATGTGTTTCATGACAAATAATTCTGAGGTAACATCTGACACTCCTGTTTTAAATTAATATTTTTCTGGATATGATTCTGATTCGGAAAACATGTAAAAATCTGAACTATTTGAATACTGTGACATGTTAGAAGAAACATGTAATGATCTTAAAGACAAATACAAATGTTTAAAGAAACAGTATGCTTTAAGTGTTAAGCATAAATCTGATCTTGATATAGAAAAGGAAAAGAATGCTCAACTATTAAAGGAAAATTCAGAACTGAAACTGTCAAATGAGAAACTCAGAAAGGACTTAGAAAAATTCAAAAATGGAAAGGATTCTCTAACTCAAATTCTAGGAAATCAAGTTGAACCTAGATATTCTACTGGTTTAGGATACCAACCTGGATAGAGACAGTTCACCAGAACCCGATTTATTCCTAAGTCTGAATTTTTTTTTCTAGTTCCAGTTTTGGAAATTCATATGCTTCAACAGGATATTCATATGGTTATAGACCAAATAAAGTTTATCTTTCAAAATCGGTTACTTCTATTAATTGTATGAAACCAATAAAACAAATCTGGGTACCAAAAGCCCAGATTTCTAACCTATCTGGACCCATGAAAATCTGGGTACCAAAGTCATTTCCTGTTTAAATCTGTTTTGTAGGAGACCTACTTGAAGAGATGTCACAAGAAGATATGGTATTTAGATAGTGGGTGTTCAAGACACATGACTGGAGATTATTCTTGCTTCTAGAGCTTAATAAAGGTTGATGGAGGTCATGTCACCTTTGGTGACAACTCTAAAGGAAAAATCATCAGCCTAGGCCAGATTGGTAACACTGACTCAATATTAATTTCTAAAGTTTTATTCGTTGATGGACTTAAATATAACTTGCTTAGTATATCTCAATTATGTGATGATGGTTTCAATGTCAAGTTTGAAAATGATTCCTGTGATGTTTTTAACTCCAAAAATGCTTTAGTATTTTCTGCTCTAAGGAATGAAAATGTTTATGCTGTTGATTTAAATTCTTTAGCTAAACAAAATATTCCTTGGTTGAATGCTTCTCATAAAGAATCTTGGCTATGTCACAGAAGATTAGGACACTGCAACATTCACTCACATAGAAAACTGGCTAGGAAAAACATAGTTAGAGAGTTACCTAAATTAGAATTCCCAAATGACAAAGTGTGTAATCCCTGTCAAAAGGGAAAAAAACACAAAGTTTCTTTTAAATCAAAGAAAGAAGTCTCAACTTCTCAACCACTTGAGTTGATTCACATGGATTTTTTTGGACCATCAAGAGTTTCTAGTTTAAATGGGAAGCACTATGTCTATGTTCTAGTAGATGACTTCTCTAGATTTACTTGGGTATATTTCTTACCTCACAAAAGTGAAGCTTATTCTTCCTTTGTTAAATACTCCAAGTCTGTAGAGAATCTTAGTGGACTCAAAACTAAGACCCTGAGAAGTGATCATGGCCATGAGTTTGAAAATCAAGACTTTGAATCTTATTTCTTACACAATGGATACACTCATAACCTTTCATCTCCTAGGACACCTCATCAGAATGGCATAGTAGAAAGGAGAAACCGAACCCTTCAAGAAATAGCTAGAACCATGCTCAATGAATATGAACTGCCTATTTACTTTTGGGCTGAAGCTGTAAATACAGGTTGTTATGTTATAAATAGAGTCTTGATCAGACATGTTCTGAAGAATACCCCATATGATTTGTGGAACAATAGGAAGCATAAGGTTAATTACTTCAGAGTTTTTGGTTGCAAAGTCTTTATTCTTAACACAAAGGAAAATCTGGACAAGTTTGCCTCTAAAAGTGATGACGGAATTTGTCTGGGTTACTCTACTTCAAGTAAAACTTATAGAGTGTTCAATAAGAAATCCAAATGTGTGGAAGAATCTGTTCACATAAAATTCGATGAAACCGATCCACATGAGCCTAAAACCTCTCTTGAGAATCTTGAAGAGGATTTGTCTGTTCTGGACCTTAATGATAAATCGAAAGAACCTGTTATAAAAACATCCAGTTCTGGACTTTTTCCAGAATCTGTTTCGGTTGAACCTGAACCTACTGATGAACCTGAAGTGTCTAGTCCTACCTTTACTAGATCAACAAGAATTATAAAGAATAATCCTTTGGATTCTGTTGTTGGTAATCTTCATAGAGGAACACAGACTAGAGCTTCTCTATGAAATCAGGTTGAACATCAAGCTTTTCTCTCCCAGCTAGAACCCAAAAATATTAATGATGCTATCGTTGATGAATTCTGGGTAATGGCTATGCAATAAGAGTTAAATCAATTTGAAAGAAACAAAGTCTGGGAATTAGTTGACAGACCTAAGGACACACTAACAATAGGCACTAAATGGGTTTTTAGAAATAAAGTTGATGAATCAGGAAACATAGTTAAAAAAAATTCTAGGCTAGTTGCACAAGGATATAGTCAAGAAGAAGGCATAGACTATGAGGATACCTTTGCACCTATAGCTAGACTAGAAGCCATGAGGATTTTACTTTCATATGTTGCACATCTAAATTTCAAGTTATATCAAATGGATGCGAAAAGTGCATTTCTAAATGGTTTTATAATTGAAGATGTTTTTGTAGAACAACCTCCTGGATTTACAAACACCCATTTTCCAAATCAAGTTTTTAAACTTTCAAAAGCTTTATATGGCTTAAAACAAGCTCCAAGAGCTTGGTATGATAGACTGAACAACTTTCTTATTTCAAAAAGTTTTTATTAAAGGGATTGCTAATCCAACTCTTTTTATTAAAAGAATTTCTAAAGATGTTTTAGTTATACAAATATATGTTGATGATATTATTTTTGGATCTTCTAAACATTCTTTATGTACTTATTTTTCAAAAAGTATGCAAAATGAATTTGAAATGAGTTTAATGGGAGAACATAAATACTTTCTTGTATTTCAAGTATTTAAAAATGAAAATGGTATTATTTTGAATCAAAGTAAATATACAAAGTATATTTTAAAACGTTTTGGTTTGGATAGTATTAAGGAGAGTGAAACTCCTATGAGTACAATCTATAAATTGGATACAGATGAAACTGGGAAACCAGTGGATCAAACCAATTATAGGGGTATGATTGGTAGTTTACTTTATCTTACTGCTAGTCGACCATATATTATGTTCAGTGTATGTATGTGTGCAAGATTTCAAGCTAACCCGAAATAATCTCATGTTCTTGCTGTTAAAAGAATTTTCAAGAATCTCAAACATACTGTTAACCTTGGTTTATTTTATCCAAAAGGAAAATCCTTTGAGTTAATGAGTTATTCAGATGCTAACTTTTCTGGTTGCAAATTAGACAGAAAAAGAACTTCAGGAACATGTCATTTATTAGGAAAATCCTTTGTATCTTGGTGTAGTAAAACGCAGAATTCTGTAGCTCTATCCACTACCGAAGTAGAGTATATAGCTGCTGGTAGTTTCTGTGCACAAATTCTGTGGATGAAACCCACTCTCTTGGACTATAGATATGATTTTAAGAAGGTTTCGATTAACTGTGACAACAGTAGTGCAATAAACATCTCGAAGAACCCTGTATCTCACTCAAGAACCAAACACATTGATGTAAGGCATCATTTTTTGAGAGATCATTATCAAAAGGGTGATATTTTTCTTGAATTTATCGGCCCTGAACATCAATTGGCCGAAATTTTCACTAAAACCTTAAGTGTGGATAGGTTATGTTACATTAGGCATGAGCTGGGGATGTTTAATCTTCACCGATGTTGAAATCCTCACCGATAGGAATCCTCACCGATAAAAATCATCACCGATAGAGCGCTGTTTAAAATCTTTTTGTCTGCCGCCAAGAATCTAAACCATTTTTTTTGTTTTTATTCATTTAACTTATGATTACTAAATGATAAAACTAAGTCTAAGCCGCTTCTCACTCCACCGAACCCAAAACCTTTTACCTTCGAACCTTAGAACCTGAACCCTCTACGAACCTGAGATCCCTCGAACCAGCAGTGGCATAAACCAAAACGCCTGTCATCCGAGACGACTGTGTTGAGCCTAAAGCAAAAAGGCAGAAGTCCGAGCCAGAAGCAAGTAGTGCTGTTGGAAATAGGTCAGGAAGGAGACCAGTAAATCCTCATCTGCATAATAGAGCTATTGTGATCGAAAAAGAGCTGTGTGTAGACTAGTTGCTGCCCAGAAATTCATCGGTGCTCGAAGTTCTGGAATCTCAGAGATGGGTAGACTGCTTTTCAAAAAACAACGGTCCCTACTACCCAAAGTTGGTAAAACAGTTTTACGAGTTCGTAAGCTTCGATAAGTTAGAGAATGAGAACCGAGTATCTTCATTTGTAAATGGTAAAGTGATATCATTTTCATCAGTAGAATGGGATGATTTCTTAAAAGTTCTACATGAAGGTGTGTCTGGATATGTATCAAGAGCAATGACACCTACCAGTGACATTTTTTATCATGAGACCGCGTTGAAAGAACTGACTGGTGATGGATCTTCAAGGCATGTGGTTGCTGCAGAAATGGATGGAGAGAACAGATTACTGTTCAAGTTTGTTCAACATGTGTTGATACCAAAGAGAGGAGACTTTGCTAATTTGAGATATCAGGATATCTATCTCCTACATCTTTTGAGACATGATGTAAAAGTCAATTTGTGCAGATTGGTGATGAGTCAAATGGAAGATATGACAAGGCCTAAATCAAAGACTATTGCCCTATTCTTTGCTAAGCTGATTTCTGCAATGATCAAAGTGAAAGGGATAGCTGAGTCTCAAGATGAGACAGTTGTAGTGAAGAGCAACTTTTGTATCACTACTATAGTTTGCAAATATATGAAGATTAATTGGAATCCGTGGAGAGGAGAATGGGTCAATGATTACCAAAAGGTATATGATAAATTTAATCCTGTGGATTATCCTTCAAGGCCAAAGGATAAAAGAGATCCAGGTCTAGGACCTGATGAAGAGGAACCTGAGTACAGAGATGAGTCAGAAGAAGAAGATGAAGAAGAAGAGGAAGAAACTCCTATGGATGATGGAGGAGATCTTGACTTGCCTACAAGCCCTATTTCTAAAATAATGCCTTTAGAAAAGGAAGTGCTAGCAGAAGTGGAGACACCTGCAAATGAGGAAGACCAGTCAGTCTCTGATCATGTAGAGGAAGAAGAGAATGTCTCTGAATCATCTGATTCTGCTGAATTGAGTCTGAGTCTAGTTATTGGAAGCTCAGTTGTACCTTCTATGGATGAAGAAAGAGAAAGAGGAGAAGTTGTACCTATTCCAGAAAATCATCTTGCTGCTGAAGAGATGGAAGTTATTGTGGAATATTCTGATGAAGAAAGACCAGTAGAGAATATAGTTGCTATATATGAGAATGCACCCATTGAGGGGGAGCATCACACCATGTTTGGAAATGTTATAGTGACTATCGAGTCTGAAGACTGGGTAGAAGACCCAAGTTTTATAGTCTGTTGTTTGGATTATCCTGATTTAGATAATGACGTATCTTTGAATAGACCATAGATCAGCTATGACATCAATCATGAGTTATTACCTACTGATGTGGTCCGAGTACATGATTTAGATCTGCTGAAAGAAAATCTCAAAGGCAGTTTTGTAGAAGAAGTAAAGAAAATGGAATCTTTTTTAGTGTCCTCGATTCAATCAGTCATGGCTGACTCTGCAGTCAGCTTAGCTTCTGAAAGAGTATCTACTACAGTTTCTCCTACTGATTTTGTTACAAAGTCTGACCTCGAATCCCTAAAGCATGAGCTGAAGGAATCCTTCAGTGCCTCTGTTGCTGAGATGAATCACTGTTTTGGTGAAGAAATGAAGATGTTAGAAAGGTCTTTTGAGCTTTCTCTTGGATGCAATCTGTCAACTTTTGTCGGTGATACAATGGAAGAATTCAAGGAGTGCCACACTCAAACTTCTAGGCTAGAAGCAGATCTTGATGCTCTAAAGATATCTGTTGTTGCCTTAGACTCTTTCATGAGTTCAAAATCTCAAGCCGACAAGGATTTAGCCTATGTGAAGAGTGTTTTAAGTCAGCTGGTCTCGGTGTTTGAAGTATTCAAAACATCTATGAAGGATCATGTTAAAAATCAGGACTCTCAAATGCAAAATCTGATTAGTGGGTTGACCAAAAGCTTCAAAGAAACTGCATCCTTATATGTTGGTCCTCTAGTTTCAAAACCTTTAATTGATCTGAATCAATTTAGTGCTCTGATAAAGGAGGAGCTTGGTTCTATTTCAACAAGTGGCTCTGTGGACTCATCAGATTTAAGTCGAGTTGTGCTGTCTACCAGGGATTCAGCCAGAGAAATAATGAAAGTCGTCCAGGAATACATGAGAGAGGACTCTGATTCTCAACAGGCAATCAAGAATAAGGTGGATACTTATTTTGAAAAGGTTTATACCAAGCAACAACTGACCAACCATTTCAAACTTCTTCTTGAGAATCTAAAGTTACCTCCAGTGTCTCAGCCCTTAAGAGAGCAGGTTAGTAAGCTCAGGGACCTTACTCCTGATTTGGATAAATTCATTGAAAATAGAGATGATTTTGTGTCTGCAATAGAGAGAGGAGGAAGAATTATAATGGATATCAGAAACTTGTTGCTGCCCTTCCTGCATGTGGATGCCAGACCGGTCATTGTACCTCCTTCTTTACCTGCCTCTACCTCTACTGCGTCTCCAGTTTAGATGACTCCTGCTCAAGCCATAAGAAGTCTCACACCTATGATCACTCAAAGGACTTCCCAATACAGGCCCGATACTGTATCAGTTTCTCAGCCTCCTGTGATCATTTCTGGAATTCCAAAGTCCTCCCCAGTATCCTAAACACCTGAATTCTCTTCTAATCCCAAGGGAAAATTTCACATTTAAGATGTGGATTGATAAAGTGGCAAGGATGTTTGATAGGAATCATTTTTTTTGTTTTTTTCTATTCTGTTTATGTAATTTTTGTCTGATCTAATACAGATGCCTTTCTTTCCAGTATCGTAGTTTATCCGTTTTCTATGTTTGATTTCCCAATTTTTGATTATCACAAAGGGGGAGAACTATAAAGAAGGGGAGAAAAAGGGGAGAAATATGCTCAAAATGGGAGAAAGGGGAGAAATATAAAAGGGGAGAAATATGATCAAAGGAGGAGCCATTGATACTATTTCCTACATTTCCTTCTTTGGTACCAATTCTTTCAAACCTTATCTCTGATACTATTGTATTTAATTCTAACTATGATAATTTTTGATCTATATATTTCTATTACTATTTCCTCTTTCCTCTGATACTATTTTCTTTGCGAAAATTGAATATTAATGTTATACTATCTAATACTATATTCTCACTATTTTAAAATGGCCATATCATAAGTTGTGATTATCAAAAAGGAGGAGATTGTTGACCTCACCTATTTTGATAATCCCAATCTTGTATTCATATGTTTTGACAATCCCAATTATGTGTTCATATATTATGATATTCACAATTACTGTTGATCTACACATTAATTCTTCCAAATCGATGATCAAGTTAATAATAATGTTAAAATAATTTTGGATTTATGTCAATCTCAATTATCCATGTTTATATAAGTTTTGAAGTGATTCTAAGTGAATTAGATGTGTTTTTCATAAGACAGTCAAGTGTAAGTATCACTGACCTGAATAGAGCTACCAATGTGCATGACTGCATAGAGCTACCGATAGACACAGAGCTACTGATAGACAGATAGCTACCGACAGCCAGAGCTACAGATAGACAGATAGCTACCGACAGCCAGAGCTACCGATAGACAGATAGCTACCGACAGCCAGATCTACTGATAGACGGATAGCTACCGACAGCCAGAGCTACCGATAGACAGAGAGCTACTGATATTCATAATAGCCAGAGCTAGCGATGCATAGAGCTACCGACAGCCAAGAGCAACCGATGGAACTAAGTTAATCGAGCGACCGATAAGAGCTACCGATAAGAGCTACCGATAAGAGCTAGAGAAACCGATGGAACTATGTTCATCGAGCTACCAATAAGAGCTACCGATAAGAGCTACAGATAAGAGTTTGAAGAGCTACCGATGGAAGATCCTACACAGAGTCAACCGTACACTTCTACAAACAAACGTCTACCTATAATTATCTACGGAGTCAAATCCTATATCCTCGACACTATTTGTTTATTACACTAACGGCTACATTTGTTACTTTTGATTCATTTAATGTTATTAAATGATTTCTGTTTCCATTTCAGGAAACCGTACCAAGTACGATTGAAAACGATAATCATTCCTTCTTCTCATCAAAAAAGGCATAAAGTTATAAAGGGGGTGAATGTGAAAGAGATAAGAGATACAAGAAAAAAACCAAGAACAACGTGTATGTATCAGTGAATCAAGACAAGAGACTTGAAGGGATTGAGCACACGGGAACACACTCGCGATCAAGCTCAAAACGTGCCAAGAACAACTGGAGAACTTGCACTCACAAGACTACTACTACCAGACTCCAGAACACAGAACATACATCAGGAAATCTATGATAAAGAAGAACTACATAGAGCACTTCATTTTCTAAGATGATAACCAAGCTGAACCTGGAAGCACTGAAAGAAGAAACGATACTCTGTTTTTTAGTCAAATACCAGAGAAGGACTCATAACCATTTCTGATCAAATCCAAAGGAGTCCAGAGCTACACTGCAATCACTAGAGCCATTCTAAACTCTATATCTTGCTCTAAGTGATTTAGTATTTGCATTACGAACAGTGTGTGTAGCCTATTAATTATTACACACACACTGTCTCCTGTACCTTAACTGGAGGATTTGTAAATCCTCACTCACAATCTTTACATCCTTTATTTACCACTGTGGATAGTGGTAGAGGTCGAGTGTGACCTGGACAGCTTTGAGCTGTTGTTTGTTATCCCACATATAACTGTGGTAGAGGTCTCTTGACCTGAACAGTGTGATCACTGTTGTTAACCCAGATCCAGGGTGTGGATAACTTTATATAAATTTTGAGAGGACTAAGTCTCGGCTTGAGACTGAACCTCTTGGTTAAATCTTGTGTTTTTAGTTAAAATCTATATCCATACTATATACATTTATTTCATATTCCGAAGCTATTAATTTGAAATATAATTTATTTTCAAAGCTACTTTGATAGTTAAACTCACAAGTGTTTATATTTATTGTAAACCAGTAAGTTAGTTTCAAAAGTTAATTTAATCATAAGAATAAGTTAACTGAGAATTAATAAATCTTTGAGAAACTAATTGAACCTTTATAATCTGTAAAAATTCACTACAGTTTAATTTGTTTTTGAAATTGGGGGATTTTAATAGAAATTGTTTTTTGCAGAAATTTTAATTGGAACTCAATTCACCCCCCTCTTGAGTGTCCACTCCGACCAACACTAAGGATGTTGGAGGAATTAGAAGTTGTGTTCAATATTTTCTAACTATTCTTCACGTTATTGAGGTTATCAATCACTAAATAACGATGTTGGATTCTTCAGAGTAAACTACTAAGAATGGTCCAATATTTATTATCGACCAATATTAACACCTTTTCTAAGAGGAATAATAGTTCAGATAACTCATCCAATAAGGTGGGAGTCCACTAATGGATTGTCTTGTGTTGTGTTCTCCACCACTTCCTCCATCATAATTTTATGAGGATTTTTATGAGGCATTATATATAAAACATAATATAGAAATGATAATATTAACAAAATACAATTCTAAAATCATCAATCAAATTGGAAAACCATTTATTTTCTCTATATCAATTATTAACGACAACATCATCAACTGAAAAAATAAAAGTTAGTTAAAAAACTAATAATTAAGTATTTTTATATTAAAAATGGTTTGGGTAAACAGTAGGATAAACCATGTCCCAACAGAGTGAAATTACAGAGAAATTATTATATAATTGGATTCATAGATTCCACATGGTTACCACTGACCATTCATATAAACTGTGCACCAATATCCCCCCCATGTTTCACTAAAAAAACTAAAAATCTCTCCAATATATATATATTTTCTTCTCAAAACCAATAATAAATAATGAAATATCTTGAAAATTCATCTACGAAACTAAAAACAAGCTAAAATTCAAGTCAAAACTCCCAACCACCCATGGTAACTAATGGTTTGACCCAAATAAGGGTAGCCAATGAACTCCCCCACACCCACATATCACGATTCAAAAATCCTATCTCTATACTACCTTTAATCCAGCTATAACAAGGGGATATAATACCATTATTAATGAACTATCTTGGTTCGACCTATTCTATCACCTAAAACACACCACCACAAGTACCAAAACACATTCATGATCACCATATAATTACCATACGAACCATGGTATCAAATAAAAAAAATTTAAAAATGGGTTAGGATCATAATTAAAATAAAAATAACTAGATTTATCTAAGAAATACTACAAGAATGATATTTAAATAAGAATACCATGCAATAAAAATTACAATTTATAAAAATACAAATTAGAACATAAATAATAGTTAGTATATTTAATGAAAAAAACTCATAAAAATCACAACATCACATAAATGAATGATAACTAGTATCTAAATATGAAAATTCAAAATTGATTTTAATAAAAGGGAGGTTGATTGAACATATCCCAAAAAAACTAGGGATAAAAAAAATTCCACTCAATCCCAATCTATTAATAAAAATTTATCATACCTGGAAAGATACATAATAGGAACAAATATAATTTAAAGGATCCAATATCCTATATTCCACTATTACCTTTAACTGAATCCAAAAAAATGATGTGTGTATATGACTAATTGAATACGTAGGGTATGAGGTGAAACTCAAAATAATTCTCCTCTATATATACATAACTATTATCATATTATAAACATCTAGTCCATGTTTTAAAAACAATTATTTTAATATATTTAATTAAAAACCTATCATTTTCAACCATTTTGTTCCTTTATATAAGACCAGTCTAAAAAAAGAGAGCATGGAAAATTAAAAACATTGAAAATAAAGGGAAACATGGAATAAAACATATCATCACAAACTATATGATTGTGGGAACAATATCTTGCATCAAAAAAAGTATAATATTTTTTATTTGGGAGGGTATTTTACCTATTAGATCCTTAGGTAACTAACACATTCTCACAAAAATTTTCCGTAACGATGTGATCCAAAATAAGAATGTTCGATTAGGTCCTCAAAGTGCCTCAGCAGAAATGAAACCTAGTTAATTTACATATTAATATGGGGAATGACCCATATTTTCATTCTCTTATCTTATACATCCCATGTGGTGACACAAACAACCCGCACTAAATAAAATATCACTGTAAATATTAATATCCCAAAATAATTAATATAAATTCAAATGGAATTTTAATTAAGAAAACATCTAGAAAACTCACTAGAAAAGTAAGAAGTCCTTTTGATGATTTTGAAAAAAAAACATTGTAATCTTCAAACACACATTAAATTTCTAATCCAATAGAAATCACAATTCAATAAAATTCATACCAAAACAGAAAGGAAGTCGCATAAGACCACCATCAATAATTTATTTGAAACCCATTCCATAAACAAATTCATATAATTTCGCATGAAAATTTCGTTTGAAAAATGATATTTCATGTTGTGTAGATGTGATGACCTTAAATTAAATTTAAAATCACTTTATTAACAAAATAATGAAAAGGATAAATAGTGGGGAGCCTCATCAACCAAAAACCAAATAAATTATATTAAAACTCCACTATATTTCTAGGTTCTTGAAATTTATTAATATTTTGGTATGTGGAATAAGATATAAACATATAACATAGATTTAGAAGGATGAATGATGGAATTAATCCAAAGGAATCAATGTTCACCTCTATAAAATCATTCAAAATTGGAGAGAAAATCACAAAAAGAGAAAATAAATAAGAGATCCGAGGATCAATGAGGTAGAGTCTTGTGAGTGAGTAGAATAGGGGAGAAATATAGTAGTAATTAAAAGTGGAATATTTTCAATTTGAATGTATAAAGAAAATTAGGTGAACCAAACAGTTTAGCCACACAGTTATCCTATCTATGTGGGTTACCTCCCCTTTATAAAATGGGTTGTAATGTTTTAGTAAAGATGTCACATAGTATGAAAAACCATAAAAAACTAGAAAAAAGGATTTATTAGCCCCAAACCCCATATTAAACTTTTAGGTGTATGGTTTATACTAATCATTAACTAACCTTGCATATTTTTATGCTTCGCTAAAAACTATATTTCAACCCCCGATTTCTGAAAACTCTAAAGTTAATTAAATGAAAATAAACAATATTGATAAAACATACTATTGACTTAATGGGTTTCATAATTCATATGTATAATAACCATACCCATTTAAACTTTTCTTAATACTTTTAATTTAGAATTACTTATTACCCCCATATTAATTATTTATTATTAAAATTAAATTGGGTGTTATTAATTCATTTTTTCCCATGTGATTTAATTTGACGATTTTGATCCTTGATCCTTGATCATCATTTGACCATATATAGAATTTAATTGATAGTTTAGTATATTTATTTGATATTTTTATGGATTTCCATAGAAATTTCATGGATTTTATGGTAATGGTTCACATGGAATGTTTAAAAATATCATTTTTGTAATTATTGAATTTGAAAAAAAATTAATTAATAAGTGTTTGTGATTTGATATATTAATAATATCAATTTATGAAATCATATAAATTTAATTATTTTTACATCATATTACCCAAATGTATTTCTTAAAAGTCATTCATTGTATAAAATTTATACTATTATTTTTATCTGTGGTAAAACTGGACAAAACAAGAACATATCAAAATGATTGAATAATTAGAAAAATGATACTATATATTAATAATATCTTTTTTAAAAAATATTAATTATTTTACGAATGTATTATTGATGTGTTAAAAATGATTCTATAAGTTCTAGATAAAGAAGATGAAGAAGAATAATTAAGGATAACAAAAATACTTATGTTGAATACTTAAATCTTCTCACAAAGATATTCTTCAAAATGAGGGATTTGGGACTCTTTATTATGACCAGATGTTCTAAAAAATGGATAGAATTTTTTGGGGGATAAATTTTTTTAGTGATTGAGTATAAAATTTAATAAAATAGTTTTTTTATGTTGAAAGATTCATGGTAATTCTGTATGTGATTTTTAGTGGCATTTAATCATTTACACATTCCTTAATGTGTATGGGACATATTTTATTATATGGGAAGTTGATCAAAAGTGAAACAATATTAGAAATAGGATATTTTGAGTTATATAATTTTTTCATCCAGACATTTATATATATATTTTGTTATATTATATGACTCTATAACATATTACAACCCTTTTATATTATTTTATTCTTCAACATGGTAACCATATTTTACCATGGTAACTAATTTTTTTGCATAGAAAATAAATTGAAATCCTTACCTATTTTAATAGTGATAATTAGAAATTTAAAATATTATTAATAAAATTAAATATCTAACTATGTGGAATTTATATTTATAATTAAAACATAAATTTTTGTAATTTTCTTTAAAATAATAATCATTTATGTTTCACAATCATAATCTTATTTAAAATAAATATCTTTAAAAAAAGGTATGATGGAAGCCCCATATTTTTTATTATAAACCAAGGAAAGACAAATTTTGTAAGATTATAGGTAACCCATTACATGTCCACGATGAACCATGTGTTTAAAATATCCGAAGATATATAGAACAAAGCCACAAAATATGTCCCAAAGGCCCTAAAATATTGGCTAACGAGCATCACCTACTATGCTTGTCCAGATTTCTTCCCCTCCATATTAATGTACTACCTATGATCTACAATCCCACCTCAAAATTCAATTGGTCTGAAAACCCTTGAATAAGTAGGCTTACTATTTTTATGAAGAATGCACTTTGTTGCTACCCATATTGATCTGTCAACCCTTCCGCAATGCCTATCTGGATACTACAACCACCATAACTAACCCTACTGACATCCCCACCTCAATGTCCTCCACAATAGTATCCCTTAACACTATCCATGCAACCAAAATATTGATATAAAATGATAAAAACAAATGGATCCTACACTCAATTTGGAAAACAATAATTTGGAGTGGGGGTGGGGGGGGGGGGGTTATCCCCAGACTTGGAAGAAGATCAGCTACAACCATTCTATTTAAATGTGTGTTGGTATGAATCAATAATTAAATTTATTTTAATTTATTAGATGATAAATTTAAATTGTAACTGTTATTATAACTATCCTGTAAATGTAAATATTTTAATTCATTAAAGATAAAATTCACAACTCTTTCATAAAATGATTTATAGAATATCTTTTTTAAAAATTAAATTACTTTAATAACATCCCTTTAAAAAAATTATTTATGTATTAAAAAGTAAATTATTTAAATGGATTATTATTATAATATTTATTTAAATTACATATATAAATAATATAATTATTTAATTATAATAATATTATTGAAAATTATATATTTCAATGATAATGTATTATCATTTTATATGATTATAAAATTATATATTATAAGTGAATTATAATTTCTAAAATTTTTACTTAAAAGATAAAAACATTAATTATTTTGTTAGATATATGTATATTAAATGAACATATATATAAAACCTTGATATTTTAAAATGAGACTATTTTTGGCAGCATATATGACTTGCAACACTAAGATGAAACGAACCGTAATATAGTTTTAAAATATAATTATTTTAATATAAATGTTATATCATAGCTATTAAAATTTATGTTATGAATAAGAATAAAATTTTATGAAAAGTATATTTAAAGGTTTTATATAATCTATGTTTTTGTATTTCTTTATAAATAGTTTCTTAAATTTAAGTAAAGTATTTTCATATTTCAAAAATATGTTTTCTTTAAAAAGATTTTTTTTTGTAAAGATCGATTTTCTTTGAATTGTTAAAAAATTAATTTTATTTTAAAAACATTCATTTATTTTTAAAAATTATGTAATTTTACATTCCCACTATTAAATTAACTTTAATTAAAATTTTCATAAGTATTATAGATGTAAATTTAATAAAATTAAATACATTTAAACCATATTTCTACTGTATTTTTCTATATGTTTATTTTTAGGAATAGAATCACATTTTTATGAAAAATATATTGAAATGCACGATGTTTGTCCACCATAGCTAATTAAAATACCATATAATAAAGAATTATTTTAATTAAATGTATAGATTTTCTATCTCTAAATATTAATTTAAATTAATTTTTATTATGACTATTTTTCAAAAAGTTAATCTGAGGGCATTTTATGCTTGACACATACATTTCATCAAAAATTTTATTTTTTTAACTCATTTTGAGGTTTAACTTTAAATTAAATTCAGCCAAATCATAAAATTAAATTTTATAAGATGGATTAAATATTTTTAGTCATCATAATTAATATTATATAATGGTTTCAACATAATATTTTTTCATAATTAATATTAAATACATTAAAAATATGTTAAATCATTTAATGTTAAAACTTGTTTACTAGGGGTAAACTGAAGAGGGAAATGGAATAAAATGTCTTAAATGATTTATTTTTGAATGGTGGAGCTTTTTATAGACCATTTAATTGAAAAAAATCCATTATTTATTAACTATGGAGGAACTTGGCATGAGTGTGACTTCCCAAGATGGAATAGTTTTCGGTATATACAATCATGTCACTCCCCGATTATAAAAGGGTGCCACATCACCTCATTTATTCACAAATATAAAACCATTTAGATCTACCAAACCTAAAAAATATCTCCCTTGTAATCTTATACATATTTTAGATCTTTTGGTCTCTAAAAAAGACCAACCATATACTCATTAATAAGATATCTAAATGAGAATCTTTTGAAGGAAGTTAATCATCTTTACTAAAATCCTTTTTAAAACTTCAATAATGTTTTAAATATTAAAATCTAATAAAAAATTATCTTCAATATAACTGTATTTTTTATACTCAAGGTATAATATTTATTTATCTCATATTCCATTAAAAGGTAAAAAAACCCTCATTCGTGTGCACGACAATCTACCATTTTACGAACTAATGTACTTTTTTTAATCATTGCATCTCAGAGTCTATCCTGATGATCGATTTTATAATTCAATATTATATTCATGTCACATTAATTATTCTGGAAAATTTCCATATCATATATATTCTTTCCTTACCATCCATTGAACAATTCTACCATCATTTGTGTGTTTGGAGGCTACCGACTATCGAAGCGATGTGATTATTTTTAAATTACCATATCATAGGGATGGTATATGTAAATTTATTTTAGTAACTAATAAAATATTTAGGATATTATGATCACTATATAAAGATAAAATAACCCTTACCTTCTTTACATTATGAAATTTTAAAAAGGAATGGTTTCATATGTGTATGTATGACCTACCATCTCTAGGATTGTAACATAGTTTTTTAATTTATACCCATAATTCATGGTTATTTTTGAAATTATAATTTATGTGAAATTATTATTTTTATTTCATGATTATTAATCTTGATATGATGGAATAATGATCCCTTTGACCATTTTCAGCACACTGATTCCATTTTGAAATCATGAACTAAGCATCCTCAAAACACCTGGTGTGCACATAACATATTTTGCAATTAAAAACATCCGTGAAATTATTTAAGTAAATGTTTTATGTGTAAGATATTAAATGAGGAAAATTTTCATAATAAAAAAATTATATATATTTATTATAAACAAGATAAAATACATACATGATAAATCTGGACTTGAGGAATGGGTTTTATCTCAAAATATCCTTCTCTAATACACATGTTCTATTAAGAACATAATTTATATTAAGTTGTGTACATAATAACCCTTTATATAATATATCCTACATAATTCATACTTAACGATATTTTATGTTAAAATTCATTTACTTCCTCCATTGGAGTTATGATTAAAAACTTACCGAAGCGTTAATGGTTTAAGTTTCAATCCCATTTCAATCAAGATTTTTTTATCTCGAATTTCATTAATATGAAATTATTTGACCATTGAATAATAAACCCCTTTCATTTTATTATCCTCTGGTCATTCATGAAATTTTAATTGTTCAATTTTTATCTCTTTTGGGTATAAAATAATTGAGATGTTTTTCCCATGAAAATCCATCATTATTTCAATTTTTAGTTGAAAATCTATTTTTTTCATACCAATATTTTCCCAAAATATTTTTGATAATATTTTTAACATTACCCAATTTATTTATTGAATAAATAACTACCCAATTTTTACAATTTATACAATTGATCAAAATTAATCTTTTTATTATTTTCTAAATGATATTCTTTTTAACCTTTTAACAGTAATGTGGAAAAAATGTTTTTTTAACTGAAACAACATGTATAAAATCACCCATCATCATGGCCACAAAATTCTTCTAATATTAAATTGTAATTTTCTATGGTTGTTTTAAAATAAATTATTTTCAATAATATTTTTGAATTTTTTATTATTTTTTGAAGTGATTTAAAAGTGAAAAAGGTTTTTTCTGAAGAAACATTCAACGAAATATTTTACAAAAATTTTCATAAAAAAAGACAACAATTTATGTTACGAAATTGACTTAAATTATGTATATATATCTATCACATATATACCTAGATTATTCTATCTTATATTGACGTGGTAATACATTCCTTATGTTTATCTCTCAAATTTCCTCATTATTAATGTTTCTCTGAATATGATATGAGAAAATATAATGCAACACCAAATATTTTCATGTATATTTATTAATTTTATTAATTATGATTTTTTTGTTTATTTCAACAAAAACAAAAAGATTATTATTTTTATTGGGGATTTAAGGGAAAATACATCTGGTAAGTTTTCCATGACTCATGTTTAAATCATGTTATATGTTTCTTCAAATTTACTTAGGATTTCATTATATTATGATTCCATTTTTATGTAATGCTCCATTATCTTATGATTTCATTTTATATATTTGAATAACATGCTATGATTCCTTAGATTATATATTCTTCTACTGGTCTTTTTTATTTCTACCCTTTTGTTTATGAATTCCCCAAGTTATCAGATATTGTCATAGTAGATAAAAATGTTTTTTTCTCAAAATATATAATTAAATAATGGTTTTTTTGCACACTTTGATGTATTTTGAACTTAATAATCTAAATAAACTATGCCTGAAGATATTTGGGTTCTAATTAATAAATTATAATTTTTAAAAACATGTAATAATATGTGTAAAAGGCTTCTATTTCTATAGTTGGTATTAGAGAAAATGTTTAGATAACCTTTGGAAACATAGATGAGAAAGCCTTAGTTATATACCAATGGATTATTTTAATGATAATTTAATATACATGGAAACACCAAGAATATTGGTTGATGATATAGGGAGTTTTTTCCAAGGTGTTTCATCCAAGTCTAGATACTACAAGTACACGTGGATCTAGAATATTTGTAATAAGGGGGTAATAGCCCTGTAAAGGGTGTGTTTGTCTGGACACCGTCATCACTTTGTGAAAAGAAAATAGGCCTTTATACACACATGGTCTGAAATTCCTAGTGGATATGATTCATTATAGAGGACAATAAAAAAATAAGTTAAAAACAAAAATATGAAACATTATCATGGATAACCTGAATTGAAACCTTGGGACTAATAATTAAATATATAATTATCCGTTATAGGTTTTTCCTTGTATATTGGTATGTTTAAGTTTTTAAAATTTATTAGTTAATGTATTATAAATCTTTTTTTCTTCTTATTGTAAATTGCACAAAATATGAGATGGTGTACCAACAACCTATGTGAGTAGAAAAAATGATTTTTCTAAATATATTTCCAACATAATAGGAAAACCATTTAGAAAAATTTATAACATTCCAAATGAGATATCCTGAATTATGATAAAAACTAGAATACACTTGAAATTAAAAACACATAAAAAATGGAAGGGATGATTTATTTGGAACGATCATGTTTTAAAAGTGATAAAGAAAGGATGATTTAATTTCATAATTATATTTAAACCCATGTATTTCAATGTCATAGATAAGGGGAAATTTTTTATTATTCGAAATAATTCTATAATATTATGATTAATTTATAATTTCCTAAGTTATAAAAACCCTTGCATTAGAAAAATTGATATGAATAGATTTTGGAAATCAAGAATCATGTTATCGAATTTTATTTATTAATGCTATCATGAAACTTGTAAGGATCATTATGTAAGAGTTTTTTCTATGTATCTTCAAGAATATATTCAATGTTACAGATGAAATATAAATGTGATTTAATTTTTAAGAAATATTTTATGGAAACAATATATTTCTGAAATTATTATCTTGGATATGTGCCTGATATTAGTGTAATTACAGTTAATTAATTTTTTTTAGAAAATAATTATAAGGATAGAAATCATTTATGTTTAAAAAAGGGATTGGGTGATTAAGGATTTTATTTAAGACATTAATCATATTCATGACATATTAATAAGATATAGGTAAATTATTAATATGATTACCTCTTATGTTTTCTATAGTTTTAGATAATTGATAACCCTTAAGTTGGGAAACAACTCCTCGCTTCTAGAAAGGTTGTGGGGATTTGACCCAAAACCGAGGGGTTATAAGGCTTCAATTCCTACCATTGGACTATGTGATGTACTAGTTAATATGACATTGTTTTTAGTTGAATGATTTTGTGGAAGAATATTGTTTAGAACGTGTGGTTTTCAACAATAATTATTTTATAGTTATTAAGGGGGATATTTTTGAGAACAATACTCTATCTCATTATGATGATTTTAATGCTAAAAAATACCTTTATTTGTTATTCTAATGATTTTACTTTATGTGTATTTTAGGAATTTAATATTATTTATATTCTTATTTCTAGAAGAAATACTTAATTATTTGAATAATGATAATTAATTGATAATGTATTCAGAATTCATTTAGATCGTGTTCTAGAAACACTATTCATACCGTTTGTTTGGAAGTATAGTGTAAATATGGAATGTGGTGTTTATGTTACTATTAATCAGAAATGTATGGTTAAACAACTGTACGCTATTGACAATGTATGGAAGAATAACCCTACGTATTGGAAGGAAACTTTTGTTTGGGATATCAGCAAAGTATGGAAGAGGATCATTTTGTGTGTATGGAACTTTTATTTTATTTCTCAAAAGTATGGTTCATTAAAATTACATTCGTAATAAACCCGACGTTTTATAAAAAATAATGGATCATAAACCATACATTTTGAAGAAGAGAAAGGTATGATTATTCTACCTTAATTTTTTAAACAAACATACATTTAAGTGCTGTAGATACAAGTATGAATGATCAATATTACGTTTGAAAGAAGAGAAAAGTATGGATCATATACTGTATGTTTAAGAGTTGAAAGGAAGATTATAAAAGATCAGACCTATGTTTGAATAATGGATCATCAACCGTACATTCATGATCAACCTTATATTGAAGAGAATACTATGAATATCAACTCTACGTTTTGCGTCGTAAATTTAAATATGAATTGATCGTGCATCGGCTATAAGCGATTGATCATGCTTATTTCAAGACATAATAAAAGCCTAATCTATAGCGTGTCTTTGATGAATTAAAATTAATTTATTCATGATTCAAAGGATTGAAAATAAAAGAGCTTTTCATGGAAGATTTAAAGGGAAGTTAGAACTGCTCTATTAATTAAAATATTTGAATATTGCCAGTCAAAAGGCATCCTTTATGGATCTAAATTTGTAGAAGAATTGATCATCATTATTCTTTATATATTATATGATATTTTTAATTTAAAAATATAGATGTGATCTATAGAGATAAAATATACTAGAAATGCTGAAAGACAATGACATACAGAAGAGAAAAACAGAGGGAATCGAGATCTATAGATATTCTATTACAAAGACAGACAAATCTCTGTTTTCTAAAGAAGAAGAAAAAAACATGACTGAAGATTTCCTGATGTACGTTGAATATATTTTTGTGAATCAACATCTGTTAAAGTTGGGAATGAAATTTTAAGATCTACTTCAACCGGATCAGCTCAGAACTACTTTTACTCGAAGATCATCATTTCTGAATATGACGATCCATCTACTGTCAATTGCATTCTGTTGTAATTTTGAAGAACAACTAGGAATTTATTTTCAACAAACAAAACACTCTTTTAGATTCAGTGATATGCTTTTCATAATAAGCTATGTATGTTCTCTATTTGAACTAGAAGGCTCTATTTTGCCTTAAGATGGTAAAGGTGTCAACTTCCTTTACTCAGTTTTGGAACAGTTTGTTAATAAAAGGACCAGAGAGTGAAAATCACCAAGCTTTTCTAGTAGAGCATTGGTGGACTAGACTAGGGGATTTCTGTTCCCTGAACCACTATACATCATGTGTCATGTTCTATTTATTTTCTACTACTTAATCTATGATATAAAGATAAACAGACAGATCATGATCATTTGAAGAAATTTTAAAATGGCATAATTCACCCCCCTCTTGGGCATGTCCAGTATAACCCAATCCAACAATTGGAATCATAGGTGGAGCTTTTGATAATTCAATAACAATATAAAACTTTAAAATAATTATACTCATATTTAAATGGATAATATAATAGAAATAATTTCAATGGCCAGAGTTCCATATTTCATTGGGGAGAATTCTGGATGCTGGAAATCAAGAATGATGATCTATTTGAAAAACCTCATATACATAGTCTACTCAAGGATACTGACTCCTTATGAAATACCAGAGAAACCTGAATCATAGAGTGAAGCTATAGAAGCTGATTATGACATGAATTCGAGGGCTATGATTGCAATCATATGTGGTCTAGGAACAGACAATTTTAATAGAGTATCTCATTTCCCAACAGCATATGAAATGTAGAAGATAATTGTTGTTTCTTATAAAGGAACTGAAAATGTCATACATATGAGGTATGCTACTTCCAAACTGAAATTCGATAAATTCTGGATGTTGTAAGGAGAAAACATCACCCAAATGAATGGAATATTGACAGATATTTTCAACAATATAACTTCTTTGGGATATCCAATCAAAAAAGCTGATCAAGGCTTGAAGGTACTAAGAGTGCTTCAAACTCGATGGAATGGAATTTCTACTGCTATCAGAAAATCAACACCTAGCAAAGATTTAACAATGAGAGAGTTAATTGGAACTCTCATGATGTATGAAGTTGAGATACAAGATAAAGAAAATGAGCATAATATTTTGATCAAGAGAGAAGAAACTAACTTAAATGTGTCATCCCAAAGTAAATGAAAAAAGCTGAAGAAAAATGAAGCAAGGGTGAAATCAGAAAGTTATGATTCATCAAATTTGGATGAAGAACTGGCTCAGATAGCCAGAAAAGTCAGTTTGTTTTATATAAAGAATAAAGGTTTCATAAGTTCTTTTAAAAAGGATGAAAAGGAAGTTATATGCTATTAGTGAAAGAAACTTGGTCATATCTGACCCGACTATCTAGAATTAAAGGAAGACAAGAAGAATAAATTATTCTAGAGAAATGATTATGAGAAAAAAGTCAAGAAAGAAATGAATGCTACTTGGAGTGTATCTAAAGACTCCAAAAACTCTTCAGAGTCTAATTCAGAAACAGAGGAATCAAATTTGAACAACAATATGTGCTTTATGGAAGAAACAGATGATGTACAATCCTAATACTTTTCTGCCTCTTATTATGACTCAAGCTATTAAAATAAAAAACTTGCATCCTACTGTAACATGGTTGAAGAAAAATATGATTCTCTATTTAAGAAACACATGTCTTTAAAAAATATTCACAATGATATTTTAAATGATAGGGATAAAATTCTGAAAAACCATAAAGAGTTAACTGAAAAGGATAACTTATCTAACACTAACTGTATAGATTATGAATCAAAAATAAAAACTCTGTAAACTAAAGTATAAACTTATAAGAGTGGATCACTATTTTTCCAAAGGAGAAAAGTCTTTAAATGAAATTCTTTTAATTAATGTAATTATAATGGAAACATATGGAATTGGAAGTAAAGGTGAAACAAATAAACTGTACAAGAATTACTTTGTGCCTAGTACAACGAGATAAAATTGTATCTACTATGAAACAAGGGGGAATATATCTAAGAATTGTTAATTAAGGAAACCTCAAATAGGTGTAATAAAGAAGCACTTTTTTTCCATCAATTTATATGATTCTGTTGATCTTAGAAAAACAAAGCAAGTCTAGATTCCTAGATCTGTGTTGGATAACACACCTATACCCAACAGAATATAGGTACCAAAAGAATTTGTTTAAATGCCTTTTGAGGAAGCAGGTCACATGAGAAAATAGGTCATATGGTATATGGACAGTGGATACCCCATGAATATGAGTAGAAACTCATCAAATTTCAAATCGTTAACACAAAAAGATGGAGGACTAGTCACATTTGGTGACAATGCCAAAGGTATGATTATTGGTATTGTAACATTTTGAGATCTAGAAACAGCCTCAATAAACAAAGTAATCTATGTACAAGGATTGAAACAAAATCCAATAAGTATCTCTCAACTTTTTGATGATGGTTATATTGATGATTTTTCTAACAAAATCTTTTCCATTTTCAACGATTAATTGCTTAAATTTAGAGCACCAAGAACCGATAATGTGTATACTCTAGATTTAAATTCCGTTTGTAAACAATAAGTAACCTGCTGAACTGCTAATATTAATGAATATTATATCTAGCATAATAGACTTGGACATTTTAATATATATGTTTAAAATAAGTTATCTAAGAAACAATTAGTTTCTAATTTTCATAGTATCAAATTTGAATGTGATAGATTTTGTGATGCATGTGAATTTTTCAAGAAGCACAAATCATCCTTCAAATATATTAATAAAATTGCTACAAATAAACCTCTAGAACTTATCCATATAGTCTTGTTTGGACCTTCAAGGGTAGAAAGCTTGGCTGGTAAATTTTATGTATATGATTTAGTTGATGACTACTCTAGATTTACATGGATTTTCTTTTAGAAATATAAAAATAAAGATTTTAAATTATTTAAAAGTTTTTGGAAATATGTTCAAAATAGAAAAGGTTTTAATATAATTTCATTAATAAGTAATCATTGTGGAGAATTTGAAAATCTAGAATTTAATTTCTTTTTCTCAAGTATGGGTATTAAACAGACCTTCTCTGCACCAAGAACCCCTAAAAAATGGAATTATTGAAAGAAGAAACAAGAATATTCAAGAAATGGATAGAACTATGTTTAATGAATATAATTTACCTACCAATTTATGGGTTGAAGTAGTAAGAACAGTCTGTTATATAATAAATGTAGTTTTAATTAGACCAATTTTGATAAAGAAATCCTATGAACTATGGAATAATAGAAAACCTATATTAAATTACTTTAATGTTTTTTGATGTAAGGTTTAAACATTGAACACCAAGGACAATCTGGTAAGTTCGATCCAAAATATGATGAAGGAATATTCTTAAGATATTCTACTACTTCCAAGGCATATAGAGTTTTTAATAAGAAGTCAAGGATTGTTGAAGAATCAGTTCATGTGAAGTTTGATGAATTTGTTCCCTATGAGAAAATGACAGATCAAATAGATGAACTCGATTATAATGATAATATGTGACTTAAGAATTTTAAATATGATTTAAAAAATTGATATAAATGAAATTCAGTCTTTTCAAGAAGAACATGATACTGAAGAACCAATAAGTGTACTACCTAGACAATCAAAAATTATAAAGAATCACCCTTCAGAAACATTAATTGGAGACTTAGACATAGGAATAAAATCTACAATAAATGTAAGAAATATTGTTGAATTTTCTGCCTTTCTATCCCAATTAGAACCTATGTCTATATGAGAATCCTTAGTTGATGAAATTTGGATGATATAAATGCAAGAAGAATTAAACCAGTTCAAAAAAATGATGTTTGGAAATTAGTTGAAACACCACATAATTATCTAGTAATAGGAACCAAATGGGTCTTTAGGAATAAACAAGATTATCAATGAATAATAACTAGAAATAAATTAAAGCTTGTATCTATATGAAATATTCATGAAGAATTTATATATTAGGATGAGTCTTTTTCACATGTATCTAGATTATAATCCATTTTAATCCTCTTCGAAAATGCATCTCATATGAATTGTAAATTATTTCAGATGAATGTTAAGTATTTCTTTTTAAATGGTTGTTTAATGGATGAAGTTTATGTTGAGAAACCTCTTGGTTTTGAAAATTAACAAAATCCATATTTTGTTTTTTAACTTTCTAAAGCTCTTTATGGCCTTAAACAAGCACCTAGAGCTTGGTATGAAAGATTAAGTTCTTTTCTACTGAAAAATGATTTTACTATTTGAATAGCAGATCCAACACTTTTTAAGAAAACTGTAAACTCTAATATTTTGTTTGTTCAATTTTATGTTGATGATGTAATTTTTGGATCAAAAAATAAAAAACTTTGTCATGAGTTTTCAAATTTAATGCAAAAATAATTTGAAATCGGTATGATAGGAGAAATAAATTTTTTTAGGACGTCAATTTTTTCAAAAAGATTTTCGGAATGTTTTAAATCAAAGAAAATACACTAAAGATTTGCTAAAGAAATTTGGAATTTAAAACAACAAGAAATATACAACTCCAATGTGTACTAATATAAACTTGATTTGGATGAAACTTGAAAATCAGTTGAAATAAAGTTATATAGATGTTTGATTGGTATTTTATTATATCATACTGCTAGCAGGCCAGATATAATGTATTCAATGTGTCTTTGTGAAATATTTCAATCAAATACTAAAGAATCTCATTTAACTATTTTTAAAAGAATTTTTAGATATTTAAAAGGAACTGTTTTTCAATCTCTAGTTTATCCCAAAACTTCTGATTTTAATTTAATTTCATATTCAGATGCTGACTATGAAAGTTTTCTATTAGATAGAAAAAATCACCTCAGGGACTTGTCACTTTTTAAGAAAATCCTTTGTGTCATGGTCAAGTAAGAAATAACACTCAGTTGCCTTGTCAACAGCTATGGCGGAATATTTATCTGCAGGAAGTTGTTGTGTACAAGTTTTGTGGATGAAAAACAATCTTATGAATTTTGGACTAAATTTTAATAATACACATATTTTATGTGATAATACAAGTGCTATAAATATTTTAAAAAATCCTATTAATCATTCTTGGATTAAACATATTGATATTAGACATAACTTTTTAAAATACCATGTTCTTAAAAAGGATATATTTTTAGAATTTGGGAATACAAAAATTCAGTTTTACTAAACCACATCCCACTGAAAGGTTTGATTTCATTAAGGGGGAGTTAGGTGTATTTAATTTTAATTATTTTCATAAAATAGTTTGGTTATTTTTTTTTAAAATTTTATAAATTTATTTATTTATATTTTTCTTTGTTGCTTGCAATTTTAATTTGTTTTAAAATTTATTCAATAATTACTATGTACGTAATGACATAGGAATAAAGGATATAGGAGCCTTTTAAAATTCTAAACAACTTCCGTTACCAAAAAACCTTCTAACTCTTGATACTTTACCACTCTTCTCTAACCTTGATCCTTAAAAACCCTAATCATAGAATCTTAAGATCAGGGAAAAAAATAACTGAAACCAAGATATTTGATGAACCAAGGACCATTACTCTCAAGAGGAAGCACTCAGTCGGAAGAAATATTTTACAAGGAAATGCCATAGATCTGGAATGTCTCTATCAGATGAACCTGACACTGAGGCAAGCCCTAGATTTACAAAACCTGGAACAGGAGTTCAATGAAGATTATACAGAGTTTATATATGAGGTATAACATTGTAATTTATTTAAGTCAGTATAGTTTAGTCTGGGAAATGATGAGGATTCGATAATCACTAAGATTGGGGATCGAGATTTTTCAATCTCTTGCTTGGAAATCAAAAATATTGTAAAATGCTCTCACAAGGGATTTTATCATTTTGATTTGAAAAATATTTGTGATAGTGTACATAAATCTAAAGATATTATGTCATTTCTATTTGGATCAACTAATATGAGAAATATTCTCGTAAAGGACTTGGAACAATACCTAAAAAAATTGATTATGTTTGTGTAAACTAGTATTGCCCCGAGGATGTCTAAAATTGAGAAGATTCTTTATCCAGATATGTATTTAATGTTTTTTGTAGATGAGTGATATCAAATTGAATCTTCTGAGATACATAGTATGGTATCTCAATTACTGTTTCCAAGTAGAGGCAAGAATGAATTTTTATCCTTATTGAAGGTTTATCTCAAAGATTCTTTTTAAGAAAGATATGATAAGATTGTTGGATTCTCGGGTGAGATTCCACCATAGTAATATCATCAATGCTGTTACATTGAAAAACATTGGATTTTTTTGGATCAAAATCAAAGGCAGGCTGCTTCCTGTAGGAGTAGAAGAGGATGAGGAAAGTTCTCTGGCCCAACAAGAAAAATCAAAGGAAGGACAAGATGAATCAAGATTCAGTGTTGTATCAAGAAGAATCAGGTTGGAGGCTGAGGATGCACCTGAAGAATATATTCAGGAAGGACATCAATTCCAAATTTCCAGAGGTATTAATCCAGTTTATGAGCCTGCTGTAACTGTAAATGTTTTAACACCTGGTAATATCATATGATATAAGTTTGTGAGAGAAGCTGAAATTGAGGAGATTTTATAGGGAGCAGTTGCTCAGGTTAATGTGACTCCACCAATGGTGCAAGAATTTTTGGCTCCAGAAGTTACATCAATAATGGCTCAATCAAAAAATTTAATATAGTAAATAGTGGTGGTTGAAACTAAACCAATAATAGAAAAAGAAGCTCAGATAGTTCCTGGTGAAGAAGAAGCGGTGTCCCAAACTCAAATTGATATTGTAGAAGTTGATCAAGAAGAAATTATTTTGGAGAATCCAGTAATAGAGGAAGAACATGAAAATGATTCTCATGAAGAGAAACCTATAACACTTGTTAAAACTCAAGAAGAAAATGTTTTAGAAGTTCATACTGAGATACTGAATGTAAATTTTTCTGTGGATGAGTTTGGGAAAGGCTCGAAGGAAAAATATGTTGAGAAACCAGTACAAGGAGGGGATGACGAGAAATCAGATGCAGAATATTTTCACATTGTATTGTTACATCAATCTCAATCTGATAATTAATCACAAGGTAACTATGATTCAGTAAATGAATAAGTTGAGGAGTTGTACCTGAAGTTGAACATAGCTAAATTTGAGAATGCTGCTCTAAGGAGAGAATTAGGAAAAGAACATTTGAAATTTCAAATAATGAAAACAAGTACTGTTTCCAGACAAGAAGTTGAATATTTTAAGAGAGAGATGATCAACGATGTTGCAAAGTTGAAATAGAAATGATTATGAAGTCTGATTTTTTGGAGTTTAAATCATTCATGGAGACACAATTTGCATCCATTAGAACAAGTGAGGCCAATACATCAGGTACATCACCAGATTTAATCAGTCGATTTCAGGACATTATAGTAGTAATGGTGAATATGAATGACATACTGTGGGACTTACAATGCAAAAATACTCCTTTTTCAGTGCTCTTAGATAATCAAATATTTCTAGTTGATCAGTTATCTTCAATTGATCTAGGGATTAGAGTTGTGATGAATCAGTTCACAGAGAAGTTGACTCTATTTATAGAGAAGGAAGAAAGGCTTCATGAGTTTTTCATAGTAAATCTAATTAAAGATATTCATTTTACTCGGAAAAATAGAGATGTATTTATCCATTTGGGAGATGGATTGATGAAAATATTGAGGAAAAATTGGCAGAGATCAAGGAAATAGTTTATAAGAGATGAACCCTATCTCACACCCTAACCCAACCTTGATTCATGTTATATTTCATTACTATAATTGTAATTATATTTTCAATGAACTATATTTTCATCTCATTTTTAAGTGTTTCAATTATTTTTACTATACTGTCTATGATAGAAATTCCTATAATCAAGATTCACATATTGATAAATAGTTTATAATAGCATTTACTTAAGTTTAGTGCTAAATTAAAATGTGTTTTATTCCTTCTTCTCTCATTCTTTTTGATATTAGAAAAAGGGGGAGAAATTATGATAAACACAACATTTTATTTTAATATATTTTAATTTATTTATAATTTTATTGGGGGAGAATTATTTTTAATATATATCTTTGGATAATATAATGATTATTTTTATTAAAATAATTTTTTTCAAATTAAATATTGTATTTATCTTTGAAAAATTCCAAACTATATGTAATTAATTTTGTATTTCAATTTAATTGGTTATTTAATAGGTTTTGTGATCATCAAAAAGTGGGAGATTGTTGAGCATGTTTTTTTTTCAACAATATTTATTTTATTATTATTAGGGGGAGATTGTTAAAAAAATACTCTATCTCTTTATGATGATTTTAATGCTCACAAATACCCATATTTATTATTCTAATGATTTTACATTAAGTGTATTTAAGGAATTTAATATTCATTATTTTCTTATTTCTGGAAGAAATAATTATTTATTTGAATAGAAATAATTAATTGGTAAAGAATTTGGAATTCATTTTGAGCGTGTTCTGGAAACACTGTTCATACCCTACATTTGTATGCATAGTGTAAGGATAGAATTCAGTGTTTATCTTACGAGTAATCAGAAATGCATGGTTAAATATTTGTATGATATTGTAAAAGTATGGATGAAGGACCCTAAATATTGGAAGAAACCTTACATTTGGGATATCAGCAAAGTATGGAAGAGGATCGTTGTGTAAGTACAGAACTTTGAGTTTATTTCTCAAAAGTATGGTTCATCAAACATACTTTTGGAATGAAGCCTAATTTTTTTTAAAAATTGTGGATCATAAGAATTAGGTTTGGAAGAAGAGAAAAGTATGGTTCATCAAACATAATTATTTAAACAACAATACGTTTAAGAGATGAAGATACAAGTATGAATGATAAACCTTACATTTGAAAGAAGAGAAAAGTATGGATCATATACTATATATTGAAGATCTAAAAAGAAGAGTATGGAAGATCAACCCTATGTTTGAATAAGGTATCATCATCCTTACATTCATGATCAACCATATGTTGAAGAGAATACCATGTAGTCCAACTCTACATTTAGCATCATAAATTTAAATACGAATTTATTGTGCAATGGCTATAAGCGAATGATCAGGCTGATTTTAAGCCAGAATAAAATCCAAATCTAGAGCGTGTCTTTAACGAATTCAAAGTCGTTTATTCCTGATTCAAAGGATCAAAATTAAAGGATCTTTTCATGGTCGGTTTAAAGGAAAGTTACGACTGCTCTATTAATTAAAATGCTTGAATATCGTGAGTCCGAAGGTGTATTTTATGGATCTAAATTTAAAGAAGAACTGATCATCATAATTATTTATATATTTTATGATATTTGTAATTTCAAAATAAATATGTGATCTATAAAGATACAATATAAAATAACTGCTGAACAACAATAACATATACATAGAAGAGAAAAATAAAGACAATCAAGATCATTACATCCATTGTTACAAAGAGAAACAAAGCTCTGTTTTCAAAAGAGGAAGAAACATGATGGAAGACTTATGAATCTACATCAAATATCTTTTTGTGAATCAACTTCTGTTAATGATGTGAATGTATTTTTAAGATCTACTGCAACCAGGTCGCATTATGACTAATTTTACTCAAAGATCATCATTTCTGAAGATGGTGATCCATCTACTATCAATTTCATTATGTTGCAATTGTGATGAAAAACTGGGAAAGTATTTTCAATGAACAAAAAACACTTTTATATTGGGTGACCAGCTTCTCATAGTAAGTTGTGTATGTTCTTTGTTTGAACTAGATGGCTTTTTTTAGCCATAAGTCGGTAAATGTGTCAACTTCTTGTACTCAGAGGTGGAACAATCTATTGATAAGAGGACCCGATAGGGAAAATCCCCAAGCTCGTGGAGTATATCGTTGGTGGAGTGGACTAGGGGACTTCTATTCCATGAACCACTATACATCATGTGCCCTGTGCTATTTATTTTCCACTTCTTATTCTTTTATATAACGATAAATAGACAGATCGTGATCTTTCTACGAAATTTGAATAAGTTACAGTTCACTCCCCTCTTGTACATATCCATTATAACCCGATCCAACAAATATTAATTTGGATTTGGGAATCATATTTGAGGATAATTTCTTTTTTAATTTTTATTATTTTGTATGAATTATGATATTAGGGGGGGGAGGAATAAATAGGATTAGATATATATAACCTTTTCATTTAATATAATGGATTATTTGGAAATAATGATATTATATTTTGGGATATGTATATTAATGGGTATGATATATCCTTTGAGGTTAAAACAATCTTCTATGTTAAGTATATTTAGGTTTTTCGGAATATAGGGTAATTTATTAACGAAATGATCTATGTTAAAAATTGGGTTTTATTATTGAATTTTGTATATGAATATACACATACTCATTTTGGGTATTATGTTACTTTTTTTAACCATATTTTTTTAATAAAGATTGGATAAGTGGAATGTTATTATTTTATGGATATTATGATTAATTAAAATTTAATATTAGTACCTTAGGAATAAAATAATTCATATTGGATAATCATACCTTAGAGTAATAGGTGAGTATGAAAGTGATGAAAGCACAACCAAAAAATGATTTATTTAAAATAAAAAGATACCGAGTAAGTATAATTTTTCGGTTTATCAATATTTATTGTAAATGAATCTATAAAATCGAAGAAAATGACCTTGAAATAATTTTTTTTCCTATTACCATCATATTTTATGAATCAATAGTCTTTCAACTCTTCAAATATTTTTTTGGTCATTAACTTTCCCTTGATAATTTACATTATTATGATGAATGGCCTCTATTAATCATGATAATTAATATCTTATTTTCTTCCAAATCAATATTTCCACATCCCATTAATGATGTAATACTTGGAAAATTGTTTATATGTTATTCTAAATGAATTTTGTCTAGGAATTACCATCCTTTAATTGGATGTTTTATTAACTCTTTTTAGGATGTTGATTTTCCATAATGGAATTTACAAATATCAAACTAATTACAAGTTCAATTTTTTTGGGAAAAAATATTTAATGGTGGTATAGTTTAGCACCCTATTATTCTAGATGATCACTATATTTTGTAGCATATAGAATAAGAAATACTTAGATTAAATTAAATACATTATATTATTAAAATATTATTAATTAAACATAACCATTATAACTTAATTGTTAAAATTGATGGTATTAATAGAAATAACCATATAATGAAATGTATCTATAATGATTTTATATAAACTAAATGTATTTAATATTTCATAATATCTTAGTACTCAAATTTCATTAAAGATGTTTTATGATTTAAAAATACATTTTATTCATTTTTTTTATATTTTGTGAAAAAATAATATATTTAATTTTTGGGGCTTCTATAAATGTTATATTTTAAAATTTAAATTATTTTTTAAATAAAAATAACCATATTAACTTAGGTTGAGTTTTTTTGATTCATATGAAAAGATGGACTTTTATTGAATAGTGGAAATACTAATTTATGTAAAACAATCATTTCTTTAGATAAATTAAGTAATTTAAAAGAGCCACTATAAATTTAATTTGATATAAAATTTAAATAGGTATTATTAATTAATATTTTATTCTATTAATTATATTCAAAGAATATTTATACAATATTTTAGTATAATTTTATTGTTTGGATTAAAAACAATTTTTTTTAATATTGTTTTATTATGCATAATATTTCATCGTTTAAACTCATTAAAATAAACCATAATAAAGAATGATTTAAATAAAGTGTATATATTATAAATATTTAAAAATTAAATTCATTTATTTATTATGAATTTTCATATTGTTAATGTAATATCATGTTATGATAGAAAAATACATTTATTTAAAAACCATTTTTTCAACACATTTGTGGGATTAATTTTAAATTAAATTATGCTACATCCACGTATTCAATTTTATAAAATGGATTATATATTTCTAATAAGAATATTTAATATAATATAATAATTTAAAATTAGTTTTTGGAAATAAGTAATTGTAGAAACAATAAAAATCTGTAAACTCGTTTAATGTTAAAACCAGATTGCTTGGGGGGCTTAAACATAATAGGTAAACTGAATAAAATTTTAAAAACATGTTTAGTTTTGATTTGTTGATGTTTTTATCTATATATCCCATTAAATCCATTATTTATTAAATTTCGAATCACTTTTCATAAGATTTAATTTCCAATATTGAATAGTTTTGCGTATATAGAAAAATACCACTCTTTTGTAATTATAAAAGGGTACCCCTCAACTCACTTATAAACAACTATAAAGTCATTTTTATTGACCAAAAACATCAAAACCATGTCCCCTAATCCTTATTCACATTATAGAGCCAATGGTATTTACAAAAGTACTACCTTATGGACCTCAATATGATACCCAAATGAGGTTATTCTAAAAAAAGGCACCCATCCTCACTAAATTCCTTCTTTTATACTTATTATTTTACACCATAAAGTATGTATCAATATTTATAATATAATATAAAATGTATCTACTTTATATGTAAATTTTATTTTGTATATTGAATAATATTTACTCATTTTCTCTTCTATCATATAAGAAAATAATCCATCGTTTTTTGCATTAAAGAATAGCACCCCACGACCCGTTGTAATTTTTTTCCATTTTCATATATCATATATTATCTTGATGATTTAATTATTTTTTAATTATTATATTTATTAAATATAAATAATTATTGAAATTTTACATATCATATATTTTATTACATTACCATCCATTTAAAAATGAAATCATCATTTATGTGTATAATAGAATAATGCTTCATAAGGCGATGAGGTTCTTTAATATTATTGTATAAAATGGATTGTATATATAAGTGTATTTAAGTAAATAATATTTTGTTTATGATATTATGTTCATTTTTTAAATTTAATATACCACACAACTTATTTACCTAATGATCGTTGAAAAAAGGAAATATTACACATGTGTACGTACAACCTAACATCTCCATGATAGTAATATAGTTTATTTTTCATAACCACAATTCATGTTTATTTTTAAAATAATTATTTATTTATAAATTTTCTAATTATTTCATTATTATTATTTTTTGGATGATGGAACAATGAACCCTTTGATCATTGTCAACACACTGATGCTATTATGAAAATATGAACAATGGGACCTCAAAACACCTGATGTGAAAATAACTGATTATTTAGTTAAAAACATCATTCAAATAAATTATTAATATCGCTGTAGTATATTATATTAAACATGGAAAAATATATTAGGGAAAAAATAATTTAAATAACTTCATTATATAAGAGATGAAATACTTTCAGGATAAATTCCGGACTTCAATCATGGGTTTCGTCTCAAAACTTCTTTCCTTGAGATGCATGTTATTTTATAAATCTAATTTATTTTAAATGGTGTATATTATTAAAATTTATATATAATATCAATAATAACTCATAATTAGTAATATTTTTTAGTACAATTTATCTATATTATTTAGGGGTTTTGGATTTAAAAACTATAAATGAGGAAATGGTTTATTTTTCAATCTCATTTTAATTAAGATTAATTAGGATTAAATTTCCATTATATGAAATTATTTTATAACTATATAATAAAACCATTTAATTTATTATATTCTTTTCATTCATGAAATATTCATTTAATAGTGCCATTTTACTTGTTTTAATACTTAAAATGATTGAGAAAATATTTTTATAAATGCCAACTTTATTTCCCTTTTCGATCAAAATTTATTTTTTCATCCATATCCCTTTTTTCTAAAAATGTTTTCATGGATAATTTTAGAATTATCCAAATTATTTTCTAAATAAATTTTAACCATTCATGAATTTTTATAAAATAGTCGTAATGTAATCTTCTATTGATTTTTGGAAAGCAGGACTTTTAACATGTTTAAAACAATATAAAAGTAATTTTTTTTACTCACATGACATGTAAGAAATTACCGTACATGATTAAAAATATATTATTTTAATGTTAATTTGTATGTTTCAATACTTATTTTTAACGAAAATGTTTTCTATATTAATTGGGAACTTTTTTGATTATGAAAAATTGACTTCAATTTGAAAAGAGTATTTTTACTCTAGAAATATTCCATGATATTATTTATATCAATAATCATAAATAATGAAAAACTGTAATGTTATGGATTTATTTTGAATTATGTATATATTTATTTCACATTTATACTTATATTTTTCTCCATTACTTTGTGTAATGTACGCCATACATTCATCACTCAAATTCCATTATTAATAAAATTAGTTTCATTTTGAATTTCACTTTAAATATCATTATAATTGATTTCCATTTTCGAGAACTCATAATCAAGAAATTTTTTATGATATATGCACTCATATAATACTCCATCACATAGCATAGAGATGTAGTCTGATTAATAATAATGTACATGATTATAGAGAAAACCTAATCCATTAGGGTACTTTTTCTACTATGAGATATTGTATAGGAAGTTATAATTGATGCATGTTTATGTCATTCTAAATGATTATGCTACATTTCATAATATTCCATGATATTTTGATATAATGTTACTAATGTTATTCAACATAGTTATTGATATAGAACATTATATTTTATGATATCATGTTGATAATTTAACTCACACATTAAAATTATTTATAATATTTATTCCCTTGCAGATATTTTTATTTTACCCCTTATATATATAAATTTGGTGATCCCATGCATTTTTAAGATCATTAATGTATTTTTGAGATAATTATGGAGAATAAAAACATGTATATTTATTTTAGTCTTACTTCGATGTTGTTTGAAACTAGTTATCCAAAGAGACTATGCACCAAAATATTTCTGTATTAGTTAATATGTTTTTATATTAAAAATAAAGAAATAATATGAATTAAATTATTGGGTTTATATATTATGTATGATGACTATATATCCAATGGGTATATATCCAATAACATCTTTTTTTAAGGACAATATGACCAACGACTATATTTATAACAGTCATATGAAATTAATTTATATATTCTTATATAACTCTAAAAATCATTCATTGCATTTACCAATTTAATTTTCATGATGTTAATTATATTTCTAAATTATTGTTTTATTTCTTTAGTTAACATCAATAGTTTTATTCTCTTGTTAGATCATGATGATGAGAATTTCAACTATGTTGCTGTATGTTTTCTTATGATTCCATTTCATTAAAATTTTTCTATTGATGTTTCATTTAGCTATCTACTAATTCATTTCATTTTGTATTGTAATATTATAAAATAATTAAAATAAGAATTGTTCGTTTTATTTTTCCATGTTGTATGTAATACAAGCTATCAAACATACATGATTTATTTAACGTGAAATACATACTATAAATATGGAGCCTTACAACCCATGTTATGAATGAGTCTTAGGTTATTCATTCTATAGTAGGAGTTAGAAATCCCCTATATAAGTATGAGTACTTCATTGGTAGAGGTAAATTTTCTCCCTATGTGTTTGGGTGTGGGTATTATGCCATTTGGTGTTGGTACTTACTTAGTAGGACAGTGTATTTTCTAAGAGGAAAAAGTCCCACTTCAGGATTCCATAGGAGTGATGTGTACTAGTAAATAAGAGTTCTGTTATATTCCAAATAATTATTTAATGATCATCTATCTATAATTTTTTGAAATTCAATCATTATGAACTCTTGCCTCTTTTAAGGAAAGATCATCTTTATGGTTTTAATGGAGTTGGAATGTTGTATCTTGGATTATAGATTTTTCTATCTTTTTAAGGAGATTATCACTTGACGAGGTTCATTACCAAATACAGTTAAAAAATAATGTCATGAGTGTTATATAGGTCATTTGGACCTTGTTTTAAATGAATTGTCACATATTAATAATGATTGGTTTCCTTTGAGAAATGATATATAGATAGGATGTCGATTAATGGCCTATATAGATCTTCATATATAGCGATATTGGTTGTGAATGAGATATGATTTTTTTTATAAAATAGAGACGAGATGTGAGATAACTCATCATATTCATGGGTTTCTTATCTATAAAACATATATATGTTCTTTATATTTTTGAAATATTTTTTTCTCCTTTGATAAAAGGTTTCAGTAAACTCATTTTTTCAATGCATTCATTTTTAAGTCATTCTACTGTGTATTTTTATACTAAATGATGCATGGGGTTCATGAAAAATTTGTTCTATCTATTTAAATGGAATGTATTTTTAGTTAAATATTTGCGGATGTGGATTTTATGACTCATGAATATCATATTTTTAGATAATCCTCATTGTTCTTGATGTTTATGATTTATGTATATTTCTTATTCCCCAGAATGTTTGGTGGATTTTTATCAATAGTCTGTATTAGTGACCATTCAAGGAGAGTGGGGAGGTGATTTTTTCCCTTTATATGGGTTTGATGAAGTAAAATATTGTGATCACATATTCTCCCTTTATATTGGGCTCTACAATATTGTATTATACTTCATATATTATGTCTCACAAGTGTACATTATCCTTTAGTATAGTTAATTGTTTTATTATAGATTATTTTTTATGATAGGATGTGTTGGATATGTGAGTTTTTATACAAATATTAATTTTGTAAAAAATCCCACACATTTTATAGTATCTCAGTTTTTTTCACTATACACTAAAGTATTGGAGGCCTATTTGGTGGAGCACGCTGGACCAAACCACTGGTCTATATTGGGCCCTTATGGGTTGGGTCATTTGAATATCCACCTATATCATACCATATATACTAGAAGAATTACCCATATCCACCTATGACCTAGAAAATATCTACATTTTCAAATCCTAGAGTTGGAGGTGATTATAAATAGATTCATGCATTAATCATAGGAAGCCTCTACCAAAATTCTTTTGAGAGAATGGTAAGGTCACCATCATTTCACTATTTCTCTAATAATAGGGTTCATGAAAAATAATCCACTACAGTACCATATCACTATCGAGATCCTTATATCACATGATTCATCACTTATGAAGGTAGATAAATGCATAAAAAGAACCACTTTTAAATTAAAATAACCCCACATCATTCATAAGAGACTCTCTACATGATAGTTCGATGACGTCATAAATTTCCCATGGGGTTACCCACATTCTTATGTCACTGCATGGTCATATGAATAATTCAATTATGAACATATTTTTTTAATAATTATTTAGAATAGAGCATTAAAACTAGTTTAATATGACATTCCTTACATTGATTTACAACCCTTTAAATTATGTAACCAAATGGATTTCAATAATATTTCACAATAAATCTCATAGATTATAGGAATCACTATTATAAAGATTATTTTTCCATAGTGTTTAATTTTTTTTCAACATTACACATTATATATTTATTATTTATAAAACAATTATTGAGTACTTATTATCCCTTCATGATGGTATTTCAACATTAGTGGAAATAATTATTTATCATACATTTTCTGATCATTTTATTTCCTTTTATTCCTTTATAAATTAATCATCATTATCACCACGTAGGTAATTAGAATTCAAATATCGAGCCTAAAGAATATAATATCATAAATTAGAATGTAATATTTTTATACATATCTTATCATTTATATACCAAGACTTTATTTTTAAAGTCTATCTAAATTCATTATATAGTAATAAAGTTTATAACGTCTTGATCATTTTTAAATATAACTGGGTAAAATAAATTATGTTTTAAATGATTTCTTTTAGTTTCTAATTTCATCATAACATAATATCTCAATTATCAACTTAGAATATCCCTCAATATTCCTGGGATATGTATCTCATCATTTTGATTACCTAAATATTTTCATTTTAGTTCAATAATAAATCACTATACTGTTTTTATTACAATTTTATAATAAAATTTTACGAGGTAAAATCATTGTAAACTAACATCCAAATTTGTAATTCAAATTCTATTCAGTTCACATCACTCATTTAATTAATACTTATTGGATTATAATAATAAATCATGAAACAAATTTTATATAAAAAATTTAGATTATTATTATACTTATAATAAAAAATTACACATTAATTGACTCACAATTAGAAATTTTAATCCATAATTCTTCTCTAAATGGACTCAAACATTGTTCCATTTGGATTGATATGTTTAATGTAGAAAAACCAAATTTTTGCTATTGAAAATTCCCTACTGTTCAACCCTATGATCCTTGAATACTTTCTTTAAACTAGGTGGGGTGCAACATCACAACCTCCACATGATAACCCTCAGTCACTCTCACACATGAGATCTGATCAACTTGTGTATGAATAATATTTTTATAATTTTTAATCTGATGATGGGGATTACCTAGAATAGATCATTATAATATTTTTCTGACATAGATGATGTTCTGATACATGATGTAAATTGAACGATATGATTAGAAGACACAAATAACTAGGTAACAGTGATCTACATTTCCAATTTGTTTTTATGGATAATAATCATATTGAATTGATCATTTGAACATTGTTTATTCATGTTATCAACTATGTTTTCCACGGCTAGTGTTAATGATGAATTCCTGAAACTATTAAATAATTTGATTAAAGAGATGCGCAAGTTTATGCTGCCTCAACATGCCTTGATATTCATGTTTCTTATTTTATAGGTATATTATGGTGTGATTATGATCATCCAATAGAATATTGAATATCTACGATCCATCCACCATATGTATTCTATTTCCTCATTTGGAATTCTCATCACCCTATAACATGGGTGTTTTTATCACTATTTAATTTCATTGATGAACACAAAAAATATATCATATCTTCTTAATGAAAAAAGAATCCATATAATGGTATTGATTTTCTATATTTTATTGGTTATGTAGTTCAACATGAAGATATAATACTAAAGGGAAAAAAATTCCCTAATGTTTCTCTGAAACTGTATGTTCGGTTGATGTGATTCTAATGAAATTATGTGCATCTATTTAATGTATTTGTAGATATATTTATGAGTCAATCATTATTTAGAATGATGAATCATTCATTGATGAATTAATTTTGTGTTCCTGAAAATACTATATAAGTTTTCTTAAAATACAAGAATTGAATTTTAGTGAATCTTGAATAATTTCATTAATTTTATCCCACATAATAATTTTCCAAAAGATTCTTGAAAATTAAAAAAATTGGTCTGTAATATTGTATGGATAAGTTTTAATCCAAAAAAAGTCTCTCTACAATACCATATATTCCCTGAATAATATTTTTAAGACTCTTTGGCCATCATAACCGCATTAAAAAAATAATAACATAACACAATTTCAAGGGATAATTCAATGATTATGAAATTTAAATAAAAAATATTAGTATAAGATTAAAAATTAAATGTAAAAAACAATTTAGCATGCCATATCGATGATGATCCATTATTCTTTGAATAAAATAAGCTCTTCAGTGGATGCCTTCAAGGTGGTGTAATCCATTAATCACTGTCATCTTCTTCACCATCTATAATGAGCAATGTTAATAATGCTAAAAAATTATGAATTTATAATATTAATAGAATAAATACATTATAATCTCCTTAGTGAAGTCCATTTCTTAATTATAAATTCAATTTGGGGTGAATTTATAATTTGAACCATTTTAGATTAATTTATTACTTGTTCTTAAAATATTACATGATGATAAATTTTGACACTGAATCACATCATTTAATTAAAACAAGTGATAATAAATGCGGTGACACTATAATGGGAATCAATTTTTTTGAAATAGAAATTTCATTCCATGGTGGAATGACATACTATTGAGAATATTATCATACCACAACCATGTGACATAACCACATTTTACAACCACAAACCATATACATATATGACAACTAGATACCATAACGACACTAACAAAACCACATAATGAGATATGTGGATTGGAGGATGAATTATATAAGGGGAGTTTTATACATCCTTTACAAAGACATCATTAATATCAAGGTTGTACTCAGTACCTAAAATTTCATTGAGTTATTGACCTGGTTATCTCAATCAAGTGGTGGTGTGTAAGAAAAAATATATACATCCATATAATAAACCATAATCCTAACTTATGGTCCAAATCCAATCGATTCACCACTATAGACATACCATTACCTACTTCATGACTTCAAAAAACTACCATTAATATAAATTACAAATCAATAAGTTGACACATCAACCAGAGAAAACTATTTAATAGTTGTCATGTCATTACATACGTGTAATAATATTTATCAATTTCTATATAATTTGTTTACCACATTGTATAAACAACATATATATTATCAATTCATTTCATACTATATATTCTAAACCCATGAGAATATTTAGAAATTAATTCTATAATTTATCCATTATAATCACAATAATTCCATACCAATTTCACTTATTTATATCATTTACCTATTCTATGTCCATTTGAATAGCATTACTATAATTTACATTATAATCACATTAATCTCACTAAATAACTACAACCTTAAGGCCATATTTTCTCACTGCTAATAAAATTATCATTTTATACCTCATTAATATTTCATTATTTATATAAATATGAGACAAAATTAGAAAAACATGGAAATTAAAAATAAGATTGGGGGGATGACCTGCATTAAGGTTACAAGGATGAAGGTAACTTCACACTGCAAAAAAGTTATTCAAATAGACCCTGGCTATTCATGATTGATTTATTTTTTTATTGAATAATTTTTTATATAAAATGGTATTTAAAATTAAAATATGTGAAATGAATGTCAAATTAATATGGAAAATCTAAAAAAAGGTAAATATCATTCACATTTTAAAGGTAAAGTGGTTTCTTTTGTGGATGAATTTGCTAGTTTTTTAATCTATTCAATGTTAACCCATAAACCCTAAATTCCCTAAGAGTTATGATGGTTGTTTTTCATTTGGTTTAGATGATTAGGGTATTCATAAATGGTTCAATATTTTTATGTTCGCCCTCATCTGTCTTGGTAGCCACATGCATGGAGATAAACTATGGTTATTTCTTGATCTTAAATTTTGGATCAATGATTTTTTAGTTTCAACAAGTGAATATTTATTTCAATTGAAAAATGATGTTTTATTTTTTTTCAAAGAAAAATAGGATCTCAATATTTACTAATAGATAGGTAACATGTACCTCTAACTGGGTTTCATTGGGATTTCTAATTAAGATTTCAACTTCAATCCTTTCATGCAGAAGCAATCCACCGGTCGGGTTTGCGTCAATCATAATTGGATTAACTAGGTATATTGGAACCCACGAATTATTAATCGTACTTTATCATGTTGTTTCATTTCCATTATAATGGAAAATAAAATTATTGTTCGGTAGCTATGATTTTATGCTTGAGTTCTGGTGGATTTTTATTTGGAATCTAAGTTACCAGATGTCCATTATCTTATTGAAAATGAGTGGGAAATTAAGTTCAAAGTGGAATATGTGAATATGAACCCCTTATTTGATGCATCTAATATAGAAGGGAGATCAATTACCAAATACTGATTTATCCAAAATAATCATTTCATACCCTCATGAAAATATCTAGAGACAGGTGAGTAGAAATTTCAAGAAAAATAACTTAGTCACCCAAAAGGGGGAATCCTTCAATTGGACAACGGATAATCATACAAGACACTGGGATAATACTGGCTTGAATGGTATCCATAAAACAACATGTGTAATCTTGGTTGATTAGGAGGAAAATAAAAATAATCTTCAGTGTAATATTAAATCCAATGATGTCAGGGTTGAAGAGATGTTGTCATTTATCGGTGAAAATAGATTAAACAGTGAAATAGAATGTGGTATACAAGATCTTGTTATCTAGTTTACGACAGGTTCTTCCAAATATATTGATTATCACATTATTTTTTATAAAACTACAACTATTGGGTGTCTTATTATATAAGGTAAGTCTAGTGACTCCATAGAATGTGTTTCCATAAGCATTGCCTCTACTAGAAATCTTGACTTGAATGAGGGAACAAGTATAGTTTGAGGCTCTCCTCTAAATTATCACTTTCTTGAATTGTTCAAAACAATTAATACAAAATCCAACATAAAACATCCCATCTTAAATGAAAAATAGGATGAGATTAGTGATTCAAGTCTTATCTTGAAGAATATAGAAACCATTGTTGGCCTTGATCAGAATCATTAAGCACCTAAAAAATGAAATCACTAGGATCATGTCTGATTTCCCATGCTGATCAAATTATATTTGATATTTAAAATTAATCCTTAACTAATGATGGAAAGTCTTATTACCTAACCATCCAAAATTTTTTGGATGCTAATGCTAGTGGAATATCAAATTCTGTGGTGAAAAAGATTATTGGAGGAATAGAATCATTTAAACGAAGAAAACATGTGAAAAAAAACATTAGATATATCCTAAAAAATGAATCAAAATAATGACAGTTATTTTAATATTATATATTCTATACATCCCTGAAAAAATTATTTCACCTACTTTCTTTATTAATAAACAGAATTCAAAAATTCCAGTGTTAATTGAACTTAAGAAAATTTTCTCTTTAAGGAATTAGTGTTTTGAAAGACCGGGTTATTATCTAATTGGAACAAATCCTAACTCTTATATTTTCAAAAGAGTTTTTAGCTAGGAATTACTTAGTATAAAGGAAACACCCATTGTTAATTATAATTATAAAAAGATTTACTACAATTCTAATTTTTTAAGTGGTTAACATTAAAGATATTTCATACAATCTTGAAATATATATCAATATCTAAGAATCCTATAGTATGAATTTCAACATTTTTCAATCATTGTTAGTGCACTATAGACCCTTCTTGGGGGTTTTAACTAAATACTTCATCCAAATAAGTAGACGAGTGCAATTGATAACTCTAAATTTTATAAGCAATATATATATATATATATAGCATTAGAGATAACAGTCTATTGGAATTTAACATTATAGGGGAATAATACACTTGGTATATAAGGAATCTCAATAATATAGTGGCCAATAAACTTGATATAAATTTTGTTAATGAAATATACCTAGATATATAGGATTTTTTATTTTTTATTACCACTTATCAAGAATTAATATTGACCTATATCCTATCTTAGATATTCTACACACTAGAGTTGTGAATCCACATTTCCCATTCATATTTATTAATACTTGGGTTATCCATCGTGAATGTAGAATGCATGTGAAAGATAGATGGGGTTCTATGGATTACAAGGACACTACATTGGAATGTTTTCTTAGTCTTATCCTGCTTAAGAGGATACTAATGGATTGGATCCAATATCATTTGAGATTAATATATAAGGATATTTTCTTCTTGAACCATCCCTTAAACTTATTCAAGAAGAAATAAAATTTAGGGGATTATTTTATTATCTTAACTATGAAACTATGGACCCTCATGAGATTCCAAACCTTTTGACTCATTTTATGAACATATAAGGAAATAAATTTAAAAATATGTCCCACTGATGTAGATTTAATTTTTATATTCTTTAACTATATTAAAAAATCTAGAATTGTTTATAGGTTCTTGTCCCTACACAAGTATAATGACTTGTTTTTTTATAACAGACAAGATAGTTCTAATCATGTGGTCTCCTACTTCATGAATCTGTTTAATGGACCCACCAAATGTTTTAATTTATTGGATGGTATAATTCAAATTTTGATGAGTCATTATAATAATGTAATTCATACCTCAATAAGTTGTATTTGGCCTCAATTCTAGAATCTCCTCAATCATGGATGGATTCAATAACTATTTTTTTCAAAATATTATAGGAAAACATTTAGTATGAATCCTTTATTTTGGTTATTAATTTCATTAAATGTGGTATTATTATCTCAAATTTTAAAAAAAATAAATATTTCTAATAATAAAATTTACAAAATTTTAGATAAATATATCTTTTTATGACTGTTTCATTTGTCAATATTATTTACAATTTTTTTGAAAAAATCTTATTATTGGATTAAAAAATATTATAAAAAGAAATTATCAATGAATCATTTTGGATTAATTTAATATATGATCATTCATGACTTCATTATAACTACTTTAGAATTTTCCATCCTTCTCAATAATTATTTATGAGTTTGTAATATTTCTCAAGAACGTGGTGTTAAAAAGGTCTTTGAAATAATAGATTGGGGATTTATTTGTAATGTTTTAGAAATTTTTTTATTTTATGAGACTTTTTTTAACAGGGTTAAATATATTTTGGGCTTAGCTTATATATCTATTTTTATTAATGGATATAATAATGGATAATTCACTTGTTTAAGAAGGGTTAGGAAAGGTGACCCCATTTCATCATTTTCCTTTTATATTACAAGGAATTTTCTAAGTTGGATACTAATTTTAATATTTGAAAATGGATAGATGAATCCTATTTGAGATACTCATGTCTTATTACTCTATTCCATTTTTTGTATGAAGATGATATAATTTGGTTACCCACGTACATAAGATTAATTTCAGAAATATAATTCAATCACTTCTTGATTATGAAAGGGTCATGTGGAAGGAGATCGACGAGAATAAATATTTGGAATATTATGGATATAATATTTCATATAGCAAGATGATTCATATAATTAATGATCTGGGCATCAAAGAAGTGTTTTTTCCTTTCAAATATTTTAGTTTTATCGAGTTTTGGTATAGTCATTGAGCATTTCATCTTATTCATATTCTTAAACATATTTAGATGAAAATGGATTCTTGGAAGGGTGAATATATATCAAATCATGGAAGGTATTTTATTTTTAAGTCCACCATTTTCAATTTATTTCTGAAAAAATGCATGCTTAAAAAATTAACTGCTTCACTTATTAGGAGAATTAATAGTTCTATAAATGAATTGTATGGAGTCGAATAATTATTGGGAAAAACATTATGTAGCACCCCAAACATTTTATGGTATGTTTCTCTTATATATATTTGAGTCATAGCCTATATTTCATAAATCACTGAGTTTCTTTGAAAAAACACTTGGTTATTTAGGAGACAGTTATATCCTATCCATTGAACATAAATTTTCTAGTCGTGTGTGTTGAATTTTGAAAACTTGACATATATAGTTGTGTTTAGGATGATAATTAGCGTCTGATAGAATTAACCTTTTTTTTTGAATAATAACATACCCTTATTTGTATTAACCTACCCTTATGAATAAAAACTTACCCTAATGAATAGTAATATGATTCTTATGAATGGTATTTACATCCATGAATGTATACATATATTTAGGCACCTTAAAAATAAAGATGAATAATTTAGGTGTTTTTATTTTTCAAATAAATTATGAATTTAATTACAAATTAAAATAATCATTTTTATAAAATTATTTTTGAAAAATAAACTTCATTTTTTATTCTACAATTCAAAAAATTGTTAGGGTGAATATTTGGTTTTTTTCTAAAATACGTGAATTTTTTATGAATAGAAAAAAATGATAATTTATGATAAATGATAAATAAGAGATTTATTAAGCCACTGATGATGATATGCTGATGTAATTCCAAATGCTTCAAAGTCATGTGCATTTGTTATTTTTCTTGGTCATGGAATACTTAATATTCCTTGTCTTGTAAATAAATAATAATCTAATGATTAAAAAATTATAGAAAACCTTCCTCTCCTCCACTATAAAACCCCCCTCACTCCCTCTTCTCTTCACGCCTCTCAATCCTTGTGACTTTCCAATATTCTATCCAAATCTCTCCCCAAAATCCTCCCCCATGTCCAAAATCCCCTAGCCTCTTCTAAATACCAAAACCTCTCCCCTTAAGATGTTCTCAGTGGAGGAAGTCTCCGGAGGTAAATACCTCTTTGCAATTCCTTCTATTCTTTTAAGTTCTTGTCTTTTTGTTTCTTTCCTCGTCTCCCTTCACCCAAATAGTATGATAACTCAAGTAACATACATATAGTAGAATATTTTTATAGTAATAATATATTTCATTATCTTCCCCCCTTTCACAGCCTTTTATTTGAATGAAATGAAAGCACCATTTGAGATGTTCCAATTTAGCACTTTCAAGGAAAACAGTTTATCAATTTCTATTATTATCATTAATTCTGGTCATGAAACAATTTTTGTTATGGTTGAACAAGATTATTATATATTAAATGTATCTTATTTTTAGTTCTGTAATCCTTTTGCAAAAATGGTGTTACGTTATAAATCAAAACATGTTCTTTATAATCAAAACCACCAATTAACAAAAACAGTTGTCACTATGGTTTTACATTATAATTTGACTTAACTACAAGTAACCAAAATAAATTTAAAACCATTTAAACTCTTGGATGTGCACTAATTGAATATAACTCTAGTTCTAGATAACCCCTATCATCTTGCATTTTTATCCAAACATGAATATAAGCAATCTGGTCATAAAACCAAGTAAACAAAAGAGCTCGAACAATGAAAGTGAACCTCATAACCAATCAAAACGATTATAAAATAACATGAAATGATTATACTAAACCAATTAAATATATAATAGGTTGTGTAATTATTAAATAATAATCCTAATTTTTTTTTATTTTTTTATTTAGTAACAAGTAGAGAACACCAACAGATTTAAGGTAAGGGATCCTTTATCTCACTTTTGTTCAATAATCATCCCTATGTTTTGCTCTTTTATTTTTTAATACCTAATGATGGGTATGATTTCTCACCTATACCATACTTCCCTTATTATATATAAATAATTGGATACCCATTTACCTCTTATTAATCCCTGTCAAGAACACTTGTTACGATGCTGAAATATTTGTAAGGTGTTTTCTCATCTCACTTTCAATTCTGTGGGATTTCCATTATTCGCCACTTATATCTTATATGTGGTATAGTTGTACTGACATTTGATATATATTATAATTATTATATTTATATTCATGGTATTCTATGATTCATTTAGTGGTTATTAACTTTTGTTCATATGACTCAATTGATTAAAACGTGGTAACGAGCTTTATCTCAATTTTCAATTTGTTGTGACTTACTTAGTATTGTGCACCAAATCATTCTTATGTGGTGTACCTACTGCCCATTTGAGATAAATATTAAATTTAAATTATATTTCATTTAAATTTCCAAATTCTTATATAATGGATATGATTATTGTCTAAGTCGTATACCATTTTACATATAGTATTTATTTTGAATGTTGTGTTGACCATGGAAATGTTAATGAATTTGTATCCTATATTTTATACAAATAATTTAAAGGAATATTTCTTCTCTATTGAATCTATGTACAATGAATTTTATAGACATACATCGGTGGTTGGGGCCCACTATATCCCCTTGATGCATCAGTATGTCTCATGAGACAAATCAGTTGGGGACAAACCCTTTGAGTTTGTTTCCTAAAATCAGACGTGTTTCTACCCATAGAACTAAACCATTTTTAATGGTATTATGGTATCATGTGCTAGATACATGATATCAAGTTAATAAGAATTATTTTTATTCATTATCAGTTATTACTATCCATGAGGGTTTCACTATGAAAAAATATATGGATGCAGTTTCATTCTCAGTTTATTAATAGCATGAGTTTTTCATTTATTCACCATGCCATATTGATTATGACAAATTGTTTAAAATTATGTTATTATTGATTCATGATTCCACCATTTTTAACCATTACTAAGCATTAGATCTCACCCCATTCATTTTTTTACCTTAAATGTGTTATGAATAGGAGACTATTTATTGAGATTTGTGGATGCAGTTTTATGTTTTTTTGTATTGTATTTTGTAACCTTTTCCAATGAAATTTTAGTTACATCTATGTATCTAGTTTTTTCAAGACTACTAAACTGATCATTTCTTAGAGATTTAATTTCTTCTAAACATTCCAATATAATATGTAACGCACTGGATCTAGTCTAGAGGGGTCGGGGTGTTACAGTTTGCATAAGCAGAAGTTTGGTTGGAACCTTTGAAACTAGATTAGAAAATATAGATTAGTGAACAATGAACTAAGGTAGTATTTTAGGATAATGATACAATAATGTCCTGGTATTTTGGTAAGGAATAGATTGTGTAAATATTTCTAGAAAATACAGCACTATTAGAATATGATCATGTAGAGGTGGATCTGGCACATATGTACCTAGGAGTGAAATATTTGACAAAGAGTTTAGGGCTTGACCTGGGATATCCAGGTACACAACAATGAGACTTGTTGTACTCTTGGTTATGAAACTCCTAGGGGATATGATTAGGATAATTCATATTTTCTTTACAAGCCATTATGAAGGATTGAAATGTAAACTATTTCTCAATGAAACCATTTTTCTGATTATGGTATTAGCCATGCATATGATCTCAATTTATGATAAGTATTTTGTTAAGTTAAGATTATACATTATGATTTTACCCTAACCTAGGGTGTTCCATTATTTAGAAATGGAATATAATGGAAGAATGGGAATCAATACTCATAGGAAATGTAGGGATCTCTCCACTAAGAAAGTCAACATAGTCAATGTTGGAGCAAATCAGATCATTTCCATATTGAGACAACTTACTCAGGTTGTGATGAATAACCATTGCACACTTTTTTGGATCATTTAAGGTGGAAAAACCCCCATATTTCAGTGGGACTACTAATCCAGTGGTTTCTATGAAATGGATCAAGTCCCTAGAAAAGATAGTTATGGAGTTATGATGCAATGAAAATGAAAAGGTTGTATTAGAAATATACTATCTCAGTGGTGATGCTGATCAATGGTGGTCCTTTATTTAGAATACCATGAAGGAATAAGAAATATAAGATACAGAATGGGGGAATTTTAAGAAAATATTCTTCGAAAAATATTTCCCCCGTGAGCAACGAACCTAAATAAAGAGGAAATTCCCTAGATTAAAGAATAGGGAAGAAGATAGTGTTGGAGATTATGAGGCTACCTTCACAAGGCTAGCCAGGGATGTCGTAGATTGTGTACATGACATGACATACAAGATTGATCATTTCATTGATGTTCTTAATACACGTATTTGAAGGGCACTGGCTTCTCAAACATTTTCATCATATGAAGAAACTGTATCAAGTGCCATCAAAATAGAGATGGAATTTACTAGATCAAATTTGTTTATGGGAAACCAAGATAAAAATAGGTACTCTGATAATAAAGGGAAATATGAAGCACCAAATAAGAACAAGGGAATGAGAAATTCCCATTATGCGAGAAATGTGGAAAGAATCATCTCAGGAAATTCTTGAAATGCATGAGAGTCTCCTATAAGTGTGAAGAAAAGGGGCATATATCTAATGAATGCAAGGGGAAGAAACAATTTGATGATGTCCAATTCTACAATTGTAGAGATATGAGACACTATGCAAATGAGTGTTCAAAGCACCAAGGAAACTTTTCTTGGACAAATCCCAGAGAGCAATGGAGGGCTTATTCGATTAAAATTGTGGAAGTTGAAGTTCTTAATGATGTAGTGGTAGGTACATTAATTGTTTCCTTAAACTTCTCCAACACTTTATTTGATTTTGTATCATCGCATTCATTTATATCTTCCCAGTTTTCCAAGAAAATTAGACATGTCCTATTTGATTTAATAAAGGAGTTATCAGTCAAAAATCCTAGGGGATACATCATTGCGACAATTGAATTTCAACTAGTCCCCCTCATGGCACATAAATGTTGTTTAGTTTCTAACCTTATCATTATACTAATGACTAAATTTTATATAATTATCAGTATGAATTGGCTGTCAAACTATGATGCGTTGATTTATTGCAAGAAAAAGGGAAGTTATAATTTTTGAAAATGGTTTGGAATCCCTTATCTTTAGAGAAGAAACCACGCCACCTGATTCTCATCTATATCCATCCCCAATAGCTCTATTGAATACAATACTTGGAAGGGTAGATAAACCAATATCAATGGGTGAGGAATGAAATCTTTATATTGATGATGTGCATATAGTGCAACAATACATTGATCTATTCTAAGAAAATTTAATTGGATATCTTCTAGAGTGGTAAATTGAGTTTTTTACTGACTTAATTTCTAGTTAAAGACCTATATCAAAGACACCTGATAGAATAAACACTGTAGAATTAGTGGTGATAAAGAAAAAACTAGAGGATTTGAGTGAAAAAAGATTTATTCTACCAAGTGTTACTCTATGGGGAGACCATATGCTTTTGTATAGAAGAAATATTTATCCATGTGGTTATGCATTGATTATATGGAAATCAATGAAATTACAATGAAGAATAAGTATTCTATGCCTTGTATTAATGATTTATTTGATCTAATTCATAGAGCTCAATAATTTTATAAGATTGACCTTCGATCCAGATATCATGAACTACATGTGAGGAAGGAAGATACTCCGAAAACAACATTTCGAACCAGGTATGGGCATTATGAGTTTACAGTGAAGAATTTTGGACTAAAAAATTCACCATATATTTCATGGAATTAATGAATATAGTTTTCAAGGAATATCATGATAATGTTTTTGTGGTATTCACCAATGATATCCTGATATACTCAAAAAGCTATAAAGACAATGAGGATCACATGCGGATTAGTATGAAAACTCTTAGAAGAAATGAATTATATAAGAAGTTTAGAAAGTGAAAATTATGACATCAATCAGTTTCTTTTCTAGGCCATAATGTCTCTAAGGATGGAATACGAATTGATCCTATAAAGACAAAGGCAATCTTAGATTGGTCTATTCCAAAAAAAATGAATAACCGAGATTCGTAGTTTTATTGGCTTAGTAAGTTACTATCTGCATTTAGTTCAGAATGTTTCCCGACTGGCTAACCCGCTAACCAAACTCACACATAAAAGAGTTAATATTGTGTGCACAAAATAATGCACAGAATGCTTTGAATAAATGAAAAGAATACTGGTCAATTATATAATTTTGACTCTTCTATCTGGAAATGAGGGATTTGTGATATTTAGTAATTCATCAAAGAATGAACTCGGTTGTGTACTTATGCAAAATGATTATGTTATTTCTTAAGCATCAAGACTGTTGAAGACTCATGGGAGATATTATCCAATGCATGATCTTGAGTCAGCATCCGTAATCTTTGTTATGAATATATAGAGACATTATCTCTACGGAGAATGATTTGAGATTTATACGGACCACAAGAGTCTCAAATACATTTTCACACAAAAGAACTCAACATGAGGCAAAGGAGATGGTTTGAGTTACTCATAGATTACGATTCTTCAATACACTACCACCTATGAAAGTAAAATAAGGTGGTAGATGCATTAAGTATAAAATATTATGGCCTCCTAACCCGAATGTGGATTGAAAGAGATCATATATTAACGGATCTACTATAGATGGATATGGAAATTGTTAAGTAATGGGAAACAACTTTCCACTTTCAAATTATTTCTAAAACATCTTTATTAAATAATATAAAAATATCTCAATATGATGATGAAAAACTACATATGAAAATTAATGCAATCAAGGATGGGAGATTCGAAGAATTTGTGTATAAAGAAGGAGTTATGAATGTTGGGAATATGTTATGCATTTCATCAGTACCTAAGCTAAAAAGGGAACTATTAGATGATGCTCATAGCTCAAATTTCACTATACACCTGAGTAGCATAAATATGTATACAGATTTGAAGGAATATTTTTTGTGTGATAATATGAAGTGGGAAATTGCTGACTACGTGTAAAGGTGTCTAATTTGTCAACAAGTGAAGGCAGAGAAAAAACATCTTAGAAGAGTGATACAATCCCTACCTATTCTTATGTGGAAGTGGGATAACATTACATTGGATTTAGTCACCGGACTACCAAAGAAACCTAGAAGGAATGATACAATATGGGTAATTTTTTATCATCTTACAAAATTAGCACATTTCATTCCTATAACAAAGAATTTACCACTTTAGCACATAGAAAGGATTTATATTAAAGAAGTTGTAATAATTCATGGTGCAGCTCTATCGATTGTGTCCGATCGATATCCCAAGTTCACATCAAAATTATTGGAAAGTCTCCAGAAGGCTTGGAATACTGAGCTTTGTATGAGTACTATTTATCACTCCCAAACTGAAGGAAAGTCTAAAAAGACTATTCAAGCATTAGAAGACATGTCGTGATCGTTCTCTATTAACTTCCAATGTATGTTGGATCAATAATTGTCTTTGGTGGAATTTTCCTAGAACAATAGTTTCCATTATAGGATTCAAATGACTCTATATGAATCATTATATGGAAAGAGATGTCAAACTCCATCTTTTTGGGACAAAGTTGGTTATAGGAAACTTATAGGCCCAAAAATTATTGAAGAGACCACGACAAAGATGAAGACAATCCAATACCATATTAAACAGCCCAAAGTAGGAAGAACAGTTATGATGAATACTAGAGAATGTTTTTGGAACTACCAGTTGGAGATCATGTCTTTCCAAAAGTATCTCCAAGGAAGGGTGTCTTAAGGTTCAGTAAGAAAGGGATACTGAGCCCCAGGTACATCAGAATTTTTGAAATTCTGGAAAGAATCAGAGCTAGAACATACCATTTATAAATTCCTCCAAGTATCTCTAAAGTTAATTTTGTGTTCCACGTGTCATTGTTAAAGAAATACTTGCCAGACCCAACACATGTACTCAACTAGGAATAATTAGAATTGGAACCTGATTTGTCATACTGAGAAGATCCTATCGAGATCGTTGACACAAGGGAACATGTATTGAGAAACGGACAACTCGTCTAGTATAGGCTCTTGAAAAAAACCAGAATATTGAGAAAGAAACATCAGAACCTGAGGATGTTATGAAGAAGAATGACCCACAACTTTTTGGTGGGCATTATCAATGAAAATTTTCATGGGTGAATTTTCCGAAGGAGGGAATAATGTTGCACCCCAAACATTTTATGGTATGTTTCTCTTAAATACATTCGATTCATATCCTATATTTCATAAAGCACTGAGTTTCTTTTAATCAAAACATGGTTATTTAGGAGATAGTCATAGCCTATACATTGAAATTAAATTTTCCACTTGTGTGTTTTAAATTTTGAAGATCTGACAAACACAGTTTTGTTTTAGATGATATTTAGAGTCTGATGGAATTAACTTAATTTTTGGTGAATATTAACTTAACTTTATGAATAGTAACCTAACCATATGAATAGTAACATACCCTTATTAATAGTAACTTACAATTATGAATAGTAATATGACTCTTATTAATTTTATCCAAACCTATGAATGTATAAATAAATTTTGGCACCTAAAAAATGATGATGTATAATTTAAGTGTTTATATTTTTCGATTAAATAATGATTTTAGTTAAATATTAAAATAATCACATTTATAAATTCATTTTCAAAAAATGGACTTCATTTTTGGATTCTTCATGTCTAAAATTGATTAGGTTGAATTTTTTAGATTTTTCGGAAATACCAGAATTTTTTATGAATAGTAAAATGCAATAATTTACGATAAATGATAAATAAGGGATTTGTTGAGTCATTAATGATGATATGATTATGTAAGAAGAATTGGTTCTAAATAAAATGCATTTATTACTATTCTTGGTCATGAAATTCTTATTATTCCTTTTCTTATGAAGAAATAATAAGCTAATGATTAGCAATTATGAAAACCCTCCTTTCCTCCACTATAAAAACTCCCCTCATTCACCCTTCTCTCTACTCCTCTCAAGCCTTTTGACTTCCAATATTCTTCCTAAATCTCTCTCCAATCTCCTCTCCCACGTTCCAAACCCACTAGCCTCTTCAAAATACCAAAACCTCTCCCCTAAAGAGGATATCATAGGAGGAAGGCTGAGGAGGTAAATTCCTCTTTCTAATTCCTTTTTTTCTTTTATGTTTTTTTATTTTTGTTTCTTTCCTCACCTCCCTTCACCCAAATAGTTTGATAACCCCAATAAAATTCATGTACTGGAATGTTTTTATTTTAATGGTATATTTCATTATCTTCTCTCCTTTCCCAACATTTTATCTAAAAGAAATGAAAGCACCGTTTGAGATGTGCCAATTTAGGAAATTCAAGGATAATAGTTTATCAATTTATTTTATTATCTTTAATTTTTGATCTGAATCCTTTTGTATTATTGTTCAATCAGATTTTTTTATATGTAATAAATCATATTTTTATTTCTGTAATCCTTTTGTACAAATGGTATTATGTTATAAAGAAAAACATGTTCTCTGTAATAAAACCCAACCATTAAAAAAATTGTCACTATGGTTTTATATAATAATTAGACTCCACTAAAAGTAACCAAATTAAATTTAAAACCATATAATATCATGTATTTGTACTAATATAATATAACTTCAATTCTATACAAAAACTTTTATCATACATGTTTATCTAAACATGAATATAAGTGAACCGATCATTAAAACCAAGTAAAAAAACGATATTGAACAATGAAATTGAACCTCATAACCAATCAAAATAGTTATAAAAGAACATTAAATGATTATACTAAACCAATTAAATACAGAAGACGTTATGGAATTATTATTTAATAAACAATTTTTTTTATTCAGGTCTTCAATAACAAGTGGAGAACACCAATGAATTTAAGGTAAGGGATCATCTATCTCACTTTTGTTCAAGAATATCCCCTATGTTGTGCCCTTTAATTTTTTCATACCTAATGATGGGTTATATTTTTTCATAGTCCCATACTTCCCTTATGATATATAAACAACTGGACTCCCCTTTAACTCTCATTAATCCCTCGCAAGAACACTCATTACCATGCTGAAATGTGTGTAAGGGGTTTTCTCATCTCAAATTCAATTCTGTGGGATTTCCATTGTTCACATATTATTTCTTATATGTTGTATAGGTTTACTGATATTTGATATATATTATGATAATTATCTATATATTCATGGTAATCTATGATTCATTTTGTGGTTATTAACTTTTGGTCAAACGTCTCAATTGATTACAACGTGGTAACAAGCATTGTCTCAACTTTCACTTCGTTGTGACATGCTTAGTATTGTACACCTACTATTTCTTATGTTGTGTACCTATTACCCATTTGAGATCATTTTTCAATTAACATTATATTCCATTTAAATTTCCATATTATCATATCATGGATATGATTATTTTCTAATCTGTATAGCATTTTACCTATAGTATTTATTTTTAATGTTGTTTTGACTGTGGAAATTTTGATAAATTTATATCCTATATTCTATACAAATAATGTAATGGAATATTTATATTAGGTTGAATCTATGTATAAAGAATGATTTGGACATGAAATCGTGGGTAGGTCCTACTATAGTCTCTTGATACATCAGTAGGTCTCATGAGACAAATCAGTTGGTGACAAACCTTTCGAGTTTGATTCCAAGAATCTGACGCGTTTCTACCCAAAAAACTAAACCATTTTTTATAGTATTATGGTATGATGTGCCAGATTAAGGATGTCCTATTAATAATAATTTTCTTTATTCATTATCTTTTATTATTATCCCTGAGGTTTTTACTATGACCACATATTTGGATGCAGTTTCATTATCAGTTTATTAATGGCTTGAGTTTTTCATTTATTCACCATGCCATATTGATTATGTCAAATTGTTTACAGTTAAAATGTTATTGATTCATGATTCTTTAATTTGTAACCATTTCTGAGAATTAGATATCACCCCTTTCATTTTTTACCTTAAATATGTTATGAAGAGGAGACTATTTATTGAGCTATGTGGATATAGTTTTTAGTTTTTGTTATGTATTTTATTTTGTATACTTTTCCAATGAAATTTTAGTTACGTCTATGTATCTAGTTTTATCAAGACTACAAAACAGATTATACCATTGGTATTTCATTCCCACTAACCATGCCAATATAAAAAATATTTAAAAGGCTCCCATCAATAGGGGTCGGGGTGTTACCCAATATTCCCATTCCCTAGAAACAATATTGTTATCAATTATTTCTTGATTTTTGTAGAATATAGAATCCCTAAAATGTTAATCAATATCTATTGGCACAATTTATATGGATGATGGATAATTAAACGTCAGCAGCTCTTGGATTTCTTAAATCCATATTCATTATAAAATTAAAGTATACAAATTGGAATTTTTTGGATTCTTCTATTTTAATAACTCTTAAGGAAGCCTCGTTCAACATCTCCTCAAAGTCACACTTGTTAGTTAACAGAAAATACTCCATTAAATGTTTTATTAAAGGAAATGTACCCACATTTTGGACATGATTAATTATGTTGATATAGTAATGGACCACAATGCAATGATAACATATCAACATGATACTTATCTTGATGTGATAGTAGATATGGTGAGATAAGTGGTTAAGAGCTATAATTTCATTAACCTAGATGACCTTTTAATCTAGGAACAAGTTGCAAATAGAATATTGACATCAAAACAATATTATCAGAATATAAATGATGGGATTGCCTATGTATATATTGGAATGTTGAGAAAATTTGTATCACACCATTAAAATTCATGCTATTATAGGGAATGACTCATACCAATATCTAAGTTAATTGTCTTGTTCAAGTAGTGTGAATTGTTATATATTCTAGATATATTCTATACAAACATCCTAGGGATGAAATGATCCTTGTATTATTTAGTTTTCCACTAATTACGTTTGAATTATATATATAATTTTCTTGATGTTCAGTCTCCTAGAATTGGTTCTATATATGAACATTCAAAATCTACTTCTTAGTTTTATCTTTCTATTAAACATATCATCTTCTTTCATCTAGTATATATTGAACATAATATTTTAATTCCGTATATTTGAAATAATTATATTCATGTTTTGTCTCCATTTAATCTTCCAACATCAATTTTTTGAATCACTGTTTCAGTGAAGAGTGCCAATATATTCAGCATGGTTCATGAAAAAAATTATATAAAAGATTTATTTATTATCAGGAATATTTTTTTTCATTTAATTTACACCCCTTATATTAATATTTTAATTATATAGAATTCGGTATTTATTGGATGGATAAAATGAAATTATAATGGAAAATTCATTGGAAATCCATGATCATTTTGTCTTAATTTTTTCTTCAAAGTGTAATAAAGACATCACTAGTTGTATTTATGGATCATTTTTAATTGATTTATATGTGGAGGTTGAAATACTTAGAATTATTAATGTAGTTGGGATTGAAATATAGAGATACTAGGATAAGATATGGCTAGTTTAAGTTTCTACTACTTTCATGAAAGAGGGGATAACCTTCCTTGTTCAACTTTCATGGAAATTAACTGATCAATAAATTAGATTGTTGGATATACTATAATCCATGAGCAATAACATCACACATGATTAACATGAATCCAACTTCCAAGATGATGGTCAGGCGAACATAGGGGGAGTTTTAAGGATCACATTTAGTCCAATGATTTAGCTGATGATTTTTTTTCCATTTTGAAGGGGGTGTTTCAAAATTACCATATGTTATACATTTATAATCTTTTTTTAGATTAATAAAAAAATTATCCTTTTGAAAAATATATAATCTTCCACATTAAATTAAAAATTGGGAAAACCTAAGGACATCTATAATTCAAAATCACACTATCAAACTCTTAGATAAATTAATTTTATATAATTAGGATAATCTTATATCCTTATCCAATGAATTTAAATCCAAATAATTTTATAGGAAAAATAGTAAGTATAAGAAAAATTTAGAAATCACATACCCCAAATTGTCATCAAAATTTTTACATCATGGAGGACATAATATCAAGACCCAAATATACATATCTCCCTATAGAACCCTGAAGGAATCCATATCACATACATCGACATGGAAATTGTGGTTACCCAAGAAGAACATACATCAATATGGAATAATTTTAGAATAATACACAATGAATATCATAATTACACACATCATACGACCATAAAGTTATAAGGTCTATAAAGACTATATATATAATCAAATAATTTTTTAAAATATATTCAAAATCTCCAAAATTTCTTCATATTAGTACATTTATATGAATATCATTATTTGATCTGTGCAACAAAATTTAGGGTAGAAAAAAACTAATTTATGGTGACCTCAAATTTATTTTAAGGGTAAATATTTGAGATATCAATAAATGATCATTTTTAAGCATAACATTAGAATAAGGTAATGTGAATATGACATTAACATTCTAAAATCATACCCAACAGTTCATAGTCCATAATCATAGAATATTGCATAGGTATATCTTAATATATGAATCATAGAGGAATCATAGATCACGATCCATGAGGTTATATTATAAGAATAATATAATTTCATATAGAGTAGCATATATACTTTGGAATAATCATTATCATTGAAATATTATTTCAAGTCTACCCACCAAGACATTTATCACATGTTAGGATAAGGATGAACACCCTTTTACTTTCTTTGGGCTTGGAAATACTAGTTGTTCTCCATATTTTAGGATAAGGATAACCTATCATGTACCCTTTAATCTCTTAAATTTTAAACATTACTTAATGAATTTGTGTGATCTAATATACCCACCCATAAAATAATCATAATCAATTCATATGTCTACACAATACCATGGAAAATTTATCAATTCATCACATCATAACTTATGAAAAAGAAAATAGATTTCATTAATTTTTATTAATTTTATTTGGAAACCATTTATATAAGGAGTAAATATATTATCATCAAATAATATACCTAGTGAATCATAATTAACATCAATGGATATTTTTATTAACGAAAATAAATTTAAAAGTTCGCTGAAACATCACTTAAAGAAAATACTTATTTTATTTTGAAATAACAATTTAAAAATTTATATTTTTTTGAATATAAGGAAAAAAATATTTGAAAATAAGTTTGGAATATTATAATTATAGCATGATGTAAAATAATATCCATGATTATGGGAAAGGGCGACCATGCTGTAAATTTGAAAACAAATATTCCATTCACACATTTGGTTTGAAGTAGTCCATTCCAAAAATGAAAAGATGATTTATTTGAGATTTTTTATAAAATGTAATACATGGATAAAAATTAATTTAATCAGTGATTTTTAAATAGGAATTTTTTTTGGAATCGTATTAATTAAAATAATTACTGGGAAGAAAAATATTACCGGCTGGATGAAAAACCCAAACTGTTTTTCCTAAAAATACATTCTTTCAAACATTTGATTACACAAAGAGAAGAAAATGTGACAAAAAATTGTAATTTAAAGAATAAAAAATAGATTATAATAAAATACATAATATTTTTTAGAGATATATCACATAATTTAATCATCATAAATTTAAGCATAAACAATATGGGTAAAATTTGAGGATGTAACAAAAAACCCTTACCTCAAGTAAAACATTATCATTAAGTGATTTGAAAATGATTAATAATAAATTTAAATTTATTATATATATATATATAATAGATGCATATAGTTTCTTTTATAACCTTATATTGTTTTTATATAACCTATTGTAACCCTTTCATTAATAATATTACATCATCATCATTTCGGTTATTTAAATTCTTGGGTTTTCATGTTTGTTTTATCTTAATAGTTTTGGCTATTGAATCATGATAATGGTTTCATAATATACCTAATATAAAAAATTTAATAAGTTTAATATTTAATTATTGAATACATATTTATAACCATTTATATAATGAAGTGCTGAAAAATGAATTACATCAATGCATGGAGATGGTAGTTCATACATATGCATAACTAATGTTTCCACTTTTCAATGTATTAATTGAAAAAATATAGAAATTAATACAAAAATTTAGAACCATAATTATATCATAAATATTATATATATTCATTAAATATATCATTATAAACATCCATGCTTCAGCGGTGATGGAAAATGAATCACATTACTTTATAGAGGTGGTATTCTACAGGTACACACAAATGATACTTTCATTTCTCATTTAATGGAATGGAGGTAGAAATAAGTTGATCCAAAATAATAGAAAAAACATAAATATATTTATGATACAAGATATATTATTTTATGATGTTTTCATGATATTTAGAGGATTTTAAGGTAGAAATAATATTTTAATGATTCAGGTAAGATGATTACCTCGTCATTGATAGTCCTTCATTGGATTACACCTTAAGACATTGTTGAATGTTATTAGTGTAAGAAAAAAAGCTCAATAATGAATTTAAAAAATCTAGGATGTTTTATAGAATCTTATTTGATGAGATAGAGAGATTATATTGTGTGAATAAGGGAGGATAATAGGTGTTCTATTATAAGAGAGGGGAGGGTCACATATGGAATTACATAAAATATTTAAATAATATAAAGTACTTATCTTGTGAAAATGGTACCAAAAGGTAAAAACATATAAATTTAAATGAAATAAGGTCCAAATATTTTCATTGGTGAAAATATATAATATTTAATTGATATTTTACCCTTATCTATTAATTTACCCCCCCCCCCCCCCTCAGTAAACATGTGTTAACCAGATTCACTATAACAATTTTTTCTATTCCTATCACAAAAAATTGATGTGAAATATTCATTCAAGATTTAAATTATAATTAAAAATTTAAAAAATAAACTGTATTAATTTGAATTTCTAAAAGTTGAATAGATTTATTTTTACAATAATCATGTAAAATGCAAAAAAAAAAACAATTTTTTAGAAAAATGAATTTTATGAATAAAATATAATATAATTTAATTAATTTCCTAGAAAAAAACTATTTGATGAATTTTAAAATATTTTAATGAATATATAATCTATAAATTTTATTTAAATTAATAATAAAATTTTATTAAATTAATTTATTAATTAAAAAATTCGACATAAAATAGTTTCAAAAAATTACTCTTTCTTACCTTTAAAGGATTTTTAATTATTTCATAAAAATTGGACGAATAATATCTTAATTATTATTAATTAATTTTTATTAAATTTTATTTAAATTTATTTATAATAGTGAGAAGTATATTCTTTATATAAAAATTCATAACATGTAGAAAAATACATTTCTCTAGAAAAATATTTCTTTTAATCCCAAAATAATTTTATTAGAATTTAATGATTATATAATTCTATTAATAAATAATTTTGAATTGATGAAAAAAATTTACCATCATATTTCAAAATTTAGTCATTCTTATTCTTATATTTCAATCCAATTACTAAGTTATAAGGTCTATAATATATCTTGGTTTATTTAGACATGGGGTGGCGTGTAATGAAATCTATCAAATAAATAAAATTTATTTCAAAGTAATACATATAAAATATCAGGGAGTTATATGCTGTCCAAATTGAAATATGTTCCATGCCTTGAATTCCATCTCTATGATATAGAAAAATGAAGACACTTTTATTTCATTATATCCTTGGGTACCCAAGTAGCTTCTTTAAATTTGCGATTCCTCTAAAAAACATTAACCATGTGAGTATTATTATTCCATAGCATTTTATATATATGACCTATTATTTATAGTGGTTCTTAATCATATAAAATTTCCTGATCTATTGTTACAACCTCTATGTTTGGTACATGTTAATAATTCGGTATATACTCCATCAAAAGTGATACATGGAATACATCATGATCTTTAGGAATATTTTCTAGAAACACAATGTGATAAGTTGTCTTCATTACTCGATCAAGAATATTGAAGGGGAAAACATATTGATAAAAATTTCATTATTTTTTAATCCCATTGCCTTATTCAATAGATATATTCATTGGAATACATTTTCACCAATAAAAAATTTTATACTGCACTACAAATTTTAATCCCATTGCCTTATTCAATTCGTCGTAGCATGTTAGAGTTCTTGTACATATTTCAATAGACGGATTCATACAGTGATTTTTAAATTCTTGAGATAAATCTATAATTATAAGATAATTTAATAACAAAAATGTGTAAATAAAAACCACCTTTAAAATTAAGAGTAAATTATCCTAAATTATACTATTGGTGTTAAATGGATATTTCAGAATTAAAATATATCATAAGTTGATAATAAATACTAAAACCCAAATTTGTATCCAGTGCTTTCCATTGGCTTCCCTAGAATATGGAGTTAAACCTCAAACCCATAATAGATACAATAGATTGTGATATTTCATGTAACCTTAACACTTCATTATTGTTTATTTATGCAATATAATTTGTAGAAAAATCATATATTTTAGTAATGAAATGTTCTAAATTGAAAAGGTGGTTGGATACAAAACAGATAGCATTATTACCATTACATGGGTTGGGGTCCTATGATTAAATACATGGGGACATGTTCACATTTTGATATTTTCATGGGTATTGGTTGTAACCTATGATTAGACTTCTTTTTGTGACCAAGGATTTTCATATATGGATATTACATCCTTTTAGATGAATATTGAATATATTACAAAAACTCACCTATGAAAACTATTATAGTTTAGTTCCTTTGGAAACATGTAACACAATCCCATTAATTTGATGAAATTTATTCAATATCTCCCACAAATATATTTCCCTTTAGTAATATTCAAAAATGTTCCCAACATAAACCATTATTCATAACATGGGGAAGTGAAACATAAGAAATGGAGAGCTCAAATTCTCAGTAAGGGTAAACCAGTGAGATTTTTACGCAATATATAAACACAAGGGTATGATAACATGATCATACCATATGAAAACCATAAACATAATATTAAATAACATTATGTTGATTCATTGAATACATGTTGTAAGTTAATAAGATAATAATCATAGAGAAATCAATGAACATGAGTCCTGGGAGTATAAAATTGGAATAAAACATATAATTATTTTATACACACAAGAATATAAAATAATTTTCTCATTAGTAAAGGATATTGTAAAAAACTTATCATGTCATTGTACGTGTAGATAAACCTCCACGGCAAGGCACACCACTATTCCTCGTGTAATCCCTTTCATCATTGTGTAATGGGTTCACTCCCTATATCATTATATTTGTCATGTTTCACTCCAAATATGATCATAGTGGACAAAGTACATCACAAAACCAGGTTCACTCCTCCTTCCAATCATTTCCTCTCAGAAGATATAAATATTTAACCAATTAATTGGATTGAGATATAGGTATCACCTGTTTTTGGTTATAATATAACCACCATCATGGTTTATAATGTAACCACTGTGGATGGTTATAAAATAACTAACATCACATAATAAAAATGATATATATGTGTTCCACAAGATAATAAAACATTTATCATATCACAACCTATGAAATGAATTGGGTTTCATAAACATATCATTATATCAAAACTAGTGGAAAATAGATAAGTTTGATAATCATTTCATCATCTCATCTTAGTATAACCCATAAAATGTATTTGGTTTTATAATAATACAATCATGTGATAACTAATAAAAGAGAGATGCATTTCAAAAATAATTTTTCATAAAATACATTCAAATATATAGTATGGAGTGTATCTAGATTCATATCCTGAATAAAGCATATGTAATATCAAAAGATTTTATAGAGAATAGTTTTTAATGATTACTTGTGACATTTATTGGGGAAATTATATTTTATTAAAAAAAATTGACTCATAAACCATTTTCAAAATTCTTTTTTTAAATAAAAATATCAACTTATAAAATAAATTTTAAAATTTATTTTTAATATTTTTTTAAAAAATATATTTTCAACTTTGAAAATACATAAAAAAAACATTTTGAATGTAATTAAAATTGAAAATGACATTGAAAAATTATAATTTAATCTAAAAATGAAATAATATTCATGACGATGGGATTTTTTTCCATGCTTTACATGTTAAAACAATGATTCCTATTGCATTTTTGGAGATATCAGAAAAGATTTTTTTTTGAAAATTGATAAAGAGATTCCATTGAAATAATTTTTAAAAAATAAAATATAGGTGAAAATGTATTAAATTAATCATTTAAAGATATTTATTTTTTAAAAATATTTATAACAAAAAATTGGATGAATATAAGTGCATGATATAACATACATCACAAAGAATGAAAATTGAGACAAAAATACCTTACCACATTAGAAACATTTCAACCCATAAACCAATGAAATATAGATATTGAAATTGATATTTACATCAAAATTATTTTAAGGATTAGAATCATATAATATTTTAATATGAAGTATGCGCACCGCATAAAGGAAATAGGTTCTGAATATGGAATCTGTCTTTCATAAGTATATTTTTTTGATGGAAATCCCCTTAAATTAAGCCTTTAATTCCATAATACAAGATCAAACCTCATATATAATAAATATATGTTTATTGTACATCTACTATAGAAAAATATTAATATATATTATACAATATATGGTTTAGTTTTGAGCTTTTATTACCCATGTATTAATAGTTCAATGTTAAGGTCATGTTGTTTGCAATAACATCATTTTTTCTTCTATGATTCAATTTGTTATTTTTTTGACCTCGTGTTTTGAACATGATATAAAATTATATAAAATGAAAAAAAAAATTGTAAATATTATATATATATAATATTTTTATATATTTACTGTAATCCCTAAAACATAGTGACAAAAAATGTAAATACAGAATTCATACAAATAGTAGGTCTCACGTACGCGTGAATTATGATCCCATTTTCTAGGTGGATTGAAATAAAAAAGGTTAAATGATTTATTATCACTATATAATAGTTTATAGGTTTTATATATAACATAATTTAATTAAAAACATCTTTAATTATTTCCATTTAACCATGAATGAATCATGTCACATCATGAGGTGGTAGTCTGCCATACAGACGAACAACGTTATCAAATACCCACAAAATGAAGAGTATGAAAATATGTCTGATTTAATAATTTCAATTCCATAATGACATTATTAATATAATATATACTATATATACACAATAAATCCATCATTAAATATTTAATTCATAGGAGGATAAATGAATGACATCTGTTTGCGATACGAAATTCTAATGTACACATGAATGAGGATTTTGTAGCCCATAGGATGGAAGTGGAGATGGTAGTAGGTCATGAAGCAAACATAACAATATCTAGGTATATGAATTGTTTTTTGGTTATTTTATATAAACATTTTATAAAAATAATTTAAGGGGATGGTGAAAAAATAAAATAAAAATGATCATTGTTGAACGTTACATCTTCTTCGGATATCCTCCATAGGTTTTCAATAAAAGACTCAATATGATGAATTTATTCCCACACTAAGGACTATAGGATTATGAGAGGGAATTTTTTTTTATTTTGGTTTGAAGGTTCCAAATAAAATTGGTTTTAATGTGTGAATTATATAAGAGAGTAGGTGCCCTTTTTAAGAGGGGGGGAGGACACACTAAGTATTTTTGAACACAAAAGAGTGCTCCCATGTTTTTTAAATATAAAAAGTGACATAAATAGAAATTTTTTTCCCTTATACATTATAATATATATATATAGTTCCATTAAATAGTTTTTATTAAATCATATAGGTAATATTATCCTTTAGAGATGTTTGATTAAGTAAAGGCTAAATGTGGGAGACATCTCACGCGACGACCCTCTGGTGTTCTCCGACCTGATGATCCATGGAAAATCAACTGGATTGCTAATTTGATCCTAAATATTTCTTCAATCCCCCCATGAAGGTGGTGTCTATGGGTGGTGGTATTTCTTCAAATCCCGTGGATGTGATGAAGGAAGATGTGATGAACCTTAAGAGGAAGTCTGAGGGTTCGGCTTCCCAGAATATATTTTTCTCCAAATCTCAGCATGAATCTGCCTCTTTAAATAAAAGGATTACCAAGAATGGCTCTATTTCATTTTTTGAAGAGAGTCTGAAAATATTGTAAGCTCATCTTGAAGAATACCGGTTCTCCCTCCTTGTAAGGTTATCGAGAACTAGGAGTGATTCCCCTTTCAGGGTTGATGAATTGCAGACTCATTTATCTTAGACCTGGGGCTTCACTGACTGGAATTTGATCTCAATTTGGATAGGTACATTCCATATTGTTTTTCCATCGAAGGAACTGAAAAATATTTCCTGGAGTTTTGGATGAGTTTTTCTGAAACCAGGTTACATCATGGTTCAATAGTGGGACCCTTTAGCAAGTCCTCTTACAATTAAGAACTCTTCCACTCAAACTTGGATTCGAATTAGGGGTCTAAATTGGTTTTTTTGGCATCCATCGGTTTTATGGGAGGTTGCCTCTGCTGTTGGTGGTTCTATTAAGGTTGATAAGGAAATAGAGCATCCTAGGTATGGGCATTTTTCTCGTGTTTTGGTAGAGGTTTATTTAGCTCAATTTCTTATTGACAAAGTTTTCCTGCTTGCATGTGAGATTAAGTTCGAACATTCTATACAATATGAGTTTTTTCCTATTTTATATAAGTCTTGTTTATATATTTGTCATGCTCTTATGAAATGTCATAGGAATATAAAATGATCACTTTGTAAATATTTGGGTCATACCTCTGATCAGTGCAAAAAGAAACTTGTTGACCAGAATGGTAACAAGAAAGTTTTCAGGAGGAAGGATCCTCAAAACGAATGTATTTCCTCATTTGATGAGGTTGTCTAATATAGTTTGACTAAGCCTGCTGAATTTCAGCAAGGTAATGATACTGATATGCCAGTGAATGATAACCCATTGAAGTAGGCTACCTTTTGAATCACTGGGGTTATTAATAATAGATCCTGGGCTGATGTGGCTGTGGAGGAGGAAGGGCATCAATCAGAGCATGAGGCTGCTGTGCAAAAATGAAGTAAATCATGATTTACATCGTGATGCACTGGCCTCTACTTATACGAAGGGTAATATGAACATATTTTATGATGCTGGATTCTAGTTGGTGATGCATAAGAAGCCGATGGCATGTCCAATTATTCATGATGATGTTTAGGTGGCCAATGTGGATGCTCTGATTGAGGAGGATCCATTGATGGACAATGCTACTGTAGGAGATGTTTATGTACTATAGGGGATTCAGGAGGGTGTGATGATGGGTACAATTGCTTCTGTTGAGAAGTCTGGTGGTCCGCAAGGTGCTCTAGACAAGGAGGGTCTATTGCGATCTTTTGCATATAAGCAGGTTGATGTTCTGTTATGATCTCCCCCACTAATTTGGGAGAAATTACTACATCTAGAAAAGTACAAGATCTTTTACAATCTCCTCAAATAGATATGGATTATAGTGGGACTATTATGGATGCCGCTCCAATGGTTGTAGCTAGTAATACGGAATTTCAACCTATAAAAGTATTTTTCAATTTCTTTTCTATGTTAGAGTCTATTAATACTCCAGAGTTTGATTTTCTTAATCTTGAAGGACTCAAGAATGCAGGATATAATAACTGAATATGCTCCTCCTCGACACCTGCTACTGTTGATGGTTGGGAGATCCCAAATGAGATGGAACATCCCATTCAAAATGATGAACATTATTGCATTGATGTGAAGGGTTCCAAGGCTTTCTAGGAGGATTGTCACGACCCGCCCTCGGGGCCCGTGCCGTGACTACACCAAGCCCGCCTTCCATAGGCCAGGGGCTGGCGACTAGCACCAAGGCGTAAAATCCCAGTAAAAAGGGAAGGCATTGCCTTAATAAAGTAAACAAGCACCTCAGAGTAACAAGCGAAAGTAAAGCAGTACACAAAACTAGAACAACTGTGCTGAAGTAAAGGGGCCGGAAATACAAGCCCAACTGTAAAGTAAAGTACAACTCGAAAGGGAAAACAACAACTGAAGTACACGCGGCTCCTGGGACGTCCTCCTCGATTCCTACCTGAAGGGTAGGTACAGATAGCTCCACAACTCCTCGGTCCAACTGTCCACTCCGAGCATGACCCGCTCAGTGGTCCTCCTCCGGGTACCGACCTACTCCGAAACCTCAACCGCAGTCAGCGCTGTCCGTCGTCTGCAACCAACACAATGAAGTGCGGGCAAAGCCCGTGCAGGGGTGAGTATAAGCTACTCAGTAGGGACCCCGAGACCCCTGAAGGTCTCTCAAATCCACAAAGGATAAACCACGAAGAAAAGTAACAATCACGAAGTAACATCCAGTATTGATTAGGTATATGCCCATACATATACCTATGTCACCAATTTCCGTTCGGCTCCAACACCGAGCCCAAGAACAACCCAATCCACAAGAAGAGTAAACAGTAAATCCACACAGGATAACAGTACAAGTTCACACAGTTTATAACAAGTTTATGAAATCAACGGATAACCATTACCCAGGTATATGCCCATACATATACCTAAGTTATCAAGCGACCCATCTCAATCATGAGGAAACACAAAGATCAAAGACTCAGCTCAAACCAGGATTTTCATTATTGAAACCGTAACTGCTGAAGAGCTCCGTCTCTAGAGTGTACAGTGGTCCTGTCACGACTCCGAGGTCGCCGCTCACTAACCTAAGACTGCTGAGGTACTCCTCCTGTCGAGTACTGCGGGTTTGCGGCCAACTACCGGGTGCTCCGTCCGCTGAGGGTCTGCTGCCAAATACAGGGCGCTCACCCAAATAGCCTACTGAGGTACTCCTCCTGTCGAGTACCGCGGGTTTGCTGCCAACTACCAGGCGCTCCGTCCGCCGTGGGTCTGCCGCCAAATACCGGGCGCTCCGTCCACTGGGCTAGTCGACTCACTCCAAGTCGAGTCGGTCAAGCAGTCGTCAGGTCTCAGCCGGCTACACGGTCTCCGTACTCCGCACGCACGTCTCCACCTTCGCGGTTCTGTCGCTACAACCAAGCGCACATGTTCCGTAGAGTAACGCGGGTCCGCCGCTACAACCAAGCGCTCCACCGCCAAGGGTCTGCTGCTGCATCCAAGCGCACCACCACTGTCAAGTATCACGGGTCCGCCGCTACACCCAAGCGCTCCACCGCCCTAGGTAAACAGAAGATTCATCTCACTCAGGTTCGGTAGCACTGTTCCACGTAGGATCACTGAGTGTTGTAGTCATCGTCGTCGAATCCACACAGGATCTCTGTACTGTCGTCGTCGCAGTCACAGCAGCAGTAGTAGTAGTCGTCACAGTAATAGTCGCAGCCAGCACTAGGGTTCCCGCACACAGAAAGCTCGTTCGGAGGGTCCGCTCCACGAGCCGAGAGGCTGATACATCAACTGTCACGAAGACCGAAGTTGATGTATCCAAAAGTTCCGTATCGACAACAGGAACTCAACGCAACAGACGGCGCGTCGATCGGACGCCCGGTCTGAGAGTTATTGGCATTTTCGTTCCCGGGGCCCGGTTGGTTTTTAAGGCAAAACCAACCCGACCGTACTCCACCTGCGTCCAAACCTCGGGCGGAGTATGCCAAAAGATCCGTCTCACTTAGAGGATTCCATCAAAGTCGACGGCACGTCAATCGGACGTCCGGAACTCAAGATATGAGCGTTTCCGCTCCGAGGGCCCGGTTGGTTTCGTGAACGAACTAACCCGGACATACTCCACCTGCGTCCAAACCTCGGGCGGAGTATACCAAAAGATCCGTCTCACTAAGAGGAACACAACGCGACTGACGGCGCGTCAATCGGACGTTCGTAGTTCAAGATATGAGTGTTTCCGCTCCGAAGGCCCGGTTGGTTTCGTGAACGAACCAACCCGGCCGAACTCAAAGTAACCCGAAACCTTGAGTGCGATATACCGAAACGACCATCTCGATCCAAGGATCGCGTTGCCACTGACGGTTCATCGATCGGAGGTCCGAGGCTCAAGTTATGGGCCAAAAACCAAATCTGGTTCGAAACGGGGGGTCCGGGTCCGGGCCGATCCGGCCCGACCCCCCCTGGGCGGCGCGGTGGCCGGCGGCGGCGCGGCGGCCGGAGGTTGCGCGGCGGCCGGCGGCGCGCGGAGGCGGTGCGGCGGCGCGCGGAGGCGGCACGGCGGCGCGCTGGGGCGGCGCGGCGGCGCGCTGGGCGCGCAGGCGGTGCGCGGGTGAGACCCCCGCCTCCCCGATTTCCCTTGGCGGCGCGGCACGTGCCGCGCCGGTTTTAAGAAAAACCGCCCCCTCACATGAGGGGGCCTTTTGCGGATCCGAGGGGGCCGGCTGCCCCCCTCCTTCAAAAAAAAAAACTCCCCCCTCTCTTAAAGAGGGGGGTTTTATTAATACGGTCGTGGGATTAATTTCCCCGGTTTTAATGACTTCCGGCCGGCCAGCTGGCCGGCCGGTTTTCTCCAACGGGACCGGAAATTTCCGGTCCCCCCTTCGGCTTCCGACGCCGGCGGCCTGGCCGCCGGTCTTCTCTTCCGCCGCGGCCCGGAACCGGCCACGGTCTCCTCGTCCCGCCGCGGCCCGGAACCGGCCGCGGTGTTCGTCGTCCGGCGCGGTGCGACGACACCGCGCCCCTTCGCCGTGTCTTGATTCCTTTCAACGCGGCGCGACGGCGTCGCGTTCTTGAAGATTCCTCGTCGTGGCGCGACGGCGTCATGTAAGATTAACGTACAATTATCCGCGTGGTGCGACGGAACCACGCCACCTTGCTTCCGCCCGCAGATAAACAACATGAACGATGGAGGGGGTTCGGCCGTGTTCATGCGGTCCGGCCCCCCTCGCGTTAACAATAAAAACGCAACTTAAATAAAAATCATGCCACACGTTATACTTGCTATTCACGATCAAGAAATGGAATAATAAAGAATAAAACAACAACCCCTACCTCGAAGGAAGTTCGCGGAGCTCGTCAACGATCCGCGAAGGACGAGCGTCGCGGAGATCGGACATCACGGAGGTCGGTCGTCACGGAAGAAGACGTCGTCGGCATCGCGGTAGACGGACGCGGGTTCGCCGCGAGAGGCACGTCGCGGAGAGTGCATTGCGGCGTCGGACGAAGGTTCGCCGCGGAAAGCACGTCGCGGAAAGTGCGTTGCGGCGTCGTGGAGGAAAACCAACGCGTTGCAGTCCGATGTCGTGGAAGAAGGACGCCGCGTTCTTCGTTGAGGTTTGAAGAAGAAGAGAAAGCTCTCAAATCCTCTCAAGAAATAAAGGGACTAACCAAAAACAATAAATTAAGCTCACTTAATTTATTAACACAACACAAACCTTTGAAATTCAAGAGTTTGAATTTCAAAACTTTAATTAAACTCACTTATTAATGACATAAGTTATAACCTAAGTTTACATCATTAATTGTGAGTTGGGGAGGGTTAGAGGATATGAAGGGGTGGGGTTCGTGTGGGCCCCACCACCCTCTTAACCTCCCAAGGGAAGTTGGGTTGTCACCCAACTTCCACCCAAAGGATAAAAACACTTAAGGAAGATAAAAATAAAAATTGAAGTTAAATTTTTATTTTAACATTCACAATTTTATTTTTACAACTCCCCACGTGTAAACGCAACATCGGGAAAGGTATCCTTAAGCGAATATCGGCGCTACGAGTTCATCGGTGCCCTCGGATTTCAATTCCGAGAACCGGATCAAAAGTTAGGAATTCCCGCTCGTTCGTTCACTGAACGTACCCGAGCCAAACTTCGGAAATTAATTCCGGGCCTCGGAATCAGGTGTCGTCTGAAACCGCGCTCTTGTAAAATTCTAAAGAAATTTAAGAAAAAATTTCCCTTGAATTTTACGGGTCTTTACATTACTCCCACCTCAGGGATTTACGTCCCCGTAAAGCTTCAACTCACACTTAAGGGAAACAAGGTAGTACTGAGCACGCAACTGAGCTTTATGCTCCCATATGCTCACCTGAAGATCTCGTGCTACCCGAGAAGCACCCCAGATGAAGCAACCGTTCACGTAGAACCTGCTCCTGTCGATCCTCGATCTCTACTAGAACCTCTGTGCTTATCGCCCTGTCATCGACGTCCAACTCCCCGGGGTCGATGACGTGTGAAGAAACATACACGTATCTCCACAGCTGAGACACGTGGTGGACATTATGCAGCCGGTGCGACTGAGGTGGTAGGGTCAAGCGGTAAACCTCCTCGCCTACCCTGCTGAAGATCAAAAGGGTCCATCGAACTTCGGAGATAACATTCCGCCTCGGCCACATCTCCGAAACCTCATCGGGGTGAGACCGTATAAGAACGTGTTCTTCACCCTCGAACTCAAGAGGTTTCCATTTTTAGGTTAGAACTGAAACTCAAAACTCCTGCTGCCACAAGGGTAAGGTTGACCAACTCAAGAGTGATCGGCCACACCATCTTATGCCTGAGTTTAACATGTGCTGCCCAGGGTTTCCTTTTCACCGACCAAGGAAAACCCATTCCGACGTTTGCCTAAAACAGTCAACCGGGGTATGATTTGTGAATCAAAACCATACTCAGATCAACTTCGTAAGGCCTCTACGCTGCCACCAAGAGATTCCAACCGAAACTCTCGCCTCGAGGTCAAATCACACTGTCGGCGTAAGTGTGATTATCGAGTCTCCTCCCAAAGGTATCTCCAGACATGAGGGTCAAGTCTACGGCTTACCCAGAACCTCTTGGTCTGGGACATGATTCGTGGAAGGGTAGAATGATTGGTTCTTATGTCTATAGATATGGCAGCTCGTAGTAGACATAATCCATACCCCGAATCATTCTTAGAGCTCCTGGGTCACACTCCTTGACCGTAATGCAGCTACTCTCCTCCCCAGCCCTCCTGCTCCCTGAGCCTGGCGGGGACTACTAAGTCGGGTGGTCGTAACATGTCGAAATGTACACCACCACATGCTGCTCTCCAAGCTCCGCTTCCACGTCTGCTACCCTGCAGATTCATATGTCCTTAGCACTTCCTCCTCCTGAAACATTTTACACGCCTGAGTCTCTGAGACTGGCGCTAGTTTCCTGCCTTTCACTGCTAACGTTCACAACCACAAAGGTCCTCTCTAGAATCCTAACATAGGTAGGAATGCATAGAGGAAAAGAAATGGTTCAGATGTCCTTTAGACACACTTCGCTCAGAAGTTCGAGTCTAAAGAACTGATCACAACGTAACCAACGAGTACCAAGATTGATTGGTAAGCCACGTTGAGTGCTCTGCTTCCGACATGTCGTACTGTCGAAGCTGTATTAGCTCCAGAAAACTCACAACCACCTCCTCAAGCCAGTCCTCAGCCGCCTACGAGTCAGGCTCACCTCGAAACTTGTGGGATATCTGGTGCTAAAACATATGTAAGGCACTAAGCCTGTGAGTCTCTTCTACCGGTACCGCCGGTAGTGTCTGCTGACCAACAGGTAGTGACATAGATGGCGCACTACCCGTAGGTACTATCCCAGGTATCGGTTCGCGTAACGAAGCCTCATTACTATAAGGACCAACCTCATGGTCACTCACTGGAAACAACAGGAGCTAAGATCATCATCCTCTCTACTAGTATCAAAGCTAGGCGTAGAACTCTAGCAATTGCCTCCATCCAGTCCACTGCTGCCTGGGAAATCTGTCTCGCCTCGTATCCTCATAGGCCTCTACTGCTGGAACTCGTGCATCGCGCTCTGCTAGCGTGCACCGTCAGCTAGTGGCATCTGCTGTCTAACGGGTGGTGGTGCTGCTGGTACACCACCCGAAGGTGCCAACACTGAAAAAGGGGCCCTGCACCGGAGTCTCGCTGCTCGGTGGGCCATCATCGAGAACTCTCTCGGAACTCCAGCTATCTATCTGCATGGTGACATCCTGAACAGATGTGTCACGGTCAACGATTTATACCTGGTGAGCTGACCTGGTTTGAGCTGACTTAAAACTTTTTGGGAAACACACACGCAATCAGTGTTTTCGTGTATTAAGTCGGAAATCAGAAGTCAGGGTCCTGGTGTACGGATACGTCGGCCGACGCACCAACACTGGACTCCCTGGACTGATAACCATACTCAATACGCTAACCATTATTTCTTCACATAGAAAAGATCAGAGTTCGCGGTAGAACCGAACTCCTTTGATACCAATTTGTCACGGCCCGCCCTCGGGGCCCGTGCCGTGACTACCCCAAGCCCGCCTTCCATAGGCCAGGGGCTGGCGACTAGCACCAAGGCGTAAAATCCCAGTAAAAAGGGAAGGCATTGCCTTAATAAAGTAAACAAGCACCTCAGAGTAACAAGCGAAAGTAAAGCAGTAGACAAAACTAGAACAACTGTGCTGAAGTAAAGGGGCCGGAAATACAAGCCCAACTGTAAAGTAAAGTACAACTCGAAAGGGAAAACAGCAACTGAAGTACAAGCGGCTCCTGGGACGTCCTCCTCGATTCCTACCTGAAGGGTAGGTACAGATAGCTCCACAACTCCTCGGTCCAACTGTCCGCTCCGAGCATGACCCGCTCAGTGGTCCTCCTCCGGGTACCGACCTACTCCGAAACCTCAACCGCAGTCAGCGCTGTCCGTCGTCTGCAACCAACACAAAGAAGTGCGGGCAAAGCCCGTGCAGGGGTGAGTATAAGCTACTCAGTAGGGACCCCGAGACCCCTGAAGGTCTCTCAAATCCACAAAGGATAAACCACGAAGAAAAGTAACAATCACGAAGTAACATCCAGTATTGATTAGGTATATTCCCATACATATACCTATGTCACCAATTTCCGTTCGGCTCCAACACCGAGCCCAAGAACAACCCAATCCACAAGAAGAGTAAACAGTAAATCCACACAGGATAACAGTACAAGTTCACACAGTTTATAACAAGTTTATGAAATCAACGGATAACCATTACCCAGGTATATGCCCATACATATACCTAAGTTATCAAGCGACCCATCTCAATCATGAGGAAACACAAAGATCAAAGACTCAGCTCAAACCAGGATTTTCATTATTGAAACCGTAACTGCTGAAGAGCTCCGTCTCTAGAGTGTACAGTGGTCCTGTCACGACTCCGAGGTCGCCGCTCACTAACCTAAGACTGCTCAGGTACTTCTCCTGTCGAGTACTGCGGGTTTGCGGCCAACTACCAGGCGCTCCGTCCGCTGAGGGTCTGCTGCCAAATACAGGGCGCTCACCCAAATAGCCTACTGAGGTACTCCTCCTGTCGAGTACCGCGGGTTTGCTGCCAACTACCAGGCGCTCCGTCCGCCGTGGGTCTGCCGCCAAATACCGGGCGCTCCGTCCACTAGGCTAGTCGACTCACTCCAAGTCGAGTCAGTCAAGCAGTCGTCAGGTCTCAGCCGGCTACACGGTCTCCGTACTCCGCACGCACGTCTCCACCTTCTCGGGTCTGTCGCTACAACCAAGCGCACATGTTCCGTAGAGTAACGCGGGTCCGCCGCTACAACCAAGCGCTCCACCGCCAAGGGTCTGCTGCTGCATCCAAGCGCACCACCACTGTCAAGTATCACGGGTCCGCCGCTACACCCAAGCGCTCCACCGCCCTAGGTAAACAGAAGATTCAGCTCACTCAGGTTCGGTAGCACTGTTCCACGTAGGATCACTGAGTGCTGTAGTCGTCGTCGTCGAATCCACACAGGATCTCTGTACTGTCGTCGTCGCAGTCACAGTAGCAGTAGTAGTAGTCGTCACAATAATAGTCGCAGCCAGCACTAGGGTTCCCGCACACAGAAAGCTCGTTCGGAGGGTCCGCTCCACGAGCCGAGAGGCTGATACATCAACTGTCACGAAGACCGAAGTTGATGTATCCAAAAGTTCCGTATCGACAACAGGAACTCAACGCAACAGACGGCGTGTCGATCGGACGCCCGGTCTGAGAGTTATTGGCATTTTCGTTCCCGGGGCCCGGTTGGTTTTTAAGGAAAAACCAACCCGACCGTACTCCACCTGCGTCCAAACCTCGGGCATAGTATGCCAAAAGATCCGTCTCACTTAGAGGATTCCATCAAAGTCGACGGCACGTCAATCGGACGTCCGGAACTCAAGATATGAGCGTTTCTGCTCCGAGGGCCCGGTTGGTTTCGTGAACGAACTAACCCGGACATACTCCACCTGCGTCCAAACCTCGGGCGGAGTATACCAAAAGATCCGTCTCACTAAGAGGAACACAACGCGACTGACGGCGCGTCAATCGGACGTTTGTAGTTCAAGATATGAGTGTTTCCGCTCCGAAGGCCCGGTTGGTTTCGTGAACGAACCAACCCGGCCGAACTCAAAGTAACCCGAAACCTTGAGTGCGATATACCGAAACGACCGTCTCGATACAAGGATCGCGTTGCCGCTGACGGTTCATCGATCGGAGGTCCGAGGCTCATGTTATGGGCCAAAAACCAAATCTGGTTCGAAACGGGGGGTCCGGGTCCGGGCCGACCCGGCCCGACCCCCCCGGGGCGGCGCGGTGGCTGGCGGCGGCAACCGGCGGGGGTGCGGCGGCCGGCGGCGGCACGCTGAGGCGGCGCGCTGGGGCGGCGCGGCGGCGCGCTGGGCGCGCAGGCGGTGCGCGGGTGAGACCCTCGCCTCCCCGATTTCCCTTGGCGGCGCGGCACGTGCCGCGCCGGTTTTAAGAAAAACCACCCCCTCACATGAGGGGGCCTGCTTGTGTGGATCCGAGGGGGCCGGCTGCCCCCCTCCTTCAAAAAAAAACGCCCCCCTCTCTTAAAGAGGGGGGTTTTATTAATACGGCCGGGGGATTAATTTCCCCGGTTTTAATGACTTCCGGCCGGCCAGCTGGCCGGCCGGTTTTCTCCAACGGGACCGGAAATTTCCGGTCCCCCCTTCGGCTTCCGACGCCGGCGGCCCGGCCGCCGGTCTTCTCTTCCGCTGCGGCCCGGAACCGGCCGCGGTCTCCTCGTCCCGCCGCGGCCCGGAACCGGCCGCGGTGTTCGTCGTCCGGCGCGGTGCAACGACACCGCGCCCCTTCGCCGTGTCTTGATTCCTTTCAACGCGGCGCGACGGCGTCACGTTCTTGAAGATTCCTCGTCGTGGCGCGACGGCGTCATGTAAGATTAACGTACAATTATCCGCGTGGTGCGACGGCACCACGCCACCTTGCTTCCGCCCGCAGATAAACAACATGAACGATGGAGGGGGTTCGGCCGTGTTCATGCGGTCCGGCCCCCCTCGCGTTAACAATAAAAACGCAACTTAAATAAAAATCATGCCACACGTTATACTTGCTATTCACGATCAAGAAATGGAATAATAAAGAATAAAACAACAACCCCTACCTCGAAGGAAGTTCGCGGAGCTCGTCAACGATCCGCGAAGGACGAGCGTCGCGGAGATCGGACATCACGGATGTCGGTCGTCACGGAAGAAGACGTCGTCGGCATCGCGGTAGACGGACGCGGGTTCGCCGCGAGAGGCACGTCGCGGAAAGTGCATTGCGGCGTCGGACGAAGGTTCGCCGCGGAAAGTGCGTTGCGGCGTCGTGGAGGAAAACCAACACGTTGCAGTCCGACGTCGTGGAAGAAGGACGCCGCGTTCTTCGTTGAGGTTTGAAGAAGAAGAGAAAGCTCTCAAATACTCTCAAGAAATAAAGGGACTAACCAAAAACAATAAATTAAGCTCACTTAATTTATTAACACAACACAAACCTTTGAAATTCAAGAGTTTGAATTTCAAAACTTTAATTAAACTCACTTATTAATGACATAAGTTATAACCTAAGTTTACATCATTAATTGTGAGTTGGGGAGGGTTAGAGGATATGAAGGGGTGGGGTTCGTGTGGGCCCCACCACCCTCTTAACCTCCCAAGGGAAGTTGGGTTGTCACCCAACTTCCACCCAAAGGATAAAAACACTTAAGGAAGATAAAAATAAAAATTGAAGTTAAATTTTTATTTTAACATTCACAATTTTATTTTTACAACTCCCCACGTGTATACGCAACATCGGCAAAGGTCTCCTTAAGCGAATATCGGCGCTGCGAGTTCATCGGTGCCCTCGGATTTCAATTCCGAGCACCGGATCAAAAGTTAGGAATTCCCGCTCGTTCGTTCACTGAACGTACCCGAGCCAAACTTCGGAAATTAATTCCGGGCACTCCAGGCCTCGGAATCAGGTGCCGTCTGAAACCGCGCTCTTGTAAAATTCTAAAGAAATATAAGAAAAAATTTCCCTTGAATTTTACGGGTCTTTACAAGGATCCTCAAGACCTGCATGAAGAGTCTCCTACTAGTATTGCTCGCCAGGATGGAATTGCCTCAATTGAAGCTGGGCATTAAATGTTGCATGGGGAAGCTTCTCATGAAGAAAATTAATTGCATACTATTGAGGTTCTTTTATCAGATACTGAATCTGTAACAGAAAGGGGAAGAGGGTTCCATCCCGCTAATCAGGGAGGATCTATGGGTCAAGGTCAGCCTAGAAAAAGGTAACAATTGGATGTGTTATTTAGTTTGCTATCTAGGTGTGGTATTTCACATGTTAGCATTTCCTCAAGTATCTTGTACCTTTACACATTTTTAATAAATTTTTGGGGTCATTGATCATTGAAACCATGGGTGAGCCACTTTTTGTAATATTAACATTTATCTTTTAAGTTTAACCCAATATAACCCCATTTTTACCTTAACCACTGTAATTCATTTTTTATGAATTTATTATTCATTTAGGTAAATAATTAAGGTTAATTTTTTATATAATATAAATTATTGTAATTCAAAAAATCTAATCCATTTTTACATATTCCAATCATATATTTGGTAAAGTTTGTTTTAAAATTGATTCCATATATGCGGCATGAATTAGAGTTTTTGAAGAAAAAATTGTCCAAAATTTACAAAGTTTTAATATCAAAATTCAATATTAAATTGTTTCCAATGACCTATATTAGATTAATAAATGTATAAATAATCTAATATAACTTTAAAATCAATTAATCATTTAATTTAACTTTATAAAAAAATTTAACATAAATGCATTTGTCCATTAAAATTCATAATTTTTTATTCATTCTCAAAAAATGAAATTTTTCAACATATACCAAAAAATCACCCTAAGAAAATTTTAACATGATTATTTAAAAAATAAATTTGATATTATCAAATTAAATATATTAAATAGGTAAAAATTAATTTTAATATAAGTGTGCTAGGGGTGAGAAAACAATTTTATAGAAAATTGTTATTTTAAGCATAAAATTGGATTTACTTTTATCTTTTGTCTAAATAACTCATAAGATGAATGTTATAAATTTTATTGAATTTATAATATATGCATATTTAGTTAAAATAATTAACCAAAACTGATTTGTTTAATTTATTGAGATAAAATTCTTTTATGTGTATAAAAGAAGTTTTTTTAGAAAATGGCTTCTTTTATTTTCAATTTTTTTATATTTAATTATAATTATTAACCAAACATAGAATTAATTATATTTATATATGTATTTAAACCATATATTGTTTATTTTAATTAATCCAATTCATACCCACCATTAAAATTTCTAGGTGATAATTATCATATTAAATTATAATATTTTAATAATATGACACGTTTCTTTTAAACTCCTTAATGTGTATAATGAAAGGTATGATCGATGTTAATTGTAGTAAACAAAAATAATAATATTAAATTTTCATCAAAAAATATTTCACATAATCTCATATTGTTAGATTCTACCCCCTTAAAATTAATTTCTCCCATGAAATTTGTTATGGTCATCAAAGGTTTGACAATTAAAAAATTAATTCCTATAAACCCACATCAAACAGATGTATTATAAAAATTTCATTAAAAAAGTAAAGTTGGAAAACTAATTGTTACCTAAATTAACTCATAACTCTGATTCCCCATAGTATGATATATGTGGTAATTGAATATTAGGACATTTTAGAAAAGTCTAAATAATTATAGAGATTGGTAAAGACTTCGAATCCCAAGATAGTAGAAGATCCAAATATAGTTAATGGGCATAAAAAAATAAACCAAATAGGTGTTAAAAAGGTCGTTGATATCATAAAAATGATGGTAAAAATATAAAATATTATATCAATATCTTTTTCCTAATGTTGAATAATTTTCCGGATAAGATATACTTAATTAATTTCATTCCATTTAATAATCATAGACTCACCCCTTGGTTATGCCTTGATCAATTTCCACTTAATCTCTTAGTTCAAGAAATGAAGGTGAATGCTTTATTCCAAAATCAATAATTTATCACAATATCTATAAAGATAATGATAATTCATTCTGTATATCATTAGTTATCATCATAATAAAATGGTTGGCTCATGTCATCAAATATGTAAAAATAATCAAATGGTGATGTTATACATTAACATCTAAAACCTAAACCAATGATCAAATTAAACCATTCCATAAATGGATAACCTTAAAACCCATCCAAAATAAAAAATTTATAAAAAAGGATAATAAATTTCTCAATATCATATTAACATTGATCCCCCATATATCATAATGTGGCTCTTGGTTTTCATATGCCAACCATGTGAATACCATCCCCAAGTATTCTCATAAATCATGGTAATAACCTAAATTACTATAAAAAATTATTGAAAACATATATGATTCCTCATTCCTTCACATATTCTTGTATGCATTCCTTAAATAAATTTTTTTGTAAAATATATCAATGATAACATAAACCATTTTTTCAAAAAAAATATTTTAATTGTTCTGATGTAATCAATAATATCCAATTTACTTTATCCATATCCATCGCCCCTTTACCCAAACTGAAAACCATTTAATCAAAATCTAAATAATATTAAGGGTAACCTTACCATAATAAAAATGTCACATTTTCATTAAATTATATATTAATTCCATAATTACCATTTAAAATATTTTTGAAATTCCATCATAAAAAATTACAGTGGAAAATCCATTGAATTTATACAATTTTAAAAACCAAAATATGATTGATAAAATTTTAAATCATTGAATCCAAAAACATAAAAACATTAATCATTCAATTTTAATAATACAATATTAACCTATATTAATCATATTATTCCTTAACACTTATTTATTTCCTATTTCATTTGTAGTATCTTCATCATCACCAATATAACCATTACTCGTACAACCATATGGCTTTATTTCAGGAACATATTCATTAGAATAACGATTTAAAAAAATATCTTACATTACACATTTGAAACATTCATACATTGATAATACTTTATGGGGACAAATATTATCAACCATTTTGTTAACTGAACATTAACTTTATCCTCAACAATTAATTTCTTTGGGTCTATATATTTAGCTATAAAAACAACTTCTTATTCACCTAAGACATAGACTTGGTTTTTTTTACATTATTCTTGAATTAATGGAAAATGAATCATCTTTCCTTTTTATTCCCCACTAACTATAATGTTATTGAAATATTTCCTTATCTTCTTTCGTGAGTCTAAGAGTTAGTTAACAAATTAATATTTCGTCAGGTTTGATGAAAACTGATTAGAAATAATCATAACATCCATTTATCCAACCACAATCCCATTTATTGATCATCAGTAAATCATCCCTCACAATCAATATTAACCGATTTCCTTCTGCCTCCCACCATTTAATAAAACTATAAAGCCATGGGTGGGGAATTCTAGTCATAATGGAAAATAAGTTTGTTTGAAAAATAATTTAAGAGGTCTAAATCAAGACACCTCATTTTTAAACTAGGACACCTTAGGTTCTTACAATGTAATTCATATTAATATTATATTTAAATTATACATGATGTTTCATAAATATTTTTTGAATTACCAAATATTTCCCAAGATGATTGTAAAAATATGTGTTCAACCAGTCTCGTTGTCATGCACCGTTTTTTTATTGAGTCTATATCAATACATTTTTAGGGTTGTTTCACCCACAGTACATATGTTCTATAGTCACATATGCTTTTAGTATCTAAAAAAGGATATAATTTATTGGAAACCAATTTCTCTATGCTATACCAAAACACTTGGACAAGTTACTATAATTTGGTCCATCCTTAGACTTACCCACTATGACATCCTTATACATATCCTTGTAAAAATCCGTTGGTATCCCACTAAATTTTTATCATCCCTGTTTCCAAAGCCTATCTAAATATTTTCTCTAATACCAACTATAGATACCTTGTTTTTTAATATATGGATATTATATCTTTTAAGATGAATTTTCTATACATTAAAAAAATACATGGCTAAGGACCATAACAATTTAGTTGCTTTGTAAACTAAGAACACAATCCTATTAATTTTGTGAAATATCATCAATGTTTCTCAAAATGATCTTAATATTTAGTAATATTAATAAAATTACAATAAATAATTTCTTTGCATATCCTAGGGGAATGAAACATCAGAAAAGCTGACCTTAGATTCTTAGTAAGGGTGAAGAAGTAAAATGTGAAAGCATGCCATGAAAATTGGGGTATGAAAACATGAACTTAAAATATGAAAAACAAAAAATGAATATCAAATATCATAATATTGATTCATGGAATAATGTTTGGAAGTTCATGAAACATTAATCTTTTTTAAATAAAATAATATGAGTCCTGAGATTATATCATTGGCATAAAAAAATAGAATTCTCGCATACACATAAGAGTTGAAAATTATTTCCTTTGTTATAAACTTTTATTGAAAAAACTAATCAATGAGAACTACAGGTGGAAAAAAGTCCAAGGAATAACCCACAACCATCCTCAGGGAAAGGAAATTTTTTAAATTTGAATAGTTTCACCCCATACTATTATAGTAGCCATGTTTCACTACCAACAACATAATCGTAGACAAAGTCACATACCGAACTCAGTTCAATCCATGTTATAGTCCTCTCTATATCATGAGATATATATATGTTTGCCTAATTAATTAGAGGGAGATATAGGTCCCACACTTCATTATATATATTTTACATCCATTTTTCAATATTTGTTTTAGAAAACATTCATTTGGCAGAAAAGGGGGTTTCAACCAAAAATAAAATTTTTCTTCAAGACAATCATTTTCAACTCTTGAGTACATGAAGGGATGAAAATTAAAGAAAAAATTATTTTTATGAATTAAACTAAGATGATAAAATTCATGACTTTATTATTAGTTGAATCATAAGATTTCATTTTATAAATATAATCATAAACAATCCAGATAAACAATGAGATTGTAATATAAAATCATTACCACTTTGGAAACATTGAATGTTAAGCCCGATTAAGGAACAAAAAAATAACTCCAAATATAATTAATAAAAATAAATATATTATATCACATATACCATTATCTATATATAAACTTCACAAGAGAATATAGGTACCTAACATAATGTACATCTCAAAGAAAGAAAATTGAGGCAAAAATAGCTCACTACTTTAGCAACATTTGAACCAAAAACCGCATGAAATAGAGTTCCAAAAATGGTTATTTTAATAAAAATAATTTTAATGATAAAAATAATAAAATAAATTCTTGGGAATTATTTTCACTAAATAAATTAAATAGTTATTGGATATGTCATGTGTCTTAGAGAAGTAAAAATTGAGACGAAAATCTCTTAAATTAATTATTAACATACTTCATACTCATTAAAACCTCTTCTATAATAAATGTATGTCTATTAACAGTATATTAAGTATCTATATTCATGTATATAATTCAATATATGGTTTTACTATGAACTATTATTTCCAATTTATTAACAATTCCATGTTAAAGTCATGTCTCCAGAAATAACTGCATTGCTTTTCTTATATGTTTTGATATGTTATTTTTTACGTCCTTATACATTGATCATGAAATAATCATATAAATGATTACAGATATGACATACATATCAAATATATTCATTAGATATATATTTATGTTAATCCATAAATCATAGTGATAGAAAATGAAATACAATATTGATGGAGATGGTACAACATATGTACGCATGAACGCAGATTCCATTTTATTGAAGGATTTAAAGAAATAAAGGTAAAGGATTTTTAATAATTTAATAATCATTATTTCATCATATAAATAAACTATTTTCATTAAAACCATCCTTAATAACTTCTACTTAAATCCTAAACAAATCACATCAATTCGCAAGGTGGTAGTCCGATGTACAGATGAGCGATGTTGTCTTACTTCACAAAATGGAGAGTATGAATGTATATGGGATATAACTGTAAAATAATCCTTATAAAATCATAAATATAATATATATCATATATAATAAGTAAATATATCATTAAAACAATCTTTTATAGGTGGTAATTTAAAAAAAATTACATATGCTCACGAGGTGGTGGACTATCACCCACACGAATGATGATTTTGTAGCCCATTTGGGGAATGTGGTGATGGTTTTAGATCATTAACCTTACATAAAAAAGTATAGGTATATTTAATATAAATAGATTTTATATAAGAATGGTATAATTATAATTTTAGAGGTAGAGGATGAATTAGAACAAAAAATCTGGTCGATTAACAATGCATCTTCTTTGAGCATCATCCTTAGGTTTTCACAAAAATCCTACATAAGATGAATTTATACAAAAAAATAAGGCTTATTGGATAAGATTAGGTTAGTTGAGAGTGACTTGGGAAGGTATTGTCCAAAACAGAATGGTTTTATGGTTTATAGAATAGAGGAGAGTGGGTTTCCTTTTATTTGTCAGGGAGAGGACACAATTGGTATTTTTGAAAATAATTGGTTGCTACCACATTTTTCATATGTAAAAATGGAAAAAAATTGAACACATTAAAACCATATAGAATATAAGGTAGAAATATGACCATAAAATATATTTTAGTAATTTTTATTTCTAATTTTAACCCTTATCTTTTTATTTAAACTCCCATGTAAACACATTTTTACCTTAACCGTAATAATTAATTTTTTTATTTACTATTTAATTTGTTCAGAAATTATGTTGTACTTAAAATATAATAAAATTAATGTTTCTTAGAAATATAAAATTAATTTCTCTAATTTAAATTCACAAAATTTTCAACATATAAGTTAAGACTAATTCTATAAATGTGATGAGAAAGGGAATTTTTAATAATTAAACATTCAAAAGTTTAAAAAAATTATATCAAAATTGATTATATATTTTTTTAATTACCTATGTTGGATAAATGGATTTATAATTGAACTAAATAATAATTAAAATAAAAATTAAATATAATTTAAATTTAAATATTAATTAAAATAAATGTTAGTTTTGAATAATAATTTAGTATATTCACTCTTCTTTATAAAGTGGAATATTTTCGAAAAATCCAAAAAATTACCCCCATTCAAAATTTTAAATTAAAATTTTAAACAATATGTATTTTATAGAATTAATTTTCTCAAATTGTTCAAGTAAATCTTAATATAAGTGCACTATTGGTGACAAAACTGATATTTCGTAAAATACATTTTTATGAATAATATTAGATTTATTATTATCTTTTCTCTATAAAACACATAATATGAAGTTTAAAAATGTGATTAAATATATAATATATAAATTAAATTAAATTCATTAACAAAATGAAATTCATTTAATCTATTGAGGTAAAATGATTTCATGTGCCTAAAAATAGTTTTTCATAAAATAGTTTCTTTTATATTCAAGAGGTTTTTATTTTCATTTATAATTAATCATCCACCAATGAAATAATTATATATGTATATATATATGTATATGTGCGGGTGTGAAGACAATATATTTTCATAATTTACTTAATTTTATGCAAACCTCTCATTCTAATCGTTAAAGGATAACGACCATATTAAAAATAATATTTTAATAATATGACACGTTATGTTTAAACTCAATTTTGTGTGTAAAACAAGATAATATTTTTGTTTCATGTAATGGAAAATACAGAAAATACTAAATTCAATTGGAAAAACATATTTAAAAAATATTGGGTTGTAACATTCTTCAACTCATCCATTATTTTATGGTCTATAAAATATTGAGACACATACTCTAAAATATCCCTCTTCATGCTATCCCACATGAAATAAAGCATAGAGATTATATACATCGTTGTACATTGAGGATGAATAAAGAATGATGACATATGATCTTTATCCAATGAGGGATTCTTCAATAATGGTATAACAGGTACACATACTATAAAAACGATGTTATTTTTTAGACAAACTAAGACATGAATTGGTTTCCCAATTCATGCCCTTGAAAATTTGTTAAAATAAAAAAGATCGAGTACAAAATAGAGGTGTGACAAGATCACACCATCATGAAATTAGTGGAAATAAAAACATGAGACACATAACAAAAGAACATATAATTACACACTACAAGAATCCTATCTGTATCATCTTTCCTCATCCTAGAAGAATTCATGTCAAAGTAGCTTCTCTATTTACACTTGAACCCCTCGAAAGCATAGATCTTAGTATAATCAATTTAAGACAAAAAATATGTGACGGAATATGACAGGAGTGATTTTGAAAATGATAATCAAGAGAATAAATTTAAGGAAGGTGGATGCAGAGAAGCAAATAAGGAAATGTAGTCAACACAACAGGTAACTTGATGCGATCAAAACCATGAAATCAACCCACCACTGTAAACTAGAGTAATAAAACATGATGACCATACATTTCAACAGCAACATGAACAACAAGAAAAAATATGGCATCTCATAACTCAATAAAAGCATAAAATATAATTCCATATAGAGGCAATCCGACCCTTTAGCTGCAATCCAAAGAGAACTGAAGAAAACCACATAAAAAAGAGTTATCAAAACATTTTCTTCAATGATATAGTCGAAAAAGAGAGCATTTATGGGACCACTGCTATATAGAGAAGGGAAAGACTTTAGTTAGCTTAGAATGTACAAGTCCCCATGACGTTAGAGATCCAATGAAAATCATCAGAATGATACAACATCATGAAAATCAATAATCGAAGAAGAACCCTAGAAACCAAAAATTTCTAGACAAGCAGGGATCATCATTAGAGGAAATGTGGTCACTCCTAAGGATGTTTTTTAAAGGTGATGTTAACCTTCTTCTTAAAATTTTCAACCACTTTAAGAAACATTCTCTTCTTGAGTTGGAGTTATGTATATGAAAACATGTCACTATTTTTATATTGATGAATGGTCATTGCATCATTCACATCCATCCAATATCCAAGATCCTTAGTAGAATCCAATTTATCTTCATGTTGGTATGCATTTCTATAGACACGTTCATTTTTAGGGTTAGCTTCATTTTCACATGAATTATATGACTCTAATGATGTAAGTAAATTCTCAACAGGGATGGTCTTTGATGGTGTATTATCAAACATTAGATGTGGTATAGGTTTAGTGTATTCCTTCATAGTAGCATAAAAATCACTTGTAATTATTGTTCTTTCGAGTTGAGAGTAGTCTCTACACATATTATTTTTTATTGGACTTGGTTTAATATAACAATCAACATCAACCATTGTCTTTTTTCCTTTCCTTACACTTGACATTAATAAGGCCTCCTCAATTTGGTTTGGATGGTCTTTATTCTCCATTGAAAATTTTCTAGAATCAGAGAAATAATCATGACCATTGTTTTGTGTACCACACATGTCATTGGTTTTCAGATGAACATCCAATAGGGGTGGACAATTAGTGATGGCCTTTATGGCATCAAAAATTCCAGAAATTCCTTCATATTCAATAGGCTTACATAAATGAAGAGAACGATGGTGTAATGTTCTAGACATTATTGGTCTATTACATTTTCAAATTCTGGTGTTTGAGGTATCATGGGGATGATAATTGACTCCTTCAAGAGTTTTCCAAATTTTGAGTTGAACGAAATATGACACCGATGGGCATTGGTGGCACCGATGGGCCGTCTTTAGCACCAATCGACATCAGTTCTAGGGAAACAGTTCTAGGGTGATGTTTAATCACCTGTCGGAGGGTCATTTCCAGTTTTTTCAGGACATTCCAATTCTTCTTCAATTCGTATCATTTGATGTAAAAGTGTTTTCATACCCCCTTAAAATCAATTTAATGCCGAAGAAGATTTTTTAGACCCCCATGATTTGGGAGACTCTTGAGTTACAAAAAAATGTGGCTTCCTTCCTCAGTGTCACACACATTTATGTGTTTTCTAGTTTTTTCCCCTATTATGTGTTTTTCTTGGTTTAAAGTAAATATATTGACTCATAGTCATTATCTACACCATTAATGAGGTGAATTATTAAATCTCAATTAATCCCAATGTGTGAAACCACCAAGCCATGTGGTTGAGCCATGATACATATTTTAGGTACCTTAAAATTGTCTCCCTCATTTTAGGATCTAAGCACTTCTTAAACTAATATCCTCTCTTCCTTATTCTTTTTCGTAAATATTAATGTGCTTCGAGACTTACTCTAGAGATGAATCATTCACCCATGTTGGATCCCTTCCTAGTCAGCCTTGGATTCCTTATTTTTCCTCCTCTTCAAGTCACACATCCCCAGTTCTTGGCGCAAGGAGAAATCATCAATCCTTGATCATCCATGTAGGGGTTCTTCCTTTGTATCTCGTTACTATAGATCGTGTGGGGTGGATATAATGATGAACCTTCAAGACTTAGAAGAAGCCAACATCAAAAAATATGATCAATGGGCCTTTAAAGGAATTAGGGATGGGAATGTTTATGATGTTGTAGTTTCATGCCTTATTTTTATGTTGTGAATTATATGGAACTATGTCCACTCAAAATTGTGGCTTTTGGTGGTCCTTTCTTGTGCACTAATTATGCTCATATTTTTTTGACAATCTAGTGATTGAATGGTTGTAACATGAAAACTAGTTAATCACATAAATGTGGTTGATTATATGGATTCCTGATGAATAAGAAACCCCGTGTGATCACTCTGGTTAACTAAACTGAAATAAAGATCTAAATGAATGGTGATGGCTAAATCTGAAAACTTCTTTGCTCCATTTTGGTGATATGTATGTTTGCTCTGTTTGATGCCTTATGGGGTGATGTAGAGAGTGATGGAATCTATCATTGGGAATTCATTGGTTTTTAAATGTATGTCCATGTGGATCCTGTATTTTGAGGCTTTTTTTGGTTCCAGTACTTTGAGGGATCTCAAGGATCCCTTTTGATGTTGTTATTTTACAAGAGAACCATGTGTGAATTGTTAAATTTTACATGACTATTTTTTTACTATCGTTGTTTTTTTGTATTGTGGTTATTCATGTTAGTTTCCCAGCAGTGGAGGAATGTTTTAAATAGAATCACTTTAACATGATAATGATAATTGGTATAATGGGAAATTGTTTTCCCAGAAGTGGGTTGTGTTTTGGTCATTGTTGTTGTGTACTTGTGCCTGAATGGATAACGGCCGTATTTTTTGTGTATGAGCTGGTTGTCTATTTCAGGACCGCTATAATGGGATGAGTTCTTGTTTAATAACTTGTATAAAAAATATTTCTTGTGTTTCTTGTACACACCCACCTATATTTATCACTACATGACGAACACCCTCATTTCATGGGGGAGGTTTTTTTCCAAACATTCCTACGATTGGTTGGTTATGATATCTTTTTTTGATCCCTCTCACAGGTATCCCAAGAATCTATGGGTAGGATGTGATGTCCTATGGGTTTATATGGACAAAGAATCTTTGGGTAGGATGTGTTGTGGTGGTTGGCCTTGGTGTGTACGTGATAGTTTGTTTCCTAAGTGTCTTTGGGATGAGGCCCATGTGTTTTCAGGCGTGGAAGTGGTTATGGGGGCTCAGGTTTCTGCGATCATGGTAATGTGTGGTTTTGGTGGCCCAAGTAATTGTGGGCATAGATATGTGTTGTTGTGTTGGCCCATATGCCTGTGAGCTTTGTTAAGTGTTTTTGTGGTGGCCCATGAGTCTACGGGCAGGATGCGTTGTTGTGGTAGACCATAAGGTTTTTATTGGGGTGGCAGTAGGACTGTAGTGGAAACTATGGGGGAGGTATGACACATAGGATTTCCTAAATAATCATTGGGAAAGAAGTTCAGGGTACGGAAATATCGATGTGCTATTGCTATTACATTACATGGAATGCATTATTTACAGAGTTTGTCTTGGTGAGGCTGGGTGGATAGTTTCTTTGTTAGGTGTTTTGGTTACCACTTTTCTCACAAATCATTAAGATTCCTCCCCACTTGGGCACAAGATGTTTGGGTTTTCCCTACTGATTATACCTATATACTCACCCTACATATATAAAACAACATTTTGGTTTCCAGGAGGAATTTGAGGACCATATCGGACATTACTAGATCGGATGTCGGGACAGTTTTCATTGCAGCTTTTCATTTCTTTTGGTAAATTTTTTTAGAGTTTTCTTGTACTTGTATCAGTTTATTTTGAACAGAAATATGGGAATCGACTTTTTGGAATTAATTTTACTTTCAGTCCTTGGAGTTTTTTGTGATTTACTAGCTTGTCTCTCGGTCCTGTTCTATAAAAAAGGGTAACGTCTTCCATATTATGTGACATTTTATACCCAAGGTGGTAGTCTCCACTCTGGGGCCTATTGTAGGTGGGACTGGGGGGGGGATTATCTCTCATTCAACAAAGAGAATGAAAGGTATGCCAGTTTTTTTCCCTACCCTCATCTATGTGAATGCGGGTCGTGATAGAATGGTATCAAAGGTGATGTTTGAGAGATAAGAGGGATTTTGGGTTTAGGCATAATAAATATTTTATAAGATGGTAGGACAACAGTGTTAGAAAATTATGATGCATGAAATAGGCCAGTGAAGACCGACTAGGACATGGGATTTTATGGACCCCTTGTGACCTAATGCAAGAACTCTAGACCTACCGAACGACAAAGTGAGGCTATAATGATTGTAGTTTTGAAACCCTAGTACATGTACGTGAATCATAATGAATTATATTTTATGTGTTTTGGGTGTTTTGGGAACAAAAAATAAATAAAAAGTTTAGAAAAATTAGATGGAATGTTCTACACTACTCGGGCTTAAGCATTCCTGGTTTACCTTTCACCTATGGAACCGAGACGACATCAACGAGTGGTGTGGCAGATCAAGGCCCAATAAGATGATTTGGACATACAAAAAATGTATTATCAAGAGGATGAGGATGATGAAAAGTAGAATAAGATGCTTTACGACTTTTTGCGGTAGATCCTATAGATGTACGAGGGTCGTTTCTCAGACATGGAGATGGAGAGATGGATCAAAGGGATGGTGATAGCTTTCAGCTTGATCTAAGATCTAGCAGTGTATTGGGTTCATCTGTCTATGAGTCAGATGTGAGGGGTATCACATCGGTGTTGGAAACTCTATCTCAGGGAGAATAGTGATGCGGATGTTTTGGGTACAAACTACAATAAGGAGTTCCAGGTGGAATTCCTTTCTTCGACGATGAAAGCTGAAAATAGGTAATAGCAAGTCTCCCTCCAGCAAGGGAGTTTGTGTAACACCCCAATATTTTATGAGAAATAATATTTTTAATTTCTTTGATATCTTATTTGTACGCTACACCAAGATTAGCTTGTGCTATAAGCACCACCGTAGTGGCTTGTAGTATATGCAACACTATTCTTGGTTCGTGTTATACACAATTTCAAGTTCATTTGATAGAAATTATTCTACAAAAATTTGAGTATATATTTTTTAATGTATAAATGGACTACGTTTGGATTATTTTATACATAACACAAAAAGAAGATTTCACTATACGCAACATTGACTTGGCTTGTGTTATATGCAAGAGTGACCTTCCTTGATAGCTTGTGTTGTACGTGATACTGAGATTCCCTAAACAACAATATATTGTTATATTATTATTTAAATGGGTTATAAACAAGCCGTTATGAATAGTATTAACAAAATTTTGAATTTCATAACATTATTATTCATCTTACACATTTTCTAGAACATGGTATGAGAACAAAATCAATTATTCTGATAAACGATGTTTTTTTAAAAAAATGTAGTTTTTCAACCTTCTAATGGCGCAACCATTTTAAATCCATTTTTTGAAATTTTTATAAGATCAATTTTTCAAATTAAACATCTTATTTACAATATAGATATATAAATTTACATTAAATAATTTTTTATATTTTTCTGATAACTTGTATATTTTGATGAATAGTAAAAATATGCTAAATTTTTAAATAAAAATATGTTTTTTCAACGAGATGATTTATATTGTTAAATAAAAATATGTAATGGTTTTATAGTATAACTCGAATATATTTTTACCATTAAATATAATTTATTTCATTATCATTAATTTTACATTGAATTCATTGGTAAAAACATTTCAATCTTTTGTGATGTTTTAAACAAAACCCCTTTTTTCGACAATGGGATTAATTTTAAATTAATTACTGAAACATATGTGTATTTAATTTTTAAATATTAATTCCATATTTAGAATCAGTAGGTTTAAATATTGTTAATTGGATACTTTTATTTTTTGGTCATTATGAATAGTAACTACGATAAATTTTATTTATCACAGTTAATGTTAAATTAGGTAATTATGGGTAAAAATAATATTATAAAGTTATCCTAACACTTGTTTTATTTTAATTGGATGATTATATTTCTCCCTAAAACATAATTGGGTCTAAATGGTAACTTTTGGAACCCGCTTGTATGAGATTAAGACATTTAATTTATTTTATTTAATGAAAAGTTAAATATGTCTCACTCAAACTTTAATAATTAAATTATTTTTAATATAAGGCTATATAGAATATAAATTTGATTATAAATACTAATTTTAAAAGCTAATTTTTTTATTTTTTTGGTAATCTATTAGTAATTATTAGGAAATATATAATTACCTTAATAGATTATACATTAATGATAGATAAATTATTTATCTAGTGAAAAATCAATAAAATAGTTTTTATTAAAATAATAATACCCATAAAAAGGCCCAAACATAAGATTAAAACTTATTATTAGAGTATATATAAAACACAACCATCCAAGGGTTGACTTTTGACCATTTGGATCCTTATAAAATAGATTTTGAAATTTATATTATATTATTTTAAATGATGTCAAAGTTGTCACCATCATAATTTAAAAAATATAATATTTTTAAAGATGGGGTTTTAGAAGATAAATTCCAATAAAAGTATTGTTATAAAATATATTAGATTTATCTTCATCATTGCGTTTTAGTTTTTATTTTTTTTGCAAAAAATAAGTATATTAATTAATTTTACAAAAATGTTGTAGTAGTTATTTAACTAAGAGAAATATCAAATAAGTGGTTTTAAAAATGTTAAAATAAAAATTATATGAAATAATTAATGTTATCCACGAATTTTATAGATGAATATTACATGTTATAAATATATTAAATACTTTGGTTGGAATATATATTATGTGTGGATTTTATTTAAATTAAAATAAATGAATAGTATCAAAATTGACACTATTGTTATTTTATAAAAGTAATATATTATTAAATTGTTTTGAAATACCAAAAATATTTATAAATTACAAATTAAAAATTATATGGTCGAAAATTTCATAATTTATACAATTATGAACAATTAAAAACACATATGTATGTATTTATAACCATTTAAAATTTAAAATATTATTACCACAAATAAAATTAAATAGATTAAATTAGGATAAATCAAAATGATAATGTTTAAAATAAAGTTTAAACATGTATAAATTTTATTTTATGATGATATTATGACCCTATCTCATCTCTTATTCTAATTTCAGTAATTTTGGAGGTTTTTATGTGGGGTTTAAGTTTGTTATAAATTATTATTTTTGAGGTTTTTAAAAGTTCCCCTCTATTCTCTTATTAAAGGAAACATCCTCCCTCATCCCTTCACTCCATTTTTGTTTTCAAACTTGGCCAAAACGTGCTCATTTCTCTTATCCACTTCCCTAGAAACATACTATAGGTCCTAGTCCTCTTTATAGACCAACTTTAGTGCCCAAAGAGGAGGTTTAGAAGAGGAAGGTTGAAAAAGAGGTAATATCCTTTATTGATTCTGTCAAAATTCATTCTATTTATATTTTCTCAAAATTATTTGTTTAATTATTAGGTAATAACTAAAGTATAAATTTTATAATTATATTTTATTATGAATATTAAAAAACCATATTACTTATTTTATCCATCCTAAGAAAAACAAAATCACCACTTGTGCGTGCATACGACCTACCATCTCCACGTCGTGGTGTAATCTTTTTTTTAATCACCAGAATACTTGGATGTGTATAATTATTGAAGAAATAACTATATAAAATCAGTGTAAAATTATATTTATTCTTAAATATCATACACTTCTATACAATTCAAAAATCATGGGAATGATATCGTTGCTCAAGCGTATGTATGACCTACCGTCCCCAAGATGTGATGTGATTAATTTTACATGATATTCATTTAAGAATGATTATATAAATGAATTCAATACATAAATATTACACATTTTATAATAATACTATTCTGAAAATGATATAACTATAACATAAAAGTATGAATAAGAATTTATTTGACAAAACATGCATAAGATATTAAATTAGTTAACAACTGAATAACGAGTAACAACTAAATGTTACTAATAAACATATAAAAATATTACCATATATGATTTCATAAAAATGAATATGATTCATGAATAGTAAATGAAATTATTTAAATCATTGCATAAGAGTTTCAGATATAAAGTATATCTGACCTAAGGTAAGGGATAACTTTTCCAATCTCGTTTTTATCCAAGATTGCTTATTTGTAAGTATTTACTGGGGATATATTTATCATCTATGTCCACATTTTCTAAAAATGGTTTCATAAATTTTTTAATATTCATAAATGTATGTTAAAATTAAAATTTGCCCTTTCTTGACTTTTACCACATGGTATAGAAGGAATATTTCTTGTGTTTACCATACGAGGTACTTTTTGACATTTTTGGAAAAAGTATGAGGAGAATGTTTTTTAAATTATAAAGAATGAATGGTTTTTTATGGTTTCATAAATCCTTATTTCCATAAATATTCCTTTAAAATATTTCTTGATTATTTTCCACAAATGTTATTTCATTAAAAATATTATGACATTTTTAGAAAAGAAATTAATTTTGAAGGAGAAAAATATTTTCCTAAAAAATTCATTTAAAGTGTTTTATCAAAACTATTTTCTATATAAGATTATATTCTTTAATATGGTTATCTATCATATATAATGTTCTTATTATTTACATGGTTTAATTTTTTTATGACATGATATCCATTTGTTTTATATGTATTATGTCATGATGGGATGATGTCTATGAAACCCATTTTAATCTTTGGGTAAATGTAAATGATTTATGTTTATTTTGTGGCACACATAAAAATGATTTAATTAATAGATGGGTTGGACCTATATCTCAATCTAATTCATTGGGTAAAGATTTATATCTCATGAGATTGACAAGGCTGGAATGACTAGTAAATCTAGTTCAGTAATACAGGGCTAGAACGGAAAGTAAACCCAGTTCAGTAATGGACATCATCCACTATGTTGGTCTTGGAAGCAAGTACTTAGATACTATGGAAGTCATAATTTGTGCTTAATAGTTTTCCACAATTACATGTTTTATTCCAATGTTATTATTTCATGTTTAATGTTCCTTTTTTATCCATGCCTTACGTACTTCCATGATTTATGTCATTGGTCAAGATTTCGATGTTTAAAATTTATGTTCATGTTTTTACATTCAAATGTTTATGGTTTGATTTATGTTTTCCATGTTTACCCTTGGCGAGAATTTGAGATCACCCTTTCTTTGTTTTCTTTTCCTCAGGATATAAATAATGGGTTTAGGAAAGAAAACAAAATGGGAATATCTTTACGAGAGATGTTCAATATCTTTCACCATGATTAGAAGATTATGTTCTGAGTTTCCAAAGATAATAAACTAATACAATCATTTGGAGTTTTTTTTGTCATGTATTAATTATTCTAAAAAAGTAATGTAATGTCCATGTACGTTAATCTTGTGTATCTATAGTTGGTATTGGAGTGAAGGTTTAGTAAACCTTTGGAAACTAGGATGCAAAAACATTAGTGAGATCCTTAGAGATATTTATAAGGTATGTCTAGGGATTTACCTATGATTAAGAATAAGTATAGGCTACAGTCCTTGAATTTTGAGAATGATCATGAGTAACCTGGGATTAAACCTAAGATGTTAGATACTTAATGTACTCCCCTATGATAATGTCATTTTCCAAGTATGATTTTTTTCTCTCACACTATTCTTTTTGGGTTTTAGAAAATGGTTGGAAACATGACGATTCATGTGAATGGAGAATATGATGGAAAATGAAATGATATTTTCCATGAGAAAGAAAGTAAAATGGGAGTTGGAAGGTCAAACCTAATTGTTATTCCTAATCAGAAATCTCATAATATGATCAATAATTTTAACTTTGGTGTGTTTCTTGAAGTAGTTAATAAAACAATGATGGAGTTTCATGGTGATCATAGAGCCAAAAAGTTCAATTTTCCCTATGTAAATCATTTGGTAAGAGACATCAAGGAGAATGATTCAAAGGAACTGGATGATTCTTTGTTTATGGAAAATAATAACACAAAGATAGGGATTTCAAATGAAATGGTTCAGTTAACACGATGGACAATGATAGTGGTATTTCTAGGATATCAATGATAGTTAAATGTTTTAAACCTGGAGTTTATGGGCATTATGAAAATCGATTATCTAAGGGAAAATATCATGAAGAGAATCAGCATGGTCGTATGAGTAGTTTTTATGTTGATGATGATGAAAAGACTATAAATAATATATGATATGAATGGAGTGTTAAGGAATAAAATGATGAAGCTCAGTTAATGCTCTAAGAAAGTAGTGGAATGATTTCATGTTTATAAAGACTAATGTGGTATAAGTAATTTAATGGTACTATGGAATAAAGAAATATCTAAGGAGTGTTACACTATTGTTTTTCCTTAAATATTAGAAAGTACAAGTTGAGTGGTACCAGTATGCATAAAAGGTTATTCAGATATTTTTGGAAAGCACCTAATATGCGCATAATGAAGGGATAACAAGATAATGAGATGTTTAACAGTATTAATGAGCTCATGACTAATATAAGGAGAAAGTGATTTCATGGTTTTAGTATATAGAAATTTTGGGATTTTGGTATGTGGAAAGAGATAGCTTTTGAAATCATTTATGATTTCACTAAGATTCCATAGTAATTCATGTTTCAAGAGAAAACATTATTTATGTTTTCACATGTTTTTAATGTGACCAAAATGATATATCTTATGATATATGGGGGATAAATGATGGTATTCACAGGCTTCTTATATAACATTTCTGGTAACTTATTTATACGTACTATGAAATTAGAAAGAAGTATTTTGGATAACCCTAAAGGTTGGAACAGATTAAGTTGGACATCAGATTGTATAGTTTAAGGATATAACTTATTATTATTATTATTATTATTTTTTAAATGTTATAATAGTATAGTTTTAGAAAAAGTAAAACCTACAGGATGGGCAACAACCCATCACATCTGACCTGGATGCGTGAGTCAAACCCACAACCAAAGTGCGAGATGCCTTTATCACCTACCACTTGACTACAGGAAGTCCTTGGGTAGTTGAAATTAGTTTTATTTTATTATGCGGTATGATATATAAAGTATTAGTCTATTTTTTTGAAACCGTATACGATTAATCTCAATATAGATGGACTTATATATATTTAATAACTTGGGAAACCTTTTTGTTATAGAGAGAGATAGTGTAACATCCTAGGTAAATAAAGAATATAATATTTTTATATTTATTAATATTTGTGAGTTAAATATTAATTTTACTTTAAATGCGATACTATGTTTGATGGTTTACCCGATATGTAATAACAGGTTTCTTTGAAATCACACGTTGCACAATAATAATAAAATATTATTATTTTAATTGGTAGTTAACTTCTAGCCATTGTATTGGAGATAAGGAATATAACTAACTAAAATATGATTATACATGTTGCTTAAATGTTTTTACATTTATCCCATAAATGTTAGTGGCATAAAATAATAAATGAATTCTATTTTAAGCATAAATACTATAATATTCACTAAAACATTTAATTACAGCCTTTTGATGGAGAACCATAATTAAATATATTTTTGGTCACTTTTATATGTTCTATTTGACCAAATAAAATACTAATTTAGAATCGGGACACCAAAACTTACTTTTGGAAATTTTTTGGTATTTTTCTGATAAAATTCTGTTTTTTAATGAATAGTGAATAATACTGTATTTTAATTCAAATCTGCCTTTTAATATGACCTATTTATATGGTTAGATTTTCTTTTTAAATGGTTTAAAATTTTAATTATATTATATTTTTACCATTTAATCAAATGCAGGTCATTGAAATAAATTTCACTTTGAAATTGGGCATAAACAAGTGTCAATCTTTTGATAGATATTGTTTCTTAAAAATGCACTATTTGTTTTGACAACGGGAATTAATTTCAAATTAATTTATGCAAATTATATGTTATGAATTTTATAAAATATAAATCCTTTTTGAATTCTGAATATCAAATATAGCTTAGGTGTAATTTTTTGTTATTTTTTCTGAAAAACATCAATTTTTGATGAATAGTGAAACCACTAAGTAGTAGTTAAAAAACTGACTTTTTAATTTAAATGAAATTTTATCACTTCTATGAATTTAATTTTGAAAATAAAATATACATGATTGTTATTATTGCATAAAATGTGGTTCAATAAGATGAAAATAATTTTTTGGTGAATAGTAACTTTTGATTTTTATTTACCGTGGTTAAAGGTAAATAGAGTAATTCAAGGTAAAAAGAATATTATAATAATAAAAACATACCTTACCACTTTTTATAACCTTATTTATTGATTCATGGCCGACCATGGGCATCCTTGTGTCGATTTTGGGTCCCCATGGTGCCACATGGAATTGATAATGAAACATTAGATTAATTAATTTAAAATAAAGAAAAAAATGACACAAACAAATATCTTTTAGTTAATTAATTTTTACGTGAGAATATATTTTTTATCATTTAGACTATAAATATTATTTGGAAATATATAATGTTTTCCTAGATAATGGTATTTTCTTATAATTTTTATACATCGAATAAATTAAATTATTTATGACATAAAAATGATGCAGTATTTACCTCATTAATAAATTATTTAAATAAGTAAAATTATAAATATTAAATTAACATCTAAAACATGTCCAATTATTATTTCATGAATGTATTTCGTCAATGAGTCATCTTATCTTTGATATTAATGAGTTTTGGACATTTAGAAACTGAAAATCATTATATAATAAATTAATATTTTCACACTTTCCTAAAGAACCCCTCCTCCGCTTATAAAAATCCCTCCCTTCTAACCAATTCTTCACAACTATAAAGCCTCATGGATAGTATAACCCCTAACCAAATAATCTCCCAATATCACTTTCTTCCTCCTAGGAGCCTTACCTTAGGCATAAAGCACTTCAAAAAGTCTTTTTGGTTCAAACCAATGGGAGTTACTCGAATTAAAGGTAACATTTTCTCTTAAATTCTTTTCATTTATTTTAATTCTCCAACACCTAAACTCTTTTCATTACTTTATTTTATAACAAAACCGGTATCCTCAATATAATAGGATTTTTTATGAGAATTATTTGAACTACACTTACACACACCTCCACTTAATGGGTAAGAAACATACTGTTTCTGTGGGTGGAAAACTAACACCTCACGAAACGATTATTGATGAATTATCTCCTACCGCCACTTATGGTGACCAATATAATGGAACTGTATTTATATATGATATAAATATTATGTTTATGTTGTTATTATTCTTTTTTATTTTTAATTTATATCATACCATTAATGTTTCTATTATGAGTAAACACGATAATTTCATTTGAGGAAGTGAGGACAACCACCCCCTCAAAATGATATGACTCATTCATACCATACATGAGACATATAAAGTATTGAGTTATTGAAATTATATATGATATTATACTGTAATTATAATATAAATATTTATCATTATGTTTTAATTCAATTAAAATATGAAATATAAATGAAAATAGCGTTCATGCGTACGTACGACCTACCGTCTCCATGAATGGTGCATTTCATTTCTTATCTCGAAATGTTATGTACTATTATAAATACATATATACAATAGATATATATGACATCTATATCATTAATATCATTCTGGTTATAATGGATTATTGGCCACATGGACAACTTGTAAATTATATGTTGTTTATTCTTGACTCAAGTACCAAATATCGGCAACACGAACATTATTAACATAAATGATTACATAATGTTTATAACATGGTAATAAGTGATATCAAGGGAATAATGAACTTAAAAAAGGGTTCTTAATCAAGTATAAATTAACTTATGTTTATTATTCAGGAAGAACAAGGAACAAACAAGTCATGTCGGACACGAGGTAAGGGATTTCTTATCTCACTTTTAATTCTGTGAGATTTCCATTGTTCTCCACTTATTTATTGCATTTGGTGTGTTTTTTACAACCATTAAATACAAATAATCATAATTCTCTGTATACTCATTGTATTCTGTGATTAATTTGGTGGTTTTTAACTTTTGGTCGTACGACTCGTCTGAATTACAACATGGTATGTGGGTTTCATCTCACTTTTTATTCCTGTGAGATTCATACTATATTTGCCACTATTTCATTTTTTGTGGTGTATATAATGCCCATGATTTTATTCCATGTGGAATATAATTTAATTTATGGGTATTTACATCTTCATCATATGATCCTTATTTCATGGGGTGTATGTTTCATATGTTACCAAATCGGTAATGGAACCATTCACCATATTCTGTTTAAAAAATTTATTTTCTTGTTATGTATTTTAATTTACATCTTACAATGTTGGTATATGTTATTTTATATTCTTATTGCTGTAAATAGTATGTCCCAGTGATGAGATACCCTTTTTTATCTTTCATCAACTCATTTTATTAATTTTAATGTGACGTTGTTAGGTTATCAAATGTCTGTAAGGGAACTTCTTCACCCAATTTTAATTCTTTGGGTTAGGTATCTACTAATTCATTATGTCATGCTATGAATATGTTTAAATGACCTCTGATTGTTTTACACATAATATCAACTTATATTGGGTGTATTATTATTGGTAACACATAATTATGTCATTGATTTATCTTTCATCTAAGGATACCGTCTTTATAAGGGGTTTCATCTCAATTTACATTCCATTAAGACTTCATTGTCATTATGAACCAATTAAAATTTATACGTGTATATACAGTCCATTGGAATATTATATCATTAATACCTTTATTATCATGATATTATAAATCATTTATTAAATTTTATACCTCAATTATTTGCATTCAAGCATATCTCATTTGGTTAAGAACTCTTTAACTAAAATATTGTTTTAAAGATTTATTCTTATAAATATTTCTCATTAATGTACAAGTTTTCAAAATGGATTATAGTATTTATTTATAAGGACATTAATGTTTTAAAATTTTAATTCCTTTAAAAGCATCATAGTGGTATGGGACACTTTGATTAAAAAATCTCTTTATTAAATGATTTAAATGGTTTTTAAAATGGTTTTGATAAAGTATTGTTTACTTCAATATCTTGATATGATATATTATGAATGGAATGTGGACATTTTATCATTCCTTTATGCTTGTGTTATGTGTTGTGATTATGTTATGGTTATTGGGCATTATTTACGTATACGGTTGGTTCCTTGATAAGCCTAGGGTGGGTGAGCCTAATATTTCTCTCCAATGCATTGGGTAGCATGATGTAGGTAAATGTGAAGTTTATCCTATGATATTTAGGGTATATAATGTGATGGGTATTCCAAGTGTAACTCCATATGTAGCTATGATAGATACAATGTAAGTTTGATATGGATGCTATAAGTTAGGTTTATGATTTATGATTTCTGTGTGTTATTAATAAATCTTATGATTTCTTGAGGTATGTTATGACTAGAAAGTATGGTTTCTTTGATTTGTATTTATTAATGGGATAGTGTTTTATTTCCTTATTTTATAACTCTTACTGAGCTTTTTATACTCATCCCAAGATTTGGAAATTTTTTTCACAGGGTATAAGGAAGGGTAAGAGAAAAGAAGTATTCAAGAGGATTTATATCAAGAATGGAACTCTTATTTTTTGAAGGTGTATTATTTTTGTGAAACATTGGATAGAGTACAAGTGTATATTTTGTAATTTTTGAGATGTAATGTAAATGTTATGGCCTAATTCTTAAAAAATCTAAACCTGAAATGATCCCCAATGGGAATTCTTGACTTAACTCAATATTATGTAATGTTTATGGTTGGGTCATTATAGTTGGTATCAGAGGTTGGTTTAGATAAAATTAGAGGTTTGGATGTTATTTAATCATGAGTGACTTAACCACAATGGTTAGAAAATTAGAAAGAGTCGTAGTTTTTTTAAATAAAGTGAATGAGTTTAAAATAACATGAATATGACTATCTTAGTAGTTACCCTCCTCATAAGATATAATATTAGTAAATTAGTGATATACTCACACTGACCTTTTTGGTTTTAGTAAATGGATGGATCTAGTGGGCACCAAAGTAATAGTGGATATGAGGGAAACTGTGACAGTTTTCTAAATGAGGAATTTTATGAAATGGGATATATAATGACAACTCTTGGGGTTATTCTCAACCAACTATTTGGAGTCATGATTGACCACCAGAACAATGGTTATTTTTATAAGGCATCATTTATGTGAGAAACAATCCCTATGGATGTTCAGGTAATAATCAAAAAGGTAAGTGTGATAAAAAACCTATGAATCAAGGATGTGGAAATAAACACATAAGAAAATGTTTCAAAGGGACGAGAAGATGCTATAGATGTAGAAATGAATGTCATAAAGCAAGAACCTGCCATGGAAAATGGAAGCATCCAGTTTACTCTAGGAAAGGGAAAGAAGTTCTTTCTGAGGGATCAATTGAATGATTTAAATGTGGTGTGCATTGTTATTATAAAAATAGATGGCTTACGAAGAAGTTTCGGGAATGGTATCACCAGGATCATACAAATATATGTTTTCCAATACCAATTCCATTCCTACTTAGGATGATGAAACTATAAATGACCAAAGAATGGTATGGATTATTTATTAACATATATTGTGATATTATTGAATCATAGGATATGACTCATGATTTTGTATGTATGAAATATTTATATCAGAATAAGTTGGAAATTAATGGTTAATGGATCATGGAGAACGTTGAATGAGTAAGAAGTCAACATATAAGGTATTCAAGTGTTATGGTAGATTTTAGGATGGATAAATGATTAAAATTATTATGGATCTTTGGATTATGGGATTACATTAGAAGAATTTTTATAGTATGTGTAACCCTGATGTTTTATATATGAATATTTTATTCAAGGAATAATTATATTTTCTTTTGTGGATACATTTATAATGAACCATTCGGGTTTATGTGATCCAAAAATTTGAGGCAATTACAGGTTAATAAATTTTGGGATTCAAAATGAATGTTATTAGATAACATTTGAGGTTAAAGTATGTTATGGTTATTTTTGACAAATTTATATCTTTTTTGGGAATGTTATAAAATTATATAGTTTTTGAAAAAGGACAACACGCAGACTGCCTGACCACACGTCATGTAATACAATGCTGCAGGAATCAAACCCACAACCAAAGTGTGACTGAGATTTATCACCTACCACTGGTCTATGTGAAGTCCCTAGTTAGTATGACTATTTTTTGTTAAATGATTCTATGAATCAATAATAATTTTATTTTGGGTTATCTATAGCAATAATTAACCTATCATGGAGAATATGTGATTAGGTTAATTACACATCAGAATGAGACTTTAAGAGTAGTCGATGTTTTTAGAGATAAATGTTATGATTTACTGTGGAAGAATAGTTGATAAAATCCTTCTGTGTTTTGGGTTTCATTATTATTTTGGATTATTTTGAATAATTTTAAGGGTAATTGTATATTGAATGTTCTTTCATGAAATTTGGGCTCTTTTTATTGAATTTTGGTGATTAAGAGTAGTACATCTTTTTATAAAATATTATCCTTTTGGGGATTATCTGATCACGTACTAACCAATTTTGTTTTTGGTTAATGTATAAAGATAGGGGAAATATATGGTTCATATTTTTTGTATCATGTTATTCTCTAGAAGTTTATTATAGTGCTTTCAATGCAAACAAGTCATCTTGAATACTTACCGTTTGGAGAAAAGATGATTTTGTAGTAGAATTTTATTAAAAGATGACACTATACATGACATGTAACTATATTTCCTTACGATCATAGTTTAGTTATTAATATAATTCCTAAAATCTTTGAAAATTATATTGAATAAAAAATGTTATAAGCTCTCTTTTATCATTATAATTTTACCCAACCACAATTTTATTGTATTTTGGTGGTTAACTTTATGTGGTAAAGTTCTCCATCACTCTCTATTAATCGATGAGAGTTAGTTTCTCTTCCATATCCATGTTTTCATGGAATCCTAGTATCTTTTGTCTTGGGTTACTTTTTTACTTATCTTCCATTTTTTAAGGTGATAGATTTATTGACTCTTTTTCCGATGTGGGTCTTTCGATGAAGCTTTTGAGCATAATTTTAAAATTGTGAGGACGCAATTCCCAAAAGTGGGGAAGGATGTAACTTTCTAGGTAAATAAAGAATATAAAATTTTTATATTTATTAATATTTTTGAATTAAATATTAATTTTAGTTTAAAGGGGATTCTATGTTCGATAGTTTACCTGATACACATCAACAGGTTTCTTTGAAATCTTACGTTGCACACTAATAATATAATATTAATATTTTAAATGGTAGTTAACGCCTAGCCATTGTATTGGAATAAATGAATATAAATAACTAAAATATTATTATATATTTTTGTTAATTGTTTTTACATTTATCCAATAAAATTTAGACTCTTAAAATAAGAAAATAATTCCATTTTAATCATAAATACTCTAATATTCACTAAATGGTCGATTTACCGCCTTTTAATGGCGAACCATATTTAAATATATTTTTGTCACTTTTATACATTATAGTTGACTAAATAAAAATCTTATTTAAAATTGGGACACCAAAATTTACATTGGGTAATTATTTTGTCTTTTTTTGATAAAATTCATTTTTTTAATAAATAGTGAAAACTACTGTATTTTAATTCAAAACTGCCTTTTCATATAAATTATTTATATGGGTATATTATCTTTTTAAATGGTTTTAATGTGTAATTAGATTATATTTTTACCATTTAATCCAATGTGGGTAATTGGACGATATTTCACTTTGAAATTTGGCAAAAACAAGTGTCAATCTTTTGATAGATATTGTTTCTTAAAAACACGCTCTTTGTTTTGACAACGGGAATTAATATTAAATTAATTAATGAAACTTATATATTTTGAATTTTGTAAAATAGAAATCATTTTTCAATTCAGAACATCAAATATATCTTAGGCTGATTTTTTTGGTATTTTTTTGAAAAACATCAATTTTTTATGAATAGTTAAACCACTAAGTAGTAGTTAAAAAAACAGACTTTATAATTTAAATGAAATTTTACCACTTCTGGGAATTTAATTTCAAAAATCAGACATATATGAATGTTATTAGTAAGAAAAATTTGGTTCAATAAGATGAAACTAATTTTTGTTGAATTGTAACTTTTGACTTTTATTTGCTGCGATTTAAGGTAAATAGGGTAATTCATGGTAAAAAGACATTTATAATAATATAAAATTACCTTAAAACTTGTATTAACCTTATTGGATGAGTCATGGAAGACCCTGGGAATCCTTCTGTTGATTTGGGGACTCCATGGAGCCACATGGAAGTGATAATACGCATTAGATTAATAAATTTTAAATTTAGTCAAAATGACACAAACGAATATCATTTAGTAAATTAATTTTTACATGTTGTTATATTAGTTTTCTTTTCGACTATAAATATTATTTGGAAATATATTAATATTACCTACAACATCATATATTTTTTTATAATTTTTTATACCTCAAATAAATTATATTATTTATGACACAAATATGATGGAGTATTTACCTAAAAAATAAATGGTATAAATAAATAAGATTATAAATATTAAAGTAACATCCAAAACCTGTTCAATTCATATTGGATGAATTTATTTCGACCATGAGTTATCTTATATTCGAAATTAATGATTTTTGGACCTTTATAAACCGAATATAATTATATAATAAAATAATATTTTCACACTTTCCTAAAGAACACTACCTCCCCTTTATAAAAATCTCTCAATTATAACCCATTCCTCACACATCTCATGCCTATTGGATCATCTAAAACCTTTCCAAATAACTTTTAAAGTTCCATATCTTTCTCTTATATGCTTTAACTTGGGCATAAGTAACTTCAAGAAGTCTTTTTGGTTTAAACCAAAGAGAGTAACCTGATTTCAAGGTAATAATTTCTCTTAAATTATTTTCATTTATTTTAATTCTCAAACCCCTAAAATCTTTTTATTCCTTTATTTTATAAAAACAAAATTATCTTAAATATTAAATTATTTTTTTATGAGATGTATTCAAACTAAAATTACACACACCTCCGTCTAATGGGTAATGAAGATACTGTTTCTGTGGGTGGAAAACTAACACCTCATGAAACGATGATTGTTCAATTATCTCCTACGGACTCCAATGGCATCCATTATGATATAACTGTATTTATATATTATATATATATATATTATGTTTATGTTTTATTTATTCTTTTTTATTTTTAATTTATTGCATAACTTTATTTTTTCCATTATGAGTAACGTGATAATTTTATTGGAGAAAGTGAGGACTACCGCCCCCTCAAAGTGATATGACTCATTCATACCATACATGCAACGTATAAAGGATTGAGTTATTGAAATTATATATGATATTATACTTGAAGTATTATATAAATATTTATCATTAATTTACCATTCAATTAAAATGAAAAATAGAAATGAAAGTAGCATTCATGCGTACGTACGACTTACCGTCTCCAAGAACGGTGCATTTCATTTCTTATCTCCAAATGTTATGTACTATTATAAATACATTTATATACAAGATATATATTATATATATGATATCTAAATCATGAATTCTGGAGATAATTTACTCTTGACCATATGGAAAACTTGTAAATTATAAGGTGTTCATTTTTGACTGAAGTACCAAATATCGAAAAAACGACCATTATTAACATAAATGATTAAATAATGTTTATAACAAGGTAATAAGTGATATAAAAGGGATAATAAAATTAAAAAATGTCTCTTAATCAATTATAAAATAAATTAATATTTTTTTTCAGGAAGAACAAGGAACAAACGAGTCATGTCGAACATTAGGTAAGAGATTTCTTATCTCGCTTATAATTCAGTGAGATTTCCATTGTTCGCCACTGATTTATTGCATATGGTATATTGTGTACAACTATTTGATATACAATATCACTATTCTTTGTATATTCATTGTATTATTTGATTAATTTGGTGGTTATTAACATTTTTTCATATGACTCGATTGAATTACAACATGGTAAGGGGTTTTCATATCACTTTTTCTTCCTGTGAGATTCATGCTATATTTGCCACTATTTTATTTTGGGTTCCATTTGTACTTCCCATGATTTTATTCCTTTTGGAATATACTTTAATATATGGGTATTTAAATCTTCATTGTATGATCCTTATTTCATGGGGTTTATGTTTCATATGTTACCAAATCGGTAAGGGAACCTTTCACCCTATTATTTTGAAAAGACATATTTTTTTGTTATGTATTTTTATTTACATATTCATATGTTCGGATATGTTTGTATATATTTTTATTTCTGTAAATTTTATTTCCAAGTGATGAGATAACCTTTTTATCTCTCATCAACTCATTTTTTGAATTTTAATGTGATGTCATTAGGCTGTAGAATTTTTGTAAGGGAACTTGTCACCCAATTTCAATTATTGGGGTTAAAATTATACTTATTCATTATGTCGTGCAATGAATATGTTTGAATAACCTATGATTGTTCTACCCTTAATATCCACTTATATTGGGTTTATTATTATTTGTCACGCATAATTATGTCATTAATTTATCCTTAATCTAAGGATACCGACTTTATAAGGGGTTTCATCTCAATTTACATTCCATTGAGACTTCATTTTAGTTATGCACCAATTCACTTTTGTAAGGTTTATATACTATCCATAGAAAAATTATACTATTAATACCTTTATTCTCATGATATTATAAAGTTTTGATTGAATTTTATTCCTCAATTATTTGTATTCAAGCATATCTCATTTGGTTAAGAACTCTTTAACAAAAATATTATTTAAAAATTTATTATTCTATGTATTTCTCATTAATGTCCATGTTTTCAAAATTGTTTTTAGTATTTATTTATACGTTCATTAATGTTTAAAAATTTTAATTCTTTTAAAACATTCAAATTGGTATGGGACACTTTGATTCAAAAATCTCGCAATTAAATGATTTAAATTGTTTTGAAAATGTTTTCATAAAGAATTTTTTTTTCAATATATTGATATGATATATTATGATTGAAATGTGGAAATGTTATCTTTACTTTATGCTTGTGTTATGTATTATGATAATGTTATGGTTATTCGGTATTTCTTACGTATACGGTTGGTTCCTTGATAAACCTATGGAGGGTGACACTGATCTAGATCTCAAATGCATTGGGTATCGTGATGGAGTTAAATGTGATGTTTCTCCTAAGAGATTTAGGGAATATATTATGATGGGTATTTCAAGTGGAACTCTCTATGTATCTGTGATAGCTATAATGTAATTTTGATATGGACTCCATGTGTAAAATTTATGGTTTATGATTTCTGTCTATTATTCATAAATCTTATGATTTCATGAGGTATGTTATGATTGAAAATTCTGGTTTATTTGATTTGTATTTATCAATTGGATAATGTTTTCTTTCCGTATTTTATAACCCTTACTGAGATTTTTGTGCTCATTCCATGTTTTTGAAATGTTTCTCATAGGGTATAAGGAAGGGTAAGAAAAAGGAAGTATTCCTGAAGATTTATATCAAGAAAATAAATCTTTTTTTAAGGAGTTTTATTTTTGGGAAACATTGGATAGTGTAGAAGTGTCTACTTTTTAATTTTTGAGATGTAATGTAAATTTTAGGCCTAATTATATAAAACTCTAAACCTGAAAAGATCCTCAATGTGAATTCTTGACTTAACTCAAGATTATGTAATGATTATGGTCAAGTACTTATAGATGGAATCAAAGGTCAGTTTAGATAACATTAGAGGTTAGGGTGTTATTTAATCATAAGTGACATAACCATAATGGTTAGAATATTAGAATGAGTCAATGTTTTTTTAGATAAATTTAGTGTGTTTAAGATTATATGAATAAGTGTATGTTAGTATTTTACCTCCTTATTAGATATTATATAACGATTTTACTGATATACTCACTCAGACCTTTTTGGTTTTAGTAAATGGATGTATCTAGAAGGAACTAAAGTAATAGTGGATGTGATGAAAATTGTGACAGTTTTTGGAATGACCAACTAAATGAAATGGGATATGGATTGATAACTATTGTGTTTATTCCCAACCAACTATGTGGAGTAATGATTGACCACCTGAACCATGGTGATTTTTAAGGCTTCATATATACGAGAAACAAATCCCTACGGATGTTCAGCTAACAATCATAATGTAAAGTATGTTAAAAAACAAATGTGTCAAGTATGTGGAAATAAAAACATATGAAAATGTTTCAAAGGGATGAGAAGATTCTATAGATGTAGAAATGAAGGTCATAATGCAAGAACCTTCCATGGAAAAAGGAAATATCTAGTTGAATATAGGAAAGAAAAATTAGTTATTTTCGAGGGATAACTTGGTTGTTTTAAATGTGGTGTGCATGGTCATTATAAAAATAGATGTCCTAAGAAGAAGTTTCAAGAATGGGATCACCAGGATTGTACAATTAATATTATCCAATACCTAATGCCATTCTGATTGAGGATGAAGAAACTGACAATGACCAATGAAAGGTATGGATTATTTCTTAACATATGTTTTTATATTATTGAATATTAGAATATGACTCATTATTTAGTATGTAGGAAAGAAGTATTTCAGAATAAGTTGGAAAAGAATGGCTAATGGATCATGAAGAATGTTGTATTAGTAAGAAGTCAACATATAAGGGATTCAAGTATTAGGGTAGATTTTAGGATGGTGAAATTCTAAAAAGTATTAAGGCTCTTTTGATGATGGGATTACATTATAAGACTTTTTATAGTATGTGTGACCCTTATGTTTGATATTTAAAAATTTCATTCATGGAATAATTATCTTTTCTTTGGTGGATATAGTTATAAAGAACCATTTGGAGTTATATGATCCTAAAATTTGAAGCAATTACAGGTTAATATATTTTGGGATGAAAAATGAAAGTTATTAGATAACCATTGGTGTTAAATTATGTTATGGTTATTTTGATAAATTTATCGATTTTTTTTTGTAATTTTATAAAATTATATAGTTTTTGAGAAAGGAAAACATGTATACCACATGACAACCTGTCACTTCAGACAAAGCTGCAGGAATCGAACCCTCAACCAAAGTGTGATTGGGATTTATAGCCAAACACTGGACTACATGAAAGCCCTGGTTAGTATGACTAATGTTTTTAGTTAAATGATTTTATGAATAAAGAATAAGTTAATTTTGGGTTATCTATGGAAATTATTAACCTATCATGGAGAATATGTGATTACGTTAATTACACATCAGAATGAGAATTTAAGAGTAGTCGATGTTTTTGGAGAGAAATGTTAAGATTAACTGTAGAAGGCTATGTGTTAAAATACTTCTATTTTTAGGGTTTCAATCTTATTTTGGATTATTTTTAATAATTTTAAGTAAAATTGTATATTTAATGGTATTTCTTGAACTTTGGTTAATTTTGGTTGAATTTTGGAGATTAAGAGTAGTACTTATTTTTATAAAGGATTATCATTTTGGGGATTATCTGATCACGTACTAACCAATTTTGGATTTGGTTAATGTATAATGATAGGGGTAATATATGGTTCATATTTTTTGGATCATGTTATTCTAAAGAAGTTTATTATAGCTCTTTCAATGTGAACAAGTCCCCTTGAATACTTATCATTTAGAGAAAAGATGAGTTTGTGGTAGAATTTTTTTAAAGGATGAAACTCTGCATGACGAGTAAGTATATTTTATTACAATATTAGTCTTGTTATTAATTAAATTCTTCAACACTATGAAATGGATCTTGAAGGAAAATATGTTATATGCTCTCTTTTATCATCATCATTTTACCCAACCACAGATTTATTGTATTTTGGTGGTTAATATTTCGTGATAAAGTTCTCTCTCACTCTCTATTAATCTATGAAAGTTAGTTTCTCTTCCATATCCATGTGTTGAGGGAATCCTAGTATCTTTTTTCTTGGGTGTCATTTTTACTTCTCTTACATTATTTTAATGTGACTGTTTTATTGACTCTTTTTTCAATGTAGGACTTTCTATAAAGTTTCTGAGCCCAATTTTAAAATTTCCAGGATGCAATTCCCAAAAGAGAGGAAGGATGTAACATCCCATGTAAATAAGGAATATAATATTTTCATATTTATTAATATTTTTGAATTAAATATTAATTTTACATTAAAGGGGATGCTATGTTCAATGGTTTACCATATACGCAACAACATGTTTCTTTGAAATCTTACATTGCACACTAATAATATAATATTATTATTTTAAATACTAGTGAATTCCTAGCCATTGTATTGAAATGAATGAATATAACTAACTACAATATTATTATACATGTTTTTTAAATTTTTTTACATTTATCAAATAAAAGTTAGTGGCTTAAAATAAGAAAAGAATTCAAATTTAAGCATAAATACTCTAATATTCACTAAAAATTCGTTTTACAACCTTTTGATGGTGAACCATAATTAATTCTAGTTTTGGAAACTTTTATATGTTCTCTTTTACCAAATAAAATTTTTATTTAGAATCAGGACACCAAAATTTACTTTGGGTAATTTTTATTTTGTATTTTTCTGAAAAAAATTATTTTTTAAATAATAGTGAAAATAGTGTATTTTAATTCCAAACTTCCATTTAATCTAACTTATTTATATGGTTTTATTATCTTTTTAAATGTTTTAATGTGTAATTAGATTACATTTTTACCATTTAATTAAATGCGTGTCCTTAGAAGAAATTTCATTTTGAAATTGGGCATAAACAAGTGTCAATTTTGCTATTTGTTTTGATAATGAGAATTAATTTTAAAATAATTAATGAAACTTATATGTTTTTAATTTGGTAAAATAGACATCATTTTTAAATTCAGAATATCAAATATATCTAAGGCTGAATTTTTGATATTTTTTGGAAAAAACCTTAATTTTTGATGAATAGTGAAACCACTAAGTAGTAGTTTAAAAAACTAACTTTTCATTTAAATGAAATTTTACAGCTTCTGGGAATTTAATTTCAAAAATTCGACATACATGGTTTTTATTAGTATGTATATTTTTGTTCAATAAGATGAAAATAATTTTTTGGTGAATATTAACTTTTGACTTTTATTTGCTGCGGTTTAAGGTAAATAGGATAATTCAAGGTAAAAAAATATTATAATAATAAAAAATTACCTAAACACTTTTCCTAACCATATTGTATGAGTTTATTTGGACCAAGAGTCATCGTATATTCGATATTAATGAGTTTTTTTACCTTTAGAAACCGAAAATCATTATATAATAAAATAATATTTTCACACTTTCCAAAAGAACCCCTCCTCCCCTAATAAAAAGCCCTCACTTTTAACTCATTCCTCACACCTCACAAGCCCTTTGGCTCGTCCAACACCTACCTAAATAAGCTCTCAAGATCTCTATATTCCTCCTATAAGAATTAACTTAGGCCTAAGGAACTTCATGAAGTCCTTTTGGGTCAAACCAAAGGGAGTTACCTAAATTAAAGGCAACAGTTTCTCTAAATTATTTTCATTTGTTTTACTTCTCCAACCCCTATAATCTTTTAATTCATTTATTTTATAACAAAACTAGTATCCTAAATATACTAAGATGTTTTTATGAGAAGGATTAGAACTGCACTTACACACACCTCCATCTAATGGGTAAAGAACATACTGTTTTTGTGGGTGGAAAACTAACACCTCATGAAACAATGATTGTTCATTTATCTCCTACCGCCTCTTATGGTGGGAATTATGATGGAAATATATTTATATATGACATATATATTATATTTATGTTTTTTTATTCTTCTATATTTTTAATTTATAGCATAACTTTATGGATTTCATTATGAGTAAACGAGATAATTTCTTTTGAGAAAATGCGAACTACCGCCCCCTCAAAGTGATATGACTCTTTCATGCCATACATGGACGTATAAAGGATTGAGTTATTTAAATTATATATTTTATTATTCTAGAATTAAAATATAAATATTTGTCATTATGTTTTCATTCTATTAAAATATGAAATATAAATGAAGGTATCGTTCATACATACGTACGGCTTACCGTCTCCATAAACGGTGCATTTCATTTCTTATCTCCAAATGTTATGTAATATTATAAATAAATATATATACTATATATATATGATATCTAAATATTAATATTATTCTGGAGATAATGGAATATTGACCACATTGTCAACTTTTAAATTAAAAAATCTCTATTTTTGACTCGAGTACCTAATATCGACAAAATGACCATTATTAACTTAAATGATTACATAATGTTTATAATGTGGTAATAAGTGATATAAATGGAATAATAAACTTGAAAAAGGGTTCTTAATACAATATAAATTAACTTGAAATTATTATTTAGGAATAAAAAAGTACAAATGAGTCAAGTCGGACATAAGGTAAGGGATTTCTTATCTCACTTTTAATTCCGTGATATTTCCATTGTTCGCCACTTATTTATTGAATGTGGTTTATTGTGTACATACATTTGATATATAATAACATGATTCTCTATATATTCATTGTATTATGTGATTAATTTGGTGTTTATTTACTTTTTATCATTTGACGCAACTGAATTACAACGTGGTAAGGGGCTTTCATCTCACATTTTATTCATGTGAGATTCATGCTATATTTGCCACTCGTTCATTTTTTGTGGTGTATGTACTTACCATGACAGTATTCCTTGATGAATATACTTTAAAATTATGGGTATTTACATATTCATTGTATGATCCTTATTTCATGGGGTGTGTTTTATAAGTTACCAAATCGGTAATGGAACCTTTCACCCTATTCTTTTTAAAAGAGTTAATTTTTTGTTATGTCTTTTAATTTACATCTTCTAATGTTGGGATATGTTTTGTTTTATTTGTATTTATTAATTGGATATTGTTTTATTTCCTTATTTTATAACCCTTACTAGGATTTTTATGCTTATCCAATGTTTTTGAATTTTTTTTCACATTGTATAAGTTAGGTTAAGAGAAAGGAAGTATTCAAGAAGATTTATATCCAGAAATGAACACTTTTTTTAAAGAGTTTTTTTGAAACATTGGATAGAGTATAAGTGTCTACATTTTAATTTTTGAGATGTAATGTAATAGTTATGGCCTAATTCTCAAATACTCTATACCTGAAAAGATCCCCAATGTGAATTATTGACTTAACTCAAGATTATATAATGTTTAAGGATGGGTCCTTATAACTGGAATGACCTATCACATTATTTCATGATCTGATAACACTTCAATAATGAAAAATTCAACATCATTTATTTAAATAAAATATGAAGTGAAAATTTTGCATGGAATGACCAATAACAATATTACACTGAAATCAATTAAGTATTTCTCCTTATGAAAAAAATTCATTAAAATTAGGGAAATCATTTGGAAAACCCAAAATTTTATCCTACTACCCTCATATATAAGGAATTAGATGGTAGTTTATATTATCACAAATTTATGGATTTGTGATTTTTGGATTTTTCATATCCATGTTCTATACCACTCTTCATCAGAACATGATGGTTAGATTTCTATCCCTTATCTAAGTTATCACCTATATTCTCTTATGTGATGAGTTACTTTGGGTAATCGTTATATTTATAAAATTATGTTTTGAAAATTATGTTTTAGTATTCATTTTTACGATGTGGGTTTCTTTGAAAGAAACTTTCACGTAGTAAACCATTAATAAACATGACAAATTTTGAGGCTGAAATTCATTTTAAGGGGGTTAAAATGTAACACCCCAAGATTTTATGAGAAAGATTATTTTAATCTATTTGATTTATTGTGATGTATTCTAAAACATGATTATCTTTCGTTATACACAACACCATAGTAGCTTCCAATATACGCAACATTATTCTTGGATCGTGTAACACACAATTTCATGTTCATTTGATAGAAATTATTCTATGAAACTTTGTGTATATATTTTGTTCAATGGATAAATTAAATATGTTTGGATTGTGTTATATGAAACCCCAAAGTATTATTTCACTATACAAAACACTGACTTGGATTGTGATACATGTAAGAGCAACCTTCCTTGATAGCATGCGTTGTACATGATACTGAGTTTCACTATACAATGATATATTATTATATTATTATTTCGATGGGATATAAACTACAAATCATGAATATTATTAACCGAATTTTAAATTGTATAACATTATCATTCATCGTACACATTTTTTAGAACACGGTATGAGAACAAAATCATTTTTATGATAAAAGAAGTATTTTTCAAAAAATGCAGTTTTCCACCTTTTGATGGCACACCCAATTTAAATCAAGTTTTTGACTTGTTTATAATTTAAATTAGAAAAATTAAACTAATTATTTGGAATCAGGATATAAAAATTTACTTTGGATAAATTTTTGATATTTTTCTGATACCATTCATATTTTCATTAATAGTAAAAATATGCTAAATTTTTAATTAAAACCAACCTTTTTCATCAAGATAATTTCTATGGTTAAATTATAATATCAATAGGTTTTAAAGTATAAATACAATTTATTTTTAGCTTTTAATATAATGTATTTCGTTATGATTAATTTTACTTTTAATTCATAGGTAAAAACAATTCAATTGTTTACAATGTTTTAAACAAAAACCCATTTTTTCGACAATGAGATTAATTTTAAATTAATTACTAGAACTTATGTGTCTTAAATTTGAGAAAATGGATTCCATATTAGTAATAAGTAGCTCTAAATTATGTTAATATGATTCTTTTATTTTTTGGTCGTTATGAATAGTAACTAAGGTAAATTTTTTTACCACACTTAAAGGTGAATCAGGTAATTAAGGGTAAAAATAATATTATAAAATTAACCTAAAACCAGTATTAATATAATTGAATGATTATATTTCTCCCGAGAACATAACTGGGTCTAAATTATAACGTTTTTAACCAACTTTTATTATATTTAGATATTTAATATATTTTATTTAAAGAAAAGTTAAATATGCCTCACACAAACATTAAAAATTAAATTATTATTAATATATGGTTATACAAAATATAAATTCTATTAAATATACTCATTTTAAAGATAATATGTCTTTATATACCATTTTAATTTATTTTTAATTTGTAAGAAATATATAATTATCTTAATAGTTTATACATTAATGAAGCAGAAATTATTTATTTAGTGAAATATCAATAAAATAGTTATTATTAAAATAATAATACCCATACAAATGTACAAACACTTGACAAAAAATTATTCTCCATGTATATTTAAACCATAAACATCCAAGGGTCGACTTTTTGACCAATTGGAGCCTTATAAAATAGATTATGACACTTATATTATATTATTTTAAATGATGTCAATGTTGTCACCTTCATAATTAAATAAATATATCATTTTAAAAGTCGGGTTTTTTAGAAGATAAATTCGAATAAAATTTTTATTATGAAATATATTAGATTTCTCATCATCATTGTATTTTAGAATTAATTTTTATTCAAAAATTATGTATATTAATTAATTGTACAAAAAAAATTTAGTAATTATTTCATTATGAAAATTATCAAATAAATGGTATTAAAAATATTAAAATAAATATTATATGAACCAATTAATGTTCTCCGTGAATTTAATAGATGAATATGAAATGTTAGGAATATATTTAATATTTTTTTTTCGAATATATCTTCTCTATGGATTTTATTTAAATTCAAATAAATGAATAATATCAAAATTGAAACTTTTGATATTTTAAAAACAAAACATATTATTAAATTTTTTTAAAATAAAATAAATTTTTAAAAATTAAAAATAGAAATTATATTGTCGAAAGTTTCATAAATTTTCCAATTACGTACAATTAAAAAAACATTATTATGTATTTATAACAATTTAAAATTTAGAATATTATTACCAAAAATAATATTAAATGGATTAAATAAGGGTAAATAAAAATGATAAGGTTTAAAATAAAATAAAAACATCTCTAAATTTAATTGTTTGATGATATTACTACACATATAATCTCATATTCTAATTTGAGTCATTTTGGAGGTTTTTATGTGGGGTTGGTTTTTATTATAAATTATTATCTTTTATGTTTCCAAACGTGCCCCTCCCCTCTCTTTTAAAAGGAAACCTCCTACCTCCCCCCTTAAATACATTTTGAGCTATCAAAAATTGGAAAACCAGATAATTTCCCTTATCCAAATCCCTATAAACATACTAGTGGTCTTTTTCTTCTTCAAATACCTACTTTAGTGTGCAAAGAGGTGGCTTATAAGAGGCACGTCGAAGAAGAGGTAATATCCATTACTGATTCTTTCAAACCTCTTTCTTCTTCTACTTCCTCTATACGAGCTATTCCATTATTAATTAATAACTCATGTATAACTTGTATACTTATATGTTATAATGAATATGAAACAACCATATCCCATCTTTTATCCATCTTATGAAAAATGAAACCACCATGCGTGCGTATGTACAGCCTACCGTCTCCAAGCCATTGTGTAATATTATTTTACATCACCAACATAATTGGATGGGAATAATAATGGAATAAATCACTATATTTGATAATTTTAAAATGATATTAATTCTGAAATATTATACACTTTAATACAATTCCTCAATCATGGGAATGATATTGTCGTTCGTGTGTAAGTACAACTAACGATTTCCACGGCGTGATGTTATTCGTTGTACAAGATCTTCATTGAAAAATGATTATACAAATGAATTGAATGAGTAAATATGAAAAATATTATATTATTACTATTTTTAAAATGATATAACTATAACATAAAAAGATAAATAATAATTTATTCGACAAAACATGCATAAGAACATAAAGCAGTAAACATACGAATAATGAGTAAAAATTAAATGTTACTAATAAACATATAAGGATATGACCATATATGTTGTCATAAAAATGTATATGATTATTTATTAAGTCAATTAAATTATTTAAATCATTTTACAAGAGGTTATTATACAATGAATATCGGACCTAAGGTATGGGTTATCTTTTCCAATATCATTTTTATCTAAGATAGTTTATTTGTAAGTATTTATTGTGGGTATATTTATCATCCATGTCCATGTTTTCTAAAAATGATTTAATAAAATGTTTAATATTATTCCATATATGTTTGAAGTCATTTAACCTTTTCTTGACTTTTACCAGATGTTATTGAAGGAATCATTCTTATGTTTACCATAAGATTTATTTTTTGGCTTTTCAGGAAAAAGTACAAGGAGATTGTTTTTTTTAACTTATATGGAATGAACTGATTTTTACGGTTTCATAATTCTTTATTTCCATGAAGCTTCTTCTACAAGATTTCTTGATTATTTTCAACAAAATTTTTTTCATTTAAAATTTCATGGCATTTTGAGAAAAGGAAATTATTTTGAAGGAGAAAAGATGTTTTCCACAAAAATTTATTTCAAGCGTTTTATCAAAACTATTTTCCATCTAAGATAACATTATTTAATATGGTCATGTTTCAAGTATAACGTCCCAATTATTTACATAGTTTGATTTTGTTTTTGATTAAATCATATACATTTGTGTTATATGGATTATGTCATGATGGGATGATGTCTATGAAACCCATTTTATCTGTTGGATTATGATGAATGATTTATGTTTATTTTGTGGAAACTGTAAGAATGATTTCATTATGATATAGGTGGGACCTATATCTACATTCAATGCATTGGGTAATGATTTATATCTTCTGAGATAGATATGGATGGAACAATAAGTAATCCTAGTTCAATAATATAGGGCTGGAATGACAAGTATACCCGGTTCAGTAATGGAATTCATCCACTATGATGGTCTTGGAAGTAATGTCTTGTATACCATGGAAATAATAATAGGTTCTTATTAGTTTTCCATAATTACATATTTTATTCCAACGATATATTTTAATGGTTAATGTTCTTTTTTGATCCATTCCTTACATACTACCAAGATTTATGTCATTGATCATTATTTTGATGTTTAAATTTTATATTCATTATTTACGTTCAAATTCTAATGGTTTGTTTTATATTCTCCATGTTTACCCTTGCTGAGATTTTGGGCTCACCCTTTCTATGTTTTCTTTTCCCATGGATATAACGAAATATTTTAGGTATAACAATAAAAGGGGAACATCTTTATGGGAGATTTTGAAGAACTCTCACCATGACTAGATGATTATGTTCTATGTTTCCAAAGACACTAAACTAATATAGTCATTGGGAGTTTGTTTGTGTCATGTATTAAGAATTCTATAAAAGTAATGTAATGTACATGTACGTCATGATTGGGTCTCTATAATTGGTATCAGAGAGATGGTTTAGTCATCCTTTGGAAACTGGGATACAAAAACTTTAGTGAGATCCCTATAGATATTTGTAAAGTATTTCAAGAGATGTACCTACAGTTAAGAATAAGTATAGGTTATTGTCATTAAAATGTGATTACGATCATGAACATCCTAGGATTAAACCTAAGATGTTTGAGATTAAAAGTATCCCCTGTGATAATGTTGTTTTCCTAGAATAAATTTGGTATCTCACACTATTATTTTTGGGTTTTAGAAAATGGATGAAAATAAAAGGATTCATGTTAATGGAGAATATGATGGACAATGGAATGATTTTATCCATGACAAACCAGGTAAAATGGGAGATGGATGGTGAAACATAATTATTATACCTAATCATCTATCTTATAATATGAAAAATAATATCTACATTGGTGAGTTTCCTAAAGCAGTTTATAAAAGAAAGATGGAGTTTCATGTTGATCATAGTGGAAAGAATGTTCAATTTCCCTCATGTAAACCATGTGGGAAGAGACATAAAAGAGAATGTTTCAAAGGAACTGGAAGATGCTTTGGTTGGGGGAAATAAGGACACAAAGCTAGAAATTGAAAAGGAAAAGGTTCATCTAACAAAATGGACAAGGATAATGGTATTTTTAAGAAATTAATGATAGTTAAATGTTTTAAATGTTTAATTTATGGGAATTATGAAAATCGATGCTCTAAAGGAAAAATCTCATGAAGAGAATTAGCATGTTTGTATGGGTAGTATTTATGTTGATGATAATAAGAAGACAACAAATGATATATGATATAAAAAACTGTTAAGGAATAAAATGATAATTCTCATTCAATGTTTTAAGAAGGCATTGGAATTATTGCATGTTTGTTAAGGTTAATGTTGTATACGCAATTTAATGGTACTATGGAAAAAAGAAATATATAAGGATTTTTACACAATTTGTTTCCCTTAAATATTTGAAAATATATATTGAATGGTACTGGTAACCATGAAAGGTTATTCATCTTTTTTTGGAAAGCACCTAATATACGCATATTGAAGGGAATAGGAGATAATGAGATGTTTGATAGTATTAATGAGCTCATGACTGATATAAAGACAAAGTGATATCATGGTTTGAGTATATAGAAATTTTGAGATTTTGGTATGTGGAAAGATTTAATGTCTGACATCATTCATGTTTTCACTAAGATTCTATAGAAATTAAATTTTCAATAGAATACATGATTAATCTATTCAAATGTTTGGAATGTGATAAACAAGATATATCTTATGATATATGGGGTATAAATGATGGTATTCACGTGCTGGTTATATAACCTTTCTAGTAATTGTTTTCTTCGTACTATGATATTGGACCAAAGTATTTTGGATAAACCAAAAAGTTTGAATGGTTTAAGTTGGACATCCGATATTATTGTTTAAGGATAAAACTTTTTATTATTATTTTTTTGGAATGTTATAATAGTATAGTTTTAGAAAATGGAAAACCCGCAGGATGAGCAAAAACTTGTTGCATCAGACAAGAATGTGGGAATCAAACCCACAACCAAAATGTGATAGGCCTTTATTACCTACCGCTGGCCTACAGGAAGTACCTGGTTAGTAGAAATTAGCTTTATTTTCTTATGTGGTATGATAGATGAAGTATAAGTACATTTTTGGAACTTTATATGATTAATCTCACCATAGATGGACTTATGGGTATTTAATAACTTCTGATAACCTTTTTTTGATAAAGATAGATGGAATGACCTATCATTATTTTTTATGATCTGCTAACATTTCAATAATGATAAATTCAACTTCATTTCATTAAATAATTGATGAAATTTGAATTGTTCATGGAATAACCAATGATGATATTACACTGAAATCAAGTAAGTATTTCTCCTTATGAAAAAATTTCATCAAATTTAGTGAAATGATCCTGAAAACAAAAAAGGTTGTCCTAGTACCCTCATATCCACTGAATCAGATGGTACCTTAGATCATCAAAAATTTATGGCTTTGTGATTTTGGGATTTTTCATAGCCATATTCTCTACCACTCTTCATCAGAACATGATTTTTATATTTCTCTTCAATATCCTTGTTTTCACCTATATTCTACTATGTGATGAGTTACTTTGGGTAATCAATATATTTCTCAAATTATTTATAAATAATTAAGTTTTAGGATTCCTTTTTACGATGTTGGTTTCAATGAAAGAAACTTTCATTTAGTAAACCATTTATAACCCCGATGAATTTTGAGGGAAAAATTCATTTTAAGGCGGGTAGATTGTAACACACCAAGATTTAATGAGAAAGGTTATTTTTAGTATCTTTGATTTATTGTTTTATACAATACACCAAGATTATCTTTCATTATACGCAGCACCGTAGTAGCTTGTAGTATATGCAACACTATTCTTTTCTCGTGTTACACACAATTTCAAGTCTGTTTTGTAGAAATTTTTCTACGCTACTTTGAGTATATATTTTTATTAATGTATATATGAACTACATTTGGATTAGGGTATATGCAATACCAAAGTAATATTTCACTATACACAACACTGACTTGGATTGTGTTACACGCATGATCTACTTTCATTTATAGCTTGTGTTGTACACAATACTGAGTTTCACTAAACAACGATATATTATTATATTATTATTTAAATGGGATATAAAATAGACCTTATGAATATTATTAAACACAATTTAAATTTTATAACATTATCATTCATCTTACACATTTTATAGAACATGGTGTGAGAAAAAAAATAAATTTTTCTTATAAAAGAATTATTTTTCAAAAAAGGCAGTTTTTCCACCTTTTGATGGCGCATCCATTTTAAATATGGGATTTAACATATTTATAAGATCAATTTGAAAAATTAAAAATCTTATTTGGAATAAGGATAATAAAATTTACTTTGGACAAATTTTTGATATTTTTCTGATAACTTTCATATTTTGAGGAGTAGTAAAAATACACTAAATTTTTAATTAAAGAAAACCTTTTTCATCAAGATAATTTATATGATTAAATTATAATATATAATGGTTTTAAAGTATAAATATAATATATTTTTACCATTTAATATAATTTATTTCATTATCATTAATTTTACATTGAATTCATAGGTAAAAAACATTTCAATCTTTTGCAATGTTTTAAACCAAAACCCGTTTTTTGGACAACAGGAATAATTTTAAATTAATTTTTACAAATTCTGTGTCTTCAATTTGTAAAATTTGATTCCATATTTTGAATTATTAGGAACAAATTTTTTTAATAGGAAGTTTTTATTTTTGGGTCATTATGAATAGTAACTACATTAAATTTTATTTACCACAATTGAAGGTAAATCAGGTAATTAAGGGTAAAAATAAAATTCTAAAATTACCTTAATAGTTGAATTAATATAATTTGAGGATAATATTTATTCGTAAAACATAATTGTGTCGAAATGGTATCTTTTGGAACCCACTCTTATGAGATTAAGACATTTAATTTATTTTATTTAAAGAAAAGTTAAATATGTCTCCCTCAAACATTAATAATTAAATTATTTTTAATATAAGGTTATACACCATATAAATTCGATTAGAAATATGAATTTTAAAGGTAAAATATTTTTATTTATCATGGTAATTAATTTTTAATTTTTAAGAAACATATAATTACTTTAATAGCTTATACATTATTGACGCGAAAATAATTTATTTAGTGAAAAAAATCAATTAAATAGTTTTTATTAAAATAATAATACCCATCAAAAGGCCCAAAAACCTGACCAAAAAATATTTGTAGATTATATCTAAACCATAATCATCTATGGGTAGACTTGTTGACCATTTTAATCCTTATAATAGAGATTATGACTCTTAATTATTTTATTTTTAAATGAGGTCAAAGTTGTCACCTTCATAATTTAATAAATATAACATTTTAAAAGTTCCGTTTTAGAAGATAAATTCAAATAAAAGTATTATTATGAATGATATTAGAGTTATGTTAATCATAGTGTTTTAATTTTAATTATTATGCAAAAATAAGTATATTAAATAATTGTACAAAAATTTTGTAGAAATTATTTTATTAAGAGAAATATCAAATAAGTGATTTCAAAAATATTAAAATAAATATTATATGAACTAATTAATGTTATCCATTAATTTTAAATATTAATATGAAATTTTTTTAATCTATAAAATATCTTGGTTCTAATAGATCTTCGGTGGGGATATTATTTAAATTCAAATAAATGAATTGTGTCAAAATTGACACAATTGAGATGTTATAAAAATAACATATTATTAAATTGTATTAAAATCAAAAAATTATTTAAAAATTAGAAATTGAAAATTATATAGTCGTAAATTTCATAAATTATCCAATTATGGAAAATACACAACACATAAGTAAGTATTTATAACCATTTAAGATTTAGAATATTATTACCCTTAATAAAATTAAATAGATTAAATAAGGATAAATCAATATGATAAGTTTTAAAATAAAATAAAAACATATAAAAATTTTATTGGTTGATGATATTACAACCTTATCTCATATCATATTAAAATTATATTAATTTAAGTGGTTTTTATGTGGGGTTGGTTTTTATTATAAATTAATATTTTGAAGGTTTCCAAAAGTGCCCCTCTCCTCTCTTATAAAAGGGAACCTACTCCCTCTCCCCTTCACTCCATTTTGAACTTTAAAACTTGGGAAAACCCTAATAATTTTCTTTATACACTTCCATAGAAACATACTAGAGGTCCTAGTCTTCTTCAAAGACAAACATTAGTGCCTTAAGTGGAGGTTTAGAAGAGGTGCGTCGAAGAAGAGGAAAAATATTTTACTGATTCTTTGAAACTTATTTATTCTTCTGGTTTTTCTATATGAGTTGTTTCATTATTAAGTAATAACTCCAGTATCACTGGTATATTTATATGTCATTATTAATATGAAACAACCATATTCCATCTTCTATTCATCCTATAAAAAATGAAATCACCATGCGTTTGTACGTACGACCTATCGTGTCCACGTCGTGGTGTAAATTTTTTTTTCAACACCAACATACTTAGATGGGTATAATTATGGAATAAATAACTATATATATTTATTATAAAATATTATTTATTCTGAAATATTTTACACTTCAATACAATTACACAATCCTGGGAATGATATCTTCGCTCGTGCTTATGTATAGCCCACTGTCTCCACGATGTGATGTGATTCTGTCTGCATGATCTTCATTGAAGAATGATTATATAAATGTATTGAATGAATAAATATTAAATATAATATAATATTACAATTTTTAAAATCATATAACTATAACATTAAATGAGGAATAAAAATTTATTTGACAAAACATGTATAAGAACATAAAACAGCTAACACCCGAATAACGAGGAACAATTAAATGTTACTAATAAACATATAAGAATGTGACCATATATGATATCCTAAAAATTAATCGGATTCTTGAATAATTTAATGTCATTATTTATATCATTATATATGAGGTTTAGATACAAATCATATCATACCTAAGATAATGGATAACTTTTCCAATCTCATTTTTATCCGAGATTGTTTATTTGTAAGTATTTACTGGGGATATATTTATCATCTATGTCCATGTTTTCTAAAAATGTTTTCATAAAATGTTTAATATTATACCATATATTTTTAAATTAATGTTCAACCTTTAGTGACTTTTACGACATGGTATGGAAGGAATTTTGTTTACAATGAGAGATACTTTTTGACTTTTCTGGAAAAAGTATGAGAAGAATGTTTTTTTAACATATATGGAATGAACATGTTTTTATGTTTTCATAAAGCATTATTTCCATGAAGCTTCCTCTACATTATATCATGATTATTTTTCAAAAAAAATTCTTTTAATATTTCACAACATTTTGAGAAAGAAAACTAGTTTTGATGGGGAAAGGATATTTTCATCACGAATTCATTTCAAGTGTTTCATCAAAACAATTTTCCATCTAAGATGAAATTATTTATCATAGTTATGTTTCAAGTATAATTTCTCTATTAATTACATGCTTTGATTTTGTTTTTGAGGATATTACACCCATTTGTTTATATGGATTATGTCATGATGGGCTGATTTTTATGAAACCCATTTTATTCATTGGGTTACGATGAATGAATTATATATATTTTGTGGCACACATAAGAATGATTGAATTATGAGATTGGTGGGACTTTTATATCCCTAGAATGAATTGGGTAAAGATTTATATCACATCAGATAGACATAGCTGGAATGTCATGTAAATATGGTTTAGTAATACAGGGATGGAATGGCAAGTAATCCCGGTGCTGTAATTGAATTCTTCCACTATGATGGTCATGGCAGCAATGCCTTGGCTACTATGGAGATGATAATATGTGCATATTATTTTTCCACAATTACATGTTTTATTCCAATGCTATTCATTCATGGTTAATGATTCTTTATGATCCATGCCTTACATACTGTCAAGATTTAGGTCATTGCTCAAGATTTTGATGGTTAAATTTTGTGTTCATGGTTTTACATTCAATTATTTATGGTTTGTTTAATGTTCTCCATGTTTACCATTGATAATCATTTTAGCTCACCCTTTTTATGTCTTCCTTTTTGTAGGTTATAAAGATATGTTTTATGTAAGAAAACAAAATGGGAAGATCTTTATGGGAGATGTTGAAGAGCTCTCACCATGGCTAGAAGATTAGAATCTAAGTTTCCAAAGACACTAAACTAATACAGTCATTGGGTGTTTTTGTGTGTCATATATTATGTATTCCACAAAATTAATGTAATTTCCATGTGCATAAATATTGGGTCTCTCCAGTATGATTATAAGAGAGTTAGGGATCACATTCAAGGATATCCTTAGATTCACTCTAGACCACTTCCCAAACAGTGAGTTGTAGGAAAGACACTTAGAGGAGGCACTCCGACCTTCCCTTCAGAATTATATTACTCCCTTCACTCTACCGATGTACCTATAGGTCAAGAAGAAGGCTGAGGATGTGTATAGAATGCATGTGCTTAGAGTTGTGTCGCGAGATAGGAGCCATTTGGGATCATCAAAGGGGAAATCCATTAGAAGTAGGCCTCCAGCATCAGGGTCTTCCTGATTTTTGATGATTGGCATCTATTTGGTAATCTATGATTGACCTGTGGTCAGGATATCACTAGTTGAGTGTGATGGAGGGTGAAATCTTTAATACTATTTCATGTTCATATATGGACACATTGAGTTTGTGGTCATGCCATTCGGCATTATGAATGCACTAGCCATGTTCATGGGGCTCATGAACTCCATTTTCTACAAATATCTGAACTAGTTCATAGTCGTGTTCATCGACGACATCCTGATGTACTCAATATCAGAGGAGGAACACACAGAGCATATAAGGACATTTTTCGAGGTCCTATGACACCTAAAACTCTATAAAAGGTTGTAAAAGTTCAAGTTATGGACATGGTAGGTTTATTTACTTGGACATGTGGTGTCCCGGTAAGAAATACCAGTGGACCTGTAGAAGGATAAAAAGATGTATCTTGGGTAGCACCCAAGAATATGGAAGTGGTTGTTAGTTTCCTTAGACTGGTAGTTTACAAAAAAAGTTCTATATATGACATATCCAGAGTTTCATCACCTTTAATGGCCTTGATGAGAAAGGACCAGGCATTCATATAGACTGAGCAATGCCGTGCAGCTCTTAGTTATCTGAAGGGGAAGATGGTCAGTGCCCCATTGCTGAGGTTTCCAAAGGAAGGGGAAACTTTTTATGTGTTCAGTGATTCATCCATTCTCGTCTGGATGTGTGTGCTAATAAAGTAGTGGGGAGTGATCTCTTATGGTTCTAGGAAGTTACATCTTCACAAAACATAACTATTGCACCCACTATGTGGAGCTTGCAGCAGTTGTGTTCGCAAAGAAGTTGTGGCTGCATTACCTCATCAGGGAATTCTTTGTGGTCCTCACAGATCACAAGAAGATGAGGTATGTCTTCACACAGAAAGACTTGAACATGCCACAATAGAGGTGGATTGAGTTTCTTTAGGACTATGACATTGTGATCTCCAACACCTCAAGAAAGCGGAACATGGTGGCTGACTCCTTGTGCAAGAAGTCAAAGAAGGATGTGGTCCAAGAGTTAGTAGATGCGTGTAAAGGAATAGAAGAGTTGTCTACCTTACATCTGGGAAAGATATTGGGGGATGGTATAGGTTGTTTTTTTCAGATGATAGTATTGTCTTCCTTCGTATGACAGATGGTGGAGCCTCACTGGTGAGACTCAGAGAACGAAGTGATGCATGATCGTGTTAGCCAGGGTGATGCTTTATAAGGACACTTGAAGGATGGTTAGAATCAGATGATGTTTTTTGGGAAGTATTTTTTTCTAATGGAAATGTGTGAGAGGGTTCTCAGTGAGTTTCATAACTCATCCATTGTGGTACACACAATAGTCTCCATGATGTACTAGGGCATGAGGGGTCAGTTTTGGTGGCCCTGAGTGAAGGAGGCATGACACATGCCTATTGTGGGGTGTGGAAACAATAGTTATTTACTAAGTTAAAATATAATATAGTGGTTAACCTAGGTTTTCTCCAGAGAGGAGTGCTCACCAATAGTGTTTATTACTTAAAATAATAGGAAGAAGTGAAGTTGTTTTTGAAATTGTTTGATTTGGAAAATAAAAGAAAGAAACTAAATAATGTAAAGAAATTAAGAGAAAGTTATAAAATAAATTGGAAAATTATGTGATTTAAATTAGGGATATGAAATGGCGATCAGGTTAGGCTTGGTTTTCCAATTTTAATTCTATAACAGTTCACTTTACCCAGTTCTCTTTGGCTAAATCGTTAAGAGTGAGAATACACAATCATTTTTTCTCACTCCCTTGGTCAAATAAAAATGTGAGAATAAAGCTTACAAAAACCTCATATTGGTCTAATCTAGTTCCAATGTGTAATATATTTTTAGCAAATAACCCCCAATTATCTTAGTCAATTACCAATCAGGTCTTGTTTATCTTTAGAAATCAAGAATATTCACTACTCCTCACACACGTACCAGTGATCATCGAGTACTTAACCATTAAGTGTTGGTCTATTACATCATTTATAAACCATAACTTACTGGAGGGAGATAATGATCATTGATCAAATATAAATAAACGACATAATCTAAAATAATATACAATTGTAGATGATTATAAAAGCTGTTATAATAAATTAAAACTGATTTGTAGAAGATAAAAGAGGATTTTTTAAACTTTAATAGCAAGAACTCATGAAATAAAAAATGTAAAACCTCTACATCCCAATTCAAACTGATGTTTTCCCCACCATGGTAAGTGTAAATGTGAATAAGGGAAAAGAAAAACAAATTACAAGACTAAGAAGTGTAAAACAATGAAAAGAAAGAACAAAAGTTTTATCCTCCAGAATCATTCCTCTCGATGTTTTCCATTGTTCTGCCCACCATCTTCCAGAAAATCACTATGGTCCCTTCTTATAGAATGTTTTCAATGAAGTTGGATATATACCCTCAAAGTTTTATAGTCTTTGGATATGTTTAATGAATGATATGGCTGAATCAATGACCATTACTTTTCTGGCCCCCAAAAACTGTTTCACCCACTCTACTTGGATGCACCCAAAAGATGCCTTGATGAGCTTCATATTTTATGAAATTTATTTTGAACCATCCTTAAAATGCCCTTTGTCGACACCAGATAGAAGAAACTAATTTTAATGTTTTCTGGATGAGATATTATAGATTTAATTTGGTGGGGTCCATTCTGCCAGCCAAACAGAGTTCTCTACTGGATTGATTTTTCTGTACCATTGGGATTTGAAATTAGGCCATGGTCCAGAAGCCAAAATTGAATCCCACAAGTATATGAAGAAAAAACGATTCACATCAATTGGAAGAATATTATAAAAGTTATGCTCAGAAAACATAAGCTATATGAAACTGTTAATTTTACAGAATTACCCCATTTTCACATTTAAACCCATAATACACCAAAAAACTTAAATGATGAAAATATGCTCAAATTGGATACTTGAGAGGGAATAAATCATTGAAAAACATATAAATAATAATGAAAATATTAAATCTATCAATTCCCCTATAGTTATCTCTTGGACTCTTTGACAAATATGAATCAAAATAAAATCAATGAAAATTCAAAACACATATATATGAGATCCACCAATTTGACAACAAGAAACAAAATATATCATGCCTCTTAAAATAATATTATTTCAAGTTCTTAATTTAAGATTATTAAATATATTTCCTCTTCATTTCCTCGGCCATTCACACAAAATACTTACCTAACTTTTATTATCTCTCATTACAAAAATTTTAATTTTTTTAGCAATATCTTTCTCATCAAAACTCATACAAGGGTCACCATAAGCTTGATAAATTTATATATCTCCACCCAATGTGAGTCAAATACATATATTTATCATTAGGACATGTCAAGGTAGTTCTATGGCTTTAGTTTGGTATCATTGTGATGTGAAAATTATGAGGATGAATGAAGAGGGCTTGGATATTTTTGAAGAACAATTTCATTACTCTAATTTTCACAGAAGTATGGTCTCGAGTTCACTCCCTAAACTAGAAAATCAGATCCTTAATCATGGAATATCAATAAATGATCTCACATTTCATCATTTAAGAAGAAAACATTTCAATTTTCTCAAACATAATATTTCTTGAAATCTACAAAAAAGGCACATCTTTCTTTCATCATTTGAAGCTCTAGAATGGCACAACTTCTCATCATGAAAGCTCCAGAAATGGCACCACATTAACTGAATGATTTTTTTCAGTAGAAATAACATCTCTTCAAAATTTTATTTTCACCCAAGGTATCCCCAAATAAGGTAGTACAATACAAGACATCTTCCCCAACACTAAATTTCAACTAGATCATGCAATTTTACTTCAATAGCAGGTTAGATAAGGAAAATTGGATTGTAATATGGCTATCCTAATAGGTGGTTCATGTATTCTAAATTCTAAAAGGACAAAATGTTCATGGTAGGCCATAATAAATATTATTTCATCGAAAAGGGGGCTTTAAATCCAAACAAATGCCTCAATAATTTAAAACACAAGTACCTCAAACCCTCAAGTTTTGATAGGAATAAATCAAATTCTGGTTAAATAAATCATTATTTGGTCCTCTCAAGAAGTGATGTGAATTTAAATAAAATGAAAACAATAGGTTCAAAATCCTCACAGGAATGTGATTTCAAATATAAGCACAGTGATATGTGGCATGGGATTTAAAAATCAGAGTACTTTACATGAAATTTCCAAAGAATTGAACTTGAATAAAATTCATTTACAATATTCATTTAGCTCAGTTTCATGGAATGAATTATTTCTCCCATGGACATGTGTTTCAAATATGTCAAAGATAATCATTTCATCACAAAAGTTTCAAAAACACATAAAAAATTAAAAATAATCACACAAAATTTGAAACACACACATTTTTTCAAAACAAATAGGAAAAAAACAAATAAAAATACTAAATAAAATGGTTATTTACTAAGTTAAAATATAATATAGTAGTTAACCTAGGTTGTCTCTATAGATGATTTCTCAATAATAGTGTTTGTCACATAACAAAAGAGGAAGATGGAAAGTTGTTTTTGAAATATTTTGATTTGGAAAATAAAAGAATGAAAATAAAAAAAAGTAATGAAATTAAGTGAAATTTTTTAATCATATTGAAAAATGATGTGATTTAAATAAATGATTTGAAATTGTGATTAGTTTAGGGTCCATTTTCCAATTGTAATTCTATCACAGTTCACTTTACCCAGTTCTCTTCGGCTAAATTGTTAAGAGTGGGAATCCACAATCATTTCATCTCACTTCCTTGGTCATAAAAAAATGTGAGAATAAACCATAATAAAACCTCATATTGGTCTAATATCCTTCCAATGTGTAATATAGTTGTAGATAATACCCCCAATTATCTTAGGCAATTACCAATCGGGTCTTGTTTATCCCTAGAAATCAAGAACATTTACAACTCCTCACACATGTACAAGTGATCACTGAGTACTTCACCACTAAGTCCTGGTATATTCCATCATTTATAAACCATAACCTAGTAGAGGGAGATATTGATAATTGATCAAATATAAATAAATAATCAAATCTATAATCAGATACAATTGTACATGATAATAAAAACAGTTATAATAAATTGAAACGGATTTGCAGAAGAGAAAAGGGGATTTTAAAACACTAATAGCAAGAAATCATGAAATAAAAAATGAAAAACTTCTCCTTCCACAACAACATAGAATTTTACCCCACCATGGTAAGGGTAATTGTGAATAAGGTGCATGAAGAACACATTACAAGACTTATAAATGTAAAACAAAGAAAAGAAATAACAGAAATTTGATTCTCCAGAATCATTCATCCAGATGTTTTCCTCTATTCTTCCCACCAACTGGCCGAAACTCATTGAGGTACCTTCTTATAGAATGTTTTTAATGAAGTTGTATATATATCATTATGATTTTAGAGTCTTTGTTTGTATTTAAAGAATTATATGGCTAAATCAATGACCGTTACATTTCTTGACTCCAGAAAGTGTTACACCCACTCCACTTGGACACACACAAAATATGCCTTGCTGAGCTTCATATTATATGAAATTTATTTTGAACTATCCTTTGAATGTTTTTTTATAACTACTTGAATCACATCATTTTAAGGTCAGATGAATGAGATATTGTATATTTAATTTGGTTGGATCCATTCTTCCAACTAGGATGAGTTATCTACTTGATTGATTTCGCAATACCATTGGTCTTCGAATTGGGTCTTGGTCTTTAAGAATAAATTGAAGAACACAAGCATATAAAGCCTAAAAAATATTCACTTCAATTGGACCAATATTATAAGTGTTATTCCTGAAAAATAGAAGCTATATAAAACTTTCAATTTTACAGAATTACCCCATTTGCACATTTATGCCCAAAATACACCAAAAACACTTACATGATGCAACTATACTCAAATTGGATAATTTATAGGGATTAAATAAGTTAAAAACATATTAATAAGAATTAAAATATTAAGTCTATCAAGACAATGGTAGTGTTTGTCACAAAGTTCCAAATGTGTCTGCAGGTGAAGCCTGAGCACCATGTTCCCAGTGGTCTATTGCAGCCCTTAGACGTTCTGAAGTGGGAGTGGGATGAGGTATCTATGGATTTCATCATATAACTACCTAGATTTGAGAGAGGATGTGATTCCATATGGGTAGTGGTGGACCATTTGAAAAAATTGGCTCACTTCTTAGCGATTAAGGAGTCAAGCACAGTGGATTCCTTAGTATAGAAGTACATGGGTAAAGTTGTGTTGCTCCATGGAGTACACAAAACCACCACTTAGGATCAGGATACACACTTTACTTCATGATTCTAGAAGGTATTACAACTTGTTTTTGGAACCCATATTTGCCTTATCACTTCTTTCCACCCTCAGACAGATGGGCAGACAGAGAGGGCTATCCAGATATTAGAGGATATGTTGTGAGCCAATGTTATAGACTTCAGAGGATCATCTGTATGGAACTTTCCTCGAGTAGATTTTTCCTACAATAATAGATATCACTCTAACATTGTCATGAAACCATTACAATCCTTGTATAGAATACCTGGTTGTTCACTTGTATGTTGGATAGAGGTTTGGAAGGAAGCTCTTCATGGCTTAGAGGTGGTGCAGAGCCCAATGGAGAAGGTTCATATTGAGAACGAGAGGATTAAGGTGGATCAGGACCGATAGAAGTCATATGTAGATCATAAGAGGATACCATTGGAGCCAAGGTTGGGGACCATTTGTTTTTAAAGGTATCTCCTCGACGTGGAAAATAGAAGTTTGGTAGGGGGAGTAAGCTTTCCCCTAGGTTCCTCGGACCCTTAGAGGTGTTGGGGTGAGTCGATGAACTAGAATACCAGCTGGCATTACCACCTCGACTTGAGAGGATCCATGAAATATTTTATGTATATAATCTCTATAGGCATCAACACGATGGATCCCAAATCCTCGACTGGGTATATTTGGATATCTAGGATGATACAACATTCATGGAACGACCTGTGAGGATCGAAGATCGTAAGAAGATGATGCTTTGTGGGTGGACCATTCTATTGGTTCGTGTGTTGTAGAGGCATGGCATCCTCGAGGAGAGTACCTAATAATGGTAGGCACATATTCATTCCCATTACCCAAGGATATTTTATGTTTTGATCTTATGGATGTTTTGTACATTGTTGTGATATAATGCTTGACATATTTGATATAAGATATGTTGTATCCCTTGTACTCTGAATGTGTGTGAAAAGTCCTAACTATGTGGAGGGAAAGACCTAATCACAAATCCAGATACATTAATATGGATGAAATTAAACCCATGTGGGAGAGTTAGTGACACACAAAGAAGATAGTATCTTAACATGGAGAAAGGGACACCCTAATACATATGTCTAGATAGTCTGGAATTCATGTTTGTGTGGATAGTTAGTTTATCTATAGTTTTTTAGGAGATAAGTGTGATAAAACGTTTCTTGGATTTCATGGTTGTTCAAGCATTCGAACACCTCTCTGGTGGTTTGTCCCTAAGAGGTATCTTATGATATTTTTGTTCGGACCCATCTCTTTTCTTCAGGTTTACTCTTTGATTATCGAAGGAAATAATAGTTTGAGAGGTATCTAATGTAATGGCCCAAACATTTTTAGTCCATTACATTGTCAAATTATTTTGTTTTGGGTATCATAAAGACAAATGGTCAGTCATTGAATATTTTTCCAAATTTCAGGGTGAACGAACGGTGGAACCAATTGGCATCGTAGGCCCCAATGAACATCAGTGGAACTAGTTGGCCATTAGTGGAACTGATGTTCCATCTATGGAACCAATCTACATTTATTCTAGGGCATCAATTCCAGGTTGATGATGACCCACCCATCGGTGGGTCATTTCTTTTTTTTTTCATGTATTTTCCAATTTCTATCCAGTAATGTATCAATTGATGTAAAAGTTCATTAATACCCCTTTCAAAGCAATTAAAGTCTCATAGAACATGTTTTAATCCTCCTAGAGTCTAGACACCATTGAGTAACCAAAATGTGTGTCCTTTTTCCTCAGTTTCAGACCATTTTATATGTTTTTCAATTTTTCCATTGTTAGGTGTGTTTCTATGTTTAAAGAAAATCTATTAACTCATAGCAGTTATCTCCACCATCTCCAAGGAGAATTAATAATTCTCAATTAATCAAAACATTTTAAACCACTAAGCCGCATCATCGAGCCATGTTATAACTTTTATGTACTTTGAAATAATCTCCCATATTTTAGTATCTTACCTCTTCTTAACCTGAGATCCTATCATCCTTATTTCATTCATTTTCTATTAGTGTGCCTCGAGACTTCCTCCCCAAATGAATCACGTTCCAGATCTGGAGCCCTTCCCACATAGCCTTAGAGTCATTCGAGTTCATCCTCTGCATGTCACGCATCCCCAGTTCTTTATACGAAGAGAAAACACAGACCATTGATCATCCATGTAGGAGTTCTTCCTTCATCTATCTTTACTGTGCATCATGCGGGGTGGGTATGATGATGATCCTTCAATACATAGATGAAACCCACTTTAATAAAGATAATAAACAGACCGTTAAAGTAAAAAGTGATGGTAATGTTGATGATGTTGCTATTTCATACATTTTTTTATGTTGTGAGTTGTATGGGCTTATGTCTATGGAAAATCATGGACATTGGTGGTCCTTTCATGTGCACTAATGAAGCTCTATTTTTTTGGACAATCTAGCGATCAAATAGATGTAACATGGAAACTGGTTAATCATATAAACATGGTTGATTAAATGTATTCCTAATGAATAATAACCCACGTGTGTTCAACCATGTTAACTAAATGGAATGAATGAACTAAATGAACGGTGTTGGCTGAATCTGAAAAAAATTTCCCCAGTTCTAGTGAAATTCATGGTTACTCTATTTGATTCCTTGTGGGTGATGTATAGGTTGATGAAATCACTGGTTGGGAAGTCATTAGATTGTAAATTTGAGGCCCTATGGTGCCTCTATTTTGGGGATTTTTTGTGCTTCTAGTACTTCAATGTATCTATTGTATCCATGTTGATGTTGTTAAATTACATGAAAACCTGGTGTGAATGATTAAATGTCACTTGGATGAAATTTGTTTCCATCATTTTTTTGGAATATGGTTATGATTGTTAGTTTCCTGTTAGTGGAGGAATGTTTTAAACAGAATCACATGAACATGATATTGATAACTAGTAAAATGGGAAATTGTTTTCCTAGAAGTGGGGTTCCTTCTGGTCATGGCTACTGTGTATTTGTGCATAGAGGGATAGTAGAAAGAGTGGTTGTGTACATTCTTGTTATATGTTTTGGGACCCTTAGGATGGGATGATTTATTTTTTACTTATCAGTATAAAATTTAGTTCTTGTGTTTTTTATACTCACCCCACCCATTTTGAGCACTTCTTGCTGAACAACCCCATTTCATGAGGGAGGGTGTTTTTTCCAACATTCCAATTACTATCTGGTTATTATCCCTTTTTTTCTTCATCTCTCAGGTATCCTAAGAGACTCTAAGAAGTTTGTGATGGGATAAAGTTAATTATGGACCATGACTCTTTGGGATTGATGTGTTGTGGTGACTAGCCCCGGTGTGTGCAGGCATGTTTGTTTCCCAAGTGTCTTCAGGATGAGGCCTGGGTGTTTTCAGGTGTGGTAGTGCTTATGGTGGTCTGGGTGTATCTGCGTGTGTTTATCTATGGTTGTCCTGGCCTAGGTGTATATGAGTAGGATGCGTGGTTGTGTTGTCCCATAAAGTTCATGTTGGGGAAATAGTGGGACTGTGGTGGAACTTGTGGGGGAGGTATGACGAGTAGGATGTCCTAAATAACCTATGTAAAAAAGGTTTGGGTTACCCAAATATCGATGTAATATAACTATTACTTTCCCTAACTTGCATTATTTGGTGAGTTTTCCTTGGTGAGGTTGGGTGGACAGTTTCCTTGCTAGGTGTTTTGGTTACCACTTTTCTCATGGGGAATTAGAATGCCTCTCCACTTTTTCATGAGAGGTTTTGGTTTTCCCAACAGAGTATACTTATATACTCACCCAATGTATATAAAACTACATTCACATTTCTAGGAGGACATTGAGGACAATACCAGACATTACTATCTCAGATGTTGGGAAAGTCACCTTAACTGATTTTCTATTCATTTGGTACTTTTCTTTATAGTTTTCTTGTACTTGTATCAGTTTATTTTAAATATACATATGGGAATGGAATTTTTTTCATTAATTTTGCATTCACTTATTAGAGTGTTTTTTATTTAACATCTTTTATATCAATAATTTTCTATAAAAAGGTTAATTCCTTCCATATTACATGAGATTCTACACCGTTAGTGCTAGTCGACACTCCGGGACCTATAGTAGGCAGGACTTAGGGGTCATTATCTATCCTTAAACGTGAAGAAGGAATGGTCTAGCCATTTTCATTCCCTTCCATCATCTTGGTGAAATAGGGTCATGATAGAAGGGATATGTTTACCATAGTTTCCGTGTTCACATCTTCCTTAATCTCTTCAGAAGGAGCATTGGCATCAGAGGATCCTACCGCAACTGTGGTACAAAGATCCAATCCAAAATTCTGGTTTCTTTTTTCTACCCAAGTAGTTTTTTATGATAGATACGAGGGGTAATAAACACAATCCATCAAATAATGTCCATGTTTAGGACATGAGTGGCAATAATTGAGTATTTTTTCATAAACTACCTCTTGAAAGAAGCCACAATCACCATTTAGGCTCTAGATTGGAAAAGGAAGACCCTAATATACTTCAATTTAAATATGGACTCTAGAAAATGAAGGTCTATAAATATTACTCATTGTTGAATCTAGTTTCAGTGGGGTTTTAATTAGCATAATGATCAGAAATAGGGCATCCTATTTGAAAAAATGAAGCGGCGGTCCAGGGAAGATAGTCTAGATCAGAACAATGGGAGACTCAACATAGGGGTCAAGATCAGGGGCCATTTTTAATAACCATCATGAAACAACCGCCAAAAACTATGATCATTTCTCCCAAAATCAATAGTAATCATCCACATAATAATGATGAAGGAAACCATTAATCTAGTTAAAAAGGCCGATGTGAAATCCCGAAATGCTGATGGTTTCAAGAGAATATATGGGGTCTTTCAATGATGATCAGTAATTAAAAAACATCCCATCTAGAACAAATCATAAATCTAATAGAAGAAGGCTTACCTAATTAGTTGTGAAAGAGATTTCTAGATGTCTACAGTGATGATAGTGATTAGGATTGATGAATGATATTGGGCCATAATGGAATTAGCATAGGGCTTGGTGGCCTCAAATGATCATCTGATATCCACATTGGGGAAAGATATCGGAGATGAAATAGGGTTTTCTGCATCGCCCAGATTTGGGATCATCACCATTTGAAAATATTTTTTTGGGTAAAGATGCATGTGTGATTACCACACCCTACTTATTCTGGGCCCTATTCACCACTTCTGCACCACTACTCCTTAGAAAAATTCATGCGTGGAGAGACTCAGACTTGTTAAAGTATCATTTTCAGGGAGTGGCTTCCTTACACGTTTCTACTAATCCAACCCCAATCAGCATAAACAGGTTGTGGGTAATGAGTTATAACTTATTTCCACACCACACTTATTTTTTCCCCATTCAGCACCTATGCACTTCCCATATCTTGCTAGATTAGAGCATGGCGAGACTCAAACCGGAACCATTTCCATTGCTGGGGAGTGGCCACCCTAGATGGTACAAATAAGATAATCCCAATCATCTCATGAACCATGCTATTAATTACACATTATTTCATGAGTTTTTGTATAATATTACACATAATAACACATGGAAAACTAATAATTATAGTGTATTTTAGAATTTGGTATATTAAATAACAACATAAAATACTAAATACATTATATTTACTAAAATCTACATTTAAAAGTTCATACTTAAAACTACATGGGATATCTTGAGGACATACATTAGGATAGTTGAGCTACAAATACCATTAAGGGAATAAAAATGGAATAACATTAAGATGATAATATATGATAGACAATATAAATATCAATGGGTAATAAAAGGTTTGAGAATCGTAAACATGATTACTAAGGCATGATATAACATTATAATCATAACTTTAGAAATGTAGAAAAAAATTAAAACACTACATCATAAACATAAGTCAAGGATAACCGCCAATTAAACATGATGGAAAAGTACCATAAACGAATCATGATCACTCCCTATCCCAACATGACATATTATGAGACTAAACATTACCCAATGCATTGGAGGAATATATTATTCTGGGCTCACCCATCACTTTAAATTCTTTCAAATGCTTATGTGTTTCTGGTAGATAATATAATATGGATTCATTAATCGACATAATTTTTACATGATAATATACTTTTTAATAAAAACTTTTAATTCTAATGTAAAATAATTATATGTGTATAAAGGTGGATATCCATGATAGGAAATGGGTTCAGTATTTACTACACAATTGTTTTGGAATGGATAAATCGTTGTGATATTTCAGAAGAATAACAACCTCAAAAAAAATTCATAAAATTGGTAGATGTGAGACAAAAGGGTATATATCATCATTTTTATATGATATGGGCAGTACTTGGGACATATAATGTCATATACTAACATTATGAATTGAAAATAGAATCAATAAGACAATAATGAAACCATAATAAAGGTTACAAGGATATGATTCCATACTTGATTGTGGGACTCCAAATACATAGAAGGAGCTTCTTGAGATCTTTGGGGAGCCTTGGAAGGATAATCGAGAGGGTATTGAAGAGTAAGGGGGAGATCTAATGATTTGTTAAGTAGATAAATGGGTGCTTGGGTTGGTTAATTTAGGAAATATTTGGGTATTTTTTCTCATTTCTCAAACATAGGTTTTAGAATCTATATAATAAAATGACTAAAACCCGAAACCGTCCAATGGTTTTTGCAAATTTTTTATTACAAATTCGAGTGGTTTTCATTACTTAATTTGAAAAAAGGACAAACCTAATAAAATAATATCTTTGATTAAGTGGAGGTGAGTCATACTCTAAAAGAAAATATTTTTATGCCATAAAATATATTATACGTTTTGGAGTATTGACAGTGGCATTATAATATATATCAAATAAATTTAAAATATATTTATTCTAAAGGGAAAACATATATATGGTCATTTATACCTTTTATTGTATTTATTACATCACTTTTGGGTCATTATGATGTCAGAATACACAAAATATATTTATATATTTTACTTGAAAATTGGTCTGTATCAAATAATTATAAAAAATCACCATTGGATAAATTTGATGTTATAATTTGAGATAAATATATATAAATTTCATCAAATTTTATTTCTAAATATGTTAATTTTTATATTTGAAATAATTAAAGTCAAGTATTGATAAATGTGGGGTTTTATGACAATAAATAATTTTTGAACCCATAGAAAAATTTCATTTAACTTAATAAAATTTATATAATAAAATGTATTTAGAAATAATTGAATAATAATAATATTTGATTATAATATTATTTATTTCAAAAATCAATTAATTCATCAAAAAAAATTCCTAACTAAATCTAAATATTACTCAAAATATCATTTGTGTTTTATTTTGTTAAAATAAACAAAAAAGTAACAATAATAGGTTGAAAAAATATTCATTAGTATATAAAAATTAAATTGAATAAACATAATTATAGGGTATTGATACATATCCTTCTAATACACCATATAACTCCCAAAGAGTTATGTGTGCAATGACGATACTTTAATGGGGTGGTTTGACCTACATGGATTGGGATGTAATCTCGATGAGCATAAAATTCTCACACAAATATATTTTCCCATGGTTTAGTTAATTAATATTTTCTTGGTCTTGGTCAATGGAAAATCCCATACATGCAATATCCAATAGAATCTTTGAAAAATGGAGTTCATGGTGTTTGATTCGACTTGTTGAAGTTATCACTTCCTTTGTTTATGTCAATTGGATTTTTTAAAACCCTTTATTTATACTAATCATGTGATTTCTATTTAACATCTATATTATCAGTGAAAATGAGGCTTAACAGTCTTTTAAATAAGACATAATAATAACAAATAAGTGAATGTGTTATCTATAACCATATTACATAATAAAAAATTTATGTAAATCAAAAAGTGGAATTGTATTTATTACTTTCTAGTTCGTTATGGTGTCCCCCATTAATAAAGTTCACCCTCAATATATTTTGTCCCCAAAAAAATAGATGAGGTTAACTCTATTTCATCCCCTCCTCTAGTTCGGACAATAATTCTTGAAACTTATGTTTTCTCCAAAACCCTTTGACCCTATTCATTGTCTTATTCCATAGACCTTTGTATATAAGATGTAAGATCTTCACAAGATACTCATCATAGGAAGGGTCATTCTATAATTGTACCACCATTGTATTGAGTAAATTTGAGGGGTTTGGTATGTACTTTAATAAGAAGGATATATGGAATTCATCATGTACATAAGATAGGTTAGTTGGGAGTGATAGTTGGTAGGCCACGACTCCGATTTGATCTAGGATCTCAAAGTGATTAATGTATCTTTGACTAAACATTCCCAAATTTCCAAATCTCATCACTTTATTCTATATATATTTATCAACGAATACATTGTATACACCATAAAACTCTAGGTCTCATTGATGATTTCAACATATCTCTTATGTCGACATTGAGTAGCCTTGATGAGCTATTGAATGGTTCTGACTGTTTTCACAATTTATTTGACCATTCCAAGATCTAGTAGTTTTTATTTTTCTAAGTCATTCGATCTTGTAGGTGTTCTACACCTCTTCCCATAAATGGACTCATAGGGAGGAATTTGGATTCTCGAGTGGAAACTATTGTTGTACGAGAACTCAATTTGAGATAGGTATTGGTCGTATCCTCCTTTGAATCCCATAGAGAATGCTCTCAACATAACTTCCAATGGCTTAACAGTTAACTCAAGTTGGATATAAGTTTGAGGGAGATACGTTTTGCTGACATTGAACCCAGTATTAAATGGATAATGGAGACACTTACAAAACATATAGTTGAATCTCATATCTCGATCACATATAATATTTAGTTTTACTCAATGTAGCCTTACCACTTCTCTGTTGTATATCCGTTGATGTTCATCTAGTGATAAATCCTATCAAATCACAATATAGTGAGTAGTTTTTGTATGTGGGTCATCCAAAACATTAATAACATTATTCCATAATGATTTCTTTGGAATAATAGTGACAAATTCAATGGTGATGTTTTCCCATTTACAGGTATGTATGTGTAATGGTTAGACCATCCCATTGATATTTTCTCTTTCTTATTTCACTTGTTGACATATATGAAATGTTAATGTATACTCCTTTATCTTCTTCTTAATATTGTCCTATAAATAGTGATCTCAATGATCTGGATATATCTTTATGATTTAATGATGGATAGAGAAGGTAGAACTATGTACATCATCTGAAAACTCATTCTTTAAAACTATATTTTATGATACACGTTGTATTGAACCAACTCTCATATCTCCTTCTTCATTAATATATAATTCAAAAGATTTACCTTTCCATATAGATTCTACTTTTTTCTAAATTCCAACATCATATTTTTAATCATCCTTTATCCTCTCTAGAAGATATGGTTGTGTAATCACTTGTGAAAGGACTAATGATGTTCCTTCCATGTTGATTCCCATGTCTGTTCTTTTCAAATTTAAGAAGACCAGATCCTTATCTATCCTCATAAATGATATATTTTATGAGTCCTTTATCATTAGAGCATCTTACACTTTATTCAATTTCTTATGATGGTAGTGAATTTAGCATTCATAGTCCTTGATCAGCTCTAACCATAGTCACTGGAATATATTCAGCTTTGTATGCATGAATATATACATTAGGATTTTTTGAACTATATATATCTCACAATTATCCCCAAATATATAATTCTAGAATATTTTCAATGCAAATGTCACTACATCAAACTTTAGATCTTAAATTTGGTAGTTCTTCATGAACCTTCAACTACCTTCAAACATAGGTTATGAATTTTTCATTTTACATTAACACATGGAACAATACCGTTCTTAATTTATCATTGAATACCATGACAATTTATCCACTTAAGAGTAGTGTGAGCACAACGACAATGAAACCCCCCCCCCCCTTTAAACTCCATAAATTAGTCTTGAGATTCATCATTCAAAGAAATATTTACTCTCTTTTGAGTTAGTTTTGTTAGAGGGTTTGAATTTTTTTTGAAATTTATCAAAAATTGATGATAAATACCCATTTAATACAAGGTAAATACAATTATTTTTCAATGATTATTGCCTTGAGAATCCCCCAATTGCGTCTATCATTGAAGGGTTCATAGAAATCTCATTTCTTGTGATTATATTCCCCAAGAACGAGACCTCCTTCAACTAAAACACTCATATTTTGTACATAGAATAAATATTCACCTTTCAAAAGGTCTTTAACATAGTTATTAGGTGCTTATCATAATCCTCCATGGTTTTGGATAATAGTACAATATTATTGACAAAGAATAAAACAAATTGGTTGAGGTAATATCTAATAACTCTATTCATCATGTCCATGATGATTTAAAGAGGATTAGTGAGTCTAAATGGCATTATGAAGAACTTATAGTCCCCTCAACATATACAAAAATTTTATTGGGGTTATCCAGCATCTTCATCCTAACATGGTAATATCTTGTTGAGCTCACAATAATCAATGAAAAGGTACATTGACCAATATTTCTTCTTGAATAAGAGGACTCGTGCACCCCATGGTCTAGCGCATGGGCATATGAACACTTTATCTAGATGGTTTTTTCAACTCCTCGAGTTCCACAACATGCATTCTATATGAGTTCCTGAATAATAGTAATGCCCTAGGTATAAGCTGGAATAAAACTTCCACCTCTCATATAGGTGGAAGTCCACACAAATCATTAGAAAACAAATCAGTGTATTACCTCAGAATTGGAATTTATTCAATGATGATTCATTCATTATACTCAATCATTTGAGTTAGATACATTTGATTATAGGGAAATAATATTGATGCTTGAGATTTTGGTGTTAGAAATGATTCATCCTCCTTGCACATGTACAGAATTTGGGGGGGGGGGGTCAACTCAGGATACGAAGCGTGATTTTTTTCTAATTTTTTTGTTTGATACATAGAGGGAACTCCTATCAATACATAGAATTCCCAAAAAATAAGAAAAAGAGAATAATAGAGTTTAGTGGATAATTAATACCACAAATTATTATTGGGGAGGTCTTATATACTATGGATTCAATAATTACCCAATTTGATGTTTTCACCGACAGCTCTACCTCCATAATTTATGGTGGTTTTTGAATAGTTATACTAAGATTTTATTATATGAATGATTGCGTAGAACAATAATAAAAAATTATTTTCACTATTATTGAATTAATATCTTTATTACCTATCACCACACTATTTTCCAAAACCACCTTAGAGGTTCTGATAGAAAAATATTTCTATTTATTCCTTTGAAGATGTTGTTTCTCTCCAAAAACCCTTATCTAAGATCATTGGTCAGAAAAGTACCCGAATTCATCGTAGTTGATGTAATGAACAATGCGTTGAGGGTGGAATGGGGAATTTCTTTCCTTCATCGCATTATTGGTATTATTCTTTCAGTAATCGCTATCTAGTTTCCCTTCCATCCTTCACATAAATCATTTCCTCATCTTCATTACGAAATTTTTGGGGTTTCCCTTTCTACATCATTGACAAGTGGGATGTTGAAATTTCATGAAAAAAAAATATATATATATATATACTAGACCAGAATAATTAAACTAGAATTTTCCTTATTATCTCTATTATTCCATGGAAATATCCCGATCTCCATTTCAGCTTTGAGGACATATCCTAAAATTTCCATATTGCTGTAAATTTCATTGATCACTATGTCTTCCATAGACAAAGGTTTTTTCCTCTAATGAAATAGTCAACCTTGAATTTGGGGGTAATGAAAAACCAAGAGGAGTATATTTCAGGTTTTTGATGTTTTCCTCACATACCCTATTAGACTCATTGTATTCTTTTCTAAAGGGAAACAAAAACTCTTTAAATTTTAAGTTAGAGAGTGTGAGGATAATATTTATCAACAAACATTTTCCAAAATTCCTTCCACACAATCATTTCAATATCATTAACAGGATCCATATTCTTGATCAATTTCTACCACTAATATGATTCTCCGCCCATTTGATAAAATACTAGTAGAACATTCTCTAGTTTAAAACATTAAATTATTTAGAATAATATGGAGATTATCCATTTTTTGAGATTAAGAGATCTTATGATACATTGAATGTTGGAGGCCTCTATCAAATAAAGGACTCAATTTCTGTCTTTTATTTGTTATGGGTATTTGGGGACTTCTTTTGATCCATATTTCAATTTATAAGAAAATTCAACTGAGTGAGTATCATCACAAAGTTTGTGATTCCTGCTCTACTGGGTTGGGAATCTTTCAGGGTAAGTCATCACCATTATAGTCTCATGGATTTTTAACCATATTACAACTATTTGAGACCATTTTCTATATTAAATGGAAAATTATGGATGGATATTTTTTAAATATTAGACACAAAAATGATAATTTAATGACATTAATGGGATTCCATATAACTTATATTTATTATATTAACTTATGAATATCTAGGATTTAATATATTTTATGAATGATCTATTTCATAACATATATTTTTATGGGATTTTTTTCCATAATAATGGTTCACATTGATCTTGTGAATTTACCAAATCATATCACCTAGAAGTTTCAAACCATGTGAGTAGTAAGACCCTCTATCATGTACAAGGTTATGATGAGTCTGGCCCGAAACAACTTATCCGAGTTGTTGCACCTAAGTACATCTGTACCTGAACCATTTCAACTTGTAGTATCATGAAAGATATTTATTTTATAGTTTAATAAAATAATATATACTTACCAAAACATAGGGATGTTTTCATATACTTAGTCATATCCAAAAGGCATTTGCTAGATTTTTCTAATTCTAATCCCAAACATAGATAAATAATTTTTTTGAGAAAAACTATAACAACCATGCTATTTATTAAACATTAAATCCTGATTTTTTATATAATATTACACATAATAAGACCTAGAAGATCAATAATTCTATTTTTATTGGGATTTAGGTACATTATATCAAAACATAAAATATGAAATACGTCATCTTTATTGAAAATTTACTTAAGAAGTTCGAACATAAAACTACATGGGATAACTCGGGGACATTCATAAAGAAGGGGTGAGCTATAAATATAAGTAAATGAATAATCATGGAATCACATGAAGAATAGAATAAATTTTAGAAAATAGGAATATAAATGGCCAATAAAAGGTGTGTGAAACAAAGACATGAATAATAAGGCATGATATAGAATGATAATGAGAACATGGGAATTGTGGATGTGATTTAAAACTGTACATAATAAACATAGGTCTAGGATAAATACTAATAAATCATGACATAAATAGTCCCATAAAGGAATATGGTTCACTACCTATTCCTACATGATGTTTAATGAGACTATGCATTACATAATGCATTGGAGCATAATATAAATCCATGTGCACCTGTCACTTTTATTTCATTCTCATGCTTATGGGTACCACATAGACCATACAACATGGATTCCTAAATCATGAAATTTTATTCCATGGTAAATGTTTGTGGAATAAATACATTTAAGTTCTAATTCTTTAAATGATAATTCTATAAATGGGGACACCCTTGATAAAGAATGGGTATTGTATTCACTGCACAATTTCTTTTGCATGGAATAATTAGTAGAAAAGTTCAGTAGCATAACTACTTGACATAAAAATTCATTAAATGGGTTTATAAGGGAGAAAGGTGTAACACCCCAAGCTTCTACGGTACACTTCTCTTTGAATAATACAGTAGCGTGTGTTGTACGCAACTTCGAGTTCTAACACACACCACAACCAATAAAAGTAGCCGTTATGAATAGTAATACCTACTTTTTGAAATTTTATAATTTTTATCTTTCCATATGGACTTTTTTTGTATTCAGAATATCAATGTTATGCTAAGTTGAAATTTTTGTAATTTTATGAGAACTTCCAATTTTTTATGAATAGTGAAGAATACTTAAAAACAAATTTTTTAATCAAAATAATTTATAGTGATAAATTATACTATTGAGTTTTTTTAAAGTATAATTAGAATATATTTTTTACCATTATATCCAATTTTGTTCATTATAATTAATTTCACTTTGAAATTAGACATAAACAATTGTCAATCTTTTGATATATATTATTTCTTAAAAACACGCTATTTGTTGTGACAACAGGAATTAATTATAAAATTAATTAATGAAACTTATATGTTTGGAATTTTTCAAAATAGACATAATTTTTGAATTCGGAATATCAATTATAGTTTAGGGAGAAATTTTGGCATTGTTCTGGAAAACATCAATTTTTTATGAATAGGGAAACCACTAAGTGGTAGTTAAATAACTAATTTTTCATTTAAATGAAATATTAACACTTCTGTGATTTGATTTTTAAAAATCCGACATACATGGTTTTCATTAGGAAGTAAAATGTGGTTCAATGGGATTAAAATAATTTTTAGGTGAATAGTAACTTTTATGATTAATTAATCGCGATTAAAGGTAATTAGTGAAATTTAAGGTAAACATGGTATTATAAAATTATGAAATGACCCTTATACTTGTCCTACCCCTATTGGATGAGTCAAGGACGACCAATAAAACCCATGGGTCAACTTGGGGACCCCATGGAACCACTTTGGTTGGAAAATGACATGAAAAACGTTTTATTTAATGTTAAAATAAAAATATCACAAACAAGAGTTGTTTTACTAAAATAATTTTAAAATGGGGTTATACAAGTCTTATTTTTTACTATAAATATTCATTAGAAAGATAAACAGATTTCCTACATCATGATATTTTTTTATTATTTTTAGACATTAAATTAATTAAATTATTTATGACACCATGATGATGCATCAATGACCTCATTAATTAACGATTTTAATAAAATGGAAGGATAGTGTAAAATATAAGCCTTACACTTGTCCAAAGCCTATTGGATGAGAATATTTCGAGCCCTTATCACCTTATCCTCAAATTATATAAGAGTGGGACCTTTATAATCCGAAAAGCATTTTATAATAAAGTAACATTTTATTACTTTCCAAGAGTGCCCCTTCTCTCCTCTTATAAAAGGCCCCCACCACTACCACCTTACTCAAACATTCAAAGCCTTTTGTCTTGGACATCCTCTGCCCAAATACTCTCTAAACTTCCCTCCTTTACTCCTAGAAGCCTAAATTTTGGCATAAGTCTTCCCAAGTAAGCCTTTGGCTCAAATAAAAAAGAGTTACCTGATTTTAAGGTAATGTCTTCTCTAATTTTGTTTTGTTTTATTTCGCTTCTCCAACCCCTTAAACTCTTTTTATTACTTTTTTTTGTAACAAAAAAAGTATATAAAATCTACTAGGATGTTGTTATGATAAGTATTTGGTTTACACTTACACACACCTTTGTCTAATGGTTAAAGAACATATTGTTTCTGTGGGTGACGAAATACTGCCTCACGAAACGATGATTGTTCAATATTCTTTCAAAACCTCTAACGGTGGCCATTTTGATGACACTATTTTCATATATGATATATATATTATTTTTATGTTTTCTTTATGCTCTTGTATTTTCTCATTTGTGGCATACTTTTTGATTTCCATTATTGGTAAACGAGATAATTTCATTTTAGGAAGTGCGGACTACCGCCCCCTCAAAGTGATTTGAATCGTTAATGCCATATGTGGGATGTATAAATGATGGAGTAAATGATATTATACATTATATTATATTGTAATTATATTATACCTTTATATAATTATAACTTCATCCCATTAAATACGAAATATAAATGAAAGTAGCGTTCATGCGTACGTACAGCTTACCGTTTCCAGGAACGGTGCATTTCATTTCTTACATCTAAATGTTATGTAATATTATAAATGCATGTATACACTGGATATATATGTTATATATGATATCTAGATCATGAATATAATTCTGTATATAATGGATATTTCACCACAAGAACAACTTGTAATTATAAGAAGTATATTTTTGACTCAAGTACCAAAGATCGACAAAACGACTGTTATCAACATAAATAATTACATAATGTTCATAACATGGTACTAAGTGATATAAAAGAAATAATGAACATGAAAAAGGTTCTTAAGCAAATATAAATTAACTCTAGTTTATTATTCAGGAGATTAAAGAACGATCGTGTCAAGTCGGACATGAGGTAAGGGAACTTCTTAACCCAATTTCTATTCTCTGGGTTAATCTCCGACTTTCAAATTATGTCATGATATTATTATGTACTATATTTTATTTTTACTTTATTTAAGTGTACTTATAGTTAATACACATAATAGATCTATTTTATTTAAAAAAATGATATTTGTAAGGGAAATTCTTAACCCAATTTCTATTCTTTGGGTTAATCTCCTACTTTCAAATTATGTCATGATATTATCATGTCCAATCTTGTATTTGTACTTTCTTTATGTTTAATTATAGTGGATACACATAATAGATCTACTTTATTTAAAAAAATGATCCTTCTATGGGTCTTCGTCTCAATCTCCTTTTATTGAGGCATATTTTGTTTTATACACAACCTTCTTTTATACGGTGTATAAACCCCTTTGACATTTACTTTTATTCAAAAAGGAATCTTTTTTTACAAAGAGTTTTACTAAACGACAAAAAGAAATGTTTTTCTTGTCGTACATATGCGGCTACAATGACTTCTCTGCCGCCGTGACCATTATTTGAGTTTTGGATTCCTCTACAAGCCATAACGTTTTTAAATGATTTCAAAAAAGAGAGAGATATTTCTCTGAAATATATGAAAATCTAGTGAAAATGTATATGTATTTAACGCAAGCTTAAAAAATTATTCATAAAACCCAACTCTCGATTGTGGTAGAGAGGAAGGGATTGGGCACAGACCCATCATGGCCTGTAATTAGTCGAGCAGTCACAGAATTAGTTATTTTGTTTTCAGAAGCTTGCATAATGTTTTCAAAAAAACAATGGGGTATATTTGAGAAATTTTAAATGTACGTATATTATAAAAAAAATTGCATCGGTATGTCTCATGAGAAAAACTAGTGTCTTGCCACGAGGCTTTGACAAAATCTGATTTGTGGTCTTGGCACGATGCATTGGCTACGTGGTTATGATAGTCTGGAATTATGCATTCCATCATTATGAAAGTGGTTATTGATATTGCATGTGATTATTCAACCAGTAGAATATCCATGTGAATAATTAAATGGAATTATCTAATTTTAATTTTTCCATATTATGTTGAAGTTCATGTTTAAAAGGCTTTTGTTTTAGTTATAAATTGCCTTAAATGTTTATTTTTATTTATAAAAGCTTTTTCTATATTGTTATCCTTACTTAGCATCTGAGCTCACCCCTTTCAATGTTTTAATTTTTCCAGGATGCGAAGAAGTATATTATGAATGACTTGCATGGATAATATAAGGGGATATGAAGAGAAGATGTTGTAGTTTTGTTTTACTTTATGATGTAATGTAAGACTTATGAATGTATCTAGTGTTTCCAAGGCTACTAAACTAATCGGTCTTTCAAGACTTGATCTTTTGTGATCATGCCAATGTTACGAAGTAATGCACCGACCTTGGGTAACTGGGGTCGGGGCATTACATTTGGTATCAGAGGCAGTTTATTACTAACCTTGGAAGCTATATTTAGATAAACTCTGATTAGAGCACATAGCCCGAAGATAGACTTTGAGGATTAGTATAGAAGAACTTCCTAGAATTTTGGTATTATAGAGATTTTGTGAGGTTTCCGAGCAATACATCCCTGTCTAGATACGAGCAGGTAGAGGCGGCTCTGACACAGATGTACATAGGGGTAAAATCCGAAAACACTGCTTTGAGCTAGACTCGAACGGGAACTGGTGCACGACAACGGGCCTTGCTGCACTCTTGGTTACGACACTCCTGGGGGATTTGCTTAGGATAATTCTCATTTTCATTACAAACGACTATGAAGGGTTATGAGTATATACTTACGCAAAGGAAACATTTTTATGACTATGGATTATATCCATAAATAGTTCATTTTATGTTAAGTATTTTATAAGTATGGAATTATGTATTTTTATTCATAAACTAATCTAGTTTATGCCATTGTTTAGAAATGGCGCCTAATGGAAGAAATGGAAACCGTATCAATGCACGCACTCCGTGTAGGGATTTCCCTCCTGCTTGAGATAATTATTGTAGATCTAGAGATACAACTGGTGCTAATAAACTTATTACCATACTGGGACAACTCACTCAGGTTATGAATAATAACCTTACTCGTATGGAGCACCTTGATACAAAACGTGGAGGATCAATGTTAGGCCGCTTCATGAGGCAACAACCGCCAATATTTAATGGGGGTACAAATCCATTAGTAGCTGAGCAATGGATAAACTCTTTAGAGAAAATATTCCATGCCTTGGGGAGTAGTAAAAGGGAGAAGGTTGTCATGGCAGTCTACCGCCTCACTGGAGATGTCGATCAATGGTGGTCACTAATTCAAAACACAATGGAAGATGAAGAAGTATCAAGTATGGAGTGGAGGGAGTTTCAGGTATTTTTATTAGAAAAATACTTTCCGCATGACCATCGAGCAGATATGGAAAGGAAATTTCTGAGTCTGAGGCATAAGGAGGATGAGAATGTCGCAATGTATGAGGCTAACTTTACATGGTTGGTGAGGCATGCTGTAGATTATATACGTAACCCAAGAAGTAATATTGATCGTTTCTTTGATGGGTTAAAATCATTTATCCATCGAGCATTAGTCTCACAAACCTTCTCATCATTAGAAGATATTGTCTCGTGTGCTATCAAGACGGAAAAGGAATTCTCTAAGTATCATGACTTTAAAGCAAAGTAAGAAAAGAAGAGATCTTCTGATCAATCTGGAAATGGAAATAAGGGGAAGAAGGGAAGAGTTGAATACCAGTACTGTAATAAATGTGGAAAGAAACACCACGGTAATTGCTTGAAGGGAATGGGAGTCTGTTACAAGTGTGGTGAAAAAGGCTACCAAGCTCATGATTGCAAGGGAAAGAATGTTGCTATCAATGTGGAATGCTATAATTGTAGAGAGATGGGGCATTATGCAAATGAATTTCCTAAGCGTCAGGGGAACTTAACTCAGAAGAGGCCAAGGGATAAAGGACAAGCTTATGCTATCACTACTGCTGAGGTTGAAGCTCCGAAAGACGTGGTGGCAGGTAATTTAATGGTATCATCAAGTTTTAAAAATGCATTATTTGATTCTGGGTCATCGCATTGTTTCATATCTTCCTAGTTTGCTAAGAAAATTAGATATTTCTAATTTGATTTAACAAAAGAATTGTCAGTCAAAACTCCTAAGGGAAGTATTATTGCAACAATGTTTTGTGAATCAGTCCCCATTAGAGCGCATAACTATTCTTTATCTGCTGATCACATTGTCATACCTATGATTGAGTTTGATATAATCCTCGGTATGGATTGGCTTTCAGACTATGATGCAAAGATTTATTGTAAGAATAAGGAGGTTACGATTTTTGATGATGATGATAAGGAACACATTATCTTTAGAGCAGAATCGTCACCACATAATTCTTATTTAGATCCACCCCCAGTAGCTCAACTAAATTCAATCATTGGGGAGGAAGAGAATGAAATGACTAATGGAGAGGAAAGGAATGTTCAAATAGAGGATGTAACTATTGTGAAAGTATATGTATATGTGTTTCCAGAAGATTTACCTGGACATCCTCCAGAACGAGAAGTTGAGTTTTCCATTGATTTATTTCCTCGATCAAGGCCCATATCGAAGACCCCTTATAGGATGGCCACCGTGGAATTAGTTGAACTAAAGAAAAAACTAGAGGAATTGAGTAATAATGGATTTATTCGCCCTACTGTTTCTTCATGGGGAGCCCATGTCCTTTTTGTTAAGAAGAAAGATGGATCTATGAGGTTGTGCGTTGACTACAGGGAGACTAATGCTATAACAATAACGAACAAGTATCCCCTACCTCGCATTGATGATTTATTTGACCAATTTCATGGAGCTCAATACTTTTCAATGATTGACCTTCGATCTGGATACCATCAGTTGTGTGTGAATAAGGATGACATTCCGAAGACAACATTTCGAACAAGATACGGGCATTATGAGTTTACAGTACTGCCTTCCGGATGGACTAATGCACCCTCTATATTCATGGACCTAATGAATAGAGTTTTCAAGGAATATCTTGATGATTTTGTAGTGGTATTTATTGATGATATCTTGGTATACTCCAAATGCAAAGAAAATCATGAAAATCACTTGTGTGTTATCGTGAAGACTCTTAGAAGGCATGAATTATATGGGAAGTTTAGCAACTGTGAATTCTGGCTTCAGGAGATTTCTTTTCATGGCCGTTTTGTCTCTAAATATGGAATTTCCGTTGATCCTTCTAAGACCAAGGCAATCCAAGAATGGCCAGCACTGACAAGTATAACTGAGGTATGCAACTTTATTGGTTTGGCAGGTTATTATCTGCATTTTGTCCAGAATTTTGATCGATTGGCTAACCCATTAACGAAGCTCACACGTAAAGGGGTTAAATTTTTCTGGACAAAAGAGTGTGAATAATGTTTTTAAGAACTGAAGAGAAGATTAGTCAACGCTCCTATATTGACTCTACCATCAGGGAATGATGGGTTCGTTATTTATAGTGATGCATCAATGAAAGGACATGGTTGTGTCCTTATGAAGAATGATAGGGTTATTGCCTATGCATCACGACAGCTAAAAATTCATGAGCAGAACTATCCTACAAATGATCTCGAGTTAGGTGCTGTATTTTTTTCCTTGAAGATATGAATACATTATCTCTATGGTGAAAAATGTGAGATATATACCGATCACAATAGCTTGAAATATATTTTCTCACAAAAAGAACTCAACATAAGACAAAGACGATGGCTTGAACTACTGAAGGATTATGATTTCACGATACACTACCACCCAGGGAAGGAAAATAAGGTTGCAGATGCTTTGAGTAGAAAATATCATAGAGTTTTGAACATGATGAGAGTGGAAAGGGATCCTATTTTCATGGATCTAGTAAATATGGATATGGGCATCACCATGGAGGGTGAAACATCAAAACTTTTTCAAGTGGTTTCCAAACCATCTTTACTAGAACGGATAAAGAGTTCTCAGTCCGATGATGAAGTGTTGGAAAGTAATATTAAAGCTGTGAATGATGGGCGGTTGAGTGACTTTGTTTATGAAGATGGAATTTTGAAATTTGGGAGGAGACTTTGTGTTCCCGATATACCTGATTTAAAGAGGGAATTGTTGGATGATGCTCATAGTTCCAATTTATCTATACACTCTTAGAGCACTAAAATGTATAGAGATTTAAAGGGAAATTTTTGGTGGGACAACATGAAAAGGTAGATTGCCGATTTTGTGTCAAGATGTATGGTTTTCCAACAAGTGAAAGCTGGAAGGCAACATCCTGGTGGTGTATTGCAACCTCTTCCCATACCTGAGTGGAAATGGGATAATATTACGATGGACATTGTCATGGGACTACCAAAGACACCTAGAAGGAATGACGCAATATGGGTCATTGTTGATCGTCTCACCAAGTTAGCACTTTTTATTACTATAAGGGAAGATCTTCCACTTGAACGTCTAGCAAGACTATATATTAATGAAGTTGTGAGACTTCATGGAGTACCCCTGTCGATTGTCTTGGATCGTGATCCCCGCCTTACATCAAGATTATAGAAAAGTATTCAGAAGGCCTTGGATACTGAACTTCATTTGAGCACTGCTTACCACCCTCAAATAGACAGACAATCAGAAAGAACTATTCAAACCTTAGAAGACATGTTGAGATCATTCTCACTTGACTTTCAAGGAATGTGGTATCAAAATTTACCTCTGGTAGAATTTTCAAATAACAATAGCTTCCATTCAAGTATTCAGATGGAACCATATGAAGCGTTATATGGAAAGAGATGCCGCACACTAACCTGTTGGGATGAAGTGGGTGAAAGAATACTTGTAGGCCCAGAACTGGTGGAGGAAACGATGGAAGAGGTGAAGGTAATCCAAAAACACATCAAAGCAGCTCAAAGTATGCAGAAGAGCTATACTGACAATCGAAGGAAGGATTTGTAGTTTCAGGTAGGAGATCATGTTTTCTTGAATGTATCACCATGGAAGGGAGTTATACATTTCAGTAAGAAGGGTAAATTGAGTCCTAGGTACATTGGACCCTTCGAAATTCTAGAACGAATTGGGGATGTAGCTTACCATTTGGCAATGCCGCCAAGTCTCTCCAAAGTTAATGATGTATTCCACATATCACTGTTGAGAAAATACATGCCTGACCCAATGTATGTACTCACCTATGAGGAATTAGAACTAGAACCTGATCTGTCTTATTGTGAAGAGCCCATCAGGATTCTTGATATAAGAGAACAAGTGCTGAGAAACCAGACGACTCGTCTGGTAAATGTTCTATGGAGAAACCATAAAATGGAGGAGGCAATGGGGGAACCCGAGGAACTTATGATGAAGAATCACCTGAGTCTTTTTATACAGTGATATTATATGAAATTTTGAGGACGAAATTAATTGAAGGAGGGGATAATGTAACACCCCAAGCTTCCATGGTACACTTCTCTTTGAATAATGCAGTAGCGTGTGTTGTACACAACTTCAATTTCTAACACACACCACAACCAATCAAAGTAGCCGTTATGAATAGTAATAACTAATTTTTGAAATTTTGTAAATTTTATCTTTCCAAATGGACTTCGTTTTTGTATTCGGCATATCAATGTTATCCTAAGTTGAAATTTTTGTAATTTTCTGAGAACTTCCAATTTTTTATGTACAGTGAAGAATACTTAAAAACAAATTTTTTAATCAAAATAATTTATAGTGATAAATTATACTATTGAGTGGTTTTAAAGTATAATTAGAATATATTTTTACCATTTTATCCAATGGTGTTCATTATAATTAATTTCACTTTGAAATTAGACATAAACAATTGTCAATCTTTTGATATATATTGTTTCTTAAAAACACGCTATTTGTTGTGACAGTAGGAATTAATTATAAAATTAATTAATGAAACTTATATGTTTTGAATTTTTTAAAATATACATCGTTTTTTAATTCTGAATATCAATTATAGTTTAGGGTGATATTTTGGCATTGTTCTGAAAAACTTCAATTTTTGATGAATAGTGAAACCACTAAGTGGTAGTTAAATAACTGAGTTTTCATTTAAATGAAATATTACCACTTCTGTGATTTGATTTTCAAAAATCCGACATACATCGTTGTTATTAGGAAGTAAAATGTGCTTCAATGGGATTAAAATAATTTTTGGGTGAATAGTAACTTTTAAGTTTAATTAATCGCGATTAAAGGTAATTAGGGAAATTTAAGGTAAAAATGGTATTATAAAAACATGAAATGACCCTTACACTTGTCCCAACCCTATTGGATGAGTCATGGACAACCAATAAAACCCATGGGTCAACTTGGGGACCCCATGGATCCACTTTGGTAGGAAAATGACATTAAAAACGTTTTATTTAATGTTAAAATAAAAATGTCACAAACAAGAGTTGTTTTACTAAAACAATTGTTAAATGGGGTTATACAAGTCATATTTTTTACTATAAATATTCATTAGAAATCTAATAAAATTTCCTACATAATTATATTTTTTTTATAATTTCTAGACATTGAATAAAATAAATTATTTATGACACCCTGATGATGCATCGATTACCTCATTAATTAACGATTTTAATAAAATGGAATGATAATGTAAAATATAAGAATTACACTTGTCCAAAGCCTATTGGATGACAATAATTAGAGCCCTTATCACCTTATACTAGAATTATATAAGTGTGGGACCTTTATAATCCTAAAATCATTGTATAATAAAGTAACAGTTTATTACTTTCCAAGAGTGCCCCTTCTCTCCTCTTATAAAAGGCCCCACCCACTACCACCTTACTCACACTTTAAAAGCCTTTTGGCTCGGCCAACCTCTGTCTAAATACTCTCTCAACTTCCCTCCCTTATTCATAAAAGACTCACTTTTTTCAGAAGTCTTCCCAAGGAAGCCTTTGGCTCAAATCAAAAAGCGTTACCCGATTTTAAGGTAATGTCTTCTCTAATGTTGTTTTGTTTTATTTTGCTTCTCCAACCCATTAAACTCTTTTTATTCCTTTCTTTTGTAACAACACCAGTATCTAAAATATACTAGGATATTGTTATGATATGTATTTGGTTTACAATTACACACACTTTCGTCTAATGGTTAAGGAACATACTATTTCTGTGGGTGGTGAAATACTGCCTCACGAAACGATGATTGTTCAATATTCTTTTAACACCTCTAATGGTGGCCATTTTGATGATACTATTTTCATCTATGATATATATATATTATGTTTATGTTTTACTTATGCTTCTGTATTTCTCATTTGTAGCATACTTTATGATTTCCATTATCGGTAAACACGATAATTTCATTTTATGAAGTGCGGACTACCGCCCCCTCAAAGTGATTTGAATCGTTAATGCCATATGTGGGATGTATAAAGGATGGAGTAAATGGTATTATAAATTATATCATATTGGAATTATATTATACCTTTATATAATTATAACTTCATCCCATTAAATACGAAATAGAAATGAAAGTAGCGTTCATGCGTACGTACGGCTTACCGTCTCCATGAACGGTGCATTTCATTTCTTACCTCTAAATGTTATGTAATATTATAAATGCATGTATACACTGGATATATATGTTATATATGATATCTACATCATTAATATAATTCTGGATATAATGTATATTTCACCACAAGAACAACTTGTAATTATAAGAAGTATATTTTTGACTCAAGTACCAAAGATCGACAAAACCACTGTTATTAACCTAAATAATTACATAATGTTCATAACATGGTAATAAGTGATATAAAAGAAATAATGAACATGAAAAGGTTCTTAAAGAAATAGAAATTAACTCTAGTTTATTATTCAGGATATTAAATAACGATCGAGTCTAGTCGGACACGAGGTAATGGAACTTCTTAACCCAATTTCTATTCTTTGGGTTAATCTCCTACTTTGAAATTATGTCATGATATTATTATGTCCTATATTGTATTTGTACTTTATTTATGTGTAATTATAGTGAATACACATAATAGATCTATTTTATTTAAAAAAAATGATATTTTTAAGGGAACTTCTTAACCCAATTTCTATTCTTTGGGTTAATCTCCTACTTTCAAATTATGTCATGATATTATCATGTCCAATCTTGTATTTGTACTTTCTTTATGTGTACTTATAGTGGATAAACATAATAGATCTACTTTTTAAAAAAATGATCTTTGTATGGGTCTTCGTCTCAATCTCCTTTCATTGAGTCATATTTTGTTTTATACACAACTTTCTTTTATACGGTGTATAAACCCCTTTGACTTTGAATTTTATTCAAAAATGAATCTTTTTTTTACAAAGAGTTTTACTAAAAGACAAAAAGGAATGTTTTTCTTGTCATAAGTATGCGGCGACAATGACTTCTCCACCGCCGTGACCATTATTTGAGTTTCGGCTTCCTCTATAAGCCATAACTTTTTTTAAATGCTTTCAAAAAAGAGAGAGATATTTCTCTCAAATATATGAAAATCCAGTTCAAATGTATATGTATTTAACTCAAGCTTAAAAATGTATTCATAAAACCCGACTCTCGAGTGTGCTAGATAGTAAGGGATTGTGCGTAGACCCATCATGGACGGTAATTAGTCGATAAGTCATAAAATTAGTTATTTTGTTTTCAGAAGCTTGCATAATGTTTTCAGAAAACACTAGGGTATATTTGAGAAATTTTAAATGTAAGTATCTTATAAAAAAAATTCATCGGTAGGTCTCATGAGACAAACTAGTGTCTTGGCACGAGGCCTTGACAAAATCTTATTTGTGGTCTTGGTATGAGGCCTTGGCTATGTGGTTATGATAGTCTGGCATTATGTATTCCATCATTATGAAAGTGGTTATTGATATTGCATGTGATTATTCGACCAGTAGAATATCCATGTGAATAAGTAAATGGCATTATTTCATTTTACTTTTGCCATATTATTTTGAAGTTCATGTTTAAAAGGATTTTGTTTTAGTTATAAATTTCCTTAAATGTTTATGTTTATTTATAAAAGCTTCCTCTATATTGTTATCTTTACTGAATATCTGAGCTCACCCCTTTCAATGTTTTAATTTTTCCAGGATGTGAAGAAGTATATTATGAATGACCTGCACGGATAATATAAGGGGATATGAAGAGAAGATGTTGTAGTTTTGTTTTACTTTATGATGTAATGTAAGACTTATGAATGTATCTAGTGTTTCCAAGGCCACTAAACTAATTGGTCTTTCAAGACATGATCTTTTGTGATCATGCCAATGTTACGAAGTAAGGCACCGACCTTGGGTAATTGGGGTCGGGGCGTTACAAAAGGGGTCTCTAATAATTTGGAAATTTAATTGGAAAAAATTTAGACATCTAAATACATATTATAGTAATAGGAATTGGAAATATAATGAATAATTTTATAAGGAAACTTGAATAAATGAGAGAAGGAAAAGATCCCTTACTTCAGTGTGTGACTCAAGTTGCGTAGGGGAGTATCTTAAGAACATGGGGGATCGATGAGAGGACTCTAAAGAGGTGATTTATGAGTAAATATGTGATATGAATATTTTTATTGTAGATAAATGGTTATCTATGTGGGTTTATATAGGAAATGAGTAGGGATTTAGTTATTATTTCCTGAACATAGGTTTTGGACTCTATAATAAAATACACAAAACCACAAACCTTACCATGGGTGTTTCCCTTGGTTTCTTCCAAATGGTAGTGGTTTTTAATATTTTATAATTTCAATGGCCTAAATTAATAAAATAATACCCCTAATTATGTAGAGGTGAGTTATACTCTTAAATAAAAGATTTTAAACCATAAATATAAATTAGATATTTTGGAAGACTCATAACGGATTTATAGAATAAATAAAATTAAATTAAAATCACAATATTTTAAATTTATAACACATATCTTTTTATTGTAACAATTTTATAGAATATATTACATCATTTTGGGGTCATTATAATGTCAAAATAAAAACCATATACTTATAAAATATTTAATTTTTACCCAAATATTCAACAATCTCTGAAAATTAGGAAAAATTTACCATTGGATAATTTCCACATTATTTTTCAATAAAATTCATTTTATCAAAATAAATCTCTAAATATGTGCATTTTATCTTTTAAATTAATAATATTCATTTATTGACAAATGCTTGTTTTTTTACAAAAGTTTTTTTAACCATTATAAAATTTTCATTTGTGATCATAAAAATTATATGATAAGTAATATTTAATAAAAATTATCTAATAATAATAATTTATTGATGTATTATTTATTTCAAAAATTTATTAATTCATCAAAATAAATTCATTAATTGAATTTTAATAGTACCCAAAAATACAATTTCTGTATTATTGTATCAAAATAAAAATAATTTATAATGTAACTATAACATGATGAATATATATTAAATATTCTAAGTAAAATAATATAAATTCTCATATTTATTGGGTCTTGATAAATATCCCTTTAATACCCTGGAAAACACTGTAAGAGTAAGCTGTGAGATGGTGAGACTTTCTTGGGGTGGTTCGACGTACATGGTTTGGGCCATGATCGCAATGAGCTTGAAATTATCTTGTAAACTGTTTTTCTCATGATTTAGTAATTTGATCTTATCATGGGAATGGTTGAGGAAAAATCCAAAAGAAGATATCTCCCTTGAAAGCTCGGTTAATTGGTCTTTATAGTGTTTGATCCCACTGGTTAAGGCTATCACTTCATTTGTCTCCTTCGATTACATTTGATAAAACCCAATATTAGTACTAATCACATGAGCACGGTTTAATGGTAATATTAACAATGGTAATGATTCCTAATATTTTTTTAAATGAGATATAATAAGTCCAAATAAGTTTGGGTTTTTTCCACCTTGAAACTTTTGTTTCCAAAACTAGAAAAGATGAGGGTAACTCTGTTTCATCACCTCATCTAGTTCCCACATTGCTCATTCAAACATTTAGTTTCTCTATAGTAGTTTGAAAAGGTGTATTGTCTTAGTTCATAGAACTTGTTCTCTATGATCTATGATTTTTACCAGATACTGTTTATAGGAAAGATCATTCTCCAATGGCACCACCTCTAGTTTGAGTACATGTTAGGGGTTTGGTATGTACTTTCCCAAGAGAGATATATGGAATACCTCAAGTATATGATATATGTTATGTGGGAGTTCTAGGTGATTGGCCACCTCTCTAATGCAACTTAGGATCTCATAGGGGCCGATGTATCCTAGAATAATTTTCCCCTTCTTCTTAGATATCATGAATTTCTTCAAGGAGATATTAAGATGAATACCATTTCTCCAATACAAAACACTAGTTATCATCGATGATTTTCAGAATAGATCTTATTGATACATTGATCAGTATTGATGTCCTGAAAAATGGTCTTAACCTTTTCATCAATTTCTCGGACCATTTTAAGACCTAGAAATTTTCATTCCCCAACATCATCCTAACATCCAAGTGTTCTTAACCTATTCTCATAAAGGGATTCAAGGGGGTTCATTCAGATTCTCAAATTGAATATCTTATTGTATGAGAACTCTAATAGAGGAAAATGATAGTCCCTTTCTCCTTTGAAGTCCATAAAATATGCTCCCAACATGTCCTCCAATTTCTGAATAGTGTGCATAGACAATCCATTAGATTGGGGATGATAGTATATATTAATGTTTAGCTCAGTTTATAGAGATTTTTGGAGAATTTTCTTGAACATATAGATAAATATCAGATCTGAATAAACAATAATCAATAGTGGTACCCCATACAGCCTCACAACTTCTCTAATGTATATCCTCACAATTTATTTGATTGAGAAGTTCTCTGAAATTTCAATGGACTGATCATTCATTATAAGATGATCCACCAAGACTCATAGAGAATTATTTCCTCTTGATGATACTATAATACCAGTGACAAAGTCCATTTTGATGTTTTCCCATTTCCATGAAAGTATTGGTAATGGTTCCATCATCACCTTATATATTTTCTTTTTTCCACCTCCGCTTTTTGACATATAAGACTTCATGATCTTCATTCAATGATCTTCTTCATCATAAAGTTCCACAAAATGTATTCTCAGAGATCTCGATACATTATTGTTCTTTCTAGATGGATAGAGAAAGTTGAACTATGTGTATCATCCAAAAACCCCTTCATTATCTGAGGATTTAATGACACACATTTTTTCCCAAATCTTAAAACTCCATCTTCATTAAAATTTAACTCTGAGGATTTCCCATTTCATATAGTTTCCACATTATTTTGAATTCCCACATCATTTCTCTAAGAATAATTTGACTTTTCCAAAAGCGATGGTTGAAGAACAATTTCTGATATGATGGATTATATTCCATCATTTATGATGACCATGACCATCATTTTCAAATCAATGAGTATTAGATCCATCTAAATTCTCATAAATGATAAAATTTCAAGTTCCTTTCTTCCTATAGAGTCCACCACCTCATTTTCTTTCCCAATATAGTTTTGGATTGAGCATTCATAATCTTTGATCAGCTCTAACCTTCTTCTTTTTCACATTTTTAGCTCTTCATGTGTGAATATACACTTAATGATTTTGTGATCCGTAAATATTTTACACTTCTCCCCAAAGACATAATGCTACCATATTTTCAAAGGGCAGATCACCAAAGCTATATACAGATCATGCATTGGGTAGTTCAGTTCATGAACTTTCAACTACCATGAAGCATAGGTTATGAATTTGTTAGTCTGCATTAAACCTATATCAAAAACCATTTTTTGAGGAATATTTAAATAACAGAAAAATATATCCACTTGTGGGTAGTTTTATTACATGTGTTTTAATGAGAATACATTTCAAATCCTAAAACGACTATTCATGTTATTAATTCCATGAAAACATAAATCCCTTACAAGTTTCCTTAGTAATAGGGTTTTGAAATCATGTGAAATTTATCAGAAATTGACAATAGTACCTAGATAATATAAGGAAACTATAATTATCTATCACAAATTTTTCAATTTTCCATCTTTCAATTGATTTTAGTTTTTAGGGTCCTTTGATATCCAATTTTTTTTTGAAGATAAGAACCATGAATAATGTTTCAATCAATCAGAACTCACATTTTTTTCATAATTCTTATCCTTTCATAAGGTCCTTAGCACAATGATCAGATTATCTTCATTGTCCTCCTTGGTTTTGGAGTGTAATAGAGTATGATCTATAAATACTACCACAAACTTGTCTAGTTAATACATAAATACTAATTCACCATGTCCATCTAAAGAATTAGTGTATTTGTATTGAATTTCTATGAAACCATCATGCATGTACCTTGTACAAATTGCAGTCTTCTGGATATCCTACTTGTTTACCATATATTGTTAATATCTCTATTGTAGATCAACCTTCGAGAAGTATTATTCTCTACATAGTTGATCAAACAAGTCATCAATCAATTCCCGAGGATAATTTTTATTTATCATGATCGTTTTAGGGTCACAATAATCAATGGAATGGTGCATTAACCCATACTTATTCATGATGAAGAGGAATGGTACACCACATGGTGAAGCACATGGGAATAATAAACCCTTTTCTAGACTCTACTGTAGCTATTTATTCATCTCATTATGTTCCAAAATAGTCTATATTTATGGTGTCTTGGGTAATGGTAATTCCCCAGGTATATGTTTGGTATAAAATTCAAACTCTCATCTAGAAGGAAGACAAAGAATTTCCTTGAGAAACACATCAGTGTACTCCCCCACAATGGACATGTCTTTAAGGATAATTAATTCCTTAGACACAATAATTTGACCCAGATATGCTTTATCATAGGGAAAAATATCTGTTCTTGAGATATTGGTTCTTAAAAAAGATTATCCCCCTATTATACATTTACAGAATAGGGGCAATTTATGATAAAGAGATTGGTTTCATTAACATAGTAATTAATGTTGTCTATATATAAGGAAATACAGTTCATGTATAGAATTGCATCAAATTCAACCAAATGGAGTATCAAAAGGTTCTATGGGATGTTCATCCTAATTTTTTTTTATTGGGGGAGTTATATACATGGAATTAAATAATTTCAACAATTTTAATTTCCACTGACATCTTTACTTCCATGATTTGTAGTGGTGTTTGAATAGTTATAATAATAATTTGTGATATGAATGAATGTGTATAATCAGAATAAAAATGTACATTCACTATTCTTGAATTAAAAATTATTTCACCAATCACCACATCATCTTCAGTGTCCACTTCCATAGAAATGATGGGAAAATCTCACACTTGATGCATTAGAAATTTTTGGATATATAAAAAAACCTTAGGTTAGTGTATTGGTTTGAAAAGTTCTCTAGTTCTTGTAGTTGAATCACTGATCAATGCACTAAGGGTTGAACAATTAATTATTTTCCTCTATCACAGTAGTGGGTTTCTTCTATAAGAAATATTTATCTAGGTTCCCTTTTTTTGAAACCGAAATCTTTTCCTCATTCCCCTTAGGAAATTAATGGGATCCTTCATTCTCCATCTCCGAGAAGTGGGCTGTTGAAATTTCATAAAACCATTAAATTTAACCACCAGTCCACCAGAACTGAACTCCACTTTATTCTTCTTATCCCCATGATATCCTTGATATTTTCAAACAACCATTTCAACTTTGTGGGTTCAATAAAAAATTTTCTCATTGCTATCAAAGTCTCAGATCATTAGGAATTTTCATAGACTAGGTTTTATCTCATCAAAAAAGTGGTCAACATTGAAATCAATGGTGATGAAAAATCCAAAGATGTATCATGAAATTCGTTTGAATTTTTCCTTGTATGCCTTTATAGATTCAAAATCCTCTTTTATTTAGGGAAAGGAAATTACTTTCTATTCTATGTCAAATAGTTCGAGGAAAATCTTTATCAAGAAACATTTTATAAAATTTTTTCACCCCATTGTAGTGAACTATTCATTAAACTCGGTAATCTTGATCAATGTACACCACTGATCAACTTCTCCCTATATATAATAATCATCCATTATAACCTTTTCTTACTCAAAAATTGAAGGACGGAGAAGATACTCTAAATAGAGTTGATCCAGTGTTCTCTGATTAAGGGATCAGATAACCCATTGATAGTCATAGGCCTCTTTCACATAAAGGGATTAGTTGTGGATTGTTCTTTATTAGGTGGATTTGGGAACTCCTTCAGATTAGTGTTTCTTGGAAAAACCCATTTCATCTGATAGTGCATTATCACCACATTTTCTATTCATACCCCCATCAGTTTTAGCATCTATTGGATAGTCATCACATTTCATGTCACATTGATTGTTTACCTGATTCCTCATATTTTCAACGACATGATAGATAAAAATGAAATTATTAATGATTAATTTTAAACTATTAAATACATAAAGGGGATTCCAATGAAAATGATGTGGTAACTAATAAGTTCCAATTATTTCCTTAGATTATGAATTTATAGTCTATATCTATGTTATCCATGATCTCTTTCCTAATATATATTCTTATGGTCATTTTTTTGTTCCCTTAATAATTGTTTATAATAAGCATATGAATTTACCAAATCATATACCAGGGGATTTTCAAACTATGTATGCTTCATGTCCTGTTGTTGTGCACCTGTCTCTGATCAATTCTAGTGGAACACTCTGTTTTTTGGGTTTTAACACTATGAATATCTCTTCCAGAGACACATACACTAGTAGTGTCCAGATTGGGATGTATTTTCTTAATAAACAATATACTCTAGACTAAAAAAAATTAAAAATCCTATCACATACTTAGTCTTTTACAAGTTGATTTTCCTTGGAGATTTATAATCATAATCCCAAAAATAAATAATGTTTTTCATTGATAAAAATTATAATCACCTTCCTCTTAATTACACATCAATTATGTATTTATTAAATAAAACTACACACAATAAAAACTATAATATCAATTATTATAGTTTCATTAATAATTACATACATTAAAAAATAACTTAAAACATAAAAAACAACACCTTTACTAAAAACTTCTTTAATATGATCAAAATTAAAACTACATAGGATTACACAGGGACATACACAAGAAAGGGGTGAGCTATAATTACTTATAATGGAATTAACATGGTATAACATGAAAAGGATAATAAATGATATAAATATGAATATTAATGGGGAATAAAATAAGTATGAATCATCAAAATGTGCAATGGGAGATGATATAACATGTTAATCATAATGGCAACATGGTAAATGTAGAGGCAACATAAAACTTTTGATCATAAACATAAGTCAAGGATAACTGCCAAGACATAATGATTAAAAAAGAACTATAAATGAATTAGTTTAAATACCTATCCTAACATGATTTCTGATGAGACTAAATATTTCCCAATTCATTATAGCATTACATAATTCATGATGTAGCCGTCACTTTCATGTCATTATGATGCTTAAGTGCACCACATAGATCATACTAAATGGATTAATTCATCATTATTTGTTATTCCGTGATCAAGGAGTCTTGAAAAAATTCGTTTAAGTCCCAATTAATATAATTTTTCATTTATAAAATTGAACACATTTTAGAAGAAGTGGGTATGGTATTCACTACATAGTTGTTTTGTCATGGAAAATTATGGTAAAATTTATAAAGCATAAAAGTGTCACATAAAAATTAATAAAATGGGTGTATTATAGTGAATGGTTTATATATTAATTTACATATCAAATGTTGAGTAATATGTATATTTAAATACATATCTCCACATAAGTAATTGGATATTAAAGGTACATGATAATTAAAAAACTTGAATATAGAAGAGAAGGTGAGGATCCCTAACTTGAGTGTGTGACTCCAAATGTTTTGGAGGAGATTATTGATAGATTTATGTAACATTTAGGATTACTATAAAGAGGGTTTGGTAAAGTAATGAAATTATCCATGGATTTTTAGTGAATAGAAAATGGGCTTTGGGATGGTTTATATAGGAAATAAGTTGGGATTTTCATTATTATTTTGGTTTTGGGATGTATATAATCAAATAATCATGATCAAAAAACATAAAATAATTTGTATCCATGTTTTATTTGAAATGGGAATTTTTTTTCATTAATTTATAATTTAATGTGACTAAATTAATAAAATAATACCATCTCCTATCTAGAGGTGAGTCATACTCATAAAGAAATGATTTTAAAAGCATAAAATATCTTATAAGATTTGTAAAATTCATAATAGATTTATAAAATAAAAAATAAATTTAAAATCATATTATTTTAGAGTGAAAACATAATTTTTATCATGGATACCTTTTATTTTATTCATTTCATCACTTTGGGGTCATTATGATATTATAATACACATCGTATATTTATACGTTATTTAATTTTTACCTGAAAATTATACCATAATTGAAAGTCCTAAAAAATTCACTGATAGATAATTTCAACATTATGATTCAAATAATAATATTAATTTTATCAAAATCATTTTTTAAATATGTTCATTTTTTACTTTAAAAAGAATAATCTATATTTATTGATAAATTCTCGATTTTTTAACAATAACAATTTTTGTACACTTATAAAATCTTAATTGACTTAATAAAAATTATATGATCATTAATATTTATTAAAAATTATTTTTTAATAATATTATATTTAAATATTACTTCCTTGAAAATTGATTATATCATTAAAATAAATTCCTTAATTGAATTTGAATGTTAACCAGACAAACTATTTGCATTTTACTTTATGAAAAACATCTATAAATTAAAAATAATAGGATGAAAATATATTCATTATTATATAAAAAGGAAAGTAAATACTCTTATTTCTAGGGTCTGGATACAAATCCATTTAATACACCTACAAACTACTTAAGAGTAAGGTGTACAATGTTGTGACTTTAATGTGGTGGTTCAACAAACATGGGTTGTGTCTTCATCTCGGTGAGATAAAACTTCTCTGGTAAATGGTTTCAATCATTTCATGGTTGTTGGATATGAGCTTGTTCTTGGTCATCATAAAAATACAGAGATTCTACCTCTATTGTAATCTCTAATAATGGTCTTCCAAGGGTTTGATCCTACGTGTTGAGTCCATCACTCCCTTTGTGTGTGTCAATTGTATTTGTTAAAACCCTATAATTATACTAATCACGTGATTACTATTAAACATGTATATTATCAACGACAATGATATTTAATTGTGTTTTAAATAGAACATAACAAGGCCAAATACATGAATGTGTCTTCTATAACGATATTACATAACAAAAAATATAAATTAATCATAAAATGGGAATGATTTTTAAAACAATTTGGGTCCTTACACATACATTGATCCTAAATTATATTATTCCATCATCATAGAGGTTTAACTTTGGTGTATTTCTAACATTAATAGGTAGTTCTACATCTCATCTATGTTACTCCTTATTCGTAACTTGGATAAATAGTTAAACACACATTTGAGTAAGATAAGTTATCATCCATTTTTTCAATATTTCATGGAAAATCATCTGAAGGTCCATAAATATTGGGTCTTTTATGATTCTAATCCTGGATATACTAGCACAATATTTTTTTACCCACATTTTATCCACATTGTACTCTTTATCAGGGTGGTAATGTATTGACAATTCATGCTATTTAATAAACTACTAATGTATTATCTTTTTAATTTTATAAAAATTATAGGTGAATATATAATTTAAACTATTATAATATATAAATATTTAAAAAATATCTATGTAAGGATGATCCATCTGTATCTTAAATGAAAATTTTAGCACTACAAACTCCGAGTCATTGGTCTAGTTTTTCGGTTCATAAACCATTAATATACATGGAGAATAAACTATCACCATGTGATTTTGTATAAGAATACTAATCCTTTGTATGGATCATTATAGATCGCAAACCCTTGTCTACTATAGGGTAGTGTGAGTACAAGTGAACTGAACAATGTTCTCTTCCACTACATAGAATTTTATTTAGATTCATCAATACCCAGGAACATAAATCTTTTCCACAATATCCTAGTATGTGAATTATATATATCTTTGAGAAATTATTCATGAAGCATCAATTACAAACATAAAATCCAATAAAACTATAGATCTTAGTCCCATTGGTAGGTTTGAGGAAATGTTTAATGAATTCCCTCTTAGAAGGGTCTACCGACATACCCTCATTGTGCTAATTTGTTCTAATAATGATACATTCAATTACCAAAATTAAAATATTTTGAATTTGTAATATAGTTACTCCATCCTTAGAGTATTTAATAAAGTTCTTAAGTGATCTACATGCTCTTCTTTTTTCATGGGGTATATAACAAAATTTTCTGTAGTGACCCCAAAAAATAGATCAATGTGACCTCTAAAGTATCTATCCATGAAATATATGATCATACCAGGAGAATAGTAACTCCAAATGGAATCAATATAAAATAATAGTCTTCATTTTTCATATGAAAGGGAATCATAGGTACATATTCAATTTTTAGGATCAATTGTTTGTATCCATAAAGAAATTCAATTATTGATAATTATTAATTTTCTCACATTTGATCAACAAAATCATTAATATGGGAAAGAGGACAGTGATTATTTATCACAATATTTTTCAATTCCCGATAATGAATATAGAGTCAAAATGATGAATAGTTATTCTTGATAATAAGAATAGGTGACCACATGTTCAAAGTGGGTGGGTCACATGGCATCAAGAGTGCCTCCTAGTTTTCCAGAGGCTTCCAACTAGCAGTGAGAGTTTGGATGTTGTAATATAGGGATACTATACCCCCATATCAGAGTGGAACAATAGATATAATAGATGGATATGAACAGTATCAGAAGAATATATGAAAAAACTAAAATATAATGAAGCAGAAGAGTAAATAAATAATCACCGAAGCATAAATGACCAATAAAATAATAATAATACAAAATCCATTTAGGAAGTTTCTATACATGGTTTCCTGACATGATGATATAAAAATAGGGAATGTGGGAAAAAATATACAATCATGCTTTACAAAATTAACAAAATGAACAAAATATTCTCCACTATCATCTCGAGCAAATGCTCAATCCTTTTCTCATAAAATACAACTATAGTTAAGAATATCAACAACCTGTAACTAGGACCTTTCCCTTATCAACACATGTAGAAAGAAACTATTCTAGGGTACTTAAGGCATCTTAGGAAGGCTGTGAGATTTAAATATCAGTAGGACCCTGCCAATAGTGTCTGCATGTAATCCAAGAAGTTCTCAAGGAAAGTATGTGTGCATGTAAAAATAATTAATCAATAAGATTAATAAATAAATAAATAGACTTATCAGTCTTTTATAAGACACCTAGATGGTCTAGCTTCATCAGTATGTTTCCAAGAGGAAACAATTAACAATATTTATATCTATTATAATATATATATTTATATTGTATTATTGTATATTTTATCCACCTATATAAACCACCTACGGTTATTCAAAAGTGTTCATATACTTGGAATAATAATTTATAGATGGATTAGACCATAAATTAGACATCCATAATTAGTCTAAATGGGATTATAAGCTCTATAAATAGGTCACATTACCTAAATATCATAGTGAGTGGAAGACTCAAGTCCAGTCACCTGAGATAGTGAGTGTCCCATCATGTGAACACACTAATCATGGGACATGGCTCTTAAATCCTAATGCCAAGCAATGCTAGGGGTGTGATATGTCATACTCAACACCTGATATAAGGTATCATGATTCTCTCATGCCCAACCAAACCCTTAGGATCACATCACAACTTGTTTCATGGAGTATCGTATTTATATATTTGGTATAAGGAATTTACCTCCCATGAATTTCATTTACAAAGACCATATATATAAATAAGGCTATTCAATTCATAATATTCATTTTATGTTATATAAAAAATGATGGGCCTTTACCACACTTCATAAACCATTTCATTTAATACATAGAGTTCATTATAGCAAAGGAAAACTGACATTCATAATCCATTCGATTTGAACCAAATATTTCATCAAAGTGAATAAATCTATCATTCAGAAACCATTACATATAATCAAATTCATTTAATTCCCTTTACATACCATTTCAATTACTAAAGGTCACCGAAAAAAATAGAAGGATCTAAGGTTATCAATGTAACTTCCCTTATTGGAAATTCTAATTAGAGGTTTTTCTAAACACCTATGAGGTGCCCGGGGTTCTATAATCATTCATAAATCAAAGGAAATCCCATTTAAAATACCAAAATAAAGATAATTGGTGTATTGGGAGGTTTATCAACTAGTTATAAGGGGCTATTTCAATGTGGGACAGACATGGGGTGTCCATAAATGTGGTATCAATCCCCTAAACTACTAAATAATGTTCAAAGAACTTGTATCATGATGCAATGATCAATTAGATAAAAATAAATTAATTAAAATGGGAAACTTGTAAATAGACTACGTGTGGCACAATAATGTGGATATAGAACAAATAAACTTCTACAAAAAATGATGAGACTGCCTACCTCATGGTTGTAGATGAATTCTCGCTTGGTATCAAGAATAGATTTGAAACCGCTTGGAAGAAATATAGGACACCATCTAATGCACTAAAAATATAGAAAATTATATTTAACTAAAATTGAATGATGGATTTGAAGACAAATATATTTATAAAGGGAGAAGATTAAATTTTATAACTTGACTAATCCAATGCTTCAAACAGATCTTCAATCAGATATTAAATAGCAATGTTAGCTCAAAACCTCACTTGAGGGAATTGGGAACTCATTGATGAAGAAACAGGAGGCCCCCACTAGAAGAAGAAATGAAAAAGAGGAAATATAATAAACAATTTATGTGAGGGATAAATAGAATATCCCCCTAAAATATTAGGGGTGCATGGTTTAGGAACATGGCTTATAATTCACAAGTCACTGCTATAAAAGGGGAACACTACACGATTTTGCACACGATTTATCTACCAGTGTGAAAACATGAAAAAAGGATCTATCCTGAAACCTAGGTGTACTATATGGATGTGAAACTTAGGTGGAATTATTTCTTATTACTAGTGCAGCCTACAGATATCCTCTAGTTATAATTGCACAGTTTAAGAAAATCAAAGCGGGCAGGGCGATATAGTTTTATTTAGCCATTTGGCCTCGTTTCTTTATACCATTTTAGGGATTCAGGATCTAAAAAATCCCTAGACACAACTATGAAATCATTCACACTATTGGGTATCTTAATTAATTCCATTTAGAGAATTAAAAATGAAAAACTAAAGATCTGTACCTTTTTTAAAAGAGGGGTCATTACAAATTCCCCTCATAAATGAAACTGATACATGAGTTGTACTTCTGAGGTTAACTAGTTACTATGAGAGAATATCTCAGGTTGCTAATCTCTTGTATCATATTCTCCCTCCTAGGTCTCATAATGTAATAAGTCATGCTTCGATAGCACCCATACCAAAGGGAATGACCTACCTAAGAGTGTAATTATGTTTCGATCCAAAATATGAACTAAGAACACCTCAGTAGAAGAATCACCAGCCTATTCAATGTCATAAAGCTGAAACACATGTGACTAGTCTAGGATGTATCTACAAAACTGAGACACATGAAAGAAATCATGGATGGGGTGTTATATCTGAGGAAGATCCACCTGGGAAGCTACTAGTCTGATCTATTTCACATCTCAAAGGGTCCAATAAACCTCATTTAGAGAATACCATAATTATGATACATCTATGGAATGACTTGGGAAAGACTCGCAAGAAAACCCTGTCTCTGAACTAAAATAAAAAGGTTGTCGATGTCTATTTTCATATGACTACTGTCTAGAATGAATTGTCAACATGCACTTTTTGTTCAATTAGACCTACTTTGAAGCCTTCTGCATGAGATTTGTTTCAAGCATAGGTAACCTTAATCACTCTAACGGGCATTGAGGTGAGTATAAATGATTAAAATATTAGGATTCATATGTATCCATCTTGATGTTACCCCGAAAACTGCTATTTTAAAAAAACATAACAAGGGAAATGTTTTTTCTCTCTAGAACCACTGAAGCCAAGGACACATGCATGTAGCATGTCCTCTATCACTAGAATAGTATGATCCATATTTATATTAATCTGTTGATGATTTGTCATGCTCAGAAGAACCTATGTACCTAAGGCCTTCAAGAACCCCTGCTAGAACCCAGACATAAATCAAGCTTCTTTCCTAGAAGTGACTGAATGAGGAGCTCCATGATAACGTACAACCTCCATGACGTACAACCTTCCTAGAACAACTACTGGGAAGTTATCTTTCACATGTAATAAGTGTGTGACATTTTTAAAATGATCAATGGAAACCAAAACTATATCGTTTCATCGAGTTGATCTTTGTAGACCAGTCACGAAATCCATCGAAACATTGCCCCATTTTCACTCAGGAATTTACAAAGGCTATAACATCCATGAAAATTTTAATGTTCCTTATTCACTTGCAGATAAATGGAACAACAAAAAATGAAAAAAATACCCCATTTTATATTAGGCCACCAGCACTATCATCGTAAATCTAGACTTCTTTCTGTGACACTAGGGTGAACCACCCAGGACAAGGCATGAAATTTATACATTAGTTTCACTATGATGGCTATTGGGACCTATACATGCACATGAAAAAATAAGGTATCATCCCCATCTGTGGTCCGACCTGAAGTTGTATCATACTTTGATATTCTTTCCTATAGTAAAAGGCCTTTGAGTTTAGATATTTACCTCATTCTTACCCCCTTAAGTAGACTAAAAGTCACTGAAAAGTCTAAGAGGATAGTCTAACCATGATACTTATGATCCTCAATGTGAATCTAAAGGAATAAATACATATGATCCCACTCACCAATGGATTCTTGAACATCCTTTGTATATGTATTCTGGCTCATAGCATCATCCATATAATTTCCTTTACCATGAATGTAGGTATGCTCAAAATCAAATGATTGTAGGTACTAAAACCCATATGTGCTGCCTGAGATTCAGATCCTTCTATGTAAAGATGAACATTAGGATATTGTTATTATTATTTACCAAAAAATATCTCCATGTAGATAATTTCTCTAAAAAATTATGGCTTCCAAAACAACAGCATGCTCGAGTTTGTGCATTGGGATATTCTACTCGTGAGGCCTTAACTGATGAGACCTGTATGCAACAACTCACTCATCTTTCATAATAACAGCTCCAAGACTGATACATAATGCATAATAGTATAAAATGTAGCTCTTACATAGCTCTATATGAATCAATATAGTCATCTAAGTCAAAATACTCTTCCTACCCTGAAGGGATACTTGATAGGCTTCAGACTATATTAAATTCAAACCCATCTTTGTTAAGCCCCTCGGTGGTGTTTCAAGGAATGAGAAATCCTGGATGAATCCTATATTATAGTAGGCTTGCACAAAGAAACTCTTATTTTCAATGATGTTCTTGGGATAGTCTTAGGAAACTACAACTCTCACTTTCTCTTGGTCTTTTGAGACTCCTATTTTTGAGATAATGTGACCCAGGGGGTGAACATTTTCAATACAAATGTGAAATTTACTAAACATTTTATAGAGTTGATTATCTCATATTTTATTTGGTAGGACCACAAGATGATTATTTTTCTCTAGTCTGTAGAGTGAATACATCATGATATAATCAAAAACAACCATAAATGAATCCATATATTGATGGAATACTTGATTAACTAGATCCATAAAGGCTATAGGTGCGTTAATAAGTTTGAATAGCATAATCGGTTACTTGTATGGACCGTGAACACTCCTAACGTCCTTGAGAGGTATGTCAGAGGACCTGACACACACATGATAATATAACTACCTCAAATATATCTTTTTGAAAATTTTCTCTCCATGGAAATAATCAAAGCAGTCTTCTATTATAGGTATTGGATACCAATTCTATACTCTGAGATGGTTCAAATGACAATAATCTACACAATTCCTAACTGTACCATTTGAATTCATGGAAGAAGGAACCAGTGAATCCCAAGGGGATGTTATGAGGCTTATAAATTATTTTTCCTCAGATCCTATAATTATTTCTAAAGCTCCAGAAACTCAATCTGTACCATCCTTTAATGAGAAATGGTCACTAGTGATACTCCTGGAATTGACTTAGTAGTGAATTCTACCTCTTGCACCAGAGGTATACCATAGAAGTATTTAAGAAGTATGTCCACAAAAAACTCTAAAACATGAGGAAAACCACATTTTCTAACACCTAATCATCCAATAAAATACCGTAAAAATATGTTTTAAAACATCCCATTATCTATTACTTGGGTCCTGATCTAGTCGCACAGACATCCCATTCTCTCTTATGCATGTTCCAAACAACCTCTAGTGATGTGAACATCACCCTCCAATGATATTATCCAATAAGGGATCAATAGAAAACTAATAAGTCCATCAAAATGATTACATCAAACTTCTCCATGTTAAGGACAAAAGGATTCCACACGAAGATATACCGTCTTACCACTAGGGTTCAGTCCATACAGTGGTGAAAACCGTTTGATCGAATACCTAATTGGGTATCTAGCAGCATAATTATATGAAAGTGTTCCATCTATTGGACAAAATTACTACAATACTCTCAGATATAAATGAATGTGACATGACTATGTCACATAAAGATGACACTAAAGTGTAGGATACTAAAATATTATCATGTATTATAGAAGATCTAACTATTTTCTCCTCTAACATAGTATAAACTACATGTAATTGGATTTTAATGTGGCTCTAAGTGCCTAATTGATTTCCCTGATTAAAGCCACTCTACTAGCACTGTGAAAAATAACTCTGACTACTTCTCCCTGACTTCCAACTAGGCTCTATTAGTCAGTGGTACTCGAGTTAGATTTCGGACATGATCCATTTGGCCCAACCCCTAATCGAGGAGTTGGAGTTGATCCCTACTCTCTAGTAACTAAAGGGAATTTCCTAGAGAAGTTCTTCATATGTCTCATCCCACTATAGAATCTTCAATATACTAGAGCATCATATAAAAAAGTCTTCATGTGTCCCAAATTCCACATTGGTGATAAATAAGAAATATGTTTACATGAGGAGCATGACTGCTACTACCTCCATGTGCAATGTCAAAATGTCTCTTTCACCTTGAAGAATTTCCGCTACTAGATCTAGCTAAAAAAACTCCATAACTCAAACCACCATCCTCCAAAAAATTATACTATATACTAAGGGTATGGTTGACAATTTCAAAAAATTTAGTCATCCTGAACATGTTGGTCTAAGATCAAATGGTGTATACCAGCCAATCCCTAAATCACCTGACACATATAAGGTCATCACCAGCTTGGGTAAGAGTGAACTACTATATCTAATTGAAAAAAGAATATTATTCCCTAACTAACATACTACCCATATGAAGGATCATATATTATCTAGATCTATCATACCTCAATGTCTTCAGAAAGAAGTAACCATCGAAGATGGTCTGAAATTCAGCCTAGACCATATCACAATGCTGATATTTGTGGGTGAAAACATCTCACCACCTCCTCTCTGAATCACATAGTATATACATATATAATTTGACCCACTACATAAGAGGAATCTCTAGATGCTCAAATATATATTATATGGCCTTGAGACATGTCTCGGTTGCATGAGGTCCCTCCATCCCCCAAAATGGTGTGAGGATATTGTTTCTACAAAAATTAAGAGTTCAACTCTTCCATGCTCAGGTCATGTAAAAAACCCATTGCATAAACTCTAACATACATATGAAAGCCTCCCAAAACTAAGAGTCAATACTCGTATCTATAATTTCATGTGGATTCATTGGTGGAACCGCTGTAGGAACCAATTGAGGCTCATGCCCCACCACCTGATGTATGTGATAATCACTAAATTTAGGGTTTGTGATGAGAGGACATCATGGAGACATAATAATAAAATTCCAAATGAATTCCTTAGAATATATTTAATAACTAATGATATTTTAGAAGCAAAACTAGGACAGGAAAAAATTACTCTATATAAAAATGATCACCCCTATCTTTCTACTCAAAATGTTGAGTCTATATGATAGAAAGTGACAAAAATAATCCTTCAGGATGTAAGAGACTCCTATCTGGCTACTACCATGGTCGAGTTCAGGTATAGGTATTAGTTTCATATGTATAAGAGATCCAATTTCACTTTAAGAGTCATTATAATTTTGAATTCTTTCTTATTCGATAATATAAGTTACTTTAAATGAAATAATTATGTGTATTTCCATTTCTAATCCATAATGACCCTTAATAATTATGAAATAAAATATGGAACCCACTTAACCCACACCATAACACGTTCCAGCCTATATAACCAATGGTCTATGGATCAATGTTATAAAATTGATTAAATTTGTTGGCATATTTTTCCTATCCTATAAAAAACTGTTATGTTATGGCATGCACGTTATGTATCAATTATTTTTTCCTATCCCTTCAATATGTTTAATCACAATTTAATCTATATTAAAGTCACTATCAACATGAAACATGAAAAGGCACACTGAAATTAAAAATAGAATGAAAAAACATAGAATATTATTCCTATTGTGCCTATATTGATGCATGAAATGAACGACCCTAATATCATTGGTCCTATGAAAAATAAATCACATTTCAATAATACCAATACTGATAACATCATAAGACATCATTGTCATACAATGATGAATTAATATCGACAATAAATTGAAGAATAAATTATTGTGATTAAATATCCTAGTCAACTTGGGTTTACCATGTACATGATTCAAATATCTCTAGGAATACTCTCATTTTCAAATTACATCAAATTTTAGTATCCCATAAGATTCCAAAATTGAATAAAAAGGAAAATCCCTTTGATACCAATTCGTAAGGTCCTGACCTAGGATCCACTGAACATATTCCCTTAGTTGGTGGGTCACAGAACCTCAAGAACACATTCCTTTATAGAAAAGGATTCCAACTAGAATCGAAGGTGTGGATGTGGTACTTTGGGCTGACTATTACCTATTTTTAGAGTGGCACAATGTATACAACAGATAGATATAAATAGAATCAGATTCATCTATGAAAATACTGAAAGATAAAGCAACATAAGTATAAACAAACAAGTGTGGAACCCAAAATTGTTAAAAAATTGATAATAATACAAAATACACAGAGGTAGATCTAAAACATGAATTCATGACATGCTGATATACAAAAAATGAATAAGGATACAAACATAAAATCATGTTTTAAAAACTGCAATAAAAACCTGCTCCACTAGCACCTCAAGCGTATTCTCGATCCTCTTCTCCAAATATCTAACTACAGTTAATCATATCAACAATCTATAACCAGGACCTTTATATTATAAATACATTTAGATAAATAATACTCTTATCTACCAAAGGTAGTCCGAGTATGGTGTGATATAAAAATCATATTTGGCCACCACCAACTGTGTCTATGCATAATCCAATAAGTTCTCCTAGATAATAAGTGTCTATGTAATAATAATTAATCAATAAGTTGAATAATGTATGTGACGGCGTAAGTGGAAATATAACTATAATGATAATTTCTGGCTAGACCAAGTCATAACTCAAACATCCAAAACTAGTCTAAACAATCCCATAATATCATGAAATAGTGAACATTCCCTAAATATCATGATGAGTGGTAGATGCCAAGCCCATCACCCGAGATGGTGATTGTTCCATCATTTCAACACTCTAACCATGGGACATGGTGCTTAAAGCCTATTTCCCAACCAGTGTCAGTGGTCCCATATGTCATACTCAACACCCAATAAATGGTATCTAGATTGTTTCATTCTCAATCAATCCCTTTACGTTATATCACAACCTATATCAATTTCTATCATATGTATATATTTAGAAGGAGACATTTACCTTACATCAATCTAATCCACCATGCCAATATATATAAATAAGGCTATTCAAATCATAATGTTCATTTAATGATTCATAAACAATGACGTGGCCTTTTCACCCTTTACAAATAATTTAATTTAACACATAAATTCCATTATAAGAATGATAAACCAATATGAATAATCCATTCCATTTATAGAAATTAATTCATTAATAATAAGACATCCATCATGCATAAACCATCTCGAATATTCAAATCCATTTAAATCCCATACATAGAAATTTCAATTTAAAAATATGAGAGAGAAAAATAAAGGCTCTGAGGTTATCCAGTAAATATACTACATAGACAATTTCAATTATACGTTGATCCAAATGAATATGAGGAACCGCAGGTTCTATAATAATTCATACATATAGGAAAAAAATAATTTTACATCCAATATGAAAGTTAAATGACATTTCATGAAATTTATCAATTATTTATAAGGGCCCATTTCAATGTGGTACAACCATGGGTGTCCATAAGTTTGGTATCCAAACACTAAAATTCTAAATTTGTTCAAAGGACATGTATCATGGGGCATTGAGATATTTTATATTATGTTCTAAATTAAATGGGGATGCACAGAATATACCAATGTGTGGCACAAAAATATGACTACCAAACAAAAATTTTTTCAAGAAAATGACGAGACAAAATACCTTGAGATCATAATTGACTCCTCAAGTGATACCCACTTTAGATTTGAAGCAGGTTAGATGAAATCAATGAAATTATCCAATGAATTGATAATAGAGAAAAAATGGCAATTAGATAGAGTAATGGATTCAAAAGAAATATTAGAAAGGAACTGTTATGATTATAGAGCATATTAATATAGATCCATTTCTTTAGATAGATCGTGAATCGAACTTCAGATCTAAAAGTTAGTTCAAATCCTAACTTGAGGGATTTGACAGCTCATGGGTAAAGAAATATGAGACCACCACTAGAAGAATAAAGAGAAAATATGAAATAGGTCAAAATAGTTATATGGTGGAAAAAAATATTTTTCCCCTAAAAAATAAAGGGCTCATGTTTTAGGTGCATGGTTTGCAAAATGTGTGAAAACCATGTGCTTATCACTACTACAAGGTGTCCGCCCATCATGATTTGGCACACAATTTATCTAAACATGTGAAACCATGAAAAGGATCTCTATCATGAATCCTAGTAGCACTACATGGACATGCATCTCATGTCCCATTAATTCATATAGAATGTGTGGAATTCATGTCTACACTTCCTCTATTCTAATGGGTTCAACCAAACTATGTGGGTTGGGAGGCACTATTTTTTATAATAGTACGACCCAGTTTTTCATTCCCATTTCAAGGATCTGAGCTTCTAACGAGCCCCATAAAAACTTGTGAGCTCCATCACTTTATTATGTATCATTATTATGTCAATTTAATGAATTTTAATTGAAAATGTAATGATACATACCTTTATCAAAATGTGATTTGTTATGTATTTGATTCCCTATGTACTTAAATAATTAAAAATATCTTAACTTTTTTTTTAAATTTTAATCTCATGATATCCATATCTTGTTCTTTTGATTCTTACTTTACCTTTACCTTTTGGGTTCTTTGACTTAATTTTGGATTTCCTTGAGACATGTTACATATTGTGTACCATGTTTATTTTTGAAGTATAACAACTTCCACATTGATTTATCATATAATGATTATTTTTTAATTTAGGATATTCAATATTTCACTCAATCTTTAATATTTAACAGGGGTTTGATTCAAGAGTTATAAAATTCATAAGTGATTCATCTCTAAATTTTCTTTATTTGAAGAATATTATTAATTAGGTATCTATATTCTTTCATATGGTGTATATATAAATTTTTTTGACATATTTTATATTTTTCAACAATTCGTTAATTATATTGAGTGTCCTATTTCTTGTCCATTCTTTTGAATATTTTTTAATCTATGTAAATTTACATGGACATTTCGTATGTTAAACATGATATTTTTCTTTTTTAAATATCCACCTTATTTCTATAAATGTATTATGTCCATTTTATCCGATTTATTTACAAGGAAAGTGTTATTGTAATATATGTTTGACAACTCAATATAGATGTTTATTGATTCCTAAAGAATGTTGATTATATATTATATTTAAATTCATATATTTTGAATGGTGAAAGTATTCAACTTAATTATATGATGGTTGTGGTAAGATATTAAATAACCCCTCGATGAATTGTTTTTTGTGTGATAAATGATTTGGTTTTTTGGGTATGATTACCCAATAAAAGCAAATTGTGTTTTTTTTGTGACATTTATGATAAGAATTATTTCTTAGATATAACCTTGAGTATAATAATGATATATTGGTTGATGACATGATTGTAAAGATCAAGATGTTCTACATTATACAATCCATCACAAATAATTCATTTATTTTTTATCCACATGATTGTTTATGTCATTATTTCTTCCATAGATGTATTTCAAGATCATGTGTTCTATTATATGGTATTATATAATTCTTATTTATTCATGCCATATTAATTTCCCCCTAATATAATCTGATATATTTTTACCCTTACTGATAATTTGAGCTCACTATACTTATGTTAATATTTTTATAGGTTTTGAAAAAAAATTATTAGACATGATATTCATATAAATTATCTTGGGTGGATAATTCTTTATGTGATGTTAAAGACTTATTATTGATTATATAGTAAATTTAATTATGAAAATATCCATTTTATGTAAATTACATCACCTTTTTTAGTTAATTGTTTTTCCTAACACAATATCTGTAAACCTAAATGTTCCTCCGAATATATGTTTCTCAATATTTTTTAGTGATATTATAATAATTTTAAAGAAGACAAACCATTTATCCTAGATATTATGATTACATTATGTCATTAGTACTAGATAATCATAATCAAATCCCAAAGTACTGGGCAATTCAGTAGTCTGAATATACTAGTTGCATACTTGATCATCACATTAAATTTTAATAACGTAAAAAATGTTTTTTCTTTGAGAATTTTATTATTCTAATAATTATATAACTATATAAATGTCACAAAAAACACATAGATATCTTCTGGAAAATATAATAGAATATCTGAGTATGCTATGATGCTCATTAATGGTATGGATATAGTGGAAGCTACCAGGAATAAATTATCTATAATCAATATATAATGTTAAATAATTAAAAAAAATTCCACATAATCAATAACTTTATCATTCATAGTAATATTACATTAAAAAACAATGATCAAATAATTCCATATTCATAATCACATGGTATGCAAACATTACCATGGATTTTATAATTAATTAAATAATCCCATGGAAAATAAATAACTAATATTATAATAAAGGAATGAATAATTCATAACAATGTAACCACATCCTTAAGACCCTATGCTAATAATTTTATATAAAATGTAAAGGACTTAGACAAAAATCCCAACCTAGTTCATCTTATGAAATATATTGATTCATCGAGGGGCTATAGGAGGCCCCACAAATCACTTTTTAAGTTCAGTTAACTCTTCATATGAAATGGGTGAATCATATTCAATATATAAATTCATTTTGAAAAACTAGATAATGAAATATTAGCAATTACATGAATCAATTAACATAATCATAAACCTTCTAGAGTTATATGAATAGTATCAAACAGGTATATCCCCCATTAAACAGATCATAAACCATTAAAATAAATAATAATGATGGAATTATTTGAGCGTACATTATATGGGGATTAAGTGTAATAAGGATTGTTTCTTTTTATAAAAATAAATTCCATAACGAGGCCACTAAATATATTCTTGAGGTAAATAACCATTCAACTCTGAAAATAATTTTGTAAAACTAGAAACTGGAATATTATTTTTTAAATAAATTTCATTGAAAATACTTATTAAAACATATAAATGAAATATTAAATAATTTAGTGGTCATAATTTTGGTAAATTTTATAAATTACATATAACTAAAAAAAATTCAATTAACATTTCTATTTGAAAAGTCAAAAAGTACAATGTTTTTTTTTTGGAAAATCATAAGAATATTTCTTTTATATATTTTTAAATCCAATAATTAGAAAAATTTATTTTATAAATATTTTGGGGAATTCTTGAAGAAAATTAACACTTTTTTTAGAAAACACGTATATCTAAGAAAATGTATTTTTAACCAGAGAGAAATAATTCCATCTTTTCTTGAAAACATTTTCTCAATTAGTTAATGTGCCAAATAGATGAAAAGGGTACCATTAGATGATTTTTTCTGAATTAACAAAGGAGAATAAAATTTATTTGGTCTAAAATAACAATATCTAACAATCCACCTGGGGAGTCTTATACATAAAAAATCATGAAAAATGATGTGACTTTAAAGATAAACACATACAAAATCGATAACTTTTGAATCATTAGCCCCATGGAAGAAACCAAGTCTAATGAAAAAATTAATCCCATTTAGATAAATATATTGATTTTATAACATATAATTGGGGATGTTTATATACCACTCAAAATAAATAAGTTGTGAATATGGACTAACTATCACGAAATTAACAATGAGATGAGAAAACCCTCACCCAAGGTCTGATTTCCTTCTTATATGTACGTACCTCATGTTTATCAAATACAGGTTCACTATAAATCTATTATATAACCATAATCATATATTTAATAAAATATATGATTTAATTATATTCAATTCTTCCCTTTTTATTAATAATTCCATGTGAAAATCAGGTTCCGCGTTAAAAGGGATTTGTTTTTCATGTATGTTTTGATATAGTACTTTTGATCACTTTACAATGATTATGGATACATAATATTCAGAAAGTAAAAAATGATATAAATATAATAAATTTTCATTTTATATTTATTTTGAGTAATCCATAATGATTATTCTTGAAAATTAATTACACTATTCATTGAGACGGTAGGTCACACATACACATGAACATTGGCTCCATTTTATTGAATGAAAGAAACAGAGATAAATAAATATTAATTCACCATTTGAAAATAAATTTTAATATATATATATAATTTATATTAATCAAATACATACTTTTTATAATCTACGTAAAAACAAAATGAAAAACATAACATTGCTACGTGGAGGTGGTAGTACACCCATAGTCACATGTGAAATTTTTCCCCAATGGATTGGAAGAGTAGTATTTAGATTTTATATTATATTTCTTGATGCATGGTTAGTTAATAAATATATCTTATATTTCATTAAATATATTCTTTCTCTCTTCAATATAATGGTTATATTCAAAATGAATCACTTTGGTTTGGGAGGTTATGGTCTTCCAAACACATGATCAATAGTTTCATTCTCTATTTGATGGATGTGGATATTTATTATAAGGCCGCACACTTAAACATTACAAAATCTTGAGTTATTTAAATAATTTTACATTTTTTTCCTAAACATTATCCATTTTTCCTATAATGTAAAATATTTAATGTAATGTGTGATCTATTTTTATAGAAATATTCAAGAATTTTAACATGAATTATTTCAATCCTATAATCCCCCTTAAATCCTATGAAAACAATAAAAATAGGGGATACGAATAAAAATCTCAATAAGGGATAAAAAAGAAACCATTAGTTCTTTGTCAAATATTTAAACTCATGAAAATACATACATCAAAAAATAAAATTTTACCCAAAGTGGGAAATATATTTATTTAATAAGTATCATTTACTTTATCTTTTTAAAACATACAATTTTTACAAAATATAATTAGAAACATCAAATATTCATGTTGGTACCTTGGGAATTCACCGCATTAAATCATTTCAAAAACCTTCTAGATCCCTTACAGAATGGAATATCTATGAGGAAAACTTCTAATATAATTCTTCGGAGAATATAACCATTATCGAATGCATTGGAGAGCTATCAATGAACACTCATCATTTATGTTATAATTCTCTCAAATTATGATATCTTGGTGCACCCATCATTAATAATGTCAAATAACCAAAACATTTAATATAACATTACATAATTTGAGAACTATTTTAAACTCATATAAAAAACACTTTCAAATATTTAACAAACCATTTAAAAAATTATTTTTAATAAAAAAATTTCTTTTGTTTTGAAAAACAATTTTCAATACCAAAATAGCCCAAATAATAGAGAATGTATTTCATTTAATGGAATTTTATATAATTCAAAGGATGAAAAATATATAATAGTCTCTATAATGGTGAAAAATTCATTGTCTCTATGTATGTTAATTACAAGAAACCACTTTTTATCATTTGTGAAAAAATCACATACAAAACACAAAAAACAACACCATTTTAAAAAATTGAATGGAATTAAAAAAAGAAACAAAATTTCCTTTACATCTCTTTTATATTCAAATAAATAAATATGTAAAATAATATTATGAATATTTTAATGAAGGAATTATATCATTAAACATTAAAAGATTAACATACCAATTAGAACATTTAAATCAAAAGAACCATGAAAGAAAAAAAATTAAAAAATTATATAACATTATGATAGATAAATTATGAACATAGAATGTATAATGGAATTTATATATATATCTTATAAAATAATAATGGCTCATATCATTATGAAATGTCTTAGTCAATGGAGATTGAGGTGAAATCCCTTACCATGTGTCGGACTTGTTACATGGGTCTTTATAATCCAGATTAATAAAACTGTGTTAATTATATACTTTATAGAGATACATTTTTTATTTTATAATTACTTTTATTTCAAATATTATAATTTTTTAAACAACTGTATAAAAAATTAAGTTTACATCGAGTATTTTGAACATATTCGGTTTATCGGTCAAAAATAACATTGATCGGTCAGCTATAGTTAAAGGGGTCACTCTGATAACATATCAAAAGTAATAATAATGAAATAATTTTCATATTTATACATAAACTATACTTTTAGATACAATCATAAAATTTTGTTAGGAAAAACGAACCAATGTTACAAACATGGAGTTGGTAGGCCATACATACACATGATCAACGTTCAAAATTTTCAATGATCATTATGGAAGGAAAGAAAGTAAAATTAATCATTAAAAATTTATAATTTTACCATATAGAGAATATTATTTTTTATTATATAATTATATATATAAAATTATTGCAATGTAAAACAAATCACATCGCATCTAGGAGGCGGTATTCCACACCTCTATGAATGATGTTATTACTTTTTCAGTGTGTGAATTTTTTTAAATAAAATTATATATTATATTTATAATAATGTTATTACATCATGAATATTTTATTGATTTAATTTTTTTATCATATGTTTTTTGATACTAATTCTTAATACGTTACATGTAGTGTGTGGACGTATCACTTCGCTTAGATGAGGCTATAGTCCAGACTTCTGCAAACGATGTTATTGTATTTACACAAAATTGAAAGTTTATGGGTATGTGTTATATAGAGACAAAATAAGAATAATGAAATTATATATATATTATATATATTATATAAAAACATTTTTTCAATCAGAATTCAAAACCATGACATGAGGTAAAGGAAAAATGAACAACGTTATTTTTCAAGGTTGTAGTTTGTAGTACACGTAAATTGTAGGATCGGTACACATTAGATAGAAGTGTATATAAATTTAGGTATAAAAGTATTAATAAAAACATATAATTATATTTAGGATACTGGTGTTATTATATAAGAATGTAATGCGAATATTTTATTGGGTGGAGAATTAAAATAAAACTAAAGAGCTTGAGGAAGGATATTCCCTCTTCTCTAGTTAACTCTTTTTAGTCTGCACCAAAGGGATTCCTTGGATAGATTAATTATAATGTTAAGGATTATAGGAATTGGGGAGGTATTTTTAGGATCTATTTGGGTATCAAATTTCAGATTCAATGTGGATTTATAGCTTTGAGTAAGTGGGATGTGTGATTACCTTTTGTAGTAGAGGAGAATTGAAATTATTGTTATTTTTTGGAAATAGATTTCCTCAAAAGTTTTTACTATTAAAAGTGAATCCAATAGTAGATAAAGGTAAAAAATTGATGGATAGGGTACAAATATAACATTAAAATTACTTTTTAAATAGTTTCAATTCATTTTATATATTAATTTTACAGTTTAGTTCCTTGTCAAACTAATTTTCTTTTTAATTGATGTAATTATTTTTTATTAATTTCACTAATGATTTTTTTAAAAGATAATTTGATGTTATTATAAAATATATAAATTTCTATTATTTAAAATATAGAATCCATTTTTACAAATTCCAAAGTATATGTGGCAGGAATTAATTTAAAATTAATCCCACAGACATAATGACATAACATGTTTTTAAATTTAAAATGTTCAAAATTTTCAAATTTTTTATTTGTAAATTCAGTGAGAAATGGTTTACAATGACCTAAATTAGTTTAAATGATATATTTTTTTTATCTAATTATACTTTAAAACCATAAAAAATTAATTTAACTATATAAATAAATTATATGAAAAAGAAATTTTGAACTAGAATTGTGTTTTATTCACTATTTATCAAAAAATGAAACTTCATAGAAAAATACCAAAAAATATCCCAAACCTAATTTTGATATTTCTCATTAAAAAATTAAGTTTTGTTTCTATATAATGATTTAAAAATTTAAAAATTTATAATTATGATTTGTTCACCCTTAAAAGGTTGTAAATTCTCTTTTAAAAAATATAGACATTTTTATTGGTAAAATTGTTTTCGTTATTGTTTTAAGAATGTATTTCATATTGGATGAATATAAAAACATTTAATGAAAATTTTTAAACATAATATTGTTTCCTAAATATTACTACCATAAAATGAATAGGTGATAAGTACCACATAAAATAATAATATTAATAATATATTATTTTTTGGTATAACTCAGTCTTGCGTGAAATGTAATATTTCATAGAAACTCATTGTTTTGTGTTTGATATGATATCGTAAATAAAACCCCTTTTAAGTGAAAATGAATATTTATTTCATAAATACTAATAAATATTAAATTTGTTTATTCTATCATTACCTAGGATCTCAGATCTTACCATCTTTTGGAAATTATGTCCTCGCAATATTGTTCTCATATCAAATAAGTGGGAGATATTTTTTCTACATTGAATTTTCAGATTCCTATGTTTCTCTTTCAAACATATGGTTTTTTCATAAAACCATAACATAATTGTAAACCTTACTCTGCAACACTTTCTCTCAATGGTCAAAAACCTAAATACGTTGTTCAAAATAAAAAATATTCTCTTTCACCTCAACTACTTCAAGAAAGAAAATTTGGGATGAATCCAGTAAATACATTCTTAACATTGAAACATGACATAAATTATTTTACTAGGAAAAAAATTATAGGTAAATTCACTTAGTAGGAAATTGGTTGAATCTTCTAGAGGATTTTATATGGTCCAATGAACAATGGAATTAACATCCCCTACTTACCAAAACATATCACAATTTTTAATGGATATATTTTTAGAAAGATATGATCAGATTATGGAAAATAAAGATCCTTCCTCTTGTAAAATACATAATTTGTTTTCATACTATGAGATTACCTCATGTTCCAATGAATCAGTTAAACTTTATCTACCACTTCCTTGACCAATTCCGGCCTAATCAACTTCCTTTCTCCTACATCATCCCCAAAAGATAGTTATTGACAACAATTTCTATATAAGGACTCAAATGGTACCATAAATATATTGGAATTAAATTTGTTATTATAATAAAACTCAAAAAAAAAACAATATTTCGATACAAAATTCGCTGGTAATCCATTGAGTAATAACGAATATTATCTTACAAGGTTTGAATTTTCTGCTTAGACTATCCATCAAATTTTGGATAAAAGACATGTGATGAAACATAAATCAACACCCAACAACTTATAATGTCCTTTCCAAAAATTGGATGTGAACCTGAGATCAGAGTTTGATAAAATAGAGAGAGGCACTCCATGTTACCTGATAATGTCATTTATATATAGTCTAGAAGTATTATTAAGATACTTGTATCTCTTATTGGAAGAAAAAGTTCCAATTTAGTTAATTGATCACTAATAATCCAAGTAACATTTTTAACTTGAAATGTTTTTGTAAATAAAAACATGAAATCCATTGATATATACTTCTATTTCCAATTTGTCACTAGAAACAGTTGAATCACCCCTTCGTTAACTATATTTCTACTTTAACCTTCTTACAAGTCAAACCCTTCATGGTTAATTAGGAAATATATCATTAAATTACATACCACTTATAATACTTCCAATGGTCTCTGTACATCTTATTGATTCCTGGATGAACAAAAAATGGATAACTATGAGATCCAGTCAACAATTCCATCCTCAATTATGAATAAAAAGGTAAAAAAATATTATTTCTATAAATAGTAAAACACAATATTGCACAATATTAAAATTAGTCTACTTTCCATTCTTAACAAATTATACCTTTTCTTGTGAATACAAATCCTCCATTCGATCCCTATTAATTCATTCTGACAATGTCGACTACACTAAAACTAGAGACAATAATAGAAGATATATTTGCATCCACAACTTCTAGGACAAAATTCATCAAATCATTGATCAAAGGGTCATATTATAAATGTTACATGGTTAATGTATAATTATATTTTCAATTAAAAGCATCAACCACCTAGTTTTCATTTCATAGATGATAATGAATCATGAAATAATAATCCTTTATTAGTTTCAACCATTTTTTCTATATTATGTTCATTTTTTTATAATTTAATATTTACTTTAATGTTTTATAATCCGAATATAATTCATAGTATACTATATAAATAAGATTCCTTTAAATTTTTAATGAGAATATAATATCATCTAATTCAAAAACATGTGTAGGATAATTTAACCCATGTGGTTTTAAATAATGCGAAGCATATGAAATTACCTAATTATAATTCATTAAGAAAAACCAAGTCCTTTCAATAAAACGTCACTATAGATAACAAATTCACTATTTATAGATGGAAAGGATTATATAGGATCATTCACTGTTATTTTATTTAGTTTATGAAATCAACCATCACATTATTTTTTCGAGATGAACATAACTCTTACTCAAGTTAACATAGTCAGTTGGATAGAAAACCGAGAAATGTTTTTAATAAACCACTAGTAGTAACCCGCAAATCCAATAACACAATGAATCTTAGTGATATTTGTGGATCTTTTCACCTCTTCCACAACATCCATTTTAGATGAATAAAATTTATTCTATCATTATAATCTAGGTGACCAATAAATAAAATTTTTTAAAATAAAAATTCACACTAGGTAAATTTTGTTAGGGTTGGTGTCCTGAGAACCAACTGTTTTGTACTTTTATTACATGAATACACACTTCTTTTATATTGTTCATTGTTCTGTATGACTATAAAATAATAATGTTAGGGAATATTTGTTGCATTAATAAGGTCATGGAAGATCCCTACAACGATGATAAACTTCAAATGCTCTAACAATATTCTTAAATAAAGTTCGACAGTTGAATGACATACTATGATAGGATACATAGTATACAGACCGTTATGTACGAGTACTCTTAAGAAGACGAGGCTCTCTCTCATGGAGTTCGCACTTGGTAATCTCCAAGATGGGAGATTATGAGAATAGTCCTGTCAGTAGTAATTTTGTATGTCTTGGTTTCATCAGACATTACTATCTATGAGCATGTGTAATAGTCCTTAGACTGGAAGATTGTCAATAACTCAGGTCATGACTCGCACACTTAGATCTGCTGACGAAACCTGTCACGAAGACAGTTGGTGAGGAGTAGGGTACGTTGGGTGCGTCATGAATTACATGTTGTTAATGGATAATTAGAGGAAGGATTTTCCATTACAATTTTATGGAAGAAGATATCTCGTACTCTTTGATTTAAATAGAACTATCGAACAAATTCCATGGCCATGGTGTCACGATGAGTTTATTCTTGAATGTCCAAAAATGGTTGATCAAGCATATAGGTTTATGACACTTCCATGAAACCTGCTTGATGAGATATTGAGACGAAGGGATTAAATTACACGGTAAGAGTTCATATGAGGTGACAAACTGTAACACCCCAAGCTTTCTCAGTACACTTCTCTTTGAATAATACAACAGTGTGTGTTGTACACAACTTCGAGTTCTAACACACCACAACCAATCAAAATAGCCGTTATGAATAGTAATACCCACTTTTGAAATTTTATAAATTTTTTCATTCAAAATGGACATCATTTTTGGATTCAGAATATCGAAATTATATTAGGGTAAATTTTTGTTATTTTTTATAAAACATTCAATTTTTGATGAATAGTGAAAAATACAAAACATTAATTAAAAACAAGTTTTTTAATCCAAATAATTTATAGTAATAAATTATACTATTGAGTGGTTTTAAAGTATAATTAGAATATATTTTTACTATTTAATCCAATTTTGGTCATTGGACGTAATTTCACATTTAAACTAGACATAAACAAGTGTCAATCTTTTGATAATAATTATTTCTTAAAAACACACTTTTTGTTTTGACAATGGGAATTAATTTTAAATTAATTTCTACCATTTCTATGTTTTAAATTTAGAAAAATTGAATCCATATTTATAATTAGGAGGTAAAAATTCTGTAAATATAAAATTTTATTTTTCGAGATTTTGAATAATTAATTCGGTAAATATTTTATTTACCATGGTTAAAGGGTAAATCCGGTAATTAAGGGTATCAAAATAATATCATAATAATATTAAATTACCCTAACACATTTCCTAACCCTATTTTATGATACATGTCCAACAATGGGAATCATTGGGTTTATTTTGGGACCACATGGAACCACTTGTATGTGATAATGACACTTTATATTAAATAAGTTAAAGTAAATACAAAAATGACATAAGCATATATCTTTTTGAAAAACAATTTTTACATAGGGTTATATATGTTATCATTTCAACTATAAATATTCATAAGTATGATAAGAATATTTACTACATAATGTTATATTATCTATAATTTTTAGACATTTAATAATTAAATTTATTTTTCACACAATAATGATGAAGTAATTTTCTTATTAATGAATGAATCAAATAAATGGTATTATAGATGTTATAATAAATACAATTTGAATGTTTTGATTCCATAAACAAAATTTATAGTTCAATATGAAATGTTAATATTTATTAAATAAATTTATTTTGAATTAATAAAGTTGTTACTACTTTAACAAAAACCAATTATTAAATAGTGTCAAAATTGACATAAAGGAATTTTTAAAACAAATATTATATTATTAATTTATATGATATTTCTAAAAATAGAAGTTTCGGCCAAAATTCTTATATAATGTTAGGTGTATCATTAATGAACCACTGGGGGTCGCTTTAAAGTATATAGTATGTTTAATTACTATATAATATAAAATACAAAGAGACATGGTAAATGTCAAACTATTTAACTATGAGTTAAATATAAAAGTTAAGGTTAGTATAGTGACCCAAACCTGTCTAAAACCTATTGGTTTAGTGGTTTTCGACCCATCCCCACATTATAATTTAAATAATTTATTTTGGAGCCAGTAAAAACTGAAAAATTATATTATTATAAAATAATATTTTAAATTTTTCCTAAGGTGCCTCTCACCCCTCTTATAAAAGGGAACCTCCCATTCTCTCAAATTCACCCCTTAAAAGCCTTTTCACTCGGCCAAACCCGTCCAAAATATCCTCTCAACTTTCATAACTTTATCCTAAAGGCCCTCCTTTGGTCATAAAGACAAAATAAAAATCCCTTTTTATCAAATCAAAAGGAAGAACCCAAAGAAGAGGTAATAATTTCACCACTCTCTTTCAAGTTATTTTCTTTTTCCACTTCTTTTTTATTTTTTATTTACATTATAATATAATAACTCCAGTATATTATATATAAGGTGATGTTATTATAAATATGCTACAATCATCTTCATTATTCTATCCATCCTTTTAATGACATGTCACCATACGTGCGTACGTACGGATTACCGTCACCACGTCATGGTGTAATTGTTATTCAATACATTATTATTTGGATGGGTATAATAATGATGTGTAATTCATGTAAATAATAAATATAACATGATAATGATTCTTTATATATGATATACCATCCAGTTATATATTATTTTAATATCAAAATAGTGATATTATCGCTCGTGCGTACGTACAGATTACCGTCTCTACGAACATGATGAGATTCATTCCCCATCGTATCCATTCATGACTAAATTTCATTTTATGATTAAAAATATTGTTTAGAAACATGATATCATTCTGGATATGAATATGATACTTCCAATCCATAAGAAATATGGCTCACATAACAAAACATATAAAAGAAAACAAATTCTTTAACACCCAAAACGATGATAGTACTAAGATATTAATAACAAGTAAATATTAAAAGATCACGTATGATATCATATTAATGTCTATTATTCTTGTATAATTAAATAAAAATTATTTCAGCATTATAAATGAGGTTAACCTACCCTTGAACAAGTAAAAAGTTCAAATTAAGGGGCTTCATATCTCACTTTTAGTTCCGTGAGATTTCCATTGTTCACCACTTATTTATTGAATGTGGTGTGTGTACTACCCATGATTTTATTCATTGTGTAATATACATTAATTTATGGATATTAAAATCATCATTTTATGATCCTTCTTTCATGGGTGTATGTTTCTTAAGTTATCAAATCAATAAGGGAATTTGTAATTTTAATTTCCACTCACTCGACTTTACACGTACTTCATTGATTATTTTACTCCAGGATTATGTGTGGAATAACTATTCAATTGATTATGTCATAATTTCCACTCCCCTTTCTATGGATATACTTTTTATACACATAATCACTCCATTGGTAAATTCTCAAGTCATCGATATGAACTTTACAAGTGTAATTTTAACTCAATCTCCATTTGTTGAGTTAAATATCCAATTCATTGGTGTTGTTTTAAAAAGAATATGTGTGAATGCCATCTGATTTATTTACACTGAATATCAAATCATATTGAGTGTATTTATATTTTTCACACATAATTAGGTCATTTATTTATCCTTAACATAAGGATATGGTCTTTATAAGATATTTCATCTCAATTTACATGCCATTGAGACTTCTTTGTTATTATACACCAATTCACTTTTATATGTTGTTTATAATGTACTTTGACATAGTATATCATTAATACCTTTATTATCATGATATTATAATGTTTTTATTACCTCAATTATTTGTATTCAAGAGTCACTCTTTTGGTTATGAACTCTAACTAAAATATCATTTTAAATGTTTTAATGATTTATTATTCTAAATCTTTATCATTAACGTCCATGTTTTAAAAATCTTTTAAGGATTTATTTATATGGGAATTAATGTTTTAAAATTAAAATTCTTTTTATAATTTTCAACGTGGTATGGAACACTTTGATTAAAAAATCTATTTTTAAATGGCTTTTTGACAAATAGTGTAACTTTTAAATGTTTTCAAGAAAAAAGGGGGATATTTCTCTCAAATAATTTTGATGATTATTTTCATCTATTTCCATATCCTTAATTATTCTCGATTGAGGTTAATATGTTACAATAAAATCTTCCATATTGTATTGAATGAGTTATGTTTGATGGTGAATGTTCTATTTTTATACCATTCATGTATTGTGGATACAATATTGGCATTTATTATTCTAGTTTAATACGAATGTTTATGTTAAGTTTCAAAATTTTCATATGGGGAATGTATTGGACTTTGTAAGAGATGGGTGGAGCCCACTATAGCTCCTCGATGAATCAGTTGGTCTCATGAGAGAAACTAGTGTCTTGGCACAAGGCCATGACAAAATCGTATTTGTAGTCTTGGCACAAGGCCTTGACTATATGGTTATGATAGTCTGGCATTATGCATTCCATCATTATGAAAGTGGTTATTGATGTTGCATGTGATTTTTCGACTATTAGAATATCCATGTGAATAATTAAATGGAATTATTTCATTTTATTTTTTCCATATTATGATAAAGTTCATGTTTAAAAGGCTTTTGTTTTAGTTATAAATTGCCTTAAATGTTTGTGATTATTTATGAAAGATCCCGCTATATTGTTATCCTTACCGAGTATTTGAGCTCACCCATTTCTACGTTTTATTTTTCTTAGGATGTGAAGAAGTATTTTATGAATGACCTATAGGGATATTCTGAGGGGATATAAGTGTGGACTATGGAGACTATGATGTTACAGTTTTTCACTTTATGATGTAATGAAAACCTTATGAATGTATCTAGAACTTCCAAGGATACTAAACTAATCGGTCTTTTGAGACTTGATATTTTGTGACCAAGAAAATGATGCGTAATAATGCACCGACTCTGGGCTTCTGGGGTTGGGGAGTTACAGTTGGTATTAGAGGAAGTTTAGTACAAACCTTGGAAACTAGATTTAGATAAACATTGATTAGAGCACATAACCATGAGATAGAATTTGAGGATTAGTAAATAGGATCTTCTTAAAAATTTTGTATTGTAGTGAATTTGTGAGTTTTCCTAACAATACATCACTGTCTGGATTCAAGCAGGTAGAGGCAGCTCTAGCACAGATGTAGCTAGGGGTAAAACCTGAAAACACCGCTTTGAGCTAGACTCGAACGGGAACTAGGGTACAACAACAATCCTTGCTATACTCTGGGTTACGACACTCTTGGGGGATATGCTTAGGATAATTTACATTTTATTGACAAACCGATTTGAAGAATTTTAATATAATATGCGAATAAATGACCTTGGTTAATCTTAAGGTGTTTCAAATTGAGAATATGGTGTCATGATATTCTCTAAATTATTTTATGACTACTGTTATTCACACAATGCTTTCTAGTTTTAGTCAATGGAAGGATTCCAAGGAATTCATAGTAACTTTGAGAATGATGTTCAAGGTGGGAACAGTGGTGGAAATGAGAAACAAAATGGAATGTTGATAGGCATAAAATATATCATATTCATGCCAAATCAGTTTTCCAAAAATATGGTCAACACCATATATATTAACCAACTCCTGGACTCAACAAAGAAGAGAAAAGTGATGAATGATAAGAGATCCAGTAGTGGAGACCATGGAGAAAAGAATCCTCAATTTTTATCATGCAGGAAATGTGGAAGGAGACACCCAAGAAAGTGTCTCAATGGAAAAAAGAAATTATTTACCTGCTGGAAAGAAGGATATAAAGTGAATAATTACCGAGGAAAAATGAAGAGTACTATGGAAGAAAATAAAAATGGTCCCAAGAATCTATTTACATTCATTTTCCCGTAATGTAGGGGACCTGGCCATTACCCGAGTGAATTCCCTATTCTATAGGATAATTTCTTGATCAGAGAAGAAGCTATATGGAAATAAATGGTTGTAGAAATGTTTCAAAGTATTAGTGATCCTTGTTGAAGGGATTACTTTGGAATAATTTTCTCTTGTATTTGTAACCGTCTAGTTGGCCATGTGATAATGATATTTGAGGAAGACTTGTCTTTTCTCTTGTGGATATAGTTATAAATAACCATTTGGTTTTATATGATCATTGGGTTTGAGGCAATTAAAAGTTATTATATTTTGGGATGAAAATGAACAGTATGAGATAACATTTGTGGTTATATTATTTTAAAAAATTTATCTCATTTTGGTGCTGTTATAAAATATAGTATTTGAAAAAGGAAAACATCCAGACCATGTGACAACTCATCACGTCAGACAAAGATGTGGGAATCGAACCCACAACCAGAGTAAGATTGGGATTTATCACCTACCACTGGAAGACGTGAAGACCCTGGTTAGTGTGACTAATTATTTTTAGTTAAATGATTTTATTGATCAATAAGAAGTTGATTTGGGATCTTATGTCTTATCAAATGAATACCCTTAGTATATGAAAATGATTTGGTGATTAAGTGATAGATTTTATTTTGGAAGATGTTATCTTTGTTGGGAACACTATATGCCCAAGGAAAATAGAATACCATGGGATTTCATTTGAGGAGTAATGGTGGATTTTTATCTATGTTTTTATTGTGGATTTATAGTGATTTGGGTTATTTATAGAAATGATTAACCTATAATAGAGAATATGTGATTAGGTTAATTTCTTTCAAGTATGTGACTTTAAGAGTAGTTTATGTCATTTAGAGATACAATTTAACCAGGAAGACTACATAACCAAATTCTTCTATGTTTTGGGTTTCAATATTAGTTTGGATTATATTCAAGGATTTTAAGGACAATTGTTTATTAACAGGTATTTATTTAACTTTGCGGTATTAATGGTTTAATTTTAGAAATTAAGATTAGTGTTTCTTTCTCTAAAGGAATATCCTTTTAGGGGATCATCATATCTTGTACTAACCATTTTGGTTTTGATTAATCTATAAATACAAGTAAATATATAGTTTATCCTTTTTGGATCATGTTTTTCTCTAGAAGATTATTCTAGCTCTTCCAGTGTGACAAAGTCTTCTTGAATACTCATCATTTAAAAAATGAGTTAGTGGTAGAAATTTATTAGAGAATGAAGCTCTACTTAAAACGTAAGTATACCTTTTTATGTTCTTAGTCAATCTTATAAATAAATTCCTAATCTTTATGTAATGTAACTTTATAAAATGTTTTCCATTTACTTTTCCTACTGAGAAACTAATGACTGTTTGTCCCATCACAAGTTTGTGGTTTTCTTATTGTTAACTTCCTTCTGATCATTTTTTCTATCCCTCTCCATCATAACTTGAGACATATTTTATCTTCCATGTCCATGTTTTCCTACATGGAATCTTAGTATGGTTTATCTTGGGTGACCTTTGAACTTCTCTTTCTTTCTTTTAAAGTGATAGTTTTATTGACTATTTTTCTGATGTCGAAATTTCCATTATATTCCCAAGCCCAATTTTAAAAATTTCGATGACAAAATTATTTTAAGGAGGGGAGAATGTAACACCCCAATCTTCCACGGTACGCTTCTCTTTAAATAATATAGTAGTGTGTGTTGTACGCAACTTCAAGTTCTAACACACACTACAACAAATAAAACTATCCATTATGAATAGTAATAACCACTTTTTCAAATTTTATAAATTTTATCTTTCAAAATGGACTTCATTTTTGGATTCGTAATATCGAAATTAGCTTAGGGTAAGTTTTTTGTATTTTTAAGAAAACATTCAATTTTTGATGAATAGTTAAAAATACTAAACATTAATTAAAAACAAATTTTTTAATCCAAATAATTTATAGTGATAAATTATACTATTTAGTGGTTTTAAAGTATAATTAGAATATATTTTGACCATTTAGTCCACTATTGGTCATTGGATGTAATTTCACATTTAAACTAGACATAAACAAGTGTCAATCTTTTGATAGTTATTATTTCTTAAAAAACACGCTTTTTGTTTTGACAACGAGAATTAATTTTAAATTAACTTCTGCCACTTATGTGTTTTGAATTTAGAAAAATGGATTCCTTATTTAGAATTAGGAGGTCCGAATTGTGTAAATAGTTAAATTTTATTTTTAGACATTTTGAATAATTACTTCGGTAAATATTTTATTTACCATGGTTAAAGGGTAAATCCGGTAATTAAGGGTAAAAAAATAATATTATAATAATATTAAATTAACCTACACGTGTCCTACCCCTATTGGCTAATACATGTCCAACCATGGGAATCTTTCGGTCTATTTTGGGACCACATGGAGCCACTTGTATGTGATAATGACACTTTATATTAATGAAGTTAAAGTATATACAAAAAGGAAATAGACATATATCTTCTAGAAAATTTTATTTACATAGGGTTATATATGTTATCATTTCGACTATAAATATTATTTAGAAAGATAAAAATATTGGCTACATAATGGTATTTTATTTATAATTTTTAGATATTTAATAACTAAATTTATTTATGACACAATAATGTTGTTGTATTTTACTTATTAATGAAAGAATCAAATAAGTTTTATTATAGATGTCACAATAAATACAAATTGAACGTTTTGATGCCATAAAAAAAATTTATAGGTTAATATGACATGAAATAATTGATTATATGAATTTATTTAGAATTAATATATTTGTTTGGACTTTAACAAAAATCAATTATTAAGTAGTGTTAAAATTGACATAAAAGAATTTTTTTAAAAAATATTATATTATTAATTTATATAATATTGGTAAAAATCTACGGTTTGGAAAAAAGAATTATATAATTATAGCTGTATCATAAGTGAACCACTTGGGGTTAAATTGGAGGTATATAGTATGTTTATTAATGATATAATATAAAAATTCGATGTGACATGGTAAATGTCAAACTATTTAACTAAGAGTTAAATCTAAAAGTTAAGGTTACTATAGTGACCCAAAACTATCTAAAACCTAAATTTTTAGTGTTTTTAGACCCATCCCCACCTTAGAATTTATATAATCCATTTTGGAGCCATTAGAAACCGAAAATGATTTTATTATAAAACAATATTTTATGTTTTTTCTATGGTGCCTCTCACCCCTCTTATAAAAGGCACTTCCTCTTCTCTCAAATTCAAACATTAAAAGCCTTTTGGCTTGTCCACACAGACCCAAATATCCTATAAACTTCCATCAATTTATCCTAGAGGCCCTCCTTTGGTCATAAATCCGACATAAAGAGCCCTTTTGATCAAATCAAAAGAAAGAACCCAAAGAAGAGGTAATAATTTCTCCACCCTCTTTCAAGTTCTTTTCTTCTTCCAATTTTTCTTTCATTGTTATTTCCATTCTAAAATAATAACTCCAGTATCTTCTATAAAATATTATGTTATTATAAGTATGGAATAGTCATATTCATTATTTTATCCATCATTTGAATGACATGTCACCATACGTGTGTACGTACGTATTACCGTCTCCGCATCGTGGTGTAATTGTTATTCAATACACTATTATTTGGATTGGTTTAATAATGTTGTGTAATTCATGTAAATAATAAATATAACATGATAATTATTATTTATATATAATATATCATCCAATTATATATTATTTTAAGATTAAAAGAATTATATTTTCGCTCGTGCGTACTTACGGATTGCCGTCCCCACGAACACGATGAGATTCATTTCCCAACATATCAATTCAAGACTAAATTTAATTTGATGATTAAAAATTAGTTTTTGAGACATGATATAATCATGGATATGAATATGATACATCCCATTCATAAAAATTTTTGATCACATAACAAACAATACAAACAGAAATGAATCCGTTAACACCAAAAATGACGATAATACTAAGATATTATTAACAAATCAATGTTAAAAGATAATATATGATATCATATTAATGTATATTATTCTTGTATAATTAAATAACAATTATGTAACTATTATACAGGTGGTTAACCTAGCCTTGACCAAGGAAAAAATACAAAGTAAGGGGTTTCTTATCCCACTTTTAATTTCGTGAGATTTCCATTGTTCACCACTTATTTATTACATGCGGGGTGTGTACTGCCCATGATTGTATTCATTGTGTAATATAAATTAATTTATGGATATTTACATCATAATTTTATGACCCTTCTTTCATGGGTGAATTTTTTGTAAGTTACCAAATCAATAAAGGGAATTTGAAATTTCAATTTCATCTCATTCGGCATTACACATACTTCATTGATTATTTTACTCCCATATTATGTGTGGAATCACTAATCATTTTCTTATGTAAAAATTTCCACTCCTTTTTCTGTGGATATTATTTTGATACACATAATCACTCCATTGATAAATTCTCAAGTCATCAATATGAACTTGATTAGAGTAATTTTTACTCAATCTCCATTTGTTGAGTTAAATATCCAATTCATTGGGGTTGTCTTTACAAGAATATGGGTGAATTTCCTCTGATTTATATACACTTAATATCCAATAATATTGAGTTTATTTATATTTTTCACACATAATTATGTCATTTATGTATCCTTAACTTAAGGATACGGTCTTTATAATAGTTTTCATCTCAATTTACATTCCATTGAGACTTCTTTGTGGTTATACACCAATTCACTTTTATATGTTCTATATAATGTACTTTGAAATAGTATATAATTAATCACTTTATTCTCATGATATTATAATGTTTTTATTACCTTAATTATTTGTATTCAAGTGTCTCTGTTTTGGTTAGGAACTCTAACTAAAATATCATTTTAAAATTTTTAATGATTTATTATTCCAAATCATTCTCATTAATGCCCATGTTCTAAAAATGTTTTTAAGGATTTATTTATATGGACATTAATGTTTTAAAAATAAAATTCCTTTTAAAAGTTTCAAAGTGGTATGTGACACTTTGATTCAAAAATCTATTATTAAATGGCTTCTAGAAAAATAGTGCGACTTTTGAATGTTTTCATTAAAAGGGGGACAATTATCTCAATATGTTTTGATGATTATTTTCATCTATGTCAATATCCATAATTATTATTGTTTGAGGTTAATATGTTTGAATATAATCTTCCATATTTTACAGAACGAGTTATGTTTGATTGTGGATGTGCTATTTTTATACCATTCATGGTTTGTGGATATAATATTGACATTTTGTTTTCTAGTTTTAATACGAATGTTTATGTTATGTTTCAAAATTTTTAAATGAGGAATGCATTAGACTTAGTAAGTTATGGGTGGAGCCCGCTATAGCTCCTCGATGCATCGGTAGGTCTCATGAGACAAACTAGTGTCTTAGAACAAGGCCTTGACAAAATCTTATTTATAGTCTTGGAAGAAGGCCTTGAATATGTGGTTATGATAGTCTAACATTATCCATTCCATCATTATGAAAGTGGTTATTGATATTTCATGTGATTATTCGACTAGTAAAATATCCATGTGAATAAGTAAATGGAATTATTTCATTTTATTTTTTCCATATTATGCTGAAGTTCAAGTTTGCAAGGATTCTGTTTTAGTTATACATTGCCTTAAATGTTTATGCTTATTTATGACAGTTTCCGCTATATTGTTATCCTTACTGAGTATCTGAGCTCACCCCTTTCTATGATTTATTTTTCCCAAGATGTGAAGATGTATTGTATGAATGACCTATAGGGATAGTCTGAGGGGATATTAGTGTGGGCTATGGAGACTATGTTTTTCTATTTTTTTCACTTTATGGTGTAATATATACCTTATGAATGTATCTAGCACTTCCAATGATACTAAACTAAACTGTATTTTGAGACTAGATCTTTTGTGATCATGCCAATAATATGTAATGATGCACCGAATCAGGGCTTCTGGGGTCGGGGCGTTACACACATCAATGAAGCGTCAACTTCATTCTCTTGGGTGCCTTGACCTGTTGCAAGACAGTAATCTTGGACTTTAAGCAAGCCAGCCTAATGCTAATGAGAAAGAGGCCTTGAGGGTCACACACTAAGTGTTTCCAAGTATCTCAAGTAGAATAAAGATTATTCCAATTCATGGTTTAATAATTATTCGTGAAAGCATAAATCATTTTAATGATGAAGGAAGAATAATGTGAAAACAAGATATACACATCGTGTATTAATAATTACACAGCGTGTAGTTTTCATGGAAAACAAGTACCATCGTGTATTAATGATTACACTCTGTTTAGTTTTCATTTTGGAAAGGAAATGAAAAAACAAGTACACAATGGGCATTAATGATTACACGACGTGTAGTTTTATGGAAAACAAGTACAAGCCATGTATTAATGATTACACACCATGTACTTTTCCAGTCAGGATTTTGAAGATATAATATTTTTTTATTAAATGATATTTACTATAATCAGAATGGGTGCATGTCAAGGAATTAATTATTCAACGTGGGGGTTTTCAATAAGAGTTAATGAAATAAATAAAATGTGTAACGCGTATATTTATTGTCATAACTCAATAACCTCAATCACGATTATACATATCCTCACAACCCCAAAACTTTTCCTAAGAATCATTGTGTACAACTATTCTGGAGAATTCACGCAAGAGTGAAAGAACTCCTTCCTCCACTAACACTCTCAAGAACAAGATAGATCCACCTCCATCAGATCAAGGCGATCTAAGGAGGACAATGCAAGAAAAGGAATCTCCTCTCTAGAACTTGGAGATTCTTTTGGAAACATCCACAGATATGTGGTACATGTGTGGATCACTGATAGAGAAAGTCAACACTTTGCTTCTGTGATGCAATGAAAAATCACTTCAAAATGTGATAAAAAATATCAACGAATAAAAAATTACATAAAATTTACTTCATTTCAACTAATTAAATTAATTATAATCAAACTGTGATGATCTTTCCTTTATGGTCCCAGGACTTTTATTCCTCGTTGTCTATTTCTATGATTCGATCTATGGAGACTGGCGTTTATCATCGTATTGATCCCAGATTGATCATTCCTAATGAAAAAAATCCAAGTGGTTCCATCCACCCATGAGCTTCCGCTGTTCCTAGGGAATGCAAGTGGTATCATAGGGAGTCACAACGTTGATTACAGTTATTTAATATTCATTGATATTTTACGCATTTATAATTGATTCAATTTAAGATAAATCATTCTATAAAACTAAATGAATGAGATCTATTCTACCTCCTTCATTTCTCGATTAACATTATAGAAATGAACTTTTATTTTTAATTTTTATTAATTTAAAAATGAGGAACTCATTTGGAAGAGCCTCTCTTTCTGTCTGTACAACACAAGAATACACGATGTGTAGTAAAAACTACACACTCTGTAATTAGGTTCAATGATCCGGAACTGGTTCGCCAAACCAAGACGTGTGAATTGTGCATGCCTAAGTATTTATTACACCATGTTGACTAGAACAGAATGGCGTGTGGAAACCAGAATACACAACATGTATGTTAAATCAACATGTCGTGTAGTTCGATCCGGCCTAGGTGAAAACGTGTACAATGAGAAGCTGTGTGCCACGTACACGACTTTTCCAGGCTGGTAACCACATAACAAGGAATTACACGCCATGTTATATTAATCTACACACCATGTACTCCAAAATTTCCAATGTAAAGAAAAAATGCCAGAGCCCCTATAGTGTAATTTGGATAAAGGGTGAAAACAAATACACACCGTGAAATATAGCGTTCCCACCGTGTGCTTTCCAGAAGTGGAATTTCACCAGGTTTCCTTTAAATTTACAAATACATCATACAAGGAATATGGATTATAAGAATCTAAAGGAAATTCATAAATAAATTTAATTTAATGAATTGATTAATTATAAGACCATAATTAATTAATTTCAAGCGCGCCTTATGTTGATTAATAGAACGATTAAAACAATTTAAATTCTAAATATGTGTAAATTTCGTTGCATGCTATGGATGATCATGACCTAGACCAAAGACAATTTTTATGTGTGTATGGTTTCATTTAAATTTGTTTAATTTAAATTTATTTGCCGGCGATCCTTCTTCCAATAAAATGTCGGGCCTCCATGGCCTTGGATTCTTTAATGTAAACCCCATGTAATGGAGGATCTCCCAAGCTACTGGATATGGTTCAAAAATATAATGTTGAGAAGAAACCAACCCAAGAAGATGCAAATGTGGCTAGGTGGGAGCTTCAAAACATGAACCATCGGTTCATGGTGTTTTTCCCTAGGTCAGGGTTAGCTTATGAAACCACTAGATAAGCTAACCAATAGAAGCTAATTGTCATGCCCTCTTATTATATTTTTGTCTGATTTCATGATTTATTTATTATGTATGTGTTGTCACATTCTCATAATTAATGAAATAAAAAAGAATTCAATGATGGAATAAAATAATAATCGGACTATACATAAACATTATCAGAACATAGCTAATCACTTATGCAAGCGTCACTTAATATTAACAAGCATGTGATAATGAAAAACTACACATAAAGATTAAAATCCCTCAAATACCATAATAAGTCATACCAAGAGTTCCTTTACATGATTAAGGGTAATACTCAACAAAACTTTGTGTTTAACTAAGCCTTGTCAGGACACTTACTTTTATAAAAGTATCTCTTATGAATGTTTCGGGTTGACTTAAACATTTTAAATCAAGCGAAATAGCCCTTTCTATACTTGTTGTAAAATAGAGGCAACTGTTGAGGAAATCCAAGTCCGGATTTTAGGATTGGGGAGTCCACTCAACAGATCAAGGAACTGTAATCTCACAGTTTGCAAAGACCTGCCTACCTAAATACCTTCGAATAGCTTGACCAACACTTTTTGGGGATATGCAAAGGGGAATTTAAATCTCTTCCACTAGAATGTCAAAGAAACTGAACATTCTGAGTTCAATGGGGAGGGCCATTGGGACTTGATAAAATAATGGGAGACTTAATAAAATTTATTATTTCTCATAAAATGTAATCAAGAAAGTACTGTTAAAAATTCTCTTTTAACTTGTCGAATCAATATGACATTCTCATCAACCGCATTTTCTCTGTGATCAATTTGGGATAAACACAATATCCTCACTGGCAGTAAATTTCAGGAATGTTTTAGGCACCTTCGGGTTATTCTATTCCATGAACGAATGTTTTACGTGATGGAGTCCTCACTTCCTAATTCTCCTACCCAAGGGGTGACTGTTCAAGGATTACTAGTCTATGATAAACACTTGAACGATGCACTCGACGTTAAATGTTTGATGCTATGATCAATTTATAGGGAGCTCGTGAAGTCTCATGAAGACATTGATTCTTATAGCTTGCTTGAGAACCTCCATGGTCTATACCAGGAGAGAGAAAGACAGGATTGGTTTGAGATATCAAAGGCTCTATTTCCGAGCAATATAGGAGAGGGTTCCCCAGCTTGGACTCATGTAGTCAAGCTCATTGGCTACATTGAGCGCTTGGAGGTTCTATGGTTTAGAATCCCCAAAGAACTGGGTACCGATCTCATTCTCACATCACTCCCCCAGAGCTTCTCTCACTTGGTTGTAAATGTCAACATAAATAACATCGAGAAGTCTCTATCGGATCATCTTATCCTTATTCTCCAAGTGGACAATGATATGAAGCGTGAAAATCCTTATGTCCTTATGGTAAATATAAGGAAATGGAAGGAAAAGAGTTTAAATCCCAAGGCTTCATCAAGGCCTTCTAAGAAAATGATGATCAAAGGGGAGGCAAGAGAACAAGAGGCTATTTGTTTCCTATATGGCAAGAAAGGCCAGTGGAAGAAAAGCCGCACCCAGCCTTGGAATCAAGGGGAAGCATCAGGTGCGTTTGGTATCAAATGCAATATATCTATTTCTACCAATTGGGTATTGGATAATGCTTGTGGTGGTCACATTTGTATACAAATATAGGTACCAAGTAGATTCAAAATTTTTGTCCGAGGTGAGGTGGATATGCAAGCAGCCAACGGAGCTAGACTCACTGTTGTAGCTGTAGGAGACTACAACCTCAAATTTCCTACTAGGGTGGTCTTGGTATTAAAAGGATGTTTTTATGTACCCTCTGTAACCAAAAATATTATTTCAGTGTCTAGATTTGATACTGATGGATTGATATTCATGTTTGGAAATTAATGTTGCTACTTTTATAAAGATTGAATTTGTTTTGGTAGGGAACATTTATATAATGGACTTTATGTTTTAGACTACACAAACCAAGTAATGGAAATCGATGACAATGTTAATTAACTTGACTCATACCACACCCAACTTTGGCATCACCAGCTAGGTCATGTCAATGAGAAACATTTGACAAAATTACATCAAGATGGGTATTTAGATTCTTTTGAACTAAAACCACTTGTTGTATGTCATGCGTGTATATAAGGCAAAATGACCAAATCCCCATTTAGTGGGAAAGGTGAAAGGGCTAAAGAGATTCTAGAATTAGTTCACATAGATGTATGCAGACCATTTCTAGTTGAAGAAAGGGGTGGGTTCTTGTACTTCATAACTTCTACTGATGATTTTAGTAGATATGGATATATTTACAAAATTAGGTATAAGTCATATTCATTTGATCGGTTCAAATAATACAAGAATGTTGTTGAGAAACATCTTGGTAAGAAGATTATGAAACTCCGCTTTGACCGAAGAGGAAAATATCTTAATCAGGACTTCATTGATTTCTTACGAGAGTCTGGGATTCTATATCAACTCACTCCTCCTTACACGCCTTAGTGGAATATTGTAAGTGAAAGGAGGAACCGCACCCTGTTGGACATGGTGAGATCAATGATGAGTCATGCGAGTCTTTCATTATCCTTTTAGGGATATGCATTACAAATAGAAGCACACATAAAAAACCAAGTACCAACTAAATCGATAAATTGTATTCCATATGAGTAATGGAGTAGACGCAAATCCATGTTATCAAATTTACATGTGTGGGGTTGTAAATCATTTGTTAAGGCCTCTTCAGGTATCAAACTTACACCCCAAGGCACAATGTGTACCATTACAGGATATCCCAAGGAAACAAGGGTATATTACCTATAAAACCCCTCAGATAAAAAGGTAACAATGGAAAGACATGACATATTCCTTGAGAGGGAGAAAATCTCTAAAAGATATAGTGGGGGTGAGATAGACTTCGATGAAGTCGAGGCTCAAGATATATAGGATTTGGTACAAGAACAGATTCCACTAAGCCTCGTGGAAGAACAATCTATTTCAGATACACAAGAACAACATAGGAGCACTAGACAGGTGAGAGAACTAGAACGATATTGTTTTCTTGTCACTGAAGATGGTGAATCATTATTGGTTGACAATGATTATCCTCATACCTACTAGGATGTAGTTGAAGGCACAGACACTGCCAAGTGACTAGAAGCCATGAATTCTGAAATGGATTCCATGTACCAAAACCATGTATGTATTTTTGTAGATCCTCCAGTAGATGTGAAGAATATTGGAAATAAATGGGTATTCAAGAAGAAACTGTACATGGAGGGACAAGTCAGCACCTATAAGGCACGACTAGTTTAAAAAGGTTTTAGACAACGTCAAGGAATTTAATATGATGAAACCCTTTCACCGGTTTCGATGCAGAAATCCATCAGTATCTTATTATCCATTTCCACTTACCATTATTATGAAATTTGGAAAATGGATGTCAAAACCGAATTCCCTAACAAGAACTTCCAGGAAGTTTTCTACATGACACAACCTAAAGGGTTTATGACTACAAAGGATTCAAACAAGGTATGCAAGTTTCAGAAACACATTTATGGACTGAAGCAAGCATCAAGGTCATGGAACATTCGTTTTGATGAAAACATAATTTAATTTGTCATTTTTAAGAATGAATGTAAGCCTTGCGTATAATAAAGGTTTAGTGGAAGTGTAGTCATTTTCCTAATAGTATATGTTGATGACATATTACTAATTGGAAATAACATGACTATATTATAGTCAGTTAAGGCATGGTTAGATATATTATTCTCTATGAAAGACTTGGGAGAGGTAGAATATATTCATGGGATCAAGATCCATCACGACAGATCAAAGAGAATGCTAGGCCTGAGTCAAAGTACAAACATTAACAAAATACTGATGAGATTTACTATGGAATAGTCCAAGAGGGGATTGTTGCCAGTGTCAGATGGAATTCACCTTTCTAAGAAAATGTGTCCACAGACACATGAGGAAATAACAAAAATGGAAATGATCCCCTACGCATATATTATTGGGTCAGTCATGTATGTAATTCTATGTACAAGGCTAGATGTTTCTTACACCTGAAGTGCAGTAGGCAGATATCAAGCTGATCCAGGAGACCACCATTGGATGGCAGTCAAGACTATCATTAAGTATATGAGGCGTACTAGGGATATGTTCCAGGTTTATGGAGGAGATGAAGAACTAGTCAAGAGAGGACATGTAGATGCTAGTTTCCAGACTGATCAAGATTACATGAAGTTGCAGACTGGATACATTTTTAGTTTAAATGGAGGTGCAGTGAGCTAGAAGAGCTCAAAGCAAGGTGTGGTCACAGATTCTACAGTAGAGTATGAGTATATCGTAGCATCTGAGGCAGCTAAAGAAGCAGTATGGATGTGAAGCTTCATCCAAGAGCTGCATGTAATACCTAGTAGTAAAGATCCTATCACACTCTGTTGCGATAATACAGAAGCGGTGGAACTTACAAAAGAGCCAAGGTCACATCAGCGGACAAATCACATAATTTGGAAGTATAATCTTATCAGGTATTATTCTCAATGAGGTGAAGTTATAGTGAGGAGTATTTCCATGGAAAACAACATAGTACACCCATTGACTAAAGCCTTGACTCAACAGAAACGTGATCATCATGTGAGGTCTAGTGGACTAAAAGACATAGGTAGTTGGCTCTAGTCCAAATGGGAGTTTGTTAGGGTTGGTGCCGTAAGAACCAACTGTTTTTTACTTTGATTACATGAATGTACACTTATTATATATTTTTCATTGTTTTTCATGAGTATAATATAATAATGTCATGGAATATTTGTTGTATTGATAAGGTCATGGAAGATCCCCGCTATGATGAGAACCTTGAAATGCTATAGCAATATTCTTAAACAAAGTTCTACGAATGGATGACATACTATGATAGGATAAATAAGATACAGACCGTCATGTGCGAGTACTCGTAAGAAGACAGGAATCTCTCTCTCATGGATTTCGACCTTGGTAATCTCCAAGATGAGAGATTAGGGGAACATACCTACCAATAGTAATTCCACATGTCTTGGTGTCATCAGACATTACTATCTATGAGCTTTTGTAATGGTCCTTAGATTGGAAGATTATCATTAACTCATGTCATGACTTTCACTCATAGATTTGCTGACAAAAACCATCACGAAGACTGTTGGCGGGAAGTTGGGGGTGTTGGGGGCATCACGAATGACATGTTGTTAATGGATAAGTTGAGGAAGTATTTTTCCCTTACAATTTTATGGAAGTAGATTTCTCGAGCCTTTTTATTGAAATAGAACTGTCAAAAAAATTCAATGGACATGGTTTCACGATGAGTTTATTTCAGAATGTCAAAAAATGACAGATCAAGCTTATAGGTTTATGACACTTCCATGATACCTGCTTGATGAGATATTGAGACAAAGGGATTAAATTACATGGTAAGCGTTCATATGAGGTTACATTTCAATGCGGAATCAAATTCTTTCTCTTGGGTGGATTGACCCATTGCAACACATTAATCTTGGACTTTAGGTAAACCTGTCTAATTCCAACAAGAAAGAGGCCTAGAGGGTCACATACTAAGTGTATCAATGTATCTCAAGTAGAATAAAGATTATTCCCATACATGGTTTAATAATTAATCAAGGAAGCCTTAATCGTTTTAATGGTGGAGGAAGAATAATGTTAAAAACAAGATATATACGCTGTGAATTAATGATTACACACCATGTAGTTTTCATGGAAAACAAGCACACGCCATGTATTAATGTTTACACACCGTGTAGTTTTATGGAAAGCAAGTACACGATGTGTATTAATGATTACATGCCATGTATATTTCCAGTTGGGATTTTGAGGATATAATATTATTTTATTAAATTATATTTATTATAATTAGTGTGGTCGCATGTTAATGAATTAATTATTCGACATGGGGGTTTTAAATAAGAGTTAATAGAATAAATAAAATGTGTAACACGTATATTTATTTTAATAACTCTATAACCTCAAACCCGATTATAAATATCCTCATAGTCCCAACACTTTTCCTAAGAATAGTTGTGCACAACAATTCTGGAGAATTCTATCAAGATTAAAAGAACTCCTTCCTCCAAGAACGCTCTCAAGACCGAGAGAGATCCACCTCCATCAGATCAAGGCGATCTAAATCAGACAATGCAAGAAAAGGCTTCTCCACACTAGCACCCAATGATTCCTTTTGTGATTTCTAGAGATACATGGTGCATGCGTGGATCACCACTAGAGGAAGTCTTCACTTGGATTCTACGACATAACGATGAATCACATCGGAACGTGATCAAAAATATCAATGAAAAATGAATTCCGTAAAAGGTACTTTTTTCAATTAATTAAATTAATTATAATCAACCCCTGATGATATTTCCTTTATGGTATTGGGAAATTTCTTCCTCTTTGTCTATTTCAGTGATTAGATATGTGGAGACTAGCGTTTATCATTATATTGATCTCAGATTGATCATTTCTAATGAAAAAAAACTATGTGGGAACATCCACCCACAAGCTTCCGCTGTGCCTGGGACCTTCAAATTCCACATACATCGATTTTCTTTTAATGTTTGTCAAAAAAACATAGATGAATTTCATGTTTTTTTTAAATTTTAGAAAATACTAAAATGGAATAAATAAAAATAACCTAAAACATATCTAGTAACTCATGAAAAATTATATTCATGCGATCTCAGAATATAATGGGTGTAGTATATAACCCAAACATCATAAGTACTAATTCATAGTTGCCATATCCAGTTACGAATGCAGTATTTGGAATGTTATCTTCCTTAACATTCAACTGATGGTACCCTGAACACATGTAAACCTTCAGAAAATAAATTTCTCCATGGAACTAATCACACAAATCATTGATTTGAGGCAAACAATACATTTTATTAATAGTGATGTTATTCAAGCCTCTATATTCAATGAAAATACTCATTGATCTAACTTCACTATTAAAAAATTTGGTCACCTCTTGGTGAATTGATAGGTTGGATGAAACCATTAATTAATATCTTCTACAATTGTTCATTCAACGAAAAAAATACCACTGGATCGATTCTATAAGATTGTTTAGAAATTGGATTCTCATTGGGAATTAATCAATAGAAAATCAAACTTTTTTTCAGGAAAACCCCATAGAAATTCATCCAAAAAAACATCCATGTACTCGTTTACTACTAGCACGTCAAAAAATTGAATAGTTTCTTTATATTCAATAATATGAGCTATGTAACTTCCATTTCCATATCTAATAAATTTATCAGCCTCTTATTAAGTTATTAATGGTATGAAATCATTGAAAAAACATTTTTTTCCACTAATGTATTTATTATTATAATAAAATGAAATTAAATCCTTAACTAGAATGATATAAAACACAACAATGTCAAGTTCAGTAAGATATTATAGATGGACCATCACACTGATAATAATTGGAAGATTTGTAGAAATCATGGTTTCTTTGATACTTACACTCAGAATTTTTACCAAATGCTCTATCTTACTTTCTTGAGTTTATATTCCCAATTTTTAGAAGATTTATCATGAATGAAAATGTATGATGATCTTGAATCAAATAGGGCATCGGAATAATTAGAAAACATATGTAAACTACCTATCACTACATCACAAAGTAGAACAACATCAAATTTTGTAGTATAAAATTAATTCACTACATTGTTATGTTTCTGATCATGAAGTTTTCCATCCCGTGAAACTATCATCGGACATGAATTAGAATAATAATCCATCTCATTGTAGATAAGTCATATTACTATCAAAATTCTATCAGTTTCCACATTAATTCATTCCTCATTATTGTTCTTATTTTATTCATGGGCCATGTGGATAAACATTCCACATCGGTAACACTTCCCTATATTCAAAATATATTATCCAAGGTTATTTTTAAACACACTTATTATAATATTGGAACTTCATTTTCTTACCTTTATATTTATTTATTACATTTTTCCCCATAGCCTTCAATCCTGAACACATCATACATTCATCATCATAGGGAAAATAAGTGTTATAAAAAATCATATAAACCTTTTCCACACAATGAATAACTTTCTCATTGATATTAGATTCTCTTGAAGCCCAATATCTTCATAGGCTTGGTTTCAATATTGATTTAAACTAAATAATATTTTTATCGATGTCCTGATTAAAATTCAGCATATTCTTGGGAAATATTATGATGTTCCCTTCATATAAATATTTATAGTCTTCATCTTTTTCCTCAATTATAGGAACTTCTTTTACATTTAGAGTTGAACAACCTTAAAAAAAATATTTCCCAAGGAAAATATCCTTCAATGATTCCCATCAAATGTAATAAAGATTATATATCTCTATGGTATTCATAACCAATACCACCATCTGTCAGCTTCACCTTAAAATTTTAAATAGAAAGGGTTACCTTTTAACATTATAAAAATACAATGAAATCAAAAATATTTTCCATAGAATGAATTCATTCTTTTCCTACCACTAGGTCAGATGATCCACTGAATGATTGAGGATTTTCTATCATGAATCAATCTGAAAAGAATTTTTTTTGGACATCTGGTTTCTCTCAAGCATAGTTATCACCCATGTATATCCCTATGTTAACAAATCCATCACTACAAAAAAATTATTTATTCTATTTATAACCATATAAGGGTGCATATTTGGAAGGATATCTTCTTCTCAGTTCCTTCCCACCACATATTTTATATAATTTATGGTAAACCATTCTGAATAGAAACATTTTAGATGATGAAATATAGAAATTATTAATTTTTGCAACATTTTAACATAACCATAAGCAAAAATATTCCAATAGAAAGTTTCTAATATTATATAAACCTCCGATGTTATCTAAAAATACCTTTGATACCAACCGTAAGGACCTGACCTTAACCATTAAAATATCATGAGTTAGGTCAATAATTTTACATTCCATCTCCTTGATGATCCTTTCAGGTTTAGATCTTTATTTTATAAGGCCATAAATAATACACATAAGAACAATAAAATTTCAATTTTGACACATAAAAATAGTATTTATTTTCACAATATTCTAAAACTTTTCAAATAATGCATAATCGCTTTGAAGAAAACTCTTCCGGAATTTACATATGAATTATTCCAATCTTTTAATAACCCTTGTATCCTATGAAAAAAATTAAGTATTTTTGGATGAGAATTAAAATATTAGTAATGGGTACAAAAAGAAAGAAAACATTAGTACATTGATAAAAATTAAAACTCTTGAAAATACTTACTTAAAAACATAACATTTTACATAAATAGGGAAATATCATTGTTTGATATGTATCATTTACTTTATTCTTTAAAAACATACGACTTACCTAAATAATCATTTTAAAAACATAAAATTTATGAGAAAACATTTGGAAATCATCACATTAAATTGTATAAAATTCATTACAGAACTTTTACAAAACCCTTATATATTATAAAAACCATATTTCCAACATCCAATATAATTATCCAGAGAATATAACAATTATCTAATGAATTGGAGTGCTATATGGGCACATCCATCATTTATGTTGTAATGGTTTCACCTGATTTTATCTGGGTGCACCCACCATATATAATTTCAGTTAATCACAATACGAATTAACACATCCTATCATTTGACAAACTATTTTAAACTCATATAAAAAACACTTATTGATATTTACAATACCATTTTCTATAAAAAATATTACGTTAAAAAAATAAGCCTTTTTTTAAAAACCATTTTCAATAAAAAAAATATCAAAAATGAGAAAGAAGGTATTTCATTGAGTTAAAGATGAAATCCTGAAAAGGAATCCAAAAATAAAATAATGTCCACAGTATTGGAAAAGTCATTTGTGCCATGTACATTAAGAAAAGAACATTAATTTTTATTCTTTGTTAAAAAAATCCATATAAAACATTTAAAATGAATTGTTTTAGAAACAATTCAATGGAATGAAAAATAGAAACAAATATTCATTTATAACATATTTATATCTATTTAAATGAATATGTAAAATAATATTAAGAATATTTTAATGATAAGATTAAATGTTTAAACATTAAAAGAATACCAATCCAATTTGAACATTTAAATTATAAGCACCAAGAATGAATTATACTTCACAAAACATTAAATAACATGGTAACAGATAAATTATAGATATGAAATGTTAATGGTGCCATATATGCATCTTACAAAATAATAATGGTTCGAATCAATATGAAATGTCTCAATCAACGGAAATTGAAAAAAAATCCATACCTTGATTCCAACTTGTCACATGGGTATATATCTTCATGAATAAAAAATATATGATAATTATATATATTATTGAAACCCTTTTTTAGGTTTATAATTACTCTTCTTTTACTTATTACATTTTTTAAACAACTACTTACATAATTAATTTTATATTAGGTGTTTTGACAGTATTTGGATTATGTGTCAATAATGAATTTGGCAGGTCCACAATGGTCAAAGGGGTCACTATATAAAAATATCATAATGGTAATCATGAAATAATTATCATATTTATAGATAAATAGTAATTTTAAAACTTATTATAAAATATGGTTGAGAAATGTGAACCAATGTTACAATCATGAAGATGGTAGGTCATACATATGCAAAAGTAACATTCCAATTATTCAATGATATTTATAGAAATAAGGTTACATTTATATTTCTATAATTATAATTATATCATAAATAAAAAATTATTTATCTATATATGATTATATATAAAATTATTTTTGTGTAAATGGAATCACATCACATCTAGGATTTGGTATTCTACACATCAACGAACGATGTTATAACTATTTCATAGTGTGAAAATGTGTTAATGAAAATGATAAATTATATTTACACTAAGAAAATTATGTCATTAATATAATTTTTATTCTATTTATGTCACATATGTTAACATAAACCCATATTTAATAAATTCTATGTATTGTGTGAACGTCTCACATCGCTTTTTGGATGTTGTAGTCCACACCTGTACAAATTCTTTTATCATATTTAAATAAACTATAAAGAGTAAATGTATGTGTTTTATTAAAATTAATGAATAATTAAAACATTATAAATAATATATATATATATATATAGATCATGTTTCCATCCAAATTTACAACCATGAGATGAGGTAATGTAAAAATGAACGACATCATTTTTTGAGGTGGTAGTTCACCATAAACATAAACGTTACATACAATACCCATCAGATGGAAGTAAGTGTAAGTGGAAGTAGAAACATTAGAAAAATATATATATGTATATTTATGATACTGGTGTTATTATATAAACTTGTAAAAAATAATTGTTGTGGGAGTGAATAATGAAAATGAAACTAAGGTGCTAGAGAAAGTATGTTACCTCGTATTCAGGTAACTCATTTTGGTTTCCACCAAAGGGATTCCTTGGATGGATTTATTCATATATTGAGTATTATAGTTTTTTGGTTTGGGATATTGGGGATATAATTTTTCAGATCTTGGTTGATCATAATTGTCTTGAATGATGTCAGTTATTAGGAGGGCTGAATGAGTTTTTATATTGGAGGAGGTGTGGTCTTCTTGTAAATTTTTATAACGGGAATTCCACCCAGTTGGTTTCTATAAAAAGTGGATCCAATAATGCTAAAAATTTAATCCATGTGAGAATAGGACATAAATATATCCATATAATGTGTTATGGAAAAGTTTTTATGTCATTTTGACTCTTAGGTAAATGATTTAGTCCCTTGTTAAGCTAATCTTTCTCATAATCATTGTAATTAATCTTAATTACATTCACTAATATTTTTAGTCGATAACGAAAATAAAATTATTAGAAATTATAAAATTTTAAAATCCTAAATGCAGAATCAATTTTCCCTAATTACAATAATAGAAGTTGTAGAAATTAATTTAAATTTAATCCCACAGATGAGATGACAAAGTGGGTTTTTAAACTAAACATTTTCAAAATATTGGTAAGTATGTTAATGTAAATTTAATTTGAAATTGTTTATAATGAATTAAATTTGTTTAAAATATATAATGTTTGTATAAGTATACTTTAATGCAAATAAACACATCATTTAACTTTATAAATAAATTTGATGAAAAATCTATCTTGAACAAAAATTCAGCATTATTCACAATTCATCAAAAAATAAAATATCAAATAAGAATACCCAAAAAAATAACCCTAGCCTAATTTTTATCCTTCTCCTTAAAAATTAATGTTTTTTAATATAAAAATTATAAACCATTAAAAATTTATATTTAAAATGGGATCACCTTTAAAAGGTATTAAAACTACCTTTAATAAAATATTGAGATGTTTTAATTAAAATTGGATATATTGTTATTTTCAGCCAATAAAAATTATTTTATTAGTGTAATTTTTTTTATAAAACATGTTTAAACATAATATAGTTTACTATAATAACTCTGAATAAAACAAATCTTAGGTTATAACTATAAATTTATATAATAAATGTTTAACAATATATTATTTTTCAGAATAAGTCTTTGTTTTATGCAACATAATATTTCATAGAAACTCATTTTTTTTTGTTTTTGTTAGGATATAATACATAGTATCCCCTTTAATTTAATATTACTATTCAATTCATAAATATTAATAAATATGAAAAAGATTTATTCTATCTTTATATGGGATGTTACATGGATATAGGGTATTAAATTAACATAATAACTTATAAGAATATTGGATATAATTTTTTTATTATATTAGTAATGTTGAATAAGATTTGGGGTAATTTAAATAAGAAATAACACAAAACCCCATGTTTAAGTATTTTACCACTTCTTTAGATAACCTCATTAAAATTATTTGTAAAGCCTTTTTAAAAGGGTTTATTAATTTAAATAAGGGATCTAGAATGTAGTTTGTGATTTAAGTAAAGAATATAGTTAGGTATTGAAGAAACTAATTGGTTTTTAATGTTTTATGAGGATAAGATAGGGGGTATCCTTTTATAACTAGGGAGAGGACACACTATGAATTTTTGAAAAAAAGTGATCCAAAGATTTTTCTCATGAAACTAGCCTCCAAATTTTTTTCTTTATCCATATTTATTAGTTAATTAGTGTGAATGGACCATAAAAATGGATTTTTTTTTGTTTAGGTTTATTTCTAACCAATATATTTTTATTTAACCCCACGGTAAAACCATTTTAACCCAAAAAATGTTGAATAATTTTTACCATTCATAAAATTAACTGTAGAAACAATTAACCAGACCATATAATATAATATAAATTATTATGATTCAAAATATGAAATCTATTTTCAAATAATCAATACTTATATGTGTCTGATTTCAATTTAAAATTAATCCCATATAATAATTGAGAAAATGGTTTTTTGAAATAAAAACTTTTAGATGTTTAAACTGTTTATTTCATAATTTAATATGAAATTTATTAAAATGACCTAAATAAGTAAATTTTTAATATTATTGATCTAATTTTAATTTCAAACCAATTTTAAAATATTATAATTTTAAATTATTTAAATGAAATTTTTTTTTCAATAAAAAAGTATTTTTCTCTATTAATCAATAAAAACTACCTTTCTTCAAAATTCCCAAAAATTAAGGCTGAGATAATTTTTATCTATAAATTTAAAAAATGAATTATATTTTTTAAAAAACTATATTAAATATAATTAAAATTAATATTAAATTATGTGCAAAAATCAAAACAAAACAAACTTTTAGAATATTTCAATTTGTTCAGGAAAAATTTATTTTTTTCTTTCATATGATTTTTAATTTATTTTAAATCAATATATTACAATTGAATTTATTTTATAAATTTGTAAACCATATAATTTTAATATTTTATTTAGTAATATACATATAATATTACCTAACGACTAGGTTATAATTGTCATGTTTATGTAATTATAATTTAATAGTGTGTCACATTTCATTTAAACATGGGGTTGCATATATCACAAGGAATTGAGAGGATGAATTTATTTAAAAATAAATATTTTTTAAGGTATTAGTTTGTAAAAATATTTTATAATAATTTATTCCTCACATATAAGATATATAACGTAAAATTATTATTTTAAAATCTTAGGGTTTCTTATACCATAATCTATCAATGTGATAACAATTATTTAAAATAAATATCTATTAAAATATTATACTGTTACATTCTTCAATCATTCAATAAGTTGATTCCTTGAAATTTAAACTACCCCTGTGAAATCAAGGGTTTTATATTCCAAAATTCATTTCTTTAAAGCCACATCATTAAAAGTATTAATTAAACATCATCTTGAATGATGGAGATGGTATTAAAAAGTAACCTATAATGACACATAACTAAGTATAAATAGAGGATAACATTGGTGGGATGTAAAAATTTAGACACAGAAGAAAAAAATAAATTATTATGGAGAGGTATAGAGGTCATTAATCATAATGAAAGTGAATGATCATGAGAAATTTAAGAACCACAAAACTATAAATCATTGATGATTTAAATGACAAATTTATTTATCAGATATGAATTTTATAGGATAATATTTTTTAGGATAGTGTCCCAAAATTTGAGGAATTATTTTACCAATTAAAAATATAATGAAATATACTTCAAATTTTTTATTTAATAATTTATATTTCATCCTTTGGATGTGCTTTGATAAATTTATAACACATCACTTACTATAAGAAATGAATATCCAAAAATGAATTTTTTACTGCATAAAGCACTAAAATTTAATTTTTATCGGATCAAAATATTTAAATAAGAGTGAAATGTTATTTATCTTATCATCAGATATCATCTAAAATGAAAATGGACCCCACGAGTTATCCAATGATATATTAATTTATAAAACCTCATCAGTAACCCAAAAGTACATCTTAATCTATTTCATAAATAGTTAAGCATAACAGTCATCCAAATTATGTTTGACCAAGTTATATGCCTAAAACTTTATATGCATGATTAATAAATTTCTAAAACCAACCTATCATTATATTTTCTATACAACATATTATCTCTATTTATGTCAGAAAAGAAATATTTGAATTCCATGAAACTATAATATCTTAATAGAAACTTGAATTCTTCCAAAAATTAATTTTCTCCATATTCCATAAATAAAATCTCAAATTTTAGAATTTATTACATATTTCTAAAGATTCAGTACATTCTAGAAAATTTAAAATATACCATAAAAATTCATTAATTTAAAGGTCACTAATAGTACCCCATAAACATCTCTTTATTTTTGTTTTATCAACATAGAGGTCATATTTAGTGTCATCTAACAATAATTTTTTTATTTCATTAATGTTTAAGTTTCCACTGAATCACTTTTCATGGTACTATTTGACACTTGTCTTCAAATCCTTCAATATAAACACTATATAATTTATTTGAGATTGTTTCTTATAATTTTAATATATTTGATAAAATGTATCTATAAGAAATTTATTAAATCCAAATACAAATACACATTAATCATTCCAATTTATTCTTAATCCATCAACTATGCTTCATCAAATAATTCCTTAATTCTACCTTCCTTTCATATATCATTTATAGTCTCCTAATAATCAAAATAATAACCATTATACATATAATATTTTTAAATATCTTTAAAATATTTCCCATTGGAAATAAATTTAAAATTTCCCATAATTTCTATATTTAAAAGTTTCAACCATTAATGATACCATACATAAACCATTATCACATCTTTTAAATTAACCAAAATGTTCATTTTTTCTATGAAATTACTTACTTTGTATCCTTATTTTCAACATAAAAATAATTTATTATTCGTCTTAGATATTCACTTGGGTGTTTCCTTTCACAATATTTACATATTCTAAAATGAATTATCTTTCATCAATGGTCACCACTACCTGACCCTCAATGAACTACATCCTTTTATTATTTGCCGAGTCTGAGAGTTTGTTAATTTGAATGATTTTAATAATATATTTTCATAATTGATTATGTATAATCACAATATCCTTCACCCCATTCATCATCCCATTTGGTTACTCATAAATACATTTTATATGACATTCAATGTTAACCAAGTTCCATCTTGTACATACCATTGAATAAAACAGAGAATTATAGTGTAAAAAATAATAATCACTGTGGTAAACCACATAATGATGAAAAATAATTTATAGTTTTTATAAATTACAACTTCATATTTTCAATCTAATTCCCCTTATGGTTAATCATAGTTTTTTAACGGTCATTATGTATTAAAATCATCCATAATTGTTTGTAATGAAAATTTGAAATGCCCAAATCATTTCCATTGAGATTGTCAAAATAGGTTTACAATAATTCATATTATATTGTAGTAGGTAAAATTGATTCAATCCTAATGAAAATTTTTTAGGGTTATTATACTATTTATTTATGTTCAAGAACTATTTTGACATTTTATATATAGATAAACATGTGTTTGTAAGATAAAAAAAGAAAATATTACTCCCCAAAACATTAGGATATTATTATATACTTCTCATCAATTTCTACCATAGGGCTATGTTTCATAATATATGTTGCCTATAAATATATTTCTAATGGTTTATATTAAATCTTCTATGATACACACTGTTGAAAAAAGTATTGTTTTCAACAATACATAAAAATGTTATTTAAAGGAGGAGATTATTGAATACAATACTCTGTCTTTCTATGATGATTTTGATGATCACAAATAACCTTAATTATTTTATAATGTTTTCATTTAGTATTTTGTAAGAATTTATTAATGTATCTTACTCTTTAAATAACGAGAATTTATTACTTATGCACGAAATCTGCTTTAGCGCATCCTGGAATCACTGTTCATACCTTACGGGGATAAATGTAGTGCGGAATCTGTTTTAGCGCATCCTGGAATCACTGTTCATACCCTACATGGATAGACGTAGCATAAGGATGAAAAGCGTGTATACTTTTTGAGATAAGAGAAAAGTATGGTTAAAAAACCATATGTTATCAGCAAAGTATGGAAGGAGAACAGTACGTAAGTACTAAATGTTACGTTTGTTTCTCAAAAGTATGGTTCATCAACCTTACTTTTGTGAACAACCATACATTCTTGGAAAAGTATGGATCAAGTAAAAGTATGGATCTTTTACCATACATTTGAGAGTTGATGGAAATGTATAGATGATTAACCTTACGTTTGGAGGCCATGATCAACCTCACATTGTTAACCCTATGTTCGGAGGCCACATCATCAACCTTACGTTTGGCGTCAGAAATTTTGAAAGATGATATTTTTGTGCAGTGGTCAGTAAGCTGATTTTTGGAAGGATTTCAAGCTGGATTTAAAGTCATTTTTAAAATACAACTTTGACTGATTCAATGTCGTTTTATCAATATATTTAAGATCAAATTAATAGGATATTTTTATCCCGAGTCTTAAGGGAAGTGACGACTTCTCTGTAAATTCAAATCTTTAAATATCGCGAATAAAAAAGGCGACTTTTATAGATCTAAATGTGCAGGAGATATGCTCAGCTTTATTATATATGTTCTCTCTGAAACACCATCTATAAGCATGAATGGTGATCAATATTTTATAAAAATGTGGAAAACAGAGACTGTAAAAAGCATCCAGTTCTGCTGATTCAAAAGGATATTCAAAGCTCTATTTACTTAAGAAGAAATAACTCGATAGAAGATTCACTTGTTCTACATCAAAAATATAATGTGGATATACTAATTCTGATGTTGTGAACTATATCTCTATATCTACTGCAACCAGATCAACTCAGAACTTCTTCGACTTGAAAATCAATATTTCTAGAGACTTCGATCCATCTGTTGTCAATTGATTTCTGTTGCAATTGTGAAGATCAACTGGAAAGCTTTTGAAAAAATTATTTTCATCTTGACTGAACAGCTTCTTGTACTAAGCTATGTAGGTTCGTGTTTGAACTAGAAGGCATTGATTATCCTAAACGTTGTAAAGGTGTCAACTGCCTGTACTCAGTTGTGGACTGGTCTGTAGAAATGAGGACCAAATAGTGAAAATCACCATGCTCGTGGAGTTGAGCATTGGTGGAGTGGACTAGGGGCCTTCTATTCCCCGAACCACTATACCTATTTGTGTTATTGTTTTTACTTATTCCACTGCATGATCAAATCTGATAAAGTTTAGAGGCCAGAACTCGTTTAATCAAAGAGTTGCCGAAAATTTGTAAAACACACATTTCACTGCCCCTCTTGTGTATAATCTGTAGATTCAGATCCAACAATTGTTATCAGAGGTGGAGCTTCTGATAGAGCCATAACAAGCTAGATGCATTTAATGATTATACAATAGAGGACCATTACTGATACAAGGGAAGAGATGTCAATGGTTAGAGCACCATATTTTAATGGAGACAACTATGGCTACTAGAAATCGTGCATGATAATATATCTGAAAAATCTCAGATATATAGTATATTCAAAGATTCTGACTCCTTATGAAATTCCTAAAAATCCTGAGACATGGAGTGCAGCTATAGAGGCAGAGTATGATATGAATTTGAAGGCTATGAATGCAATTATTTGCGGTCTTGGACTAGATGAATTTAATAGAGTATCTCAGTGCCCCACAACATATGAGATGTGGAAAACAATAGTCGTGGCATATGAAGGAATAGATAATGTGATACAAATGAGATATGCAACTTCCAAATTGAAATTTGATACTTTCAGAATGTTTGAAAGTGAAAGCATTACCCAAATGAATGGGAGATTGATAGAAGTTGTCAATAATATAATATCTATAGGAGAACCTATCAAGCAGGATGATCAAGCATTAAAAGTACTGAGGGTACTTCCTACTCGATGGAATTGTATCTCTGCTGCAATTAGACAATCAATACCTATCAAAGATCTAACCACGAGAGAGCTGATTGGTACACTGATGATGTATGAAATTGAAATGCAAGATGAGGCAAATGAACATAAGGTCTACATCAAAAAGGAAGATATTTCCTTGAAGGTAACTTCCCAACAAAAGAATAGAAAGATGAAAAATAGAGAAGTCAAAGCTAAATCAGAGATCTATGACTCATCAAACTAAGATGAAGAACTGGCTCAGCTAGATAGAAAATTTAAAAATTTCTACAGTAAGAAAAGAGGCTTCAAAAAATCCTTTAAGGGAGATAATAAGAACGTAAGATGTTATTAATGCAATAAGATGGGGCATATTAGACCAGATTGCCCAGAATTGAAAGATACAAAGAAGAAGAATAAATTCTTCAAAAGAAATGACTTTGAACAGAAAGACAAGAAAGCTATGAAATCTACCTAGAGTGTATCTGAAGACACCAGTAGCTCTCTTAAATCAAGATCAGAAAAAGAAGATGAAAATCTAAAAGTAAACATGTGTTTCATGGCAGAAACTGATGAGGTACACTCATATTACTCCTTTGACTCAGACAATGAATGAAATTTTGAATCAAGATATACAAATGAAAAACTTGCAGCCTACTAAAATATGATTGAAGAAAGATATGAATCACTATTTAAGAAACATAAGTCACTAATGAACATACATAATGATGTTTCAGATGAAATAGATACACAGATGAAACAACATAAGGAATTAACTGATAAAATCAATTCTATTAACACTAACTATATTAATTCTGAATCAAGAATAAAAACACTACAAAATGAATTAGAATCATACAAACATGTTGTATTAGTTTTTACAAAAGGAGAGAATTATTTAAATGATATTCTTGGAAAAACTATCATTAAAAGGGAAATATTTGGAATTGGCAGTAAAGGAGATAAACCTAAATTATATAAAAATTATTTTGTTCCTAGCTCTAAAAGGGATATTTGTAACTTTTGTGGAACAAGGAGACATATAGCTAAAAAATGTTTCTTAAGACAACCTCAAATTTATGGTATTAAGAAAGCCTATGTTTCAAGAGGCTTATATGATTCAGCTGATTTTAAAAGAACAAAGAACATATAGATACCCAGATCATTGCTAGCTAACACACCTGGACCCAACAGAATATGGGTACCAAAGCAATTTGTTTGAATGTCTTTGCAGATAGCAGGCCACCAAAGTAGAAAAAATATATGATACATGGACAGTGGCTCCTCAAGACATATGAGTAGAAACTCATTGACTTTTTCTTCACTCACTTAAAAGAAAGGAGGTCTAGTAACATTTGGTGACAAAGCCAATGGAAACATCATTGGCATTAGAACTGTTGGAGATCCAAACATAGTCTCAATCAACAAAGTACTTTATATACAAGGATTAAAACACAACCTGATATATATCTCTCAACTCTTTGATGATAGATATACTGTTGATTTTACTAACAATTTTTTTACTATTTCTAAAGATAAACTGTTTAGATTTAAAGAACCAAGAACTGATAATGTCTATACTTTCGATTCAAATTCCTTGTTTAAATAGTAAGTAAACTTCTTGACTGCTAAAGTAAGTGAATACTGGATCTGGCATAGGATACTTGGACATTGAAATATATATGTTTTAAATAAATTATCTAAGAGACATTTAGTTTTTGATTTATCTAGACTAAAATTTAAAAGTGATAGATTCTTTGATGCATGTCAACTTGGAAAGAAACACAAATCATCCTTAAAATTTGTTAACAAAATTTCTATATCTAAACCTCTAGAACTTATTCATATGGATCTGTTTGGATGTTCCATAGTAGCAAGCTTGGCTGGTAAATTATATGTATATGTTTTTGTTGATGACTATTCTAGATTTTCAAGGATTTTCTTTTTAAAATTAAAAAATGAAGATTTTACCTTATTTGAATGTTTTTGTAAAGCTGTTCAAAATAAAAAAGGTTTTAAAATAATTTCATTAAGAAGTGATCATGGTGGAGAATTTGAGAATCATGAATTTAATTCCTTCTTCTCAAATATGGGTATTAAACACACTTTCTATGCACCAAGAACACCTCAATAGAATTTTATTGTAGAAAGAAGAAATAGAACTATTCAGGAAATGGTTAGGACTATGATAAATGAATACAGCCTTCCTACCTACTTTTGGGCAGAAGCTGTAAGCACAACCTGCTATATAATGAAGATAGTTTTAATTAGGCCTATTTTGAAAAAGACACCCTATGACCTATGGAATAATAGAAAACCTAAAGTTAATTACTTTCATTTTTTTGGATGCAAGGTTTACATCTTAAACACAAAGGATAATCTTTGTAAGTTCAATCCAAAATCTGATGAAGGTATTTTTTTAGGATATTCTGCTTCCTCCAAAGGTTATAGAGTTTATAATAAGAAGTCTTGGATTTTTTAAGAATCAGTTCAAGTTAAATTTGAAGAATCTGATCCCTTTGAGAAAAGGACAGATCAAATGGATGAACTTGAATCTAATGATAACATGAGACTTTAGAACATAAAGCATGATTATGAAAATGATATAAAAGAAACTTAGTCCAGTTCAGAGGAACATGATACTGAATAACCTTTAAATATATTACCTAGAAAATCTAGAACACTAAAGAATCACCCTTTAGAAACTGTAATAGGTTACCTAGAAACTTGTGTTCAAACTAGAAGAATCTTAGGAAATCTAGTGGAATTCTATGCCTTCCTATCTCACCAAGAACCCAAGTCTATAGAAGAAGCTTTAGATGATGAATGCTGGGTAAAAGTAATTCAAGATGAACTAAACCAGTTTAATAGAAATGAATTTTGGGAATTACTGGAAAGACCTAAGAATTATCCTGTAATAGGAACCAAATGGGTCTTTAGAAATAAACAAGATGAAAAAGGCACAATAACTTGAAATAAAGAAAGATTAGTAGCTAAAGGATATAATCACGAAGAAAGAATAGATTATGATGAGACTTTTACACCTGTATCTAAGTTAGAAACCATTAGAATCCTTTTAGCGTATTCATCTTATATGAATTTTAAATTATTTCATATGGATGTTAAATCTGCCTTTTTAAATGGTTATTTAATGGAGGAAGTTTATGTTGAGAAACCTCCTAGTTTTGAAAATTCTCAAAAACCTGATTCCGTTTTTGAACTTACTAATTATCTTTATGGCCTTAAACAAGAACCTAATTCTTTATATGAAATATTAAGTTCTTTTCTTTGGAAAAATGACTTTACTCTTTGATTGGCAGATCCAACACTCTTTAAGAAAACTGTGAAAAATAATGTTTTATTGGTTCAAATTTATTTTGAGGATGTATTCTTTGGATCATCTAATAAAACTCTTTGGCATGAATTTCCAAAATTAATGCATGAAGAATTAGATATGAGTATTATGGGAGATCTAAATTTCTTTTTGGGTCTTAAAATATTTCAAAAAGATTTTGGAAATGTTTTAAATCAAAGTAAATACATTTCTGATTGACTTAAGAAATTTGGACATGAACACAACAAGACATTTAAAACTCCTATGTGTACTAATATAAAACATGATTTGGATGAAACAGGGAAATCCGTTGACAACAAGTTATAGAGAGTTATGATTGGTAGTTTTTTATATCTTACTGCTAGAAGGCTAGATATAATGTATTCAGTATGTCTTTGTGCAAGATTTCAATCAAATCCAAAATAATCTCATCTGACTATTGTTAAAAGAATTTTTAGATATTTAAAAGGAACTATTTTTCAATCTCTTCTTTATCCTAAAAATTCTGATTTAAATTTGATTTCATATTCAGATGCTGACTTTGGATGTTGTAGATTAGATAGAAAAAGCACATTAGGAACATGTCACTTTTTAGGAAATTCATTAGTATCATGGTCTAGTAAGAAACAACATTCAGTTTCCCTGTCAAAAGATGAGGAAGAATATGTTTCTGCTGGCAGTTGCTGTGCACACGTGTTGTAGATGAAAAACAATCTTATAGACTTTGGATTTAATTTTAATAATAAACCTATTTTATGCGATAATACAAGTGAAATTAATATTTCAAAAAAAGCCTATTAGTAATTATAGAACTAAGCACATTGATATAAGGAATCACTTTTTAAGAGATCATGTTAATTAAAAACGATATATTTTTAGAATTTATAAATACAGAAATTCAATTAGCAGATATTTTTACTAAACCACTTCCCACAGCAAGGTTTGATTTTATTAAGTGGGAACTAGGTTTATTTAATTTTAAATAATTTATTTTTTATTTACATTCATTTTTTTTGTAAATTTTTTTTGTTTACTGAATACTGTTTCAGATTTTTTTTCCATATGAAAATTTTATTTGTTTGAAATATATGTAATGATTAGTGATTACACGGTAATCAAGGCTATCAGAGACTTTTCGACTACTAAACTCTTTCATTTCTATCGAAACATTTTCGAACCCGCAAACCGCACTTCTGCTTCTAAATCCTAATCTTTAAACCTCTGAAACCCTAATCTTCAAACCTTTATAGATTCATGCAAATATGGTAAGAACTAAAAGATCCAGTGAATCTGATACAAGCAATTCCAAGAGACAACGCTCCGAGGGAAGAAAAATCTTACAGGGAAAGGTAATCAATCTTGACTGGTTATTTCAGACAAATCTGATGTTGAAGCAAGCGATGTCGTTTTAGAATCTTGAACAGATGTTCAACAGTGAAAATAAGGAATTTCTGTATGAAGTAGAACTTAGATACTTCTTCAAATATATATATTTTAGTCTGAGTGATACCGAGGATAGTATGTTGGCTAAGATAGAGGATACGGATTTCTCAATCTCATCAGTAGAGATTGGTAAGATTCTCAACTACCCTCATGAGGGAGTTTTTCATTTTGATTTCACAAATATTTGCGATTCTGTTCATAAATCTGAGTACATCATGTCTTTTTTTGGTACTAAGAATATAAATAAAATGTTTGTCAAGGATTTGGAGCTTGATCATAAAATTTTGGACAAATTTCTTCCAACTGGAATAGCTCCAAGAATGGCAGAAATGGAAAATATTTTGTACCCTAATATGTATATAATATTTCTTCTGTTAAGAGATATTAAGATAAACTTCCCAAGATACATGATAAGGTATCTCAATTACTGCTGTCAAAGAAATTCTCGGATGAATTTCTACCCTTTTGGTTGATTTATTTCTAAACTGTTGTTTCAGAAAGACATAGTGAGATTAGTGGATGCATGAGTAAACTGTCATCACAGTAATATTTTTAATGATGGAACTTTAAAGAAGGTTGGATATTTCTGGAGCACCATTAAAGGAAAATTTTTTCCAGTAGGAGGTGAGGTAGACTCAGAGAGTGCTCAGGCTCAACTTGCTATGTCCAAGGAGGGACAAGCTGAATCAAGAGTCTGCAATGTAGCAAGAAGGATTCTCTTTGAAGTGGAAGATGTTGAGGAAGAAAAAATTCATGAGGGACTTCAATCAAAAATAAAGAGACCTGTCAATGAGGAAATTACCTCCCCTACATTGGGAGCCACAAAAGCTTTATTTTCTTATACTTTTGTAAGAGAGTCTGTTGTTGATAAGACCATGGAAGATGTTTCTGAAAGAACAACACCAGTAGAGGGATCAAGAGGTCCAGAAGAAACTCAAAGGGAGACTCACCAACAGATTTTAGCTGATGTTGAAGTTTTACTTCAACAGGAACAAGAGATGGTGGCAGTTCCTGGTGAAGAAGTGGCCAGACCTCAAGAAACTACTGAAGATATTGTTCTTGAAAAACCAATTGAAGGCCAAGATAATGATGTTTGTGGTGAGCATGCTTCTGAATCTCACATAGATGTACTTCAAGAGGATTTTTTAGTGGAGAAGTTTGAAAACTCTAAGGAAAAATCTGTGGACCAACCTTCTCAGGACAGAGAAAGAGAAAAATCTGATGTTGAATCATTACCTTTGGTACTGCTGCATCAAACAGAACATGTGAATATGAATCAAGCATAGGGTGCATCTGATTCAAGGAAATAAGAAATTGAAGAACTGTAAATAAATGCATCTCAGTTGGAATCTGACAATGTCATTCTATGAAATTCCTTAGACATAGAACATTTGAAGTTTCAAAAGCTGAAGGAGTGTACAGTCTCAAGGCAAGAAGTTGAAATGTTTAAAGAAGATATGCTGACTGCAGTTGCACAATTGAAATCTAAAATGGTTATGAAGTCAGATTTATCAGATCTGAAGTTGTTTATGGAGAGCCAATTTGCATCAGTTACAAATAATGTGGTTAGTCGATCAGGTACATCACCTGATCTAATCAGAAGGTTTCAAGCTATCACAACTGTGATGAGCAACATGAATGACAGGTTACAAGATCTTCAATGTAACAGTGCTCCTTTTTCAGTGTTGCTGATCTAACAGTTCACCTGATCTAATAACAGTGCTCATTTGATAGTGTTGCTGGACAATCAAAAGTTTTTAGTGGATCAACTGACATCTAGGGATCCATCGATCAGAATCCTATTAAATCAGTTGTTAGAGAAGATGTCAGTGTTTTTTGAAAAAGAGGAAAGGTTGCATGCGTTTTTCAGAGTCAATTTAATCGAGGATATTCATATGACTCAAGAGAAGAGAGAGCTCATTATCAAACATGGAGATGGGATGATGAAGAGACTTTGGGTATAGTTTACAGAAATCAAGTCTGCAATATAGAGTAGATAGAACCGGTTTCTTATCTTACCCAAATCTTGATTCATGTGTATATCATTGTCATGCATATACTGCTGTTTTTGAATGAAAAGTTCTTTCATTGTTTATTTGTTTCATTATCTATTTGCTTATTATTGTATTAAGTTATCATATGCCAGTATATCATATACATTTACTATTAAATAGTTTATAGTAGCATTTACTAACAGTTCAGTGCACCATTAAAAGTGTTAAAATCCAAGATTTTTCTTTCTTTTTAATATCACAAAAGGGGGATAATTTGGATAAAGACAACATCAAAACATCAACATTTTATTTAGGGGGAGAATTAAATGAGAAATTTAGAACAATAAAATTTTCATAACTATATGTAATTAATTTTGTAAATTTGATATAATTAATTATTTTATGGGTTTTGTGATCATCAAAAAGGGGGAGATTGTTGAGAAAAGTATTGTTTTCAACAATACATAAAAATTTTATTTAAAGGAGGAGATTATTAAATACAATACTCTGTCTTTTTATGATGATTTTAATACTCACAAATACCCTTAATTATTTTCTAATATTTCATTTCATATTTTTCATGAATTTATTAATTTATTTTACTCTTGAAATAATGATAATTTATTACTTATGCATGGAATCTATTTTAGTACGTCTTGGAATCACTATTCATACCTTATATGGATAAATTTAGCGTGGAATCTGTTTTAGCGCATCTTCGAATCACTGTTCATACCCTACGTGGATAGACGTAGCGTAAAGATGAAAAGCATGTATACTTTTTGAGATAAGAGAAAATTATTGTTAAACAACCATACGTTATCAGCAAATTATGGAAGGAGAACCATACGTAAGTACTAACTGTTACGTTTGTTTCTCAAAAGTATGGTTCATCAACCTTACTTTTGTGAACAACCATACCTTCTTGGAAAAGTATGGATCAAGTAAATGTATGGATCTTTTACCATACGTTTGAGAGTTGAAGGAAAACCTATGGATGATTATCCTTACGTTTGTAGGCCATGATCAACCTCACGTTGTTAACCCTACGTTTGTAGGCCACGTCATCAAACTTACGTTTGGCGTCAGAAATTTTCAAAGACGATATTTTTATGCAGCGGTCAGTAAGCTAATTTTTGGGTGGATTTCAATCCCAATTTAAAGTCGTTTTTAAAATATGACTTAGACTAATTCAAATCCATTTTATCAATAGATTTAAGATTCAATTAAAAGGATATTTTTATGCGGTGTCTTAAGGGAAATTACGACTTCTTTGTAAATTAAAATCATTGAAGATCGCGAATAAAAAGGAGACTTTTATGGATCTAAATGTGCAGGAGGTATGCTCAGCTTTATTATATATGTTATCTCTGAAAAACCATGTATAATCATGTTTGGTGATAAATCTTTTATAAAAAGGTGGAAAACAGAGACTGCAAAAAGCATCCAGTTCTACTGATTCAAAAGGAGCGTCAAAGCTCTATTTTCTTAAGAAGAAAGAACTAGATATAATATTCACTTGTTCTACATCAAATATCTATTGTGGATCTACTAATGATGATGTTGTGAACTATATATCTATATCTACTGCAATCAGATAAACTCAGAACTGATTCGACTTGAAAATCAATATTTCTAGAGACTTCAATCCATCTGTTGTCTATTGATTTCTGTTGAAACTGTGATGATCAACTTGAAATATTTTTTTAAAATTCTTTTCATCATGAGTGACCAGCTTCTTGTACTAAGCTGTGTAGGTTCGTGTTTGAACCAGAAGGCTTTGATTAGCCTAAAGATTGTAATGGTGTCAACTTCCTGTACTTAGTTGGGGAACAGTTTGATGAAACGAGGACTAGATAGTGAAAATATCCAAGCTCATGGAGTTGAGCATTGGTGGAGTGGACTAGGGTCCTTCTGTTCCCCGAACCACTGTACATCTATGTCTTCTTTTTTTTACTTATTCCACTGCATGATCAAATCTGATAAATTATAGAGGACAGAACTCATTTAATCAAAGAGTTACCGAAAAATTGTAAAAGACACAATTCACCCCCCTCTTGTTTATAATCTGGAGATTTAGATCCAACACCAACTATAAAGTCACTAACGCATGTATATAAGAGACAATGGTTACTTTATTACATTGGTACAAGATATTAGTAATCGCATCCGAATGGATCAAATAGTTTAGCAGTTTTGGAAAAATAGATATGTAAATCAAATATACCTTAAAATTTAAAAAAATAAAATAAAAAGTGATTTATTTTACCATTCTATTATTAACCATTTCATATACCAACATAAAAATCACAAAACCCTTCTTGATATCCTGGGAAAAATGAAACATAAGAAAGGGGTGAAATCATATGCTCAGAAAAGATATGCATTTAGTTAAACATATAATAAATAAATAATGTATATCAAATAAAGAAAGGTAAATAACTAGAACACATGAAAAATAATCAACTACATGAGCGTGAATAAAAATCTTTAAGGAATAAATAATTATAAATAAATTCTAACTACATAGTCAAATGAGATTGAAATAAAACCATGAATATTATAGTTAATCAAACAATAAATTAGAAAATTAGTAACTAATATCATAATGAGTGAATAAATAATTCTAAAAATAATAATGAAACCATAAAGGCCTCATGGTGATACATTTTAAATAAATTGGTAAGTCATCATCCAAAAAATTTAAGCTAGTTCATCTCTCGATACCTACAAATGTTAACAATTACCCAAACCATTAATCATAATCCTAAACCATCCAGAGTAATATAAATGGTATCAAACTGGAACATCCCTGGTAAAAATGATCATCAAACATCTAGATAAATAATAATGATGGTATAATTTTAACATATACTTATGGGTAAATGAGTATATTAATGTTTTTCTGTTTCTAATTATTAAAATTATAGAACAATGATATTGAAAACCTTGTTTACTAAAATTATATTTCAAATTTGAAAATTATTTTATAAAAATAAAAATTAACTTTTTTTATTTTAACAATATATTTTTTAAATTATATTTTAAATATATAAACTAATATTTTAATCAATTAGTGGTCATTATAGATGTAAATTCTTGAAAGGATGTATAAAAGAAGAATCTTTCACAATTTTTGTAAGAAAAGTAAAAATTTGCTGGGTTTGAAAAATGATAGGAAGATTCCTTTTAAAAAAAAATTGTGAAAATAAATTGAAGGTAAAAAATGTATTTAAAAAAACATTTTGACAATGATGATTTTTTTAAAAAAAATATTTTAAAAAAATGTGGGTATAGAAGAAAATGTATTTTTGACCGAAGAGAGATATAATGTATGATTTCCATAAAAAGAATTAATCATTTAAATTACCATAGAGTGGAAATTGGTACCATCTAATAAAATGTTAATTAATAACCATATAAGAAGAAAAATTATTATTTTTAACATTAAAATATCATACAATTCCCCTGATGTAGGCTTAAACATAAAAAATCATGATTAATGTTGTGATTTTTAATAACCACAAAACACTTTGATAACTTATGTTTCATTAGACCCATTAATAAAATAACATAAAAAAGAGACTATAAATACCATTAATAAAAATATATTAATGATATTACATATTAATGTGGTTGTATAAATTATCCAAAAATTAAATAGATGAATAATATGGCATACATCTCATTAAAGTAATAGTGAGATGAGAAAACCCTTACCCCAGTTACAACATACACAATATGTGTCCCTTAATAATGTAGAATAAATATAGGTTAATTATAACTATATTAAATAAACATATTCATATATTTTATATCATAAATGATTTACTTATTTTCTTTTATGACCAGATTATTATCAATTCCATGTTAAAATCACAGTTCAGGTAAAAAACTTTTTTTTAATTTCTCAATTTTCTATTAGGTCCTTTTACAATTATCATGGTCACATAATTTAAAAAATATTAAAAATAATATAAATATAATACTTATTAATTATATTTTTATTTATGTTAATCCATAAAGGTTAATGATAGAAAATGTATTAAGACATTCGTGGACACGGTGGGCCCTATGTACACATGAATGTAGTTTTGATTTTCTTTTGTGGTAGAGTGAATGAAAAATATATATCTATTAACATCCTATAATAGTTATTATATATATATATATAATTTATGTTAATCCAATCCATCCTTATTACAATCCATGAATGAATAAAACAAAAAACATTTCACATCTCTATGTGGTTGCAGTAGTTAACACGTACCCAATAGTGATGTTGTTGTTTTTTATAGATTGGATGGTAAGAAATATAATGTTATAATATATAAATATGATTATGTTACGACAAAAAATATCAAATATATTAAACTAAATTTATCCTTAAAACATTACATGTAAAGAGTAATTGATAAATGAATCACATTGCTTCATGAGGCGGTAGTCCTCCACACACATATGTAACATAATCATATACCCCCACAGAATGTAATTTAAGGCATTATATGTGAAATAATAAAACTATAATTATAAAACTTTCACCAATTTTATAAAAATATGTTAAATATGTCATTAAATCCATTTATGAATGGCATTTATAGAGAAAAAATTACATCGGTTCGTGAGGCAGTAGCCTGCCATACCCAAAATTGATGGTTCTATTTCTTATTTGATTGACGTGGAGCTAGATATCAGTTATTAAAATTAACATATTGAAATATTAGTATATATAAGATAATTATATTATTATATTATCATAGTTTTTTAAGGATTTTAATGAATAAATAAAATAGATACACACATTTCAAAATTTTAAGTGTCATTTGGAGAGAATCTATATAATGTTAGATAAATCCTTTTCAGGGTTGGTATTATAATAAAATAAAGACTATAATATATATTAAGTGATTTTTGTAAGATATTTCTTCACGGATTTTATGAAAAAATGGAGTTGGAATAATGAATAGGGAAAGGTAAGAGGTGCCATTTTATATATGCGAAGAGGAGGCATTTTTGAATTTTAAAAAATAAAAAATGGATACTCACCTTTTTATCATTCCAAAAATTTTTCATCATATAACATTAGTGGTTATAGGGTCAATATATTTCCATAAATTGGGAGTTTAAAATGGTGTTGGTAATTTTTAACAAATATATTTTAGTTTAACCCATGGTAAACTTGTTTTGACCCTAACAGAAATCAATAATTTCTACTATTTTTACTATTAATTATGGCCCAAAATTAATTTGAAATTATTATATAATAAAATTATTATTATTAAAAAAAATTAATCCTTTTTTCCAATTAAATTCGTAGAAATGAAAGAACTCAATTTAACATTCAACCCATAGAGACATCGAAAATTTTTTTTTCCAAAGAGAAACATCCAAATTATAAAAGGTTTTCATAGGATAATTCAACATAATATTTATTAAAATGAACTAAACTATCCAAATTAATATATATTTGAACTTAGTTTATTTTACAAACTTTTTAAAATATAACATAAAATTTTTAATAATTTAAAATAAAATACAATTTTCAATAAAAATAAGTATTTTTCATAATTCATCATAAAATTAGTCATTACATCAAATTCTAAAAAAACCACTCATAAATAATATTGAAATGTATATTTCAATAATGATTTATATTTTTGAAATAAATATTTTATAAAAAATAAAAATTAATTTCAAATAATTTGTGAAAAGATAGACAAAACGTAATTTTAGAAAAATAAATTTTTTCAAAAAAACAATTATTTTAAATTAAAATAATTCTTAATTAATTTATAATCAATTTATAGACAATGAATTTATTTTATAAATTGGTAAAAAATTAATAATTAAAAAAATATATATTCATATTCATTCCATCTAACCAACATTCATGGTTATAACAGTTATGATTAAATAATAATATTTTAATAGAGTATCAAATTTCCTTTAAATCTGGTGTTGTGTGAATAGCAATCCATCGAAGAGATGGAATTTATTTAAATTGAATGATATCAGAAACATCAAGGTGGTAAATTATATTTTAATTTTTGGTTTTATTTTATATATTCTATCAAAAATAGTGTTATTTTTTTAAAATATAATGTTTCTATATACCAAAAGGAATCTAGGATATTAAATATATTTAATTGAAATATAGTTTAAAATCACTAGGTGTTACATTTTTTTTCTAAAATTGAGTTTCATTGGTTATTTTCAATAATGGTTTGAATAATATGTGTTTAGGAGAACCAATTTAATAGTGCATGGGTCTAGGGTGTCTTAATTTGTACCAATGGAGGGTTTAGATTACATTAGAGATTTGGTTATTATCAGATGACGAAAATTTAAAGTTATAAATTTTATAAAGGGTTGAGAAATTAAAGTTGATCAAGATTTTAATGATAAAAGATATTTTTCAACAAATATAAGTAATTTTTTACTCTACATTAAATTATCTATTAATTATTTATTATTTATCATAGAAAGAGAACCAATATTGACATTATACGACATAAGTGAAATTATTATAGTTACTACCATCTGATGCTGAAATAATATTTAAATATCTAATATAGTTATAATAAATAGTCATAATAGAAGTATATAACTTTAAATATATAAGAATAAAGCTATGGAATAAAATATTTTGATAACTATTTTTTTCAATATATTCAAATTCATTAGTGGATGTTATAAATTATTTTAAGGATATCTTGTCTCAATTTCAGCCTTTGAGACTTATTTCTTATTATACATCATGTTTCATTTATATTGTTTATAAATAACCCATTTAATATCCTGAACTATAATCCTGTAATGATTCAATATATTTAATGACGCATTTGAAATCATATAATTATTATGTTCTTTTTATTCTTACACTAAAAATACTATAAGGGTAATTTTTCTAGATTTTTTTCCCTTGATATATGTTTGATAATGTGATCCATTTTCCTTTAATGTTTAATGATACCATATTTTATATATTACATAATTATTATTTTTCTAATCATTTTATTAAATATTTTACTTTATATTCTCTCTTTCTTAGGGGGTTGATACTTGATTTGTCAAATTTTCAAGGGTTGTATCTCAAAATATTATTATTTGAGAATTGTTTTTTTGAATTATGAAGTTAACATCATTTATATGGGGTATATATTTCGTATTAGAAACATTATATCACGATTCACTCTTTTTTCATGGCATTTCATATATAATTTCAACATCACTCTTTTAAAGTATGTTTTTCATCTAAATCAACATCCTTTTACGTTCATGGTGTTTTTCTTAGTTAATATGGTGTTTAACCATTCACTTTAATTTTATGGATAAATTATTCCCATGTTACCCCACTTATTGACATGGAAGGGATTGACCTCCCATAATAGTTTTACCAAAATTTGGATGTTTATTGATTACTATATAATCTTTTATGCATATTATTGAGACTCATATTGTTTGTATGGTGAATGAATTGGAAATAATGAGGTTATGTGTTGGAATATGTGTAATATAACCCCTTGATGCATCTGTTGGTTTCATGATAAAATGGATTTTGGTATTTGGTTTATGCCTAAAAAATATAGGCATCATTTTTTGTGACTTTTATGACATGAATGATATCATGGTTTTTTCCTTGATTGAAATAACAATGATTTAGTTCAGCACATGATTTTAAATATAAAGATGTATGAAATTGTTCATTCCATCACAAAGATTTCAATTATTTTTATTAATTTTATTATTTAAGTTGTTATGTCATCTATGTATTTATTTAAACTAAATTTGTTATTATGTGGAATTATTTGAATCATTTTTATTCTGATAATATTGTTCATTCCATGATAGCCTATATATAAAATTTACCTAATCATGATTTGAAGCTCACCCTTCTATTGTTTACATTATCCCATATAATGATAAAAATTTTTACACATGAAATGTTTACACGAGATGTGTGTGTGGAGAATTTTGTGGGATATGGTGAAGAACTATTATGGACTAAATAATATCAAATACGATTGATAAATACTCATTTTATAATAAATACATATTATTTTTTAGTTAAAATTTTTCATAACTCCAAAATAATATAATAAATAATATTCCTTCGAATGCAGGTGACTAATTTTTCTTGTGATATGGATATTATTGATGGTTAATAATTTTTTCCTTTAAATTATGGTATTTAATGTATTAATTTATGGGAATTATATTCCAAGAGGATGGGATTATGGAATAAAAATAATATTTTTAGTGGGTAATTTTTGATCCGGATGGATAAACAATCATAGTCAGGCTAAGATTCTCTCATAAAGGCCGAAAATCCAAAAATAAGTTTTTTTAATCGATCTTGATTTTCGGAAATTCATGTGGTGTTTTTTATTTTTAATTTACAAAATAAAATCTAGTAGTGTCTTATTCAAAAACCTGGTTCAAATACAGAAGTGATTAACATCTTTAAAAGTGCCTTTTTAGATTTGGTAAAAATATGGAAACACCTAATTAAATAGCTCTATAAGGATTATTCATTTTAACTAATTTAGAAATCAAGGATTTACACATAAAACTCTCTGTATAAACAAAAAAAATCAATTTTAGGGGGTATTTCAATTATCTAATTATATTAAAAACCCATTTTAAAAAACTTATAAAATATATTATATTCTATCTTGTATATAGCTTATAATTAATCCTTCCAACAATAATGAAATAGTCACTAAATTTATTAAATCTATTTAGTGGTTCATCTCTCAAAAACTTCACACTTTAATGTTACAAATAAAAAATACCACCCACATTCACTAATAATCAGTTATGTCTTGAACAAAATATAATAAATGTATGAAAAATATACAATTTATGGTTATATTTATAATAATATTAAGTCACTAACTAATTGATACCACCCTATAATAAACTTCCCCCACTAAAGAACCATTTTTCAAATATATTTACATATAAATTTTTAAATAAAACCAATGTAATATGAATCAAGTCCATCATTAGTTCTTATGTTTTTTATAAAGTATCTGAGATAAAAGTAAGATTCTATTGTGTTATTTAATGAATAAGACAACGTAGAATATAAGTAGATAGTATCTATGATAATTTCTTATACTATTAGAAACTCCATTTCATTGAGTTGTTCATTCCCTACAGCTATACATTATCACCCTTATTTTTTGACAAAAACTTCTACTATGCTTAGGGAAAGGCTTCATAAGTTGAGGAATATACCCCATATATCTTCTATTGACTCTATCTCATATCAGTAGTCTGAATACATAAAGACCTAACATCATTTAGTAAGGATGATAAGTTATTTAATCCTTGAAAAATCTAGATATATCCACTATAAATATGACAGATCTGTACTAAAAATTGAGAAATAATGAACACACATGTGTTCGCATTAGAAATCATATATAGTAATAACATTCCTTATTAGAGTTCTAGGTAAACATAATTGGACTACCTTCTCTAATGAATCATAAAATTTGGAACAAAACAGGATCCTTAGATATGAAAATCTGATATTCCTAACAACTAATAACACACATGAAAAACATTAATTCTATATAATTTATGTTAGCTCCCCTCTAGAAGAAAATAAATCCATTATAAGAAAATTTCTATTACCTAACCTTATTGAAGACCATAGAATATGTTGACAATGGGAATGGTATGACGCAACGATGTATTAATAGTTCTAATACCTCCTCAACGCGTGAAACCCTCTTCTTTTAAACTATCTAATGGTTAAGGGATATTATAGGAGGTTTATAAACCTCACTCTAAACATATATATAGTTTATCTCTCCTAAAAAATTAAACTTTTCTCTTATCAATATGCAACCTTCAATGATGGGGATCTATATTCTCTTAAATTTTGGCTCTCAAAACTCTCCCTTGTTACATCCAACTCATTATGGTAATGAATTTAAAGGATCCACCACTAGCAAGCTATAATTAATATTAAAGTCACCACTAATAGAATATAATGATACATCCATCAATGAAATAATTTAAAATTAATTTTATCCTCCTCCAAGTGTTACCCCATCACTGGATTTAATAAAAATCATTCATATCTTAATAGATTCTCAAATGCAACATCAAAAAAATATAACTTTCATGAAAAATACCATCATGGTTTAACCCACCTATGATCAAGAAAAGCACCATACTACACCTATACTACCTTATTTGTTCATGGTTTTTATCCACTAAAAATTATTACAAGAATAAGAAACATCATATCCCATGATATAGAATCAATATTTTACACTTTCAATTAATTTTATTTCATTTATAATAAATTTTCATATTCAAATACATGAATAAATATTGATGATGCATATATCATACCTAGGTCTCAACCTCATAATCAATTTACTCTATCTTAAGTATGTTTAGTAAACATTCAGGCTCATTGTGTATCGATGTAGGGATCCTTATTTTCCATAGACATTATACATGGACTATATTACTTTTTAAGATTAAATGGTATAATTTCTATACCAAACCGATATTTTTCCTCAATAACACATACTATAAACTTCATTATATATGAATGTTTAATTTTGATATGTCTTTTTCAGGATATACTCCCTGAAATCCCTTCTTGGGATAGTATTGAAGTTAACAGTTACTCCTGGAGATTTCCACCTATAAACCATGAGTTTGTCACTAAAACGGAGGGTATATAAAATGAAAAAGGTAATTTATTATCCTATTAAATCATATGAATAAAGAAAATGTAAATATATTCATCAAAATAAGTGATAAGTGAGAATCAATTCTAAAAATTACTATATAAAATGTTGTTAAGCCGTTAAATAAAATATAATGGAAGGATAGAACCAAAATGAACAATTATTAAAGAATAAATACTCTTAAAAGTCCACTAACAAAAACATTAATTATCTTGTAAGCTATTAATTGATCCAAGGAACCATTTTGATAATACATTAAAATAATATGTAGATTTTGGGGAATGAATAAAAGTATATATATAAAGTTACTCACACAAAATACTCATACTAATATGGAATACTAATACAAATGATTCTATGAATAAATAGTGAAACTAAATTATGGCCCATAACAAGTAATCTAAAATATTATTCTATTCACAAGATCACCTATCAAATCCCAATAGAGAATAATTATTGTATATCAACAAAGTATATAAAATATGGTATCATGTACCCACTTTCCCAATTATATATTACTATTCATATTCAAGCTTTAGTCATTTGGTAACCCTTATAACTTACCATGTTTCTATATTATAGACACATTCCAAAACCAGAACCCAAAACAAAATACAAGAACCTAATTCCCAAACTATGAAAAATCAACTACATAACAACATCAATGACCCAAATCATGAGTGAGAGAGTGGAGTATTCTTCCATTTATTACCATCATATGATGGATATTGGTGTATTAACTAGTACCAAAAACATCACATGGATTTTTTCATAGTTATCTAATTATATTGATAATGAATAATAAAATGAAAATGATTTATAATATAGCATCACATAATCTAAACCAATAGAATATATCCTCATATGTACCCTCAAAAAAATCCCATCACCCACATCATCGCTATCACACAACTACCATAACTACCTCTTACTACTAAACAAGTAGATACATCAATCACACAATTCAGTTTAACAACTATCAAAACATTTTTTAATTTATACAGAAATAAAATTTTATGTGTTATTTATATAAATATTTTATAAATAAAATTATAATTTCACAAATTTATACCACATATTACCACACATTAACCATATTAGGATATTAATTCTCTAATTTACCTGTTGAAATAGTAAAAATCTCTTGTAACTCCACATACATAATTCATTTATCCATTCCATTTATATATCAAGGGAATAAGTATCCTATATGATCTAAAAAAATAACATCAATACATAACTACATCATCATGGTAAATTTATCATAATCACAATACTATTACTATATTTAACCACATAAATCATTCCATGACAATCATAATAACAAAATAAAAATAAGAAAATAATATGGATATATATAATACATCATGAATTTGTAGAATCAAAATATGGAATATAGATAATCAATTACAAGAGGGGGCTGAATTATAATTTTAAAAACATTTGTTTTTAACCTTAATGAAAATTTGTTCAACCAAGATAAACAAATAACATTTACAACCCCCTCAACTATATTTAAAAAAGGGATCAGAAAGGCCCAATGTTAAAATACAGAGATATTATAAATAAATAAGAACATAGGTATATATATGAATGATTATGCCATAAAGAGTACAAGAATATTATATTAGAGTTACAATAAAATGAGAAAGGGTAAGAAAGTTTCCCTTTATATTTATAACAAAATGCAACAGAAATAAGAGTACATAAAAAAAAAAATATCTTACAACCCAAAGAATTGGGTATCCAAGCACCTTGGATAAAGGTCCATTGTTTTATATTTCAAAGAAAGTCAATCTTCCCAACACCATGATAATCCTTCGATATGAAGATAGGTATCTATCTTGTTTTCCCAATAAGAAATTGATCTGTAAGGTTATCAACACCTCTATCTTCATTCAACTAGGATTCTCTCTATTATGCAGGTAATCAGAACCTATGTCTTCCTAGAATTCAAATCCCATGATCATAATCAGTAACAATCAGAATCAAACAATGAAGAAAATTGATTTTTAAGATCTTAGGTATGTTGAAAAAGATATTCACAACTTAATTTCTTCAAATATTTCACACAAAGTCCATTTTTGACAGAGCTCTCACGTGTCTCAAAATCCAAAAAATTTATGAGATCTTATAATTGACTAGGTATTAATATGAAAGATCTCCAATTGTTTTATTTACCTCTAATAGTCATATTTTTCCTATAATTTTAGAAGGACATGGATAGGTGGTAGTCATTACAGTCATATTGTTGCTAAAACAATGAATTCATTTAGATTACAAAAAGACATTCTAAAGAAAAATTTTCTTTACAATAATATATAAGAATCTTAATTTTAGGAACATTACATTATGGAAATAGTGTATCACTAAGAATGAAAAAAATCAGATTCTTATGAAAAAATAAGATTCAAGGAATTATGAGAATCATATCTGAAAAATAGTGAGAATCAGAATCTAATTAAATTGAGAATCAGATTCTAATAAAAATTGTAAATCAGATTTGAGAAACATGTATTGGATTTTCAATTTTTTGAGAATCATAATCTAAGGAACATGGTAAATTTTTATTGATAAATTGATTCCTATAAAAAAATTTGATTCATTATCTATATAATGTAGTGTGTTTGAATTGAAGAAAACACAACAATCCAAAATTTTAATCGATTTAGAATACAAGAAAGGCGGAGCTTCAGAATCAAGAAACTGAGTGAATCAGAACATAAGAAATAGTGTGGTTTAGATTCTATGAAATAGAGATTCAGATAAAAATGATTAATAAAAGAGGTCTTTGTGTATTACATAGTCTAGTCACTTTAAATGAAATATGTGTTGGACTTAGCCTGAAAAAAACTCATCTATGTGTATAATTATAAGAAACATAAAGTTTCATAAAAAAATAAATTTTTTGTAAGGAAAATATGTTTTTGATTTCCAAAACATAACAAAGCAAAAATGTAATAAGGAACCTTTTGAATTAATAATCTCCCACTTTTTGGAAATTATAAAAAATGTTTACTAGAAAAATAATATTTGGACCAAAAATCATTATATTAAAACTTTAATGAAATACTTATCTCCCCAAGATTTAACAACATATAGTGAATAAGACTAACTCCAACTTAGAATATTAAATCCCCCTAAGGATCGTATTCTTGTCTTTGTAAAATTTTCATCTTTTCTAAAGGAAACAGCACCCCCATTTTAAGGATGTATTCCTTATGTAATGACCCCATTTCTTAGTCATTATCTTCCACAGATTTAAATTCTTTTTACAATATCATATCCCTTTTACACCTTTGTGGTTTTTTTTAAAAAATGGAGGGAAATATAATTTACTTGAAAAGGCTAGGAAACATACAATTCAAAACAATGGATAACAACAATTTCATATTGAAAATGTTTTTATACAAAAAAATTTCAAATTAAAAGAATAATTAATCCTAGTTTGACACTAGTTTTATGAAAATGGATTTTTGCATTTTTAACTCCTTATGGTCATCTTGGACGTTCAACAAAAGAGCTTCATTCTCCCAATTCTTCTTCTCATGATTCTCAATCATCTATTACTGGAATTGAATCTTATCTTATTGAGAATTATTCTTTTTTTTCTTGAGATTTGAGATTCTCCACCAAATAATCTCTACTTGCTTTGAACTTTTTATCTCAAGACCAAATAAGATTAGTTTTCTGTTCAGGTCATTATCATATTGCATCTAAATTCCTTTTTCCTCCTTCATTATCTTAGAAAGACCACTTGAATGATTTTTTCTTGAGGATTCTAATTCTTTGAAGTTTCCATTAACTTTCTCAGAAACTGAATCAAAATTCTTAAGATCACTATTATCTTATTTTGACCATGGTGTTATTTTTTTAGAAGACTTTCTATGAAAATTGTAATTTAGAATAGAAGATTTGAATTCCAATTTCAAATTTCTTAACTTCTCCATGAAAAGGGTTAATAATTATGAATTTCAATTCACTTACTCTTGAATAAGATGGTATCTTGACTCAGTGTTGGGGAAGTAAGGAATGGAGTCAGCTAATTTCTTAAAGGATTGCATGACAATGTATTTTTCTAAGGATGAGGAAGATCTATCTGATTCTGAACCATTCTTCTTAGATGTATCAAAAAATATTTATTTTCATTTATCTTTCGAAGAGTCTAAATTTTCATACTACTATTTTTCTTACCTCAGATTAGTAATTTGAATAAACATATCATCATTATCATCAAAATCAATATATTTTCATCCAGAATCATCTTGGCCATCATCATCTTATTTATCAACTCCATCATCATCGAATAGAATTTTATTCACTTATATTTCAACAATATTATATTCTTAATGAATTGTTTTCTCAACTGATTCATTCTAAGAAGATGATTCATGGTAGGCCTTTATGGATAGCTTATCTGAATAAATTTTCTACTGAGTTTGTTCAATCTTTCAAATATCATATTCATTTTTTTTTCTTTCCTCTTATACTTATTCTTCTAATTTTTTCCTCACGATTTTGTTCTTGAATAGTAGAAGACGAACTATGAAGAACTTCTTTTCCCTTTTCTGATGGTGTTACCTCTATTTCCATTTGTTGAAAAGGTTGAGGAAGTTCTCTTTTATGGTGAAATTATTTCGAACTTTTAATATGCTCAGAATATATTTTTGTATCATTCCACAAATCTTGAATTATATCTTCTTCAGATATATTCTTTATAATATTTTTATCTTTATCCTAATTAACAAGATCTTCAACATCAAGAACTTTTATAGACATAGCTTCAACTGAATCTAAATCAAACACAATTTCTCATTCTGTCCATTGCTATTTGAGTTTTCCTTGTCTTGATAAAACTTCTTTAGAGTAAGTCTTTTTCTTCTTGGAATTTGGTGGTTCATATGCTTGAGCTATTTATTGTTCTTGAACATTTCTTTTCTTCAGCTCAAACTTTTAACATTCTTTACTATGGTATACCTTTCCAACATGATCAAAAAATTCAATAATCTTATCAATGAAAACATATTCCATTTGCTTCTATGTTTCCTTAATTAACAAAATAATCTTAAATATTCAAGGGTTAAACATTCAAGGAATAATATAGAAAGCATTGATAAAATTGTAGGAAATGTAAGAATTTGTGACATGATAGAATCATCCTTTATTTTTCTAGCTGTAATAAAGATAAACTTGAATATTTTAATATTACATATACTAACTATAATTTCTATTATTAATATGGATATTATTTTCAATGTATCCTCATATCCTTTCCTTGGTATCAAAAATCCTTGTAATCATAAGGCATATATCTTGTGGTTTGATAAAAGATAGAATTCTCAGGTGAATTAACTCCCCGATGGCCTAAGGATTCAATTACCTCGACTATGTCAAAATATTCTTCTAAATTAGTCACCTTATGGAAAGGGTAATAAGCTTCACCATCATAAGGTATTTCAAAAATGACAGCTTCTTTGATAAAAGTAAATGAATATGTCTTCCCAAAAAATATGAACTGAACCATGTCTTAACAACCTTGGTTAATGAATTCAACATTCAAATAAAATTCAACTACCAAGTCCACATATACCAGATCTTTCTCCATGTTATCATTTTTAATGCATACATTCTCCCATTATTGGAACATGATGATATTCCTAATCATATAGTCATACATAAGGAAGAAAATATGATTAACTACCCTCTATCTTAATATTGACCAGTCTTTAAATAATTTTTATTTAGGAATTGAGGTTTGAGATGTTGTTTCTAGAGATATTTGGAAATTCAATGAATATGAATGAAAGTGGAATAGTGGATTTGAAGGGAATCAAAACATTGATAAGAATTTTTATGGAAAATGATGTGGGACACAGAGGGTGTCCCTCATTTATATAGGCATCATAGAGATGGTCAGTCTACCATGATTGATACAATGGTTGATATGAAACTAATCTGATCCAACGGTTGAAACTGAGATAAATAATATTTATTGTTTCCGATCATTTTAGGTTTTAAGGAAATAAAATGAATTTAAAGAATGATAAATTTGTTGATGTTTTTATTAAAATAGATTTTAAATACCAACAAAAAAAAGTGCAAGATAAAATTAATAAATAAGAAATTTTATCTTTTTGAGTTTTCATAATATTTTCAAGTATTAGAAAAGATTCTTCTAAGACATATTAGATTCCAAAAATTTATAATAGTTTTTAAAAACATTATTAGTTATTGAAAATTTATTAGTTTGAAAAATGATTTCATGTTCTGGAAAAATTATTCAAATAAATCATGTTTACTCTCTATATGAAAAGGAGTATATTAATTTAAGGTGATAAATTTTATAGAAAATATATATGAATGATTAAATTATGATTTTTATTCCGTAATTTTTTTTAATTTATTCAAATCTATCTAAAGGTAATGATTTTGTTAAAATATCTGAAAATTGTAATTTTTTTAATAAATTGTAAAATAATATATCCTTTAAGTGTGTGACCCTTAATTAAGTGATGCCTAATATATATTTTCATTTAATGATAGTGATTTTTAAGGTTTTATCTTAAGTCTATGGGACTAGTTTTATTATATAGTGATAGAGTTTTAGTAAAACTATTTCCATAATCTATGAGTATGTGTTACATACACAACACCCGAGCACAACAACATCAAGATGCTATATATTCAGTTTCAGTAGTGGATATTCCTACATAATGTTTTTTCATAAATGGAATAGAAACTAATTAATCTCTTAAGAAATGAAATGTTCTGGATGTAATTTTCATTTCTATTTTACAACCACCAAATTCGGCATTAGAGAATAATTTTAAAAGAAAATCATTTCAAAAAGAATAGAAAGTTCCAATGTCCATAGTTCCCTTTATGTAGTGATAAATTATTTTCATTTCTCTTAAATTGGATAATTTTTGTCTATATTGATATATTTCACATAACAATACTGAAAAAATTATGTTTGGATGTCTAACTGTTAAGTATAGTAAACTTACAGTCATACCTCTAAAAGATGTTTAATCTACTAGTTCCCTGCTTCATCAAGATCAAGGCCATTCAAGCTACCTATTTGTGTACATATTTTATTATTATTATAATCATATCTATACATTAAATAATGTCTTTAATATACTTATGTTGAGATATATAAGTTCTATATAGTTTTTGTGAAATTTTTAATCCAAGAAAAAATGTTAACTCAACCATCTTACTCATTTAAAACTCTAACTTCAAAATATTCCAAAATGAAACAGTTAATGATTTTTGAGTTCATAGGAATATAATGTCATTAACATAACAATAAAAACTATTTTATTATCTTTATTTATAAAATGGGTTGGATCAGCAGTTCCCTTAAAAAAAATTGTAACAAAAATCCTATAAGTTGATCATACGAGGATCTAGGGGATTGTTTAAGACCATATAAAGAATTGGTACATTTAAAAACATTTTCATGGTGTTTTTTGTCTTCAAAACCATGAGGTTTTTCAACATAAAGTTCCTCATGAAAATTTCAATTAAGGAAAGAACACTTCACATCCATATGAAATTAATTGATGTTTAAAAATTCTTAAAACCATAAGGGAATTAAAATAGATAAAAGTCTAGATACCATATTATAGGATTATTTATAGTCTAATCCTTCTTTTTAATTATAGACATTAGAAACTAATATTTCTTTATTTCTAAATATGTTTCCATTTCCATCTCATATATTTCTGAAAACCAAATTTACTCTATTTAATGAAGTTTTTTTAGATCTTTCAACTAAGGTCTAGACTTTGTTCCTTTAAAATTCATTTGGTCCCTCTTATATAGCTTTAATCTAATCTTCATCAATTAAAGACATAACGGTACATTTATGTTCTAATTAGTAAATAAATTCAAGAAGTTTTACCTCACTTCATAATGAACATATAGTCCTTATAAGTTGATGTACATCACTAATTATACTATCACTGGGATGAATCCATAGAAACAAATGACTTGGGATTTGTAAAATCTATTCATCAACAAAGGATAGAAAATCCTATAGAGTGAATAATTCTGAAATATATTCTTGAGTATCCATCGAAATAGTTGAATCATTCATAAAATGTTGATCCCCAATTTTTGAAAACACATGTAAAGATATAGGTTGAGGATATTTAAAAACAAATGGATTAGTTTCATTAAATTTAACATATATTGTTTCTTCAATAGTAAAATAATTTTTATAAAATACTCTATAATCACCAAAGGTAGTGGAATATCCTAAAAATATTCCTTCATCTGATTTGGGTGTGAATTTGGGTATCTTATCTTTTGTATTCAAATTGAATACCTTTCATCCAAAAACTCTGAAGTGCGACACATTAGCTTTTTGGAATGTCCAAAACTTATAAGGTGTATTGTTAAGAAATGGCCTTTTTAAAACTCAATTTATAGTATTACAAGTAGTAATTACAAATTCATCACAAAAAATGTCTAGAAATTGATTATTAACTCAACATCGTTCTTGTTATCTCTCAAATAATTTGATTTATTCTTTAAACAATACCATTTTTTGAGGAGTTCTTAGAGATGAGAAGTTATGAGTAATGACTTTCTTCATACAAAAAGTATCGAAATAAGAATTTTCAAATTCTCCTCCATGATCACTTTTAATAGTTATCAATGGATGGTGTATCTCAATTCTATCTTTTATTAAATAATACTAGAAAAAAAAAATATTCATATTTCCTTGCTAGAAAATAGACCCATGTAAATCTAATGTAATAATCAATTGAAACAAATACATCATACTTAACTCCAATACATCTACATGGAGTTTGAAAAATCTATCCCTGTGCAATAACTGTAATGCATCGGATGTTGAGACTTCACTAATAGATTGAAATCTTGACTAATGTTTCAGTATTTATTAACAATGATGATAGACTTTTAAAGAACCAAATATAAGATCCGGTAGATCCATAGAAAACGATTTCATAGATATTTTACATAAGTTACTAAGGTTACAATGTCCCAATATTCTATTCCATAACTAAAATTGGTCTTCCCTTACACTAAGGCATGGTATGTGTTGGCTCCTAATGTATTCTTAGTAAAGTGTGTAAATATTATCATTCCAATGGGAATAAATAATGAAATCATCCATGGAATGCAATACAAAACATTTTCATTCCTAAAATTCATAAGGTAACCTTCTTCTCATAATTGGATTATGCATATAAGGTTATGATTAAAGCATTTGAAAAATAAAACATTTGAAATTAATACTTTTCCATGAGTAATAATGTTAAGTATACCAAAAATATATCCTTTATCATTGCCTCTGATGGTGACTCTTCCACCATTTATCTTAATAATATTTTCAAAGATGTTATTGTTACTAGACACATTTTGGTAACATCCAATATCGATGTACCATGTATTATTGTTGGTACATCATTTATTTTCTTGAAAATAAAATAGTTGTACTTTTATAATCTAATCTTTCTTGGATCCTAAAATGTTAAAAAAAATCTTAGGAATCTACATTTTTTTAGGAATGTGGGAATTATGAATACCTATGGATTGGGTTTAATTTAATGAACAAAATTTCTCCCAATTTTCACCACTTTGATACTTAATGAAAAAATAGGAACTTTGAGGAACAAAATTGTTATGACTGAAAATAGGTTTGGAGTGAGAATAACCAAATCTAGAAATATTCCTATGAGGGTTAATTTGTGAATACATCTTACCAAAATTTAATTTTCATGATGAAATGTTTCAAAAATGTTTCATTAAGGAAAATATTGTATATTTTAGTATAATGAAAAAATTCTTATCCTCGTAGTCATTAGTCATTGTATTGGAGTTTGTCCCTATATCATTTTGCTTAGAAATAACATTTTCTAGATCATTAGAAAGGTTATTATTCTCAGAATTACCTTCCTTAATATTTTTTGAAATAGAAACAATATCAAAATATTTTTCATCATGATCTTTTGAGTGATCTCATACTTCTTTTTTTAGAACGTTAATTCTAGAATTTGAATTATTAGTTTTTGTTCTGATCTTACAATTTTCATTCTCAGGTAACCCGGAAAACCTAGAGACCTCTTCAATAGACGGTAAAGAATTATCATCAGATGAGGTAGATTGTTCATCTAAATATTTAAAATATTCTTTATTGGGATAACTAGTAAATAATGATATATTGGTTAAAGATTAAGTAGTGTGTATGTTAGCCATGAAACAGTGTTTTTTAATAGGCATCCTAAAAATAAGACAAATATTCTTCTATCCAAAAGATTAACTATCTGATGATGGATTATTTTAGTCTCTACCACTTTCACTCCAAGAATCATTTTCCTTCAATAATTTCCTTCCATTAGGCTTGAAATATCTTTTCTTATTACTCTCAAAATTTATATCTTTCATGTACTTTCTATTATGATTTGTACAATCATGTATGGTATGTCCTTATTTATTTCATCCATAACATGTGGCTTCTAAATCATTCATATATTTCCTATCTTTTTTTTATATCTATATTATAAATACTTCTTTCCAACAATCATGTTCATCCTTTGATAATTATTGGATAATCCATTCTCTAACTGTTTAGATTTACATGAGTCTAACTAAAAAACAAGTTTATAAGATTTTTTTGACTTAATAACTATGTTAGGAGTGTTAAATTTATTCTGATTCGAAGTAGTAGTAAAATAAACACTCCCATTTTTCTTATTTATATTCTTAGAATCTCTCTTCAATCTATTCTCTAATCATTAGATATATCCAAATAACTCATCAAGAGTAATAGTTATAAATTTCCTTGATTCAACAATAGATATTTTCTTTGATTACCATTCATTAAGAATGATGTATATAATCTTATATACAATAATCTCATCATGTATACACTTTTCTCCCATTGACTACAGACTATTTACAATAATAATGAATCTATTTTAAACATTAAATATTGGTTCTCCATAATAAAAAAACCATGATAATCATATCTAATCATGGATCTTCTAGTTTCAATAACCATAGAAGTACCAAAATGTGTAACTTCATGTTTCTTCTATATTATATTATCTTCTTCACAATAAAATATTGGGATATATATATTCCTTGTCATAGAATGAAGAAAAGTATTGTGTACCTTATAATTTAGCCGATATTATGGCTTTTCATGATTAGTAAAAGTTCTTAATTCATTATATGAGATCTTTTAATCACCAATAAGAATAATAAAATTTTCCACACCAGTATTAATAAAATATTTCTTCATTTTTTCTCTCCAATTTTCATAATAATTCCCATAAAAAATTGGTTTTCTTGTAGGGTTTAGATTATATAAGGATCAGACTTCCATTACAATCACCATTTACAATATAACATTCCACTAATATTATTATTGTAGTATGTATTTATAGAAAATGATTTAATATAATAAATTTTTAAAATCCTAGAAGATGTAAACAAAGAGTTAGTAAAATAAGTAATGAAAATATTCCTTTTATACTAAGAGTAAGTATCACTATGTTATAGACCTCATATATTACTAATTGTAGGATCACAATACGAGATGTAGATAATAAAATACAAAATGGGTGAATTGAATGTTTTAAAACATTTGTTTTAAACCTTAAGGAATATTTTTTTAACAATGATAAAAAAATTAAAAAAACCCATGTTATCTTTAACAAGGTGTTCTGAAGGGGTCAAAGTCTGAATACTAATATATTATAAAGAAATAATCACACCAGTATACTTATGTAAAAATCTTCCTTAAAACCTATAGAATCTTATATCAGAATTACAAAAAACAAGAAAGAGTAAGAAAGCTACACTTTCTATTTAAAACAAAATACAATAAAAATAAAAGTACATGTAAACAACTCGAACTGTATAGCCCAAATAGTAGGGTATTCGAACAGCTTGGATAAAGGTCTGTTGATTTATACTTTCAAGAAAAGTTGTATTACCCCTGCCAGGGTAATCCCTTGATATACAGATCAGTATCTGTCATGCTATCCCTATAAGCCCACAATATGAATGGTGATCGAAACCTCTATCTTCCTTCAACCAGGAAGCCCCCGATTAAGTTGGTAATCAAAACCTCTATCTTACTAGCCTTAGACTCCCTTGATTGTAATTGGAATCAATCAGAATCATACTATGTATAAAAAATCTTGTTGAAGATCTTAAGTATGTTGAACAAGCTATTCACAACATAATTTCATTAGATATTTCACACAAAAGAGATTTTTGATAGATCTCACACGTGTCTAAAAATCCAAAAAGATATGGGCTCATCCAAATGATTGAGTATTCATAGGTGATATCTCTAACAGTCAATTTTTTTTCAAACATTCATATTTTTAATGAAATTATAGAGGGAATTATACATGTTTCATTCGAAATGGTCATATTATAATTGAAAAATGGAAACCATTTATATAACCAATAATCTGTAATAAGTAACATCCGCTTTGTAAAAATAGGTAAGAAACTGAATTTATAGAACATTAAATTAAATAAATATATTAACTTTAAGAAATATAAAAATTTGGATCCTTAAAAAAATTATATACAAGGAACTATGAAAATCAGATCGAAAAAATATTGAGAATCAGAATCTCATAAAATTGACAATCTGATTGTAATAATCACAGTAAATAAAATTTGAGGAACATAAATTGGAATCACAATTTAGTGATAATAAAAATATAAGGATCATAATGAATCATAATTGAGAAAGTGATTCAGTTAAAAAAATTGATTCGATACTTATGTTATGTGAAGAGACCAAAAGCTTGACGTACATTGACATTACATTACTTTTGCGGAATACATAGTACATAACAAAAACACACACACAAGGATTGTAATAGTTCATTGTCTTTGGAAACTCGGAATATAATCTTCTAATCCTGGTGAAAGATCTTGAACATCTCCCATAAATATCTTCCTTTTTTTTATACCTAAAACCTTCCTTTATATCCTAGGGAAAAGAAAACATAAAAGGGTGAGCTCAAATACTCAGTAAGGGTAAAAAAAGAAATATCAATCACATCATATACATAAGAGCATAACTTTTGGAAATCATAACCTACAAAAGAGAGCATAATTTCATAACATGGGATAAATCATAGTAGTGAAATGGAATCACGATAATCATAACTTAAAACATGAAACTTAGTGGCATACACACATAATCATAGAGAATCATTTCTTATTAGTCAAGACTCATTGCCATGACTATCTTAGTGGACAAAGTCCCTTTCTGAACCGAGTCACCCTCGTTCCAGTCCTGTTTCACTGAACCGGTATAACCTACCGTTCCAACCATGTCTATCTCATGAGATATAAAATCTTTACCCAATTCATTGGAGGGAGATATAGGTCCCACCCATCTCATAATGATACCATTCTTATGTGTTCCACAAAATCTTAAACCATACATTATTGCATAACCCATGCAATAAAAATGGTATTCTTAAACAACATGACATCATAAAAAAATTCATATAAGATAAAGGAATTCATAAAAATAATTCCATCACAACCTAATCAAATCAATGGAATAATAGGGATAAAAACATAACCCTTTTATTCTCTTATATGGAAAATTATTTTGATAAAACACTTGAACTCCATTCTTGAGGCAAATATCCTTTCTACTTCAAAAACACTTTTCCTTTCTTAACATGTCGTACAATTATAAACTAAAAGAATTTGATTAAAAATACACTTGAAAACTTGTAAAGGATGCTTCTTGGAAATAATGTTTTAAAAATCCATTCATGCCGTATAAGTTAAAAAAACATTCTTCGTACTTTTGTCGGAAAAGTCAAAAAAGTACCTCGTATGAAAAACGACAAAAGATTCCTTTGATATCTTTTACTAAAAACTCACCAAAGGGTAAAATAGGATTTAAAAAAAATTGTCGGTGAATGGAAATAATATTACCTATTGAGGAAACATGGATGTTGATAATAAAATACACCCCAGTAAATTTCAAAGTATAAACAATCTCGGATAAAAATGAGATTGTGATATTTCCCTTACCTTAGGTCCGACTTGCTTTGTACGTGTCTGAACCTCCTGTATAATGATTTAAGTAATGTTATTGACTTATTCCAGAATCATATTCATTGTTATTATATCATATATGGTCCACTTGTGACTTTATATTACCCGTTCTTTTGTAAATTCACGTTAAAGAAGCGTTTTGGGTCAAATCGTTTCATTTATCGTAGGTGTTTGGAGTTGTTGTTCTTGACATTATTATTACTTATATCATGATTTACTTACTTCCAGAATATAAAGTATGATTTATATATCATATATATTCAGTATATATATATATATATAATAGATAGATAAATGAAATGAAACACACCGTTCATGGAGATGGTAGTCCGTACGTACGCATGAACGTTGCTTTCCTTTCCTTATTGTCTTGAATGGAAGTAATTAGATGACATATATATATATATACATAAATCCAGTAGATTTAACATGTCATATATTCCATTATTATTCATTATATATACTTTATAATCATTCTGGAATGGTTAACATGGATAATGAATCTCATCACGTCGTGGAGACGGTAGTCCGTACGTATGCACGAGCGATGATATCGTTCCCATGGTCGTGTAATTGTGTTGAAGTGTATGTATAATATTTCAGTATCAATATCACTTTATAATAATCATATATTGTTACTCATTACACCATTTGCCCATCCAATTAAGTTGGTGGCGGAAAATAGATTACACCACGGCAAGGAGACGGTATTCCGTACGTACGCACGCGCGATGATTTCCTTTTTCCGTAGGATGGATAGAAGGTTAATTAGAGTTGTTTCATATTTATAATAACATATCAGTATATAATAAATACTGATGTTATTACTTTATCATGAAACAACTAAACAAGAAGAAGTTTAAGATGAAAGAAATTGAAAAATATCGGTAGTGGATATTACCACTTTTTGATGCGCCTTTTCTTAACCTCCACTTAAAGAACTAAGGATGGTCTTGGAAGAAGAACAGGGCCTCTAGGATGATACTAGGGAAGTGGAGAAGAGATTTTGGCCGGGGTTGGCCGAGCTTGAAGGCTCAATGTTGTGTGAGGAAGAGAGGGAGGAGGTGCCCTTTTATAAGGGAGGAGAGGGGCATCTTAGGAAAATCTCAAAATATTATTTTATATTAAGGTCAAATTCGGTTTATAATGGTTCCAAATGGTCTTATTTCGAAGATAAATTGGGGATGGGTCGAAATCCTCTCATCCAATAGGATTTAGACAAGTTTAGGTTATTATTTTAACCTTATCAATTAGATTTAAATCTAAGTTAAATAATTTAACTTTTACCGCGTCTTTTTGTTTTCTTACACTATATCATTAATAAACTTACTATATCAAGCCAAACTAAACCCAAGTGGTTTATTATTAATATATCTATACTTATCTAAGTCATTTGGCCGATCCTTAGATTTTTATGAATTAAATAACAATTAATAATATAATATTTGTTTTAAAAAGTAATTTATGTCAATTTTCACACTATTTGGTACATGATTTATATGAAATTTCTAACAGAATGATAAGTTCAAACCAAGTTACTTAAATCAAAAATAACATGTCATATTAACCTATAAAATTAGTGTAAGTTATAAAAAGTCTCAAATTACATTTATTTGGGCATTTATAACATCAATTATGTTAATATTTTATTAAAAAGGTAATTACTGCATCATCGTTGTGTCATAAATAAATTAAATTATTTAAAGTATAAAAATTACAAATAAAATACCATTATGTAGGAAATATTTTTATATTTATAATGAGTATTTATAGTCGAAATTATATTATGTATAACCCTATATTAAAAATGTTTTATTAAATAACTTTTGATTTTAACTCTTTTAACTCTTCTTTGAATTAAATAATAATAAATGTCCTAATCTAATCCAAGTGGGCCTAAATGATAATATTTTACACTTAAGGTTGTTTTTGGTCGATATAAACTTGTCCAATAGGATTAGGAAACGTGTTAGGGTAATATTAATATCATTTTTACCCTTAATTACCCTATTTACTTTTAACCGTGGTAAATAAAAGTAAAAAGTTACTATTCACCAAAAATTATTTTCATCTCATTGAACCACATTTTACTTACTGACATCAACCGTGTCTCTTGGATTTTTGAAATTCCATTCACAGAAGCGGTAAAATTAAGATTTATAAAAAAATTAATTTTTTAACTACCACTTAGTAGTTTCACTATTCATCAAAAATTGAAGTTTTTCAGAAAAATGCCAAAATTTCACCCTAAGCAAGAATTGATATTTCTAATTCAAAAATGATTTCTATTTTACAAAATTCCCAACATATAAGTTTCATTAATCAATTTTATAATTAATTTCCACTGTCCCAACAAATAGCGTGTTTTTAAGAGATAATAACTATAAAAAGATTTACACTTGTTTATGTCTGCTGTAAATGTGAAATTACATCCAATGACCAACATTGTATTGAATTGTAAAAATATATTCTAAATATACTTTAAACCCACTAAAATTAATAATTTATCACTATTAATTATTTCGATTAAAAAAGTTGTTTTTAATTAAAATTTAGTAATTTTCACTATTCATCAGAAGATGAAAGTTATCCGAAAAGTACCAAAATTTCACCCTAAGCTAATTTTGATATTACGAATCCAAAAATAAAGTCCATTTTGAAAAATAAAATTTACAAAATTTGAAAAAGTGGTTATTACTATTCATAACGGCTAGTTTTAATAATATTTTAATAGCATATCGTTGTTTAGTGAAACTCGGTATTGCATACTACACACGCTATCAAGGAAGGTCGCGATTGTGTGTAATGAAAGTCAAGTCAGGGATGCGTGTTATGAAAGCTCCTTTTGGTGTAACGTACAACACAAGGCATTAATAAAATTAAAAAGAATATTTTTCATAAAATCTCGGGCTGTTACATTCTACCCCCCTTAAAATGAATTTCTCCCTCGAAATTCGTCGGGTTTATAAATGGTTTACTATTAAAAAGTTTCTTTAATAGAAACCCACATCGTTAAAAGGAATACCAAAACTTGGCTTTAAAAACTAAAGTATGAAATGTAACTATTACCCAAATAAACTAATCACTGGGTTTCCACAAAGGTGAAAATATGGATATGCAAGAGAAATCTAACCATCATGTTCTGATGGAGAGTGGTAGAGAACATGGATATGGAAAATCCAGTAATCACAAATCCATAGATTTGTGATGATATAAGGTACCATCTGATTCATCAGGTATAAGATCACTAGGACAACATTTTTGGTTTTCAAGATCATTTCCCTAAAGTTGAAAATTTGAATTATAATAAATACTTACATTATTTTTTTACAATCTCACTATTGTTCATGCCTTGAACAATTTCCACTTCATCTCTTAAATAAATGAATTTTAATTTGTTATTCGTGAAGTGTTAGCAGATCATGTGATAGAATGACGGGTCATTCCATCTGTCTCAAACAAAAGGTTAGCAAAAATTATATACATAAGTCGATCTATAGTGAGATTATTTATATAAGGTTCCTAAAATGGACTTATACTTCATATATCATACTTCTTAATATAATAAAACTAGTTTCTACTAAATAGGGACTTCCTGTAGGCCAGTGGTATGAGATAAAGGCCAGTCGCACTACGATTGTGGGTTCGATTTCCACAGCCTTGTCCGATGCGATGGGTTGTCGCATCTCCTGCAGGTTGTCCTTTTTCTAAAACTATATTACTATAACATCCCACCAATAATATCGAAAAAACTTCTATCCTTAAACAATATTAACTTATGTCCAACATAATCCATTCCAATATTTAGGCTTATCCATAATACTGCAGTCCACTCTCATAACATAGTGAAAATGATTACCAGAGATTTAACACCATCGTTGATCCCCATATAACATAAGATATGTTTTGTTGGTCACATTCCAAACATTCAAAGTCCTTAATCATGTATTTTCTTGAATACCATAGTGAAAACATAAATGCAGTTAAAATTTAACACCTTCCACATACCAAAATCCTCAAAATTCTATATATTCAAACCACGATATCACTTAGTCCTTATATCAATCATGAGCTCATGAATACTGTTAAACATTTCATTTTCTCGTTTTCCCTTCATTATGCGCATATCATCTTATTTCCAAAAAATATCTCAATCACATTGAATACCACATTAGACCAACACAAAAATATTCCAATACTTTATGATACCAAATTATTTTGGTATCCCATTACATAAACACTTAATCATTCCACCACATCATTGTCATATTCAACATTGCCAATAGTGATCGCATGTGACTTCCCTTTGTCCTTTGCCTTCATTGGTTTCTCATGTTGATCATCACTAACCCTTGGATTAGGGAATTTATTAGCATAATGCCCCATTCTCTTGCACTTGAAGCATTGAAGTGTTGGTGGTGCGTTCTCTGCAGTGTTTTCTTTATTCACATCATTAGAATCCCTTTTTCCATTACTTCAACACTCAGCTGCTTGATGACCTTCTTTTCCACACTTAAAACATTTTCTAGTCCCTTTAAGACAATCTCCCCCACGCTTCTTTCCACACTTTGTGCATAAGGAAACATTCATCTTTTTTTCACCATTATTCTGAGATTTCTCCTTGAACTCCATCTTTCATTTCTTGTCAAAACCATGAGATGGATATGTAACACCAACTTCCATTTCTACCTTGATAGCACAACGCACAATTTCTTCATAGCTACTGAAGTCTTTTATAGCTAATGCCCTTCGAAGACTTTGTTTTAAGCCACTGAAAAATCGATCAACCTTACTTTCAGGTTGGATGATAATGCTAGATGCATACCTTGAATGTCTTGTAAAATTCGCTTCTTATATACCAACAGATTCACCATCCTTCTGCTTTAGTTCAAGAAACTCCTTCTCCATCCTTGTTAGAAGAATACGAGGGAATTACTTATTGAAAAATAAGTTCTTGAACTCGTCCCATTCCATGGACTCAATTTCATCTCTTTGCCTCGTATTCTTGATAAGATTCCACCATTGATCAGCTTCACCTTCCAAACGATATACTGCTAAGATGACTTTATCATGTTCAGAACATTGAAGAACTGAAAATATCTTTTCAGTGGTACTGATCCATTGTTCAGCAACAAGTGGATTAGAAGACCCACTAAAAGAAGGTGGACGTTGCCTCATGAAGGACTCAATAGAATATTGTTCCCTTATCTACTCATTTGGATGTCCAGAATGATTCATAGCTTGTGTAAGTATAGTAATAAGATTTTTCACTCCATCTCCCATAACATTTGTTTGTTCCGGAGGACAATCATTGCATTTTCTATTGCATTGATCAACACGGTTCCTTCGGGTTCCAGCCATCGTCTAAAACCCAAAAAAAAATAGTGTGAGAGGAAAAAATCATGCTAGGGAAAACAACATAATAAAGTGGAAGTACCTTCAATATCTAACATCTTAGGTTTAATTCTATGATCGTTAGCATAATTCTAGTACTATAACCTATACGTATACTTAACCTTAGGGACATCCCTAGACATACCTTAGAAATATCTCTAGGGATCTCACTAACATTTTCGCATCCTAGTTTCCAAAGGTTGACTAAAGCTTTCCTCTGATACCAACTGTGGAGACCCAAAGCTTGACGTACATTTACATTACATTACTTTTGGGAAATACTTAGTACATAACAAAAACACACACACAAGGATCGTAACAGTTTAGTGTCTTTGGAAACTCGGAATATAATCTTCTAATCCTGGTGAAAGATCTTTAACATCTCCCATAAAGATATTCCTTTTTTTTATACCTAAATCCTTCCTTTATATCCTTGGGAAAAGAAAAAATAAAAGGGTGAGCTCAAATGCTCAGTAAAGGAAAACAAAAGAAATATCAATCACATCATATACTTAAGAACATAACTTCTGGAAATCTTAACCTGCAAAAGAGAGCATAATTTCATAAAATGGGATAAATCATAGTAGTGAAATGGAATCCCAATAATCATAACTTAAAACATGAAACTTAGTGGCATACACACATAATCATAGAGAATCATTTCTTATTAGTCAAGACTCATTTCCAAGACTATCTTAGTGGACAAAGTCCCTTTCTGAACCGAGTCACCCTCGTTCCAGTCCTGTTTCACTGAACCGGTATAACCTACCGTTCGAGCCATGTCTATCTCATGAGATATAAAATCTTTACCCAAGGAATTGGAGGGAGATATAGGTCCCACCCATTTCATAATGATACCATTCTTATGTGTTCCACAAAAGCTTAAACCATACATTATTGCATAAACCATGTAATAAAAATGGGATTCTTAAACAACATGACATCATAAAACAATTCATATAAGATAATGGAATTTATAAAAATAATTCCATCACAACATAATCAAATAAATGGAATAATATGGATAAAAACATAACCCTTTTATTATCTTAGATGGAAAATAATTTTGATAAAACACTTGAACTCCATTCTTGAGGCAAATATACTTTCTACTTCAAAAACACTTTTCCTTTCTTAACATGTCGTACAATTATAAACTAAAAGAATTTGATTAAAAATAAACTTGAAAACTTGTACAGGATTCTTCTTGGAAATAATGTTTTAAAAATCCATTCATGTCGTATAAGTTAAAAAAACATTCTTCGTACTTTTTTTGGAAATGTCAAAAAAGTACCTCGTATGAAAAAAGACAAAAGATTCCTTTGATATCTTTTACTAAAAACTCACCGAAGGGTAAAATAGGATTTAAAAAAATTGTAGGTGAATGGAAATAATATTACCTATTGAGGAAACAAGGATGTGGATAATAAAATACACCCCAGTAAATTTCAAAGTATAAACAATCTCGGATAAAAATGAGATTGTGATATTTCCCTTACCTTAGGTACGACTTGCTTTGTACGTGTCTGAACATCCTGTATAATGATTTAAATCATGTTATTGACTTATTCCAGAATCATATTCATTGTTATTATATCATATATGGTCCACTTATGACTTTATATTACCCGTTCTTTTGTAAATTCATGTTAAAGAAGCGTTTTGGGTAAAATCGTTTCATTTATCGTAGGTGTTTGGACTTGTTGTTCTTGACATTATTATTAATTATATCATGATTTACATACTTCAATAATATAAATTATGATTTATATATCATATATATTCAGTATATATATATATATATAATAGATAGATAAATGAAACGAAACACACCGTTCATGGAGACGGTAGTCCGTACGTACGCATGAACGCTGCTTTCCTTTCCTTATTGTCTTGAATGGAAGTAAGTAGATGACATATATATATATACATACATAAATCCAGTAGATTTACCATGTCATATATTCCATTATTATTCATTATATACACATTATAATAATTCTGGAATGGTTAACATGGATAATGAATCTCATCGCATCGTGGAGACGGTAGTCCGTACGTACGCACGAGCGATGATATCGTTCCCGTGGTCGTGTAATTTTGTTGAAGTGTATGTATAATATTTCAGTATCAATATCAATTTATAATAATCATATATAGTTACTCATTACACTATTATACCCATCCAATTAATTTGGTGGCGGAAAATAGATTACACCACGGCATGGAGACGGTATTCCGTACGTACGCACGCGCGGTGATTTCCTTTTTCCGTAGGATGGATAGAAGGTTAATTAGAGTTGTTTCATATTTATAATAAAATATCAGTATATAAGAAATACTGATGTTATTACTTTATCATGAAACAACTAAATAAGAAGAAGTTGAAGAAGAAAGAAATTGAAAAAGATCGGTAATGGATATAACCTCTTTTTGACGCGCCTTTTCTTAACCTCCACTTAAAGAACTAAGGATGTTCTTTGAAGAAGACCAGGACCTCTAGGATGATACTAGGGAAGTGTAGAAGAGATTTTGGCAGGGGTTGGCCGAGCTTGAAAGCTCAAAGTTGTGTGAGGAAGATAGGGAGGAGGTGCCCTTTTATAAGGGAGGAGAGGGGCATCTTAGGAAAATCTCAAAATATTATTTTATATTAAGGTCAAATTCGGTTTATAATGGTCCCAAATGGTCTTATTTATAAGATAAAGTGGGGAGGGGTCGAAATACTCTCATCCAAGAAGGTTTAGAGAAGTTTAGGTTATTATTTTAACCTTATCAATTAGATTTATCTCTAAGTTAAATAATTTAACTTTTACTGTGTCTTTTTGTTTTCTTACACTATATCGTTAATAAACTTACTATATCTAGCCAAACGAACCCCAAGTTGTTTATTATTAATATATCTATCCTTATCTAAGTCATTTGGCGAACCTTATATTTTTAGGAATTAAATAACAATTAATAATATAATATTTGTTTTAAAAACAAATTTATGTCAATTTTGACACTATTTGGTACATGATTTTTATGAAATTTCTAACAGAATGATAAGTTCGAACCAAGTTACTTAAATCAACAATAACATGTCATATTAACCTAGAAAATTAGTTTATGTCATAAAAAGTCTCAAATTACATTTATTTGGGCATTTATAACATCAATTATGTTAATATTTGCTTAAAAAGGTAATTACTGCATCATCGTTGTGTCATAAATAAATTAAATTATTTAAAGTATGAAAATTACAAATAAAATACCATTATGTAGGAAATCTTATTATATTTCTAATGAGTATTTATAGTTGAAATTATATTATGTATAACCCTATATTAAAAATGTTTTATTAAATAACCTTTGATTTTAACTCTTTTAACTCTTCTTTGAATTAAATAATAATAAATGTCCTAATCTAATCCAAGTGGGCATAAATGATAATATTTTACACTTAAGGTTGTTTTTGGTCGAGATACACTTGTCCAATAGTATTAGTACATGTGTTATGGTAATATTAATATCATTTTTACCCTTAATTACCCTATTTACTTTTAACCGTGATAAATAAAAGTAAAAAGTTACTATTCACCAAAAATTATTTTCATCTCAATGAACCACATTTTACATACTGAAATCAACCGTGTCTCTCGGATTTTTGAAATTCCATTCACAGAAGCGGTAAAATTAAGATTTATAAAAAAATTAATTTTTTTAACTACCACTTAGTAGTTTCACTATTCATAAAAAATTGTAGTTTTTCCGAAAAATGCCAAAATTTAACCCTAAGATATAATTGATATTCCGAATTCAAAAATGATTTCTATTTTAAAAAATTCCCAACATATAAGTTGAATTAATTAATTTTATAATTAATTTCCGTTGTCACAACAAATAGCATGATTTTAAGAGATAATAACTATCAAAAGATTAACACTTGTTTATGTCTGGTGTAAATGTGAAATTACATCCAATGACCAACATTGTATTGAATTGTAAAAATATATTCTAAATATACTTTAAAACCACTAAAATTAATAATTTATCACTATTAATTATTTCGATTAAAAAAGTTGTTTGTAATTAAAATTTAGTAATTTTCACTATTTATTAGAAAATGAAAGTTATCCGAAAAGTACCAAAATTTCACCCTAAGCTAATTTCTATATTACGAATCCAAAAATAAAGTCCATTTTGAAAAATAAAATTTACAAAATTTCAAAAAGTGGTTATTACTATTCATAACTGCTAGTTTTAATAATATTTTAATAGCATATCGTTGTTTAGTGAAACTCGGTATTGCGTACTACACACGCTATCAAGGAAGGTCGTGATTGTGTGTAATGAAAGGCAAGTCAAGGATGCATGTTGTGAAAGCTCCTTTTGGTGTAGCGTACAACACAAGGCATTAATAAAATTAAAAAGAATATTTTTCATAAAATCTCGGGCTGTTACATTCTACCCCCCTTAAAATGAATTTCGCCCTCGAAATTCGTCGGGGTTATAAATGGTTTACTATTAAAAAGTTTCTATAATAGTAACCCACATCGTAAAAAGGAATACCAAAACATGGCTTTAAAAACTAAAGTATGAAATGTAACTATTACCCAAATAAACTAATCACTGGATTTCCACATAGGTGAAAATATGGATATGGAAGAGAAATATAACCATCAGGTTCTGATGGAAAGTGGTAGAGAACATGGCTATGGAAAAGCCAGTAATCAAAAATCCATAGATTTGTGATGATATAAGGTACCATATGATTCATCAGGTATAAGATCACTAGGACAACATTTTTGGTTTCAAGATCATTTCCCTAAAGTTGAAAATTTGAATTAGAATAAATACTTACTTTATTTTGGTACAATCTCACTGTTGTTCATGCCTTGAACAATTTCCACTTCATCTCTTAAATAAATTAATTTGAATTTGTTATTCGTGAAGTGTTAGCAGATCATGTGATAGAATGACGGGTCATTCCATCTGTCTCAAACAAAAGGTTAGCAAAAATTATATACATAAGTCGATCTATAGTGAGATTAATCATATATGGTTCCTAAAATGGACTTATACTTCATATATCATACTTATTAATATAATAAAACTATTTTATACTAAACAGGGACTTCTTGTAGGCCAGTGGTAGGCGATAAAGGCCAGTCGCACTTCGATTGTGGGTTCGATTTCCACATCCTTGTCCGACGCGATGGGTTGTCGACTGTCCTGCAGGTTGTCATTTTTCTAAAACTATATTACTATAACATCCAATAAATAATATCGAAAAAACTTCTATCCTTAAACAATATTAACTTATGTCCAACATAATCCATTCCAATCTTTAGGCTTATCCATAATACTGCAGTCCACTCTCATAACATAGTGAAAACGATTACCAGAGATTTAACACCATCGTTGATCCCCATATAACATAAGATATGTTTTGTTGGTCACATTCCAAACATTCAATGTCCTTAATCATGTATTCTCTTGAATACCTTAGTGAAAACATGAATGCAGTTAAAATTTAACACCTTCCACATACCAAAATCCTCAAAATTCTATATACTCAAACCATGATATCACTTAGTCCTTATATCAATCATGAGCTCATGAATACTGTTAAACATTTCATTTTATCATTGTCCCTTCATTATGCGCATATCATCTTATTTCCAAAAAATATCTCAATCACATTGAATACCACATTAGACCAACACATAAATATTCCAATACTTTATGATACCACATTATTTTGGTATCCCATTACATAAACACTTAATCATTCCACCACATCGTTGTCATATTCAACATCTCCAATAGTGATCGCATGTGACTTCCCTTTGTTCTTTTCCTTCAGTGGTTGCTCATGTTGATCATCACTAACCCTTGGATTAGGGCAATTATTAGCATAATGCCCCATTTCCTTGCACTTGAAGCATTGAAGTGTTGGTGGTGCGTTCTCTGCAGTGTTTTCTTTATTCACATCATTAGAATCCCTTCCATTACTTCGACACTCAGCTACTTGATGACCTTCTTTTCCTCACTTAAAACATTTTCTAGCCCCTTTAAGACAATCTCCACCATGCTTCTTTCCACACTTTGTGCATAAAGAAACATTCATCTTTTTTTCACCATTATTCTGAGATTTCTCCTTGAACTCTATCTTTCGTTTCTTGTCAAAACCATGAGAACTTCCATTTCTACCTTGATAGCACAACGCACAATTTCTTCATAGCTACGGAAGTCTCTTATAGGTAATTCCCTTTGAAGACTTGGTTTTAAGCCACTGAAAAATCGATCAACTTTACTTTCAGGTTGGATGATAATGCCAGATGCATACCTTGGAAGTCTTGTAAAATTCGCTTCTTATATTCCAACAGATTCATCATCCTTTTGCTTTAGTTCAAGAAACTCCTTCTCCATCCTTGTTCGAAGAATACGAGGGAAGTACTTATTGAAAAATATGTTCTTGATCTCATCCCATTCCATGGACTCAATTTCATCTCTTTTGCCTCATATTCTTGATAAGATTCCACCATTGATCAGCTTCACCTTCCAAATGATATACTGCTAAGATGAATTTATCATGTTCAGAACATTGAAGAACTGAAAATATCTTTTCAGTGGTACTGATCCATTGTTCAACAATAAGTGGATCAGAAGACCCACTGAAAGAAGGTGGACGTTTCCTCATGAAGGACTCAATAGAATATTGTTTCCTTCTCTGCTCATTTGGAAGTCCAGAATGATTCATAGCTTGTGTAAGTATAGTAATAAGATTTTTCACTCCATCTCCCATAACATTTGTTTGTTCAGGAGGACAATCATTGCATTGTCTATTGCATTGATCAACACGGTTCCTTCGGGTTCCAGCCATCATCTAAAACCCAAAAAGAATAGTGTGACAGGAAAAAATCAAGCTAGGGAAAACAACATAATAAAGGGGAAGTACCTTAAATATCTAACATCTTAGGTTTAATTCTATGATCGTTAGCGTAATTCTAGTACTATAACCTATATATATACTTATCCTTAGGGACATCCCTAGACATACCATAGAAATATCTCTAGGGATCTCACTAACGTTTTCGCATCCTAGTTTCCAAAGGTTGACTAAACCTTTCCTCTGATACCAACTGTAGATACCCAAAGCCTGACGTACATTGACATTACATTACTTTTACGAAATACTTAGTACATAACAAAAACACACACACAAGGATCGTAACAGTTTAGTGTCTATGGAAACTCAGAATATAATCTTCTAATCCTGGTGAAAGATCATGAACATCTCCCATAAAGATCTTCCTTTTTTTATACCTAAAACCTTCCTTTATATCCTGGGGAAAAGAAAACATAAAAGGGTGAGCTCAAATGCTCAGTAAGGGTAAACAAAAGAAATATCAATCACATCATATACATAAGAACATAACTTTTGGAAATCTAAACCTGAAAAAGAGAGCATAATTTCATAACATTGGATAAATCATAGTAGTGAAATGGAATCCCAATAATCATAACTTAAAACATGAAACTTAGTGTCATACACACATAATCATAGAGAATCATTTTTTATTAGTCAAGACTCATTGCCAAGACTATCTTAGTGGACAAAGTCCCTTTTAGAACCGAGTCACCCTCGTTCCAGTCCTATTTCACTGAACCAGTATAACCTACCGTTCCAGCCATGTCTATCTCATGAGATATAAAATCTTTACCCAATGCATTGGAGGGATATATAGGTCCCACCCATCTCATAATGATACCATTCTTATGTGTGCCACAAAATCTTAAACCATACATTATTGCATAACCCATGTAATAAAAATGGGATTCTTAAACAACATGACATCATAAAACAATTCATATAAGATAAAGGAATTCATAAAAATAATTCCATCACAACATAATCAAATCAATGGATTAATAGGGATAAAAACAAAACCCTTTTATTATCTTAGATGGAAAATAATTTTGATAAAACAATTGAACTCCATTCTTGAGGCAAATATCCTTTCTACTTCAAAAACACTTTTCCTTTCTTAACATGTCGTACAATTATAAACTAAAATAATTTTATTAAAAATAAACTTGAAATCTTGTAAAAAATGCTTTTTGAAAATAATTTTTTAAAAATCCATTCATGCCGTATAAGTTAAAAAAAAAATTCTTCGTACTTTTGTCGGAAAAGTCAAAAAAGTACCTCGTATGAAAAACGACAAAAGATTCCTTTGATATATTTTACTGAAAACTAACAGAAGGGTAAAATAAAATTTAAAAAAATTGTAGGTGAATGAAAATAATATTACCTATTGAGGAAACATGGATGTGGATGATAAAATACACCCCAGTAATTTCAAAGTATAAACAATCTCGGATAAAAATGAGATTGTGATATTTCCCTTACCTTAGGTCCGACTTGCTTTGTACGTGTCCGATCCTCCTGTATAATGATTTAAATCATGTTATTGACTTATTCCAGAATCATATTCATTGTTATTATATCATATATGGTCCACTTATGACTTTATATTACCTGTTCTTTTGTAAATTCATGTTAAAGAAGCGTTTTGGGTAAAATCGTTTCATTTATCGTAGGTGTTTGGACTTGTTGTTCTTGACATTATTATTACTTATATCATGATTTACTTACTTCCAGAATATAAAGTATGATTTATATATCATATATATTCAGTATTTATATATATAATAGATAGATAAATGAAATGAAACACACCGTTCATGGAGATGGTAGTCCGTACGTACGCATGAACGCTGCTTTCCTTTCCTTATTGTCTTGAATGGAAGTAAGTAGATGACATATATATATATATATACATAAATACAGTAGATTTACAATGTCATATATTCCATTATTATTCATTATATATTCTTTATAATCATTCTGGAATGGTTAACATGGATAAAGAATCTCATCGCGTCGTGGAGACGGTAGTCCGTACGTACGCACGAGCGATGATATCATTCCCATGGTCGTGGAATTGTGTTGAAGTGTATGTATAATATTTAAGTATCAATATAACTTTATAATAATCATATATAGTTACTAATTACACCATTATACCCATCCAATTAAGTTGGTGGCGGAAAATAGATTACACCACAGCGTGGAGACGGTATTCCGTACGTACGCACACGCGGTGATTTCCTTTTTCCGTAGGATGGATAGAAGGTTAATTAGAGTTGTTTCATATTTATAATAACATATAAGTATATAAGAAATACTGATGTTATTACTTTATCATGAAACAACTAAAGAAGAAGAAGTTGAAGAAGAAAGAAATTGAAAAAGATCGGTAATGGATATTACCTCTTTTTGACGTGCCTTTTCTTAACCTCCACTTAAAGAACTAAGGATGGTCTTTGAAGAATACCAGGACCACTAGGATGATACTAGAGAAGTGGAGAAGATATTTTGGTAGGGTTTGGCCGAGCTTGAAAGCTCAAAGTTGTGTGAGGAAGATAGGGAGGAGGTGCCCTTTTATAAGGGAGGAGAGGGGCATCTTAGGAAAATCTCAAAATATTATTTTATATTAAGGTCAAATTCGGTTTATAATGGTCCAAAATGGTCTTATTTATAAGATAAAGTGGGGAGGGGCCGAAATCCTCTCATCCAATTAGGTTTAGAGAAGTTTAGGTTATTATTTTAACCTTATCAATTAGATTTAACTCTAAGTTAAATAATTTAACTTTTACCGTGTCTTTTTGTTTTCTTACACTATATCGTTAATAAAGTTACAATATCAAGCCAAACGAACCCCAAGTTGTTTATTATTAATATATCTATCCTTATCTAAGTCATTTGGCGAACCTTAGATTTTTAGGAATTAAATAACAATTAATAATATAATATTTGTTTTAAAAACTAATTTATGTCAATTTTGACACTATTTGGTACATGATTTTTATGAAATTTCTAACAGATTTATAAGTTCAAACCAAGTTACTTAAATATACAATAACATGTCATATTAACCTAGAAAATTATTTTAAGTCATAAAAAGTCTCAAATTACATTTATTTGGGCATTTATAACATCAATTATGTTAATATTTTCATAAAAAGGTAATTACTGCATCATCGTTGTGTCATAAATAAATTAAATTATTTAAAGTATAAAAATTAAAAATTAAATACCATTATGTAGGAAATCATTTTAGATTTATAATGAGTATTTATAGTCGAAATTATATTATGTATAACCCTATATTAAAAATGTTTTATTAAATAAACATTGATTTTAACTCTTTTAACTCTTCTTTTAATTAAATAATAATAAATGTCCTAATCTAATCAAAGTGGTCCTAAATGATAATATTTTACACTTAAGGTCGTTTTTGGTCGAGATAAACTTTTCCAATAGGATTAGGACATGTGTTAGGGTAATATTAATATCATTTTTACCCTTAATTACCCTATTTACTTTTAATCGTGGTAAATAAAAGTAAAAAGTTACTATTCCCCAAAAATTATTTTTATCTCATTGAACCAAATTTTACTTATTGACATCAACTGTGTCTCTCATATTTTTGAAATTCCATTCACATAAGCGGTAAAATTAATATTTATAAAAAAATTAATTTTTTTAACTACCACTTAGTAGTTTCACTACTCATCAAAAATTGAAATTTTTTAGAAAAATGCCAAAATTTCACCCTAAGCTATAATTGATATTCCGAATTCAAAAATGATTTCTATTTTACAAAATTCCCAACATATAGGTTGCATTAATTAATTTTATAATTAATTTCCGCTGTCACAACAAATAGCATGTTTTTAAGAGATAATAACTATCAAAAGATTAACACTTGTTTATGTCTGGTGTAAATGTGAAATTACATCCAATGACCAATATTGTATTGAATTGTAAAAATATATTCTAAATATACTTTAAAACCACTCAAATTAATAATTTATCACTATTAATTATTTTGATTAAAAAAGTTGTTTTTAATTAAAATTTAGTAATTTTCACTATTCATCAGAAAATCGAAAGTTATCCGAAAAGTACCAAAATTTCACCCTAAGCTAATTTCGATATTACAAATCCAAAAATAAAGTCCATTTTGAAAAATAAAATTTACAAAATTTCAAAAAGTGGTTAGTACTATTCATAACGGCTAGTTTTAATAATATTTTAATAGCATATTGTTGTTTAGTGAAACTCGGTATTGCGTACTACACACGCTATCAAGGAAGGTCGTGATTGCGTGTAATGAAAGGAAAGTCATGGATGCGTGTTGTGCAAGCTCCTTTTGGTGTAGCGTACAACACAAGCCATTAATAAAATTAAAAAGAATATTTTTCATAAAATCTCGGGCTGTTACATTATGCATTGTTTTTGAATTTATGAAAAAAATGGATCCCAAATTTTGTGTGATTTGGAATCCAGGAAGAGCGGTTTTTTAAATGAAAAACTATATGAAGAAGAATGTAAGAGAAAATGTGATTTGGATTCTAATAAACAACGACTTTGATTAAAATGTGTAAGAAAATAGGTCTTCATTTATTATCAATTCTAGTCAGTATTAATTTAAACTTTATTAGACTTAACCAAAAAGAAACACAAAACTCAAATATGATTATAATTCTGAGAAACAAAATATTTCATAGATAATACAATTATCATTAAGGAAAATATGATTGTGATTTACAAGACATGTACTTTCAAATTCACCTAACACAAAACGTTTTTTAAAATTTTCATATCATTGAAGAAAGAATCTCATTACCCAAAATTCATTGTCTCCATGAACATCTCAAATAAAATATTCAACCCATTAATCCCCATATAAATATTTCAAAACAATTTTCATAAACCATAAATTAAATAGAATGTAGAAAAAATAATATATATTCTATTTTGGGTTTCATTAATTTACATGAATCTGGTCGCATAAAGGGAATAAAATCAACGGATGAGTAAAGAAAACTAAGAGGTGTTTAAAAAAATCATACTATCACTAATAGAAATGAAAAAAAATAATTGAATTAATGAGAATATTTTATTTTACAAATAAAATTAGTTAATTAATATTCATGGTATAATGATAAGTATTTTGTGTAATGAGATTTAGTTAATTGGGAGATTAAAAAATCAAAGTGAAAATCAATTTTCATAACCTAAAATCTCATAGTCAATGAACATTAAATTTAAATGATATAAAATCATATTATAATTTTGGATATATCATTACACTATAATTCACATTTTCAATGAGTTGATATTTGATTCATGACAGGATATTTCCATCTCTAAAATCAATATCCTTATTCTTGTTAAAATCAATTCCACTAAAAATGTGTCATATTGGAATGGATAATACTACAATATATTTTAAAAAACATTTGTAGTCACAACATAATACGTTGGCCAATACACCCTCCTTTAATATCCATAATTGAAATCAAAATCCTTTTTTAGACCTCATTAAAATATATTTGAATCAATTATTTTATAACAATTTAAACTATTATGTAATACTAAATCTATAATGGAATGTTGTTAAAACATTATACAACCCTGACACATAGAAAAACCATCCATGAACAGAACACATATGTTATAATAGAACAAATTATAACATTATATTCATATCATAAAATATTTCACCCTAATTTCTATTATTTGGTTGTGGCACCCCTACTCTAGTACGTCAGAACAGGTGGATATATTTTTTACAATATTACATATTACATAGATAAAAATAATTATGATATTGTACTTTAACTGTAATAACCTGAGTTTTTATAAGATATATCATTTTTAATTTCTTTCATATCTTCTGTTGTACGATGCACCATGATTATCTTGTGCTATACGCAACACCGTATTAGCTTGCAGTATACACAACATTATTATTGGATCGTGTTACACACAATTTCAAGTTTTTTTGATAGTTGTTATTCTACGCAACATTGAGTGTGTGTATATATATATATACATATATATATATATATAATTTATAAATGAAATATTGTTGTATTTTTTTATACGCAACAACAAAGGAGTATTGTACTAGATGCAACCCTGATTTGGCTTTCATTACACGTAATCGCGACCTTCCTTGATAGCGTGTGTTGTACGCAATACCGGGTTTCACTAAACAACGATATATGGTTATAATATTATCACGAACTAGCCGTTATGAATATTATTAACGAAAAAATTAATTTTAAAATATTATTATTCATATTACACATTTTATAGAACATGGTATGAGAACAAAATAAATTTTTCGGGTAAAATAAGTATTTTTCAAAAAATGCAGTTTTACCGCCTTTTGATGGCTCACCCACATTAAATATAGTTTTTGACATGTTTATAAGTTTAATTTGACAAAATAAAATTCTTCTTTGGAATCAGGATATAAAAATTTACCTTGGTTAAAATTTTCATATTATTCTGATAACTTTCATGTTTTAATGAATATTAAAAACACGCTATATTTTAATTAAAAACAACATTTATCATCGTAATAATTTATATGGTTAAATTATAATATTGAATGGGTTTAAAGTACAAATAGAATATATTTTAACCATTTAATATAATATATGTCATTAGCATTGATTTTACATTGAATTTGTAGGTTAAATCAATTCAATCTTTTGCAATGTTTTAAACAAAAGCTCGTTTTCATTCGTTAACAAGATTAATTTTAATTTAATTTATGAAACTTCTGTGTATTGAATTTGAAAAAATAGATTCCATATTTGGAATAAGTAGGGCCAAATTTTGTTAATAGGTTACTTTTATTTTTTTGATATTATGAATAGTAACTACGGTAATGTTTATTTACTACAGTTAAAGGTAAATCGGGAAATTAAGTGTAAAAATAAGATTATAAAATTACCCTAACACTTGCGAAAATTCTATTGGATGACTAAATGTTGACACATATCACCTATGTGTTGGATTAAATTCCTTTAATGGACTTTTTCCATAAAAATAATTTAATTATTATTAAAACCAAAGAAAGTGACAACATGTCACTCTCTTAAATCTAATAAGTATATTAATTTTAATTCAGTGATAAACATCATGAAACTTCAAACATGAATAGTCTACAGAAATCTAATCAAATTATCTACATCATATAAATTTATTTATAATTTTTAGGGATTAAATAATTATCATTAAAGGTGACATAATAGTGATGTTGAAATTATTTTATTAAGAGAAATATCAAATAAATTGTTTTAAAAATATTAAAATAAATATTATATGAACTATTTAATGTACTACACTAATTTTATAGATAAATATGACATGTTATAAATTTATTAAATCTTTTAGTTTGAACATATCTTCTGTATATTTTTTATTTAAATTCAAATAAATGAATAGTTTCAAAATTGAAACTATTGTTATTTTATAAAAATAACATATTATAAAATTGTTTAGAAATCACAAAATATTTTAAAATTTTTAAATTTAAATTTATATGGTCTAAAATGTTATAAATTATCCTTTTATGGACAATTCACATCAAATAAATAATTATTTATAAAATTTTAAAATGTATAATTTTATTACCACAAATAAAATAAAATTGATTAAATAAGGATAAATCGAGTTGATAATGTCTAAAATAAATTAGTAACGTGTCTAAATTTTATTGGTTGATGATATTACAACCCTATCTCATATAATATTCCGATTTGAGTCATTTTGGATGTTTTTATGTGTGTTTGGTATTTAATATAAATTAATATTGTCTTATATTTCCAAAGGTGCCCCTCTCCTCCCTTATAAAAGGGAATCTCCTCCCTCTTCTCATCACACTATTTGGAGCCTTGAAGCTCGGCCAAACCCTGACCATTTCCCTTATCAACTTCCCTAGAAACATACTAGAGGTCATGGTATTCTCCAAAGACCAATTTTAGTACCCTAAGAGGAGGTTTCAAAGAGGCGTGTCAACGAAGAGGTAATATCTGTTACCGATTCTTTCAAGTTTCATTCTTATTCAACTTCTTCTTCTTCAGTTGTTTCATTATGAAGTAATAACATCAATATCACTCATATAATGATATGTTATTATAAGTATAAAAAAATCATATTTCACCATCTATCCATCCTACGGAAAATGAAATCACCGCGCGTGCGTATGTACGGAATAACATCTCCACATCCTGGTGTAATATATTTTCCACCACCACCTTACATCTATGGATATAATGGTGAAAATAATGACTATATATGATTTTTGTAAAGTGATATTGATTCTGTAATGTTATACATACACTTCAATACAATTCAACGATCATGGGAATGATGTCATCGCTCGTTCGTACGTACGGACTACCATCTCCACGAACGCGATGAGATTCATTTTCCATGATTAAGCATTCATGAATGATTATAAATTATATATAATGAATAATAATTAAATATATGACATAATAATTCTACTGGATTTATGTATATATATATATATATGTATGTCATCTATTTAATTTCATTCAATTAAATAAGGAAACAAAAACAGCGTTCATGCGTACGTACGGCGTACCGTCTCCATGAATGGTGTATTTCATTCCTTTTATCGATCTATAATATATATGTATATGATATTATATATAAATCATGTTTTTCATTTTGGAATTATGTAAATCAGGATATAAGTAATAATATAAAGAACGACAATTTGAAACATATATGATAAGTGATATGATTGTACCCAAAACGTTGCTTTTACATGGAATCACTACTAGGAATCCCATTTTTACCAACGCTTATATCCCAACAGTTTGATAAACCGTTGGGAATGGTAATGTATACCAACAGTTTTCTTAAAACCGTTGGTATAGAGGATTTTATGAAGAAATTTACCAACGGTTTGTAAAACCGTTGGTATAGGCCTCAATTAAGACACTTTTACCAATGGTTATACACTAACCATTGGTATATGTTGGAATCTATGCCACCTTTTACCAGCGGTTTAAAGAAACCGTTTGTATAGGACTACATTCCCAACTGTTTTTAAAAACCGTTGGGAATGTTTTCCCCTAAATCAAGTTTGGGTGTCCAATAGCCCCTCCGCTCGATTATAGTCCCCCTCCGCTCAACTACAACCCTAAATTGAAGCTCTCCCGATGCTCTCTCATTACCCAGTCTCCGAAACTCCATCCAACCTCTTCAATCAAACAATTTTTCTGTTGTACACTTCAAATATGTAAGTTCTACCTCAGTTATAATGTTCTTCATCTATTTTTTTTTTCTATTTTGATTTGACCTAAACATCTGGGATCTCTCTATAAAAAGACTCAGAAACTCATTCCACTCATAGATCCATCTTAAATCAAACAATTTTTTAGTTTTACACTCTAAATCTGTAAGTAATACCTTAGATTTATTGGTTTTTATCTATTATTTTTGTTTTATGTTTTAATTTTGTATAAACTAGGTTGTGTTGTTTATTGCATGCGAAGGTTAGTGATATTGAGGATGAATTGGATTTTGGTTGGGTGATAGATTGGAATTGTGATGTTTTTTAGATTAAGTTTAGTTAATTTTCAATGAATTATTTGGGGATTTTCTCCCTTTAACAGATCCCCCACTCCTCATGGACCCTGGAAACTCCCCCTCATGGACCCTGGACAGTCCCCCCTCCTGGAACTTGGACAGCCTGGCCCCCCTCTTTCCTGAAACTTGGACAGCCCCCTTCCTAGACCTTGGACAACCCCCCTCCACCCTCCTCCCAAGACCTTGTATAGTACCCCTCCTTCCAGGACCCTAGGAAGCCCCCCACCCTCCACCCTGGACCCTGGATAGCCCCCCTCCTCGATGGACCCTAGACAGCCCGCCCTCCTTCCTGGACCATTGAAATCCCCTTCTCCCCTTCTCCTTGACCTTGGACAGCCCCCACCCCCCTTCCTGGACCCTGGACAGCCCCCACCCCTCCTCTTAGACCTTGGAAATCCCCCTCATCCTCCTCCTCAACCACCAAAATCCACCCCACTTCAAAACATTGACCACCAAACTTGGACATGCTGGATTTTCTCTAAAAAGTTAGATTTGATCCTCAAACCACCTCAATAATATCCTAAACAATTCTTATAATGTGGTTTTCACCATATAGCATCCAATTGTATTCCAAGTCACTAGTCTATCCTCCCTTGGCTAGATTTTATAAAATTAATTCAACCTTAAGGATCCAAATAAAAATAAATTGATATAAGAAATTTGAAAATGGATTAAAATTTCAAATTGGGATCCAATGAGGAATATTTGAGATATTAGGCATCATGTCTATGAGTAAATAAATTTTTATATATCCGATAAGTTATTTTTCACAATTTTCACACATTAATTGTGTGTAAAAATGGTACAAACATTTATAAAAGTTGTAATATATAAAAATGAATCTATTTGTGGATGCAGCTTAACCAACAATGTCTAGCTTTTCTGCCTCTTCCATGATCATCGATAGCACGTCCCATCTTTATCTGACCTCGCAATATGGGTGACTAAGCATATGGCTGATGACAAGCGCCAGATTCTCTTACTTCCACACCAGATTCATGCCCGCTGCGCTCCTGATGTGATCAATCCCACTAAGCATCCCTATGAGCTTGATGGCACGACCACCAGTTCTTGTAAGATACAGAGGAGTTCTGAGCTGATGGACCAAGACGATTGAAACGTTTCTATCTATCTGGCTGAAGAAACAAAAAATATTGTTTCTTGGGAGGCAACCCATGTTCTAGAGTTTCATAATTTTGCTTTTTTTACTTTGTTTTAGGAAATAATCATGGAATGTATGCAACAATTTTTTAGCTGCTTCTGATCTGTATGTGAAATCAACAACTGACATATGGAAAACCGACCAAACGCTATCTGATTGTGTTGAAACTTTATGAAAACAATCCATGGGTAATATTTGAAATGTAAAATTCAACTCCGTCTCAATCTGATGCGCGGTGTGGCCGGTATCACTCCAAGTGTATATTTTTTTTTTAAAATGGACAATATTTTATGTACATACACCAATCCAATAAAACAGATTTTGATTGTGTTGATACTTTTTCAAAATGATCCATGACTCATATGTGTCGTGTACAAGTCAACCCCGCTTCAATTCGAGGGTCGGTGTGGCCGATACAACTCAAAGTTCTTCTGTTTTGTTAAAAATGGACTTAATTTTAAGTGAAATCAACAACTGACATACGACAAACCAACCAAACGCATTCAGATTCTATTGAAACTTAAGTAAAACGATCCATGAGTCAAATGTGATGTGTATGAGTCAACTCCACCTCAATACGAGGCTCGTTGTGGCCGACACCATTCAAAATGCCTCTGTTTTGTTAAAAATTGACTTAATTTTAAGTGAAATCAACAACTAACATACGGTAAACCGACCAAATGCATTCGAATTATACTGATACTGTAGGAAAACAATCCATGGTTCATATGTGATGTGTACGAGTCAACCCTACCTCAATCCAAGGTGCGGTGTGGACGGTACCATTCAAAATGTCACATTCTTGTTCAAAATGACTTTAATTTTAAGTGAACACAACAACTAACATACGAAAATCTGACCAAATGCCTTCCAAATCTGTTGAAACTTTAGAAAAATGATTCATGGGTCATATGTGACGTGTACAAGGAATCCTCACCTCAATCCAAGGCACGGTGTGGCCGTAACCACCCAAACTATCCCTCTTTTTTTTTTAAATGGACAATATTTTACGTACATATGCCAAACCGATCAAATGGATTCTGATTGTGTTGATAATTTTGCACAAAGATCCATGACTCATATGTGATGTTTAAGGGTCAACCTCGCCTCAATTCGAGGCCTAGTGTGGCCGACACCACTCAAAGTGCCTTTGTTTTGTTAAAAATGGACTTAATTTTAAGTGAAATCAACAGCTGACATACATAAAACCAAACAAACACATTCGTATTATATTGAAACATAAGTAAAACGATCCATGAGTCAAAGGTGACATGTACGAGTAAACCCCACCTCAATACGAGGCTCGGTGTGGCCGAAACCACACAAAAATGCCTCCATTTGGTAAAAAATGGACTTAATTTTAAGTGAAATCAACAACTATCATACGGTAAATGGACCAAATGCATTTGGATTCTATTGATACTACAAGAAAATGATCCATGGGTCATATGTGACGTGAATGATTCAACTATGCCTTAATCTGAGGCGCGGTGTGGATGGTACCATTCAAAATGTCTCTCTTTTGTTCACAATGACTTTAATTTTAAGTGAAAACAACAACTGGCATACGAAAAACCGACCAAATGTTTGAAACTTTAGGAAAACGATCCATGGGTCATATGTGACGTGTACGAGTCAACCCCGCCTCAATCTGAGGCACGGTGTGGCCGAAACAACCAAAATTGTCCCTCTTTTGTTTAAAATGTACAATATTTTACGTACATAGGTCAAACCAATCAAACGGATTCCGATTGTGTAGATACTTTTGAACAGAGATCGATGACTCATATGTGATGTGTATAAGTCAACCCCTCCTCAATTATAGGCCCGGTGTGGCCAACACCACACAAAGTGCCTCTGTTTTGTTAAAAATGGACTTAATTTTAAGTGAAATCAACAACTAACATACGACAAACCGACCAAACGCATTCATATTATATTGACACTTATGGAAAACGATCCATGAGAAAAATGTGACGTGTAAGAGTAAACTCCACCTCAATACTAGGCTCGGTGTGGCCGACACCACTCAAAATGCCTCTGTTTTGTTAAAAATGGACTTAATTTTAAGTGAAATCAACAACTAACATATAGTAAACTGACCAAACGCATTCCTATTCTATTGATACTACAGGAAAACCATCCATGGGTCATATGTGATGTGTAAGAGTCAACCCTGGCTCAATCTGAGGCCCATTGTGGCCGACACCACTCAAAGTGCCTTTATTTTCTTAAAAATGGACTTAATTTTAAGTGAAATTAAAAAGTAACATACGAAAAACTGACCAAACGCATTTGGATTTTGTTGAAAAATAAGGAAAATTATCCATGGGTAAAATGTGACATGTACGAGTCAAATTCGCCTCAATCTGAGGCGCGGTGTGGTCGGGACCACTCAAACTCCCTTTCTTTTGTTCAATATGGACTTATTTTTAAGTGAAATCAACAACTGACATACATGAAACCAACCAAACGCCTTCAGATTGTATTGAAACTTTAGGAAAACGATCCATTGGTTATATGTGATGTGTAAGAGTCATCCCTGGATCTATCTGAATCACGATGTGGCCGGTATCACTCCAAGTGTATGTATTGTTTTTATAATGGACAATTTTATACGTACATACGCCAAAACAATCAAACAGATTCTGATTGTGTTGATACTTTTTGACAACGATACCTGACTCATATTTGATGTGTATGAGTCAACACCACCTCAATCCGAGGCCCGTTGTGTCCGACACCACTCAAAGTGCCTCTGTTTTGTTAAAAATGGACTTAATTTTAAGTGAAATCAACAACTGACATACGACAAACTGACCAAACACATTCAGATTCTGTTAAAACATAAGGAAAACGATCCATGGGTAAAATGGGATGTTTATGATTCAACTTCACCTCTATCTAAGCTGTGGTGTGGCCGGGACCACTCAAACTTCCTCTCATTTGTTCAAAATGTACTTATTTTTAAGTGAAATCGACAACTAACAGATGGGAAACCGACCAAACGCCTTCCGATTGTGTTGAAACTTTAGGACAACGATCCATGGGTTATATGTGATGTGTACGAGTCAACCCTGGCTCAATGCGAAGCACAGTGGGGCTGGTATCACTCCATGTGTATGTATTTTGTTTAAAATGGACAATATTTTACGTACATACGCCAAACCGATCAAATAGCTTCTAATTGTGTTGATACTTTTGCACACCAATCCATGTCTCATATGTGACATGTTCAAGTCAACTCTTCCTCAATCCGAGGCCCGGTGTGGCCGATACCACTCAAAGTGCCTCTGTTTTGTTAAAAATGGACTTAATTTTAAGTGAAATCAACAACTGACCTACGAAAAACTGACCAAACTTATTCAAATTCTGTTGAAACAAAAGGACAATGATCCATGAGTCAAATGTGATGTGAACAGACAGCCTCGGACAGCCCCCACCCCCCTTTCTAGACCTTGTATAGCCCCCACCCTCCTCCTTGGACCCCGGACAGCCCCCCGGACATGAATAACATTTTCCTTTTGTACCACTGTGTATGCATGTAAATGATACTCTTATGCCTTATGTATAATTCTATTACAATCTGATTAAATATTATACCTGATGGATGATATGTAAATGTAGGCATGTTGATTTCACATGCCTTTTTTTATTTTTTTGATCATACAATGTTATTTGGGATTATTCCATTTTTGTATGTCTTGAACTATATGAATGACTTGGTAAGCTTATTATCTCATGCTCATCAAATAGATGTGATGATATTCTATAATTTGAATACAAATCCTTATTCCACATTCTCCATGACCCCCATACTCGCTCCCTGGAAATCTCCCCTCCCCTCTTCTTGGACAACCCTATCCCCTCTCTGGACATCCCCCCACATCACATTCAATGCAAGTCATGCATCACTCTAGATGATGCACAAATATTAACCACATTTTTAATTAACTTTATCACACACACTTTTCATGCACCAATTCCTATCATAATCAACACCTTTTTGAGTAAGAAAAAATTGATATGTGTGAACCAAATAAATTGAAATAGGTTGATTGGAAGAGTTTTTGTCATATGAAGATTGAAATGGGGAATTGTAGTACATGGCATGGTTGGAAGAGTTATGTTTTTATGTGTTTTTTGTGTTATTTCCAATGTTTTTTGTGTTGTTTGAAGTCTATTTATAGATGTTATTTGTGATGTATTTTATGCAGGTCTATCAAGTGGAGGCACCTATATGCAGGCTGGTGGTTTTTGTGAAAATACCCAATACCAACAGTTTAGAACCGTTGGTATACTTTGAGAATATATGTATTTATACCAATGGTTTAGATAAACAGTTGGTAAAAAGCTATACCAATGGTTTTGAACCGTTGGTATAAGCTCAGAAATATGAATTTCCCAATGGTTTTAAACCGTTGGTAAATCCTTTTGCCAACAGTTTAGAGGAAACGTTGGGAAATTAAAACATTAACGACGTTTTAACAATGGTTTTCCATAAACCGTTAGTAAAGGTCTTTCCCAATGCCTTACTTCCCTACGGTTTGGGAAACCATTGGTATATCTTATACCAACGGTTTTCCAGCCTATACAGACAGTTTTGAACCATTGGTATTGTCTATATTTCTAGTAGTGAGTTTATAAAATAGTGGGTAATATAAAGTCATAAGTGAAACATATATGATATCATAACAATGAAAATGATTATGTAATAAGTCAATGACATTATTTAAATCATTATACAGGATGTTCGAATCCATACAAAGCATATCAGACCTAAGGTAATGGATAATGTTGCAATCTCAATTGTTTTCTATCCGAGATTGATTATACATAAGTATTTACTGGGGTTATATTTATCATCAATTTCCATGTTTTATAAAAATGTTTTCATGTATGTTTAAAGTCCTTTACCCCTTTTTTGACTTTTACCACGTGTTATGGAAGGAATCTTTATTTTGTTTACCATACAAGGAACTTGTTGACATTTCTGACAAAAGTACGAGGAGAATGTTTTTTTAACTTATATGGTATGAAAGGATTTTTACGGTTTTATAATGACTTATTTAATGAAGCTTCCTCCAAAAGATTTCATGACTATTTTAAACAAAATCTTTTTCTTTTAAAATTGCATGACGTTTTGCGAAAAGAAATTGATTTTGAAGAAGAAAGGATATTTTCCTCAATAATTCATTTCAAGTGTTTTATCAAAAATATTTTCCATCTAAAATGGAATTATTTAATATGTTTATATTTCAAGTATAATGTCTCCATAATTTACATGGTTTTATTATTGTTATGACGAAATGATATCCATTTTTTATGTGGAATATGATATGATGGCATGATGTTTAAGAATCACATTCTATTACATGAGTTATGATATGATGTATGATTTATGATTTTGTGGAATATGAAAGAATGATTTCATTATGAGATGGGTGGGACCTATATCTCCTTCCAATGCATTGGGTAAAGATTTATATCTCATGAGACAGACTTGGATGGAATGGTAAGTTAATCCGGTTCAGTGTTATAGGACTTAAACGAGGAGTGAACTCGATTCGGAAAGGGACTTTGTCCACTAAGATGGTCTTGGCAGCAATGCCTTGGATACTATGGAAATCATGACATTTCTTGAATGGTTTCAACAATTACATGTTTTATTACCATTATATTTTATCATGATTGATGTTCCATTATGATATTTTCCTTTCTTACTTCCACGATTTATGTCTTTGCTCAAGATTTTGATGTTTAAATTTCATGTTCAAGTTTTTTCTTTCAAATGTTTATGGATTGTTTTATGTTCACTATGTTTTCCCATACTGAGCATTTTAGCTCACCCTTTTTATGTTTTCTTTTCCCCAGGATATAAGGAAAGGTTTTAGGTAAAAAAAGCAAGATCTTCATGGGAGATGTTGAGGATCTTTCAACAAGATTAGAAGATTATGTTCCAAGTTTCCAAAGGCACTAAACTATTATGGTCCTTTGGTGTCTATTTTTGTTATGTATTAAGTATTACTAAAAAGTAATGTAATGTCCATGTGCATCAAAATTCAGGTCTCTACCGTTGGTATCAGAGGAAAGGTTTAGTCAACCATTGGAAACTAGGATGTGAAAACAATAGTGATATCCCTAGAGATATTTCTAAGGTTTGTCTAGGGATGTCCCTAAGGTTAAGTATTAGTATAGTTTATAATCCTAAACATATGGTAACGATAGTAGAATTAAACATAAGATGTTAGATGTCGAAGGTACTCCCCCTTGATTATGCTATTTTCCTTTTATGATTTTTTCCTCTCATAGAATTATTTTTCTGTTTTAGTCATCAGAGGGAACCAGAAGGAATTCGGTTAACAATGAATCCAATGGACAAATTAATGTCTATAAGCAAAAAAATTGCATATTGCCTAGAGAGAAAGATATTGTGATTATGCCGAATCAGTCATCGCGATATAGGATTAACAAGGTGAAATTTAGTGTTATGCATAATTCATCAAATAAGAGGAAGATAGACTTTTATTCATGTTTGCATGTTGAGGAGCATAAATAAAGGAAGATTGAGATTTCTAAAGAAGGGAAAAAGAACCTTGAGGAATACCTCAAATGGAGGGACATATGTTATCTGTGTGGAGAAAAGGTTCATAGAGTGACAGACTGTTATGGAGTTCAATGTCTTATTTGTGGAGAACATGGGCATTACCGCACTCAATGCCCTGACCTAAAAAGTTACTTCTAAATCAAGGAAGGACTTATTCCAAGATAATCATTGAAGAGGATGGATTGAAGTGTTTATGTATTGGTATTCAATAATAATGTTTTTGAGGTACTTTTATGGGGTATTGAAATATATTTGTATTAGTCTATTGTGGTTTTCAGTAATTTTATGGTACTGGTAACCATGAAAAGTGATTCAAATATTTTGGAAAGCAGATGATATGCACATAATGAAGGGATAAGGAGAAAATGAAAATTTTAATAGTATTCATGAGCTCATGACTGATATAAGGACTATGTAATTTTATGGTTTGATTATATAGAATTTTTGGGATTTTGGTATGTGGAAAGTGTTAAAATTTAACAACATTCATGTTTTCACTAAGGTTCAATGGGTATTCATTTTTTCCAAGAGTATACATGATTAAGGCCTTCGAATGTTTGGAATGTGACCAACAAGACATTTCTCATGATATATGGGGATCAACGATGGTATTAACATGCTTTTTATATGAACTCTCTGGTAATCGTTTTCACTATAATATGAGATTGGAAATCAGTATTTTGGATGAGCCTAACTATTGGAATGAATTATGTTCGAAATAAGTTAGTATTGGTTAAGTATAGAACTTTTTTCGATATTATTGACAAGATTTTATAGTAATGTAGTTTTAGAAAAAGGACAAAATGCAGGACGGGTGACAGCCCATCGCGTCAGACAAGGCTGTGGGAATCAAACCCACAACCGAAGTGCGACTAACCATTATCGCCTTCCACTGGCCTACAGAAAGTCCCTGGTCAGTAGAATCTAGTTTTATTTTATTAAGCAGTATGATATATAAATTATAAGATTATTTTTGGAATCATATATGATTAACCTCACCATAGATGGACTTATGTATATTTCATAAATTTTTCTAACCTTTTGTTTGAAACAGATGGAATGACCCATCATTCTATCACATGATCTATTGACACTTCACGAATAACAAATTCAACTTCATTTCTTTAAGAGATGAAGTGGAAATTTTTAAAAGCATGAACAACAGTGAGATTGTACCAAAATCAAGCAAGTATTTCCTCTAATTCAAAATTTTCAACATTAGGGAAATGATATTGAAAACCAAAAATGTTGTCATAGTGCTCTTATATCCGACGAATCAGATGGTACCTTAGATCATCGCAAATCTATGGCTTTGTGATTTTTTTCTTTTTCATAACCATGTTTTCAACCACTCTCTATCAGAACATGATGGTTATATTTCTCTTCCATATTCGTATTTTTACCTATGTTCTCCTATGTGGAAATCCAGTGATTAGTTTATTTGGGTAACCATTATGTTTCATACTGTAGTTTTTAAAGATAAGTTTGGTGATTCCTTTTTACGATGTGGGTTTCAATTAAAAAAACTTTCAAGTAGAAAACCATTTATTACCCCGATGAATTTTGAGGGCGAAATTCATTTTAAGGGGGGTAAAATGTAATAACCAGGGATTTTATAAGATATATATATATATATTTTAATTTCTATCATATCTTATGTTGTATGATACAACAATATTATCTTATGCTATACGCAACACCGTATTAGCTTGCAGTATACACAACCTTATTCTTGGATCGTGTTACACACAATTTCAAGTTTGTTTAATAGTTGTTATTCTATGCAACATTGAGTATGTATATATATATATATATATTCAATGTATACATGAAATGTGGTTGTATTTTGTTATACGCAACAACAAAAAAGTTTTTCACTACACGCAACCCTGATTTGGCTTGCATTACACGCAATCGTGACCTTCCTGGATAGCGTGTGTTGTCCGCAATATCGGGTTTCACTAAACAATGATATATGGTTATAATATTGTCACGAACTAACCATTATGAATAGAGTAAACTAATTTTTGAATTTTATAACATTATTATTCATCTTACACATTTTATATAACATGGTATGAGAACAAAATAAATTTTTCGGGTAAAATAAGTATTTTTCAAAAAATGCAGTTTTGCCGCCTTTTGATGGCTCAACCACATTAAATATAGTTTTTGACATGTTTATAAGTTTAATTTGACAAAATAATTTTATTCTTTGGAATCAGGATATAAAAATTTACCTTGGATAAATTTTTCATATTATTCTGATAACTTTCATATTTTAATGAATAGTAAAAACACGCTATATTTTAATTAAAAACAACTTTTTTCTTCGTAATAATTTATATTGTTAAATTATAATATTTAATGGTTTTAAAGTATAAATAGAATACATTTTTACTATTTAATATAATTTATGTCATTAGCATTGATTTTACATTGAATTCGTAGGTTAAATCAATTCAATCTTTTGCAATGTATTAAACAAAAACCCATTTTCATTCGACAACAGGATTAATTTTAATTTAATTTCTACAACATCTTTGTATTGAATTTGAAAAAATGGATTCCATATTTGGATTTATTGGGTCCAAATTATGTTAATAGGTTAATTTTTTTCTGATATTACGAATAGTTACTACGGTGATTTTTATTTACTATAGTTAAAGGTAAATCGGGTAATTAAGGGTAAAAATAAGATTATAAAATTACCCTAACATTTTCTAAAATCCTATTGGATGACTAAAATTCGACCCATATCACCTAAGGGTCGGATTAGATTCATTTAATGGACTTCTTTCCAAGAAAATAATTTAATTATTATTAAAACCAAAGAAAGTGACAACATGTCACTCTCTTAAATATAATAAGTATATTAATTTTAATTTAGTGATAAACTTCATGAAACATGGAACATGAATAGTCTACAGAAATCTATTAATATTAAATACATCATATGAATTTATTTATAATTTTTAAGGATTAAATAATTATCATTAATGGTGACAAAATAGTGACGTTGAAATTATTTAATTAAGAGAAATATCAAATAAATGGTTTTAAATATATTAAAATAAATATTATATGAACTATTTAATGTGCTCCACTAATATTCTATATAAATATGACTTGTTATGAATCTATTAAATCTTTTATTTTGAACATATATTCTGTATATTTTGTATTTAAATTCAAATAAATGATTAGTGTCAAAATTGACACTATTGTTATTTTATAAAAATAACATATTATAAAATTGTTTAAAAATCACAAAAATATTTAAAAATTATAAATTTAAATTTATATGGTCTTAAATGTTATAATTTATCCAATTATGGACAATTCACAACAAATAAGTAATTATTTATAATAATTTATAATTTATAATGTTATTACCACAAATAAAATTAAATTGATTAAATAATGATAAATCAAGTTGATAATGTTTAAAATAAATTCCTAACATGTCTAAATTTAATTGGTTGATGAGATTACAACCCTATATTATATAATATTCGTATTTGAGTCATTTTGGAAGTTTTTATGTGGGGCTGGGATTTAATATAAATTAATATTGTCTTATATTTCCAAAGGTGCCCTTCTCCTCCCTTATAAAAGGGCATCTCCTCCTTCTTATCCTCACACAATTTGGAGCCTTAAATCTCGTCCAACCCCTTCCCATGTCCCTTATCAACTTCCCTAGAAACATACGAGAGGTCCTGGTATTCTTCAAAGCCCAATTTTAGTACCCTAAGAGGAGGTTTCAAAGAGACGTGTCAAAGAAGAGGTAATATCCATTACCGATTATTTCATGTTTGTTTGTTCTTAAACTTATTCTTCGTAAGTAGTTTAATTATGAAGTAATAACATAAATATCACATATATTATGATATGTTATTATAAGTATAAAACAACCACATTTCACCATTTATCCATCCTACGGAAAACGAAATCACTGCATGTGCGTACGTACAAAATACCGTCTCCACGCCGTGGTGTAATCTATTTTCCACCACCACCTTACTTGGATGGATATAATGGTAAAAATAATTACTATATATGATTATTTTAAAGTGATATTAATTATATAAAATTATACATACACTTCAATACAATTCCACGATCATGGGAATGATATCATCGCTCGTGCGTACGTACAGACTACTGTCTCCACGAACGCGATGAGATTCATATTCCATGATTAACCATTCAACAATGATTATAAAGTATATATAATGAATAATAATAAAATATATGACATAATAATTCTACTGTATTTATGTATATATATATGTATGTCATCTATTTAATTTCATTCAATTCAATAAGGAAACGAAAACATCGTTCATGCGTATGTACGACCTACTGTCTCCATGAACGGTGTATTTCATTCCTTTTATCGATCTATAATATATATGTATATGATAATATATATAAATAATGTTTTACATTCTGGAATTCTGTAAATCAGGATATAAGTAATAATATCAAGAACGAAAATTCAAAACACATACGATAAATGAAATGATTTTACCCAAAATGTTGCTTTTACATAGAATTTACAAAAGAACGGGTAACATAAAGTAATAAGTGAAACATATATGATATCATAAAAATGAATATGATTATGTATTAAGTCAATGAAATTATTTAATACATTATACAGGAGGTTCGGATCCATATGAAGCATATCGGACCTAAGGTAAGGGATAATGTTGCAATCTCAATTGTTTTCTATCCGAGATTTATTATACGTAAGTATTTACTGGGGTTATATTTATCATCCCTGTCTAAGTTTTATAAAAAAAATTCATGTATGTTTAAATTCATTTACCCTTTTTTGACTTTTACCACGTGTTATGGAAGGAATATTTCTTTTGTTTACCATACAAGGATCTTTTTGACTTTTCTGACAAAAGTACGAGAAGATTGTTTTTTTAACTTATACGGCATGAAAGGATTTTTACGATTTTATAAAGCCTTATTTTCATGAATCTTCCTTAAAAATATTTCATGAATATTTTAAACAAAATATTTTTCTTTTAAAATTTCATGACGTTTTGCGAACAGAAATTGATTTTGAAGAAGAAAGGATATTTTCCTCAAGAATTCATTTCAAGTGTTTTATCAAAAATATTTTCCATCTAAAATGACATTATTTAATATGATTATGTTTCAATTATAATGTCTCCATTATTTACATGGTTTGATTAATCTTATGATGAAATGATACCCATTTTTTATATGGATTATGTTTTGATGGAATGATGTTTAAGAATCTCATTCTATTACATGGGTTATGATATGATGTATGATTTATGATTTTATGGCACAAGAAAGAATAATTTCATTATGAGATGAGTGGGACTTATATCTCCCTCCAATGAATTGGGTAATGATTTATATATCACGAGATAGACTTGACTAGAACAATAAGTTAATCCGTTTCATTGTTACAGGACTGAAACGAAGAGTGAACTCGATCCAAAAAGGGACTTTGTCCACTAGGATAGTCTTGGCAGAAATGCCTTGGATACTATGGATATCATGACATGTGTTGAATGGTTTCCACAATTTCATGTTTTATTCCCATTATATTTTATCATGATTGATGTTCCACTATGATATATGCCTTACGTACTTCCAAGAATTATGCCTTTGCTCAAGATTTTGATGTTTAAATTTCATGTTCATGTTTTTGATTTCAAATGTTTATGGATTGTTTTATGTTCACTATGTTTTCCCTTAATGAGCATTTGAGATCACCCTTTTTATGTTTTCTTTTCACCTGGATAAAAGGAATGGTTTTTGGTAAAAAAGGAATATCTTTACGGGAGATGTTGAGGATCTTTCACCAAGATTAGAAGATTATGTTCCATGTTTTCAAAGGAACTAAACTATTAAGATCCTTTGGTGTCTGTTTTTGTTATGTATTTAGTATTCCGCAAAAGTAATGTAATTTCCATGTACGTTAAGCTTCGGGTCTCTACAGTTGGTATCAGAAGAAAGGTTTAGTCAATCTTTGGAAACTAGGATGCAAAAACTGTAGTGATATCCCTAGAGATATTTCTAAGGTATGTCTAGGGATGTCCCTAAGGTTAAGTATAAGTATAGGTTATAATCCTAGAATTACGGTAACGATCTTAGAAATAAACCTATGATGTTAGATGTCGAAGGTACTCCCCCTTCATTATGTTATTTTCCTTGTATGATTTTTGCCTCTCAAAGAATTTTTTTTTGTGTTTTAGTCAATGGAGGGATCCAGAAGGAATTTTGTTAACATTGAATCCAATGTACAAATTGGTGACTATAAGCAACAAAATTGTGTAATGCCTAGAGAGAAAGATATTGTGATTATGCCGAATCAGTCATCGTGATATATGATTAACAAGGTGAAATTTAGTGGTATGCCTAATTCATCAAATAAGAATAAGATAGACTTTTATGCATGTTCGCATGTTGAGGAGCATAAATAAAGGAAGATTGAGATTTCTAAAGAAGGGAAGATGAACCTTGAGAAATACATAAAATGGAGGGACATATGTTATCTGTGTGGAGAAAAGGGTCATAGAGTGACAGACTGTTATGGAGTTCAATGTCTTATTTTGGGAGAACATGGGCATTACCCAACTCAATGCCCTGACCTAAAAATTTAATTCTAAATCAATGAAGGACTTATTCTTGGAAAATAATTGAAGAGGATGGATTGAAGTGTTTATGTATTGGTATTCAAGAATAATGTTGTTGAGGTAATTTTATGGTGTATTGGAATATTTTTGTATTATCCTATTGTGGTTTTCAATAATTTTATGGTACCGGTAACCATTAAAAGTGATTCAAATATTTTGGAAAGCAGATGATATGTGCATAATGAAGGGATAAAGAGAAAATGCAATTTTTCATAGTATTCATGAGATCATGACTAATATAAGGACTAAGTGATATTATGGTTTGAGTATATAGAATTTTTGGGATTTTGGTATGTGGAATGTGTTAAAATTTAACAACATTCATGTTTTTACTAAGGTTCAATGGGTATTCATTTTTTTCAAGAGAATACATGATTAAGCCCTTCGAATGTTTGGAATATGACCAATAAGACATATCTTATGATATATAGGGATCAAATATGGTATTAACATGCTTGTTATATGAACTCTTTGGTAATTGTTTTCACTATAATATGAGATTGGACAATAGTATTTTGGATAAGCCTAAAGATTGTAATGGATTATGTTGGACATAAGTTAGTATTGTTTAAGGATATAACTTTTTTGAAATTATTGATGGGATGTTATTGTAATGTAGTTTTAGAAAAAGGACAACCTGCAGGATGGGCGACAGCCCATCGCGTCGGACAAGGCTGTGGGAATCAAACCCACAACTGAAGTGAGACAGGCCTTTATCACCTACCACTGGCCTACAGGAAGTCCCTAGTTAGTAGAAACTAGTTTTATTTTATTAAGCGGTATGATATATGAAGTATAAGTTCATTTTTGTAATCATATATGATTGACCTCACCATAGATGGAGTTATGTATATTTGATAACTTTTCCTAACCTTTTGTTTGAAACAGATGGAATGACCCATTATTCTATCACGTGATCTATTAACACTTAACAAATAACAAATTAAACTTCATTTCTTTAATAGATGAAGTGGAAATTGTTCAAAGCATGAAAAACAGTGAGATTGTACCAAAATCAAACAAGTATTTCTTCTAATTAAAAAATTTCAACTTTAGGGAAATGATATTGAAAACCAAAAACTTTGTTCCAGTGCTCTTATATCCGACGAATCAGATGGTACCTTAGATCATCGCAAATCTATGGCTTTGTTATTATTGGCTTTTTTATATCCATGTTCTCTACCACTCTCTTTCAGAACATGATGGTAAGATTTCTCTTCCATATCCATATTTTCACCTATGTTCTTCTATGTGGAAACCCAGTGATTAGTTTATTTGGGTAACCGTTATGTTTCATACTTTAGTTTTTAAAGATAAGTTTTGGTATTCCTTTTTACGATGTGAGTTTCAATTAAAGAAACTTTCAAGTAGAAAACCATTTATAACCCCGACGAATTTCGAGGGTGAAATTCATTTTAAGGGGGGTAGAATGTAATAACCCGTGATTTTATAAGATATATTCATTTTAATTTCTATCATATATTTTTTGTACGATACACCAAGATTATCTTGTGCTATACGCAACACCGTATTATCTTGCAGTATACTCAACATTATTCTTGGATCATGTTACACACAATTTCAAGTTTGTTTGATAGTTGTAATTCTACGCAACATTGAGTGTGTATGTATATATATATATATATATTCAATGTATAAATGAAATATGGTTGTATTTTGTTATACGAAAAAATAAAGGAGTCTTTCACTACACGCAACCCGGATTTGGCTTGCATTACACGCAATCACGACCTTTCTCGATAGCATGTGTTGTCTGCAATACCGGGTTTCACTAAATAACGATATATGGTTATAATATTATCAGGAACTAGCCGTTTTGAATAGTATTAACTATGTTTTTAATTTTAAAACATTATTATTCATCTTACACATTTTCTAGAATATGGTATGAGAACAAAATAATTTTTTCGGGTAAAATAAGTTTTTTTCAAAAAAGGCAGGTTTGCCGCCTTTTGTTGGCGCACCCACATTAAATATAGATTTTGACATGATTATAAGTTCAATTTGACAAAATAGAAATCTTATTTGGAATAAGGATATAAAATTTTACTTTGGATAAAATTTTCATATTATTCTGATAACTTTCATATTTTAATGAATAGTAAAAACACGCTATATATTAATTAAAAACAAATTTTTTCATTGTAATAATTTATATGGTTAAATTATAATATTGAATGGTTTTAAAGTATAAATAGAATATATTTTTACAATTTAATATAATGTATGTCATTAGCATTGATTTTTCATTGAATTCGTAGGTTAAATCAATTCAATCTTTTGCAATGTTTTAATCAAAAACCCATTCTCATTCGACAACGGGATTAAGTTTAATTTAATTTATGCAACTTCTATGTATTTAATTTGAAAAAATATATTCTATATTTGGATTCAGTGGGTCCAAATTATGTTAATAGGTTACTTTTATTTTGTTGATATTATGAATAGTAACTATGGTAATTATTATTTACTATAGTTAAAGGTAAATCGGGTAATTAAGGGTAAAAATAAGATTATAAAATTAACCTAACACAAGACAAAATTTTATTTTATGGCTAAAAGATGACCCATATCACCTAAGGGTCAGATTAGATTCATTTAATGGACTTTTATCCATGAAAATAATTTAATTATTATTAAAACCAAAGAAAGTGACAACATGTCACTCTCTGAAATCTAATAAGTATATTAATTTTAATTTATTGATAAACGTCATGAAACATAGAACATTAATAGTCTCGAGAACGCTAATAAAATTTTAGACATCATATGAATTTATTTATAATTTTTAAGGATTAAATAATTATCATTAAAGGTGACATAATAGTGATGTTGAAATTATTTTATTAAGAGAAATATCAAAAATATGGTTTTAAAAATATTAAAATAAATATTATATAAACTATTTAATGTGGTCCAATAATTTTATAGATAAATATTACATGTTATGAATCTATTAAATCTTTTATTTTGAACATATATTCTGTATATTTTTTATTTAAATTCAAATCAATGAATAGTGTCAAAATTGACAGTATTGTTATTTTATAAAAATAACATATTATAAAATTGTTTAAAAATCACAAAAATATTTAAAAATTAAAAATTTAAATTTATAAGGTCTAAAATGTTATAAGTTATCCAATTATGGACAATTCACAACAAATAAGTAATTATTTATAATAATTTATAATTTATAATGTTATTACCACAAATAAAATTAAATTGATTAAATAAGGATAAATCAAGTTGATAATGATTAAAATAAATTCCTAACATGTCTAAATTTTATTGGTTGATGAGATTACAACCCTATCTCATATAATATTTGGATTTTAGTCATTTCGGATGTTTTTAAGTTGGGTTTTGATTTAATATAAATTAATATTGTCTTATATTTCCAAAGGTGCCCCTCTCCTCCCTTATAAAAGGGCATCTCCTCCCTCTTCTCCTCACAAAATTGGGAGCTTTGAATCTCAGCCGACCCCTACCCATTTCCATTATCAACTTCCCTGGAAACATACTAGATGTCTTTTTCTTCTTTAAAGACCAATTTTAGTACCCTAAGAGGAGGTTTCAAAGAGGCGTGTCAAAGAAGAGGTAATATCCGTTACCGATTCATTCAAGTTTCTTTCTTCTTCAACTTCTTCTTCTTTAGTTGTTTTAATATTAAGTAATAACATCAATATCACTCATATACTGATATGTTATTATAATTATAAAACAACCATATTTCACCATCTATCCATCCTATGGAAAACGAAATCACCGCGCGTGCGTACGTACGGAATACTGTCTCCACACCGTGGTGTAATCTATTTTCCACCACCACCTTACTTGGATGGGTATAATGGTGAAAATAATGACTATATATGATTATTGTAAAGTGATATTGATTCTGTAATATTATAAATACACTTTAATACAATTACACGATCATGGGAATGCTATCATTGCTCGTGCGTACGTACGGACTACCGTCTCCACGAACGCGATGAGATTCATTTTCCATGATTAACCATTCAAGAATGATTATAAAGTATATATAATGAATAATAATTACATTTATGAAATAATAATTCTACTGGATTTATGTCTATATATATGTATGCCATCTTTTTAATTTCATTCAATTCAATAAGGAAACGAAAACATCGTTCATGCGTACGTACGGTCTACCACCTCCATGAACAGTGTATTTCATTCCTTTTATCGATCTATAATATATATGTATATGATATTATATATAAATCATGTTTTACATTCTGAAATTATGTAAATCAGGATATATGTAATAATATCAATAATGACAAGTCGAAACACATACGATAAATGAAATGATTTTAACCAAAACGCTGCTTTTACATGGAATTTACAAAAGAACGGGTAATATAAAGTCATAAGGGAAACATATATGATATCATAATAATAAATATGATTATTTAATAAGTCAAGGACATTATTTAAATCATTATACATGAGGTTCGGATCCATACAAAGCATATCAGACCTAAGGTAAGGGATAATGTTGCAATCTCAATTGTTTTCTATCCGAGATTGCTAATACGTAAGTATTTAATGGGGTTATATTTATCATCCATGTAAAAGTTTTATAAAAATGTTTTCAGGTAGGTTTAAAGTCCTTTACCCTTTTTTTGACTTTTACTATGTGTTATGGAAGGAATATTTCTTTTGTTTACCACATAAGGAACTTTTTGACTTTTCCGACAAAAGTACAAGGAGAATGTTTTTTTAACTTATACGGCATGACAGGATTTTAACAGTTTTATAAAGCCTTATCTTCATGAAGCTTCCTCTAAAATATTTCATGACTATTTTAAACAAAATCTTTTACTTTTAAAATTCCATGACGTTTCGCGGAAAGAAATTGATTCTGAAGAAGAACGGATATTTTCCTCAAGAATTCATTTCAAGTGTTTTATCAAAAATATTTTCCATCTAAAATGACATTATTTAATATGTTTATGTTTCAAGTATAATGTCTCCATTATTTACATGTTTTTATTATTCTTATAATTAAATGATATCCATTTTTTATATGGATTATTTTATGATGGCATGATGTTTAAGAATCTCATTCTATTACATGGGTTATGATATGATGTATGAATTTTGATTTTGTGGCACACGAAAGAATGATTTAATTATGAGATGGGTGGGACCTATGTCTCCCTCCAATGCATTGGGTAAAGATTTATATCTCATGATATAGAATTGGTTGGAATGGTAAGTTAATCCAGTTCAGTGTTACAGGACTGAAACGAGGAGTGAACTAGATTCAAAAAGGGACTTTGTCCACTAAGATGGTTTTGGCAACAATTCCTTGGATACTATGGAAATCATGGCATGTACTGAATGGTTTCCACAATTACATGTTTTATTCCCAATATGTTTTATCATTATTGATGTTCCATTATGATATATGCCTTATATAATTCCATGATTTATGTCTTTGCTCAAGATTTTGATGTTTAAATTTCATGTTCAAGTTTTTGCTTTCAAATGTTTATGGATTGTTTTATGTTCACTATGTTTGCCCTTACTGAGAATTTGAGCTCACCCTTTTTATGTTTTCTTCCCCATGATATAAGGAAAGGTTTTAGGTAAAAAAAGGAAGATCTTTATGAGAGATGTTGAGGATCCTTCACCAAGATTATAAGATTATGTTCCAAGTTTCAAAAGTCACTAAACTATTACGGTCCTTTGGTGTCTGTTTTTGTTGTGTATTAAGTATTCTGCAAAAGTAATGTAATGTCCATGTACATCAAGCATCAGGTCTATACAGTTGGTATTAAAGGAAAGGTTTAGTCAACCTTTGGAAACTAGAATGTGAAAAATATAGTGATATCCCAAGAGATATTTCTAAGGTATGTCTAGGGATGTCCCTAAGGTTAAGTATAAGTATAGGTTATAATCCTAGAATTACGGTAAAAATATTAGAATTAAACCTAAGATGCTAGATGTCAAAGGTACTCCCCCTTGATTATGTTATTTTCCTTGTATGATTTTTTCCTCTCACAAAATTCTTTTTGTGTTTTAGTCAATGGTTGGAACCAGAAGGAATTCAGTTAACATTGAATCCAATGGAAAAATTGGTGAATATAAGCAACAAAATTGCGTAATGACTAGAGAGAAAGATATTGTGATTATTCCGAATCAGTCATCGCGATATATGATTAACAAGGTGAAATATAGTGGTATGCCTAATTCATCAAATAAGTGGAAGATAGACTTTTATGCATGTTCGTATGTTGAGGAGAATAAAAAAAGGAAGATTGAGATTTTTAAAGAATGGAAGAAGAACCTCGAGGAATACCTCATATGGAGGGACATATGTTATCTGTGTGGAGAAAAGGGTCATAGAGTGACAGACTGTTATGGAGTTCAATTTCTTATTTCTGGATAACATGGGCATTACCCAACTCAATGACCTGAACTAAAAAGTTACTTCTACATCAAGGAAGGACTTATTCCAGGACAATCATTGAAGATGATGGATTTAAGTGTTTATGTATTGGTATTCACGAATAATGTTGTTGAGGTACTTTTATGGTGTATTGGAATATTTTTTTATTAGTCTATTGTGGTTTTCAATAATTTTATTGTACCGGTAACCATGAAAAGTGATTCAAATATTTTGGAAAGTAAATGATATGAGCATAGTGAAGGGATAAGGAGAAAATGAAAATTTTCATATTATTCATGAGCTCATGACTGATATAAGGACTAAGTGATATTATGCTTTGAGTATATAGAATGTTTGGGATTTTGGTATGTGGAAAGTGTTAAAATTTAACAACATTCATATTTTCACTAAGGTTTAATGGGTATTCATTTTTTATAGAGAATACATGATTAAGGCCTTCAAATGTTTGGAATGTGACCAACAAACATTTCTTATGATATAAGGGGATCAACGATGGTATTAACATGCTTGTTATATGAACTCTTTGGTAATCGTTTTCACTATAATATGATATTGGACAACATTATTTTGGATAAGCCTAAAGATTGGAATGGATTATGTTGGACATAAGTTAGTATTGTTTAAGGATAGAACTTTTTTCGATATTATTGATGGGATGTTATAGTAATGTAGTTTTATAAAAAGGACAACCTGCAGGACGGGCGACAACTCATCGCGTCGGACAAGGCTGTGGGAATTGAACCCACAACTGAAGTGCGACAAGCCTTTATTGCCTACCACTGGCCTACAGAAAGTCCCTGGTTAGTAGAAACTAGTTTTATTTTATTAAGCGGTATGATATATGAAGTATAAGTTCATTTTTGGAATCGTATATGATTGACCTCACCATAGATGGACTTATGTATATTTGATAACTTTTTCTAACCTTTTGTTTGAAACAGATTGAATGACCCATCATTCTATCACATGATCTATTAAAACTTCACGAATAAAAAATTCATCTTCATTTCTTTAAGAGATTAAGTGGAAATTGTTCAAAGCACAAACAATAATGAGATTGTACCAAAATCAAGCAATTATTTCTTCTAATTCAAAATTTTCAACTTTAGGGAAATGATATTGAAAACCAAAAATGTTGTCGTAGTGCTATTATATCTGACGAATCAGATGGTACCTTATATCATCACAAATCTATGGCTTTGTGATTGTTGTCCTTTTCATAGCGATGTTCTCTACAACTCTCTTTCAGAACATTATGGTTAGATTTCTCTTCCATATCCATATTTTCACCTATGTTATTCTATGTGGAAACCCAATGATTAGTTTATTTGGGTAACTGTTACGTTTCAAAATTTAGTTTTTAAAGATATGTTTTGGTATTTCTGTTTTACAATGTGGGTTTCAATTAAAGAAATTTTCAAGTAGAAAACCATTTATAACCCCGACGAATTTCGAGGGCGAAATTCATTTTAAGGGGGGTAAAATGTAATAACCCGAGATTTTATAAGATATATTATTTTTAATTTCTTTCATATCTTCTGTTGTACGATACACCAATATTATCTTGTGCTATAAGAAACACCGTATTAGCATGCAGTATACACAACATTATTCTTGGATCGTGTTACACACAATTTCAAGTTTGTTTGATAGTTGTTATTCTACGCAATATTGAGTTCGTATGTATATATATATATATATATATATATATTCAATTTATAAATGAAATATAGTTGTATTTTGTTATACGCAACAACAAAGGAGTCTTGCACTACGCACAACCCTGATTTGGCTTCCATTACATGCAATCACGACCTTCCTCGATAGTGTGTGTTTTCTGCAATACTGAGTTTCACTAAACAACGATATATGGTTATAATATTATCACGAACTAGAAATTATGAATATTATTAACTATGTTTTTAATTTTATAACATTATTATTTATCTTACAAATTTTCTAGAAAATGGTATGAGAACAAAATAAATTTTTCGGGTAAAATAAAATTTTTTTTCAAAAAATGTAGTTTTGCCGCCTTTTGATGATGCAACAACATTAAATATAGTTTTTGACATGTTTATAAGTTCAATTTGAAAAACTAAAATTCTTCTTTGGAATTAGGATATAAAAATTTACTTTGGATAAATTTTTCATATTATTCGGATAACTTTCATATTATAATAAATAGTAAAAACACGCTATATTTTAATTAAAAACAACTTTTTTCATCGTAATAATTTATATGGTTAAATTATATTATTGAATGGTTTTAAAGTATAAATCTAATATATTTTTACCATTTAATATAATTTATGTCATTATCATTGATTTTACATTGAATTCATAAGTTAAATCAATTCAATCTTTTGCAATGTTTTAAACAAAAACCCGTTTTTATTCGACAACATGATTAATTTTAATTTAATTTCTGCAAATTCTGTGTATTGAATTTGAAAAAATTGTTTCCATATTTGTATTCAGTGGGTCCAAATTATGTTAATATGTTACTTTTATTTTTTCCGATATTATGAATAGTAAATACAGTAATTTTAATTTACTACAGTTAAAGGTAAATCGGGTAATTAAGGGTAAAAATAAGATTATAAAATTACCCTGACACATTTCAAAATCCTATTGTATGACTAAAAGTCTAACCATATCCTCTAAGAGTTGGATTATATTTATTTGATGGACTTAATTTCATGAAAATAATTTAATTATTATAAAAACCAAAGAATGTGACAACATGTCACTCTCTTAAATCTAATAAGTATATTAATTTTAATTTAGTGATAAAATTCATGAAAATTAAAAAATAAATAGTCTCCAGAAATATAATAATATTATCTACATCATATTAATTTATTTATAATTTTTAGGTATTAAATAATTATAATTAAAGGTGACATAATAGTGATGATGCAATTATTTTATTAAGAGGAATATCAAATAAATGTTTTTAAAAATATTATAATAAATAATATATGAAATATTTAATTTGATCCACTAATTTTATAGATAACTATGACATGTTATGAATCTATTAAATCTTTTAGTTCTAACATTTCTTCTGTATATTATTTATATAAATTGAAATAAATGAATAGTGTCAAAATTGACACTACTGTTATTTTATAAAAATAACATATTATAAAATTGTTTAAAAATCACAAAAATATTTAAAAATTATAAATTTAAATTTATATGGTCTCAAATGTTATAAATAATCCATTTATGGACAATTAACAAAAAATAAGTAATTATATATAATAATTTAAAATTTATAATTTTATTACAATAAATAAAATTATATTGATTAGATAAGGATAAATCAAGTTGATAATGTTTAAAATAAATTCCTAACATGTCTAAATTTTATTGGATGATAATATTACAACCCTATATCATATAAGTTTCGTATTTGAGTCATTTTGGATGTTTTTAAGTGGGGTTGGGATTTAATATAAATTAATATTGTCTTATATTTCCAAAGGTGCCCCTCTCCTCCCTTATAAAAGGGCATATCCTCCCTCTTATCCTCACAAAATTTGGAGCCTTGATTCTCGGCCAACCACTGAAAATTTCCCTTATAAACTTCTCTAGAAACATACTATAGGTCCTGGTCTTCTGCAAAGACCAATTTTAGTACCCTAAGAGGAGGTTTCAAAGAGGCGTGTCAAATAAGAGGTAATATCTGTTACCGATTCTTTCAAGTTTCTTTCTTCTTCAACTTCTTCTTCTTTAGTTGATTCAATATGAAGTAATAACATAAATATCACTCATATACTTATATGTTATTATAAGTATAAAACAACCATATTTGACCATCTATCCATCCTACGGAAGATGAAATCACCGCGTGTGCGTACGTACGGAATACCGTCTCCACGCCGTGGTGTAATCTATTTTCCACCACCACCTTACATGGATGGGTATAATGGTGAAAATAATGACTATATATGATTATTGTAAAGTGATATTGATTCTGTAATATTATACATACACTTTAATACAATTCCACGATCAGGAGAATGATATCATCGCTCATGCGTACGTACGGACTACCATCTCCACGAACGCGACGAGATTCATTTTCCATGATTAACCATTAAAGAATGATTATCAAGTATATATAATGAATCATAATGAAATATATGACATAATAATTCTACTGTATTTATGTATATAAATATGCATCACATCTATTTAATTTCATTCAATTCAATAAGGAAATGAAAACATGCCTTATGCGTACGTACGGCCTACCGTCTCAATGAACGGTGTATTTCATTCATTTTGTCGATCTATAATATATATGTATATGATATTATATATAAGTCATGTTTTAAATTCTGGAATTATTTAAATCAGGATATATGTAATAATATCAAAAACGACAAGTCAAAACACATACGATAAATGAAATGATTTTACCCAAAAGGCTGATTTTACATGGAATTTACAAAAGAACGGGTAATATAAAGTCATACTTGAAACATATATGTTACCATAACAATGAATATGATTATGTAATAAGTCAATGAAATTATTTAAATCATTATACAGGAGGTTTGGATCCATACGAAGCATATCAGACCTAAGGTAAGGGATAATATTGCAATCTCAATTGTTTTCTATCCGAGATTGCTTATATGTAAGTATTTACTGGGGTTATATTTATCATCCATGTCCAAGTTTTATAAAAAAAATTCATGTATGTTTAAAGTCCTTTACCCTTTTTTGACTTTTACCACGTGTTATGGAAGGAATCTTTCTTTTGTTTACCATACAATGATGTTTTTGACTTTTCCGACAAAAGTACGAGGAGAAGGTTTTTTTAACTTTTACAGCATGAAAGGATTTTTATGGTTTTATAAAGCATTATTTTCATGAAGCTTCCTCCAAAATATTTCATGACCATTTAAACAAAATCTTTTTCTTTTAAAATTGCATGACTGTTTACGAAAAGAAATTGATTTTGAAGAAGAAAGGATATTTTCCTCAAGAATTCATTTCAAGTGTTTTATCAAAAATATTTTCCATCTAAAATGACATTATTTAATATGTTTATGTTTCAAGTATAATTTATCTATTATTTACATTGTTTGATTATTCTTATGATGAAATGATATCCATTTTTTATATAGATTATGTTTTGATGGCATGATGTTAAAGAATCTCATTTTATTACATGGGTGATGATATGATGTATGATTTATGATTTTGTGGCACACGAAAGAATGATTTAATTATGAGATGGGTGGGACATATATCTCCCTCAAATGCATTGGGTAAATATTTATATCTCATGAGATATAAATGGCTGGAAGGGTATGTTAATCTAGTTTAGTGTTAGAGGACTAAAACGAGGAGTGAACTCGATTTAGAAAGGGACTTTGTCCACTATGATGGTCTTGGCATTAATGCCTTGGATACTATGGAAATCATGAGATGTGTTGAATGGTTGCCACAATTACATGTTTATTCCCATTATATTTTATCATGATTTATGTTCCTTTATGATATGTTCCTTACATACTTCCACGATTTATGTCTTTACTCATGATTTTGATGTTTAAATTTCATGTTCAAGTTTTTGCTTTCAAATGATTATGGATTTTTTATGTTCACTATGTTTTCCCTTAATGATCATTTGTGCTCACCCATTTTATGTTTTCTTTTCCCCAGGATATAAGTAATGGTTTTAGGTAAACAAAAGGAGGATCTTTATGGGAGGTGTTGAGGATATTTCACCAAGATTAGAAGATTATGTTCTATGTTTCCAGAGGCACTAAACTATTACGGTCCTTTGGTGTCTGTTTTTGTTATGTATTAAGTATTCCGCAAAATTAATGTAATTCCCATGTACGTCAAACTTCGGGTCTCTACATTAACAATCTCATGAAACTAGATTCATAATATTACATTACATTATATTGAAATATTAATGTATAAGAATTGAATACATTACGCATTATTATTTCTCCATTAAAAGCCAGAAGTCACATGTTGTGATCTTCAATATTAAAAAGGGAAATGGGACACAATATTATAGATTGATCTCATATTCTCACATATGGGTATCCAATAAAATCAGTTATCATACATATGTATGAAATCAATAATATTATTATAATTACGAAATTTAAAACAAATTCTGCAATGATTATAACATATACATTGGTAAGATAATAATAAATAAATAATTGGATTATAACTACTCATCTCATGGATATGTAATTCATTATGGCCATTGTAATCCCACCATCATGTCCACATGATAATAAATTATATGTAAATGCGTCAGGATCATACCAAATTTCAAAATATTTCATCGCAGGAGACCCATTAATGTATCAAGGGGAAATATAATTTTAAATCCCACACATCTCATTAATAGATAAATACATAAATCCTATTAAAATAAGTATTAATTAATATATATCGTAATGTTCCCTATGAAACTAATTGAATAATCATATCAAATTAATTAATCGTTATCTATATAGAAAAAAGGTATATACAAAATCTCACTTTTTCTCATTCAATGGAATTATATAGTTATATAGATGAATTTCAAACAATCAACAGAGGAAATTAATATATTATTATTTTAGTGAAATGTTACATTATCAATTAGATTATAGTTAAATAATTGTGTAGAGGAACTTCATGGTTTGTGGAAAAAAATTATAATTTTTCTATAATAATATATATGAAAACATTATTATGGTTTGAAAAGTGGTTGAAAATTATACAAAGTGTATCCCCCATTTGTATCAAATAATGTTTGTAGTTAATTTGGTTTATTATAAAATTAGTCAATGTTTAGTTAATAACAAATCATACTTTTTTAGGGTAATCACTCCAAGGTTTATCTGATCTAATTATTGTATCCACTTTTAGTATCGAGTTCTTATTTTCATCTCTACCAAATGATAATATATTTAATTTAATTTTTTTTTGTATATTTTATTTTTATTATAATGATTTATTAATTTTGTATAATGGGTGGGAAAATGATATAACATTGGTGACATGATACAAAATTGATAAAAAATAATAATAATTACATTCTATATTTAAATATAAAATTAATTGGACGAGACATAGAAACAAATAATATGAAGGGATTATTGATCAATTTATCTGAATTATAACAGATTCAGAAAAGTATACAATTAATGGAAATAAGTTTTTTCTCATTAAAATTAAACAAAATGACTAATATTACAATTTAATTAAAAGTATTATAATATATGAAATTATATTTAAATGATATCATAAAAAAATATTATAATAAAAAATGAATATATGAGGGTTGGTAACCCATACATTTAAAATTTTATACTTAAATATTTTGAAGATAACCTTAGATCCATAGAAAATATTTTGATATAATCATGATAAGGAAAAAGAGAGGAGATACATTCACACTTATATTAGAGTGTAGATGAATTAATAAATGGTTGGAAATTTTTAATGAATGTGAGGGACTTGTTTACTGATATGAAATCATGTTCTATAGGCCCTAGGTAATAAAAAACAAACTCACTGGTTCCCCCATGGTTTTTACCCTTGGTTTTTGAAATATAAGGACCATTTTTTGGATTTGAAATGTCTTACTATCAACAGTTGTCTAAATATATTATATTGTATGTGATCCATATTCTTATTCATAAAGTATGATTTTTATAACCATTAAAATACAATTTTTTAATGATTCTTTATAGGTTTGGGAAATTAATTTCACTACTCTATAATATATAATTTTAGAGAATAATTATTATTTTTTGTAAAATATTTCCTATTAATCATTATATCATTTTAAATAAATTATTATTTTATAATATGTATTGTAGTTTTATAACTTTTATATCTCTTTACCCGAAAATTTAACTATATTGGAAAATTATAGAAAAAAATCACCATTGGATAATTATTTTGTTCTGATTCAAAATTAAAAATCATTTTCATGATAATAATATTCTATATATGAGAAATTTAATTATTAAATAAAATCTATTATGTATTTCGTATTCAATAACTCGATATATAGAATAGGAAAATGATTAATATTATTATGCTAAGGAACATGTGTTTAATTAAATTATTACTCAAAAATATATATTTTTTAATTATTAAATATACTTATACCAAATGATATTATTTTACTGATTTTAAGTTTTATTATAAATGATATTTCACTATTTTTATATTTTATTATATTATGTTTCATTATGATGATGAAATAATAGAATTTATATCATGTAAAAAGAATTTTTGAAATGATTCTTCTATATAGTTGAATATTTTATATTACATCATCTTCTTTATCTTACCCAAATTTAAAGACAGAAATGAGGGTGAAAACACTAAAATTTAGACTTCTATAGTTTCTTCCCATAATTTATGGAGAAATAAAAAATAGTGGAAAGCTAGACCTTTTCTGTGAGTCAAATGGATATTGAACTCCCTAATAAGCCTCCATAGCCAATAATCATATCCCAAAAGTAGATCAAGGATAATTTATAATCAATCTATTTTGGTGTCCTTAACTTTAGTGAGGAAAATATTGTTTGTCACTACCAAATGAATCTAAATTTTTTTGTGAGTCCACTTTCGTGGAGGTCTACCCCATCTAAAATAAAATTTCATTCACTATAGGGTTACTCCTCATAAAGACTTCATCTTGCAACTTTGAGGTATCTCCATAACAATTTTTTTTTACGTCCTATTTGGTCCTTTCTGTGATATCACAATCATCAACTTCCTTGGTAGTCTAACCCATGATACCACATCAATTAAACATTATGAAGGTCCTCCACATAGTGGAAAATTATTTTATTAACATGGACACCAATATAAATATTCCATAAAATATTTTGAAAATCCTCCTTATGTCAGAAAATTTATATATTTCATAAGTCTAGAAAATAACATCACAACTATAAATGACCATGGTTTTTCTATCTAATATATGAAACTAGTCAAAATTAAATTCCTCTCCATGAATATGTTACTGTTAGACATCATTGAATTCTTACCGACAATGACATTTTAACCAATATAATTGCAATTACTCCCCATAATGTAGAAAATTTATAATACAACCATCTTCTAACCGATAATAGATTAACCATTGATGAAACCAATGGAATATCATCATAGTTTCCTCGTAAACTAAATTTAATAATGAGCAAATAAATACTATTAAATTATCTATTATCTCTATTGTGGATTCTATCTCAGGATTTAATGAGAAAATTATATTATTGGTAGAGATATACACATTATCCAATACCATTCACAACTATATTTATGTGGGACCATAATAATAATAAGTATATTCATGATCATCATGAGGATGAAGGAAAAGGCCTTATATAAGTGTTATATAATACTTTATTTTCTATCGAAATTCTATGAAGATCCCTTATATTGAAATAAAAAATGAAACTATTATAACACCTTCAAATATTTCAACTTATGTCATGGTGATCTCTTTTATAGAAGAAATCTAAAAAAAAGATTTGATTTTTATATATTTTTTAATATAATCTTGTGATGATCTACATCTACAATTTGATGCTCGCTGAAAAATATCTTCATTAGTCCCTCATTGGAACACTTTCCTTCTAGGCCAGAGTAGAATCACTGATTTCAAAACAATTATCTTTTTCTAATAAATCGTTTTGAAATTGAACATCATTGTTAATGGAGATAGTTCAATCACATATAAAGAGGAATATTACAATGATGATATATAGAAAACTTGGGCAGATCACTATATAACCACTTTTTATTAGCCACACATTAATCATTAATACTTTATTTCTTATATTCATGATAAAATAATCATACCATTCATTTGAAATAACTAATGGAAAACTATAATCACTTTAGTGAAAAAATGATGTGTTCTTGGAATGATGACCATATAAATGAATTTTAAAAGTTATATTGATTTTGAAATCTTGATATAATTCCTATAACATTAAATTAGATGTCTAGAAAGAACTCTTAAATGATATAATGTATATAAACAAATTTTATTCATAAATGGCAAAGAAAATAATAGAATACTTTTTTCATATAGTTTTTCATAGTTTCTAAAAGTATAAAATATTTAACCTATCTTGACTTGTTCTCTATAAATAATATTATATATTTTTTTCTAATTAATATATCTAATTTTTTTCCAAAACATATTATAATACAATATCAATGAATGATGTCTTAAGGGGGATGAATGGATAAAATTATAAATATAACTAGGAAGTATACCCACATTCCAAATCTCAAATAAGACATGATCAAAAGAATCAATCAATTAAGGGATTATAGAATTAGTTATAACAGATAATTTTCACTACATTATCCATCATACAACCAAAACACATAGGGAAAGGGGAATTTTATCCTATATTTGTAGGTTCGAAATAATAATGTATATGATCAATATACAAGAGGGGGGGGTGAATTGTACACATTAAAAAATTTCCTTACACAAGGAAAGATCTATGTTTAACAAAGTTAAACTTAAGAAAATTCACAACACCTCTAACACCAATTGTGGGATTAGTATATGATATGAAGTTACAAAATTCTAGTTCTATGCACTTGCTTAAATCTAGAAAGTGATTCTGAAAAAGTGGTTCCAGAAATATGGATCCCGAAAATGAAACATAACCAATGTTTATAATATGAGATTCTACCTTTAAGAGTATAGAATCTAAACTAATCAGAGTACAAGTGTAAGGAAATATAAGAAGGATATACTTTCATTACAATAAAAAATGAGGTAGAAAACAAGTAGTAAAACTACTAGTAACAAGATATAAGTCTTTTAATCCAAAGATAACAGTATCCAACAACCTTGGATAAATTTCTCTTGATTTTTACATTCAAGCATGTCTGTCTTACCCACACTAGGGTAAGTCCTCAGTACGAGGATCCGAGTCACTGTCACGCTCTCCCCACAAGCCCTAAAATTAAAGGTAGTTGGAACCTCTATCTTTCTCAGCAAGGAAGCCATTGAACTTCAAGGAATTTGGCACCTCTTTCTTCCTATCCCCAGAATCCCTCGAATGTAATCACCAACATTCGGAGTTGCACGAAGGAATATGAATGAGAAGTTCAGTATGCACAAAGCATGAAAATCTTCTCTCTCTAAAAAAGACCTTAACAACATGTGGTCTCTAGAGTGATCAACATTTCATTGAGATCATTCAAATGAGATCATATTTCTACGCTCGGTTGGAATTGTTGGCTACCTCCTCCAAAGAACATATTTTCCTTAAAATTCATAGGGACCTGTACACGTGTCACTAAACCAATGGTTTCTTAGAAACAAAATGGACAACATCATTTTATAACAAAACATTTGTAACTGAAATAATGACATCATTTTTTAATAAATCAATTGTAAGAATAAGAAAAATTATAATTTGGAATGTAAGTAAATAATATTTCAGATTCTAACCAAAATAGAATTTAGAGTCTATAATAAAACGATGTTCGGATTCTATTTTATAGGAATTCGGAACCAGAATTCTGTGGAAATATGGAGTCTGAATTTCTAATGAAATTCAGAGTTTGGTTTCATTAGAGTTCAAAATATGAACTTATAATGTTCTGAGTCGAAATAGTAAAGTTCATAGTCGAACTAGTAAGATTTAGGAGTAAAACAAATAAGAGTTCGGAGTCGAACTAGTAAAAGTTCAGAGTCGAACTAGTAAGAGTTCGGAGTCGAACTAGTAAAAGTTCGGAGTCGAACTAGTAAGAGTTCGGAGTCCAGAATTCAGAGTGGAACTAAATGAGAGTTCATTTCCAGAATTCGGATCTTAAAACAGAATACATCATATCTAATCATTATATGAATCTGAGGGTTTGGGTATGAATCTGATTTTTATACTTAAGAAGTATATTGATATGTATAAGGAGATCTAGGTTAGGGTAAATTTCCTTATGGATGTAAATTTTCCTTAGAGAAGTAAAATATCGATTTGCTTAAGTATGTGGTGTTTGTGGTTTTCAAAACAAGAATGAATGGAAAATTCATAAGGAAAACCTTATTGAATCAACAATATCCCCCTATTGGAAAGCACAAACAACCTTACGAAAAGTATATAAGGGCTTTGACAATTTTCATTATACATTGAAATTAAAATTTATATCCCTTTTTTATGGATGATAGTGAATAATACTAACTCTGCCTAAGGCATTGAAACTCTAAGGATTGTATTCTAAATTTCCGGAGTGTAACTTTCATTATAATGAAGGAATCGTAATGAGAACTCCCCCTTACCTAAGGATAGTTCTTCTTAGAAAAGTTTCCTTCTCCATTTTAAATTTTTCTTTCTCTCCTTTGAGTAGCTCTTTTTCCTTCTCCCCCTTTGTCATTTTCATAAATAATTGAAGGGATTGGAAAATAAATAAGGTACCTGAAACATTTGTATATAACAAAACAAGATATAACCAAGCAAAAATTTCATTAGGGTTGAGATAATTTTTACAAGGAAAGACAAATACAAAAAAAGATCGGAGTGGGATTATTTGTCCTCATTTTCCTTCTGGATCAGCTTCTTTAACAAGGTTTTTAGTTTCTTCAAATCACTTTGATCCTTCTCAGCTTGCCTCTCCAAGGCTTTTATCCTTTCATCTTGACCTTTCAAAGCTTCTTCCTGAGCCTCCATTTCCTCTTCCTACATCTTTACTAACTCTTCTTATTTTATAAGACTTTTCTCAAGCTCAATCCAGAGATCTCTATCCATTAAAAAATTTTGAGCAAGAGATTTAGCCTTGTCATTTAGTTCCTTAACTTGTTGACTCTGAGAATTTTCTCAATGACCAGCTCATTTTGAAGATTCTTAATCATGTTATCCTCGGTGTCAAATGCATCTTTTACCTCATTTTGAATATTATCATAATCAGCCAAGTCTTCTTCAACTTTCTTGGACCACAATGTTATTTTGCTGCAAGATTTCCTGTGCACATCATAATTAATAAGGAAACTGCTATGGTAAGATTTAATTTTTATAAACTTATCCATCACCATAGATAAGGATTCTGATTTCTGATTCAAACTATGCTACATCATCTAGAATCTGGAGTCTATGGTGGGAAAAATAGGAATGGTGTCCACCAACTTTTTCAGAGATTCGACCACAAAATCATGACCATGTACTGATGACATCGAATCTAATAAATCTCTTGAAGATTGTTATTCTTCATTTTGCACCAGTTTCCTCTTAGAAGAACCACCGACCTTTTTCTTCCTGCAAATATCTTTTATTGGTGTATACATTAGACCTTGCTTCCCCTTATCAGCTTTCGGAATGGGTTGATCATCTGGATATTCTTCCTCACATTCTGTTAATTGAACAATCTAGTCTTCTTATGGTTTCTCCCTTTCTTCCCCTTCTTCAATGAAATTCTTCTCATATGATTCTTCCTCATCAGATAAAACATTTTCCTTCTCTTCCTCTTGCTTATTATATTCCTTGCTACATTCTTTCTCAGCTTTTTTTCCTAGTGTGGGAAATTTTGCAGATTCAGCCTTTTCTTGATACTCTTCTACTTGTTTAATCAAATCATCAAGATCATCACTTCCTTCTTCATTTTCATCTTCTTCTTCTTGAAAAAACTCTTACTCTATTTTTTCACCAGCTTCTTTTTCTACTTCTTCAACTACATCTTTACAATTAGATTTTTTTTAGAGTGATATAGTTCTTTCTTGGAGTTTTTGGTAAATATGGTTGGATATCAAAGGTTTCTGGAATGGGAATCTTCTCTGAGGCTATTTCAGTATCTCTCAACAGAGATTGTACAAGTTCAGCTTTATACATCTTCTTTTTCATTCTATTCTATTTTTCTTTCTTTTTTAATTCATCAGCAGTTCTCTCTTATAAGGGCTTAGCCTCAGCAGGGTCCAATCGGAACTATGGATCCCCTTCTTTTCTCTTCTCTTTGTCTTCCCTCCACTTAGCTTCCACTTCATCTAGATAAGATTTTTGTTTTTTGGGCTTGGGAGGCGCGGATTGTGTTTCCTTAGATTTGGGGGTTTTGTCATCACCAACCACTTCCTTAAGCTTCCTATTCTTAGAAATTTTTTTCACCGGTTCATCCTTCTCCACATTTTTCGGAACGATCTCAGCCTCTTCCTCTGGGAAGATATAAAATTCACCTATTTCCTTAGAAAAATCCATATTCATTCTTTTCAGCATATCATCACTAAAAAGGATAAGTTTACAATTCCAAACTTTAGACTTACAAGGAACCTTGAAAGAATCTAAGCACCGAACTATCAGCTTTGATAATAAGGCCGGGTACATAATGATTTGAGCTCTCATGTTTCGTTCCTTGATATTCTTGATCGTCACAAGGACATGTCTCAACAGATTTATTTTTCTTAGATTCACCAAGAAGTCTAAGAAGTAAAGGTCACTTTTCTTCAGGATATCTTTGTCACCCATTCTTGGAACCAAAAAACATTGTACCCAAAGCTGAATAATCTGATTATTAGGAGAAAGGTGAGCAATCTTTACAATCTTTACATCATCAAATCCAAGAAATTGTAAGGCCTTGACCTTAACAAAACTTTTTTGAGCATCTGGGAGTTTGTGTGAACAAAATTCTGTTTCTCTTTCATATTCTAGCCCCACAAAGCTTGCCGCCTTAGTGTTAGTACATTTGTAAGTATTTCAATAAGACTTGAATGAAAACTTTTATCTTCCATATTCCTCATAAAAAACATGCTGACTCATAAAATACTACAAGTAACTCCGGATAGACAGCATCCTGATCAACTGACTTGAATATACACACATCTTCCAATCCATTCAGCTTGATATTCATGGTGATGATAGAATCATACATGTAGAAGATCAGATGTACCAATCTTTCTCTCTAGGCTTGCCACTTTGAAATTGGCTTTGAGGTCGACATATCATGGGATGTAGCTTCAACAGACATTTGGAATAGAGAGTTCTGGAAGATTCGAAATGAGCTTCAGAGATCGGAACGATCCTTAAGAAGAGAGTCAGCGATTTGAGACGTGAAAGCCTTAAAAAACCAATGTGGGATGTCCATCAGGGGTCCCCTTTATATAGGCGTTGAGAAGACGGTTGAGTTTCCAGGGTTGATCGAACGGTTGAGGTACATTGAGATTTTATCTGACGGTTGAGATACAAACAGCAAGGAAAACTTGACTCCGATCTTTTGAAGTTTTAAAAACAATTCTGATTGAAGAAAATTAGAAACTGAAAAACTTTTAAAAGTAAGGAAACTACCAGCAACAAAAAATTGACTACAAAAACTTGAGTAAGGAAATCATACCTTTCAGATTTTCTAGGAGGATTGTTCGTAATAAGTGATTTTCTTCTTGATGAAAATTTGAAAAAAAAATTATCACTACGAAAAACTTAGTACGAAAAACATGAGTACGAAAAATTTCATAAAAAATCCTTATAACGAAAATTCCCAGTACGAAATCTCATTATGAAAATTCTCAGTACGAAATATCATTACGCAAACATCATTACAAAAATTATCAGTACCAAAAAAAAATTAGTACGAAAATTCCCATTATGAATGATTTAGTTCCAAAAAATTTCTATTACAAAAATTTCAGTTCTGAAAATTTCCATTACGAAAATTTTTGTTACAAAAGATTGAAATTTTTTGATTATGCTAGCATGAAAATGTACCCCCCCAATGAAAAGGAGTTTATTACTGTAAAGATAAATGTTCAACAAGAAGTTAATGAAGAAGGATTACCGTACGGTTATCATTCATAACTTCTGATTAATGTATTCAAATCTATCGGAAAGAAATGATTTTATGAAAATTTCAGAATGTTGATCATGTGTTCTGATAAATTGAAGAATAATATTTCTTTTAAGTGTGTGATCCCTAAGAAAGTGATGCCTAATATCTTTGTGCTTTTCACGAGAGTGATGTGCAGGGTTTTTACTAAGAGTAAGGGAACTTTTGTTATCACGAAAAATTTGAGTCTTAGTATAACTCAAGCCATAATCTGTGAGTGTGTGTTGCATCCACTACACTTAATCACAACAACTTCCAGGTGCTACATATTCAGCTTCAGCAGTGGAGAGATATTCTGAGTTTTTCTTTTTTCAAGAACAAGAAACTAATGAATCTTCTAAGAAACAATAAGTTCCGAATGTACTTTTTCTATCCATTATACATCCACCAAAGTCAGAATTTGAAAAACTCTTTATAAAAAAAATCATTTTTAGAAGTATAAAATAGTCTTATATCCATGGTTCCATTTAAGTAGCGAAAAATTCTTTTCACTGCCTTTAAATGGGATTCTTTAGGATTGGATTGATATATTGCACATAAGCATACTGAGAACATCAAGTCTGGTCGACTAGCTGTCAAGTAAAGTAGACATCCTATCATACCTCTAAAAGATATTTGATCTACTGGTTTCCCAGCTTTATCAAGATCAACTGTGTTTGAGGTACCAATATAGGTACTTATACACTTTGTGTTGTCATAACCGTACTTTTTAAGAAGATATTTAATATACTTATGTTGAGATATATAGGTTCCTTCTGGTTTTTTGGAAATTTGAAAACCAAGGAAAAATGTTAACTCACCCATCATACTCATTTCAAACTCAGATTTCATTATACTTGAAAAAGATTCAGTTAATGATTGTGGAGTTGAACCAAATATAATGCCATCAACATAAATTTATACAATCAAAACATTTTTCTTATCCTTCTTTATGAAAAGGGTTGGATCTTCATTTCCCTTAATATAATTATTTTGAAGAAAAAATCATGTAAGTCAATCATTCCAGGCTTGTGGGGCTTGTTTAATGCCATACCAGGATTTGGTATGTCTAAAAACATGATCAAGATGTTTTGTATCTTTAAAGCCAGGAGGTTTTTCAACAAAAACTTCCTCTTGAACATAACCGTTAAGAAAAGAACATTTCACATTCATTTGATAATGTTTAAAATTGAAGAATGCTACAAAGTCAAGTAAAATATGAATAGACTCAAGTCTAGCCACTAGAGCATAGGTTTCATCATATTCTATTCCCTCTTTCTGATTATAGCCTGTAGAAACTTGTCTATCTTTATTTCTAACAATGACTCCATTTTCATCACACTTATTTATGAAGACCCACTTTACTCCAATAACAGATGCTTCCATAGGCCTTTCAACCAAGGTCCAATATTTATTCCTTTTAAATTCATTTAGTTCATCTTGTGTGGCTTTGATCCAATCATCATCACCTAAAGAATCATCAGTTCTTTTTTGGTTCTAATTGGGAAAGAAATGCTAGATGTTCTACTTCATTCCTCATGGAAATTCTAGTCCTTACAGGTTGATTGAAATCACCAATGATACTATCACTGGGATGATTCTATAGAAACACCTGACTTGGGTTTTGTAAAACTTGTTCATTAAAATAAGGTAGAAAGTCTTATGGGGTAAATGTTTCAGAAGTACCTTTTTGAAAATTTTCCTTATCAGAAAGATCTTCTAACAATGGTTGATAATCAGTTTTTGAAAACACATCCAAAGATGTAGGTTGGGATGGTTTAAAAACAAAAGGATCAGATTCATCAAATTTTACATTCCCTGTTTCCTCAACAGTATAAGTGTTTTTGTTGAAAACTCTATAAGCCTTAGAAGTTGTAAAGTAGCCTAAGAAAATTCCTTCATCAAATTTTGGTGCGAATTTGTGAAGATTATCTTTAGTATTCCAGATGAATACCTTTCAACCAAAAACCTTGAAATAGGAAAGTCTTGGTTTTCTACCATTCCATAACTAATAATGAGTTTTATTAAGAAAAGTTCTAATCAAAACTCGATTTATAGTATAACAAGCAGTACTTACAGCTTCAGCCCAAAAATGTCTACCTATATAATATTCACTCAAAATGGTTCTAGTTATTTCTTGAAGAATTATATTTCTTCTTTCAACTACACAATTCTTTTGAGGAGTTATATGTGATGAAAAGTTGTGAGTAATACCTTTTATACTACAAAAATTATCAAAATCATAATTTTTAAATTCTCTTCCATAGTCACTATGAATAGTTTTTAGTGGAAGGTTTTTCTCATTTTTAACATGGGCTCCAAAACTTTTCAAAAAAGAAAAATCTTCAGACTTCTTTGCTAGAAAATAGACCCATGTAAATCTAGTGTAATAATTAACTAGAACAAATACATAGTATTTTCCACTAATGCTTCCAGTTTGTGTTGGACCAAAATGATCCATGTGCACCAACTATAATGAATCAGTTGTTGTGACTTCACCGATTGATTTAACACTAGATGTATGTTTCTTTCCATATTGACAATGATCACAATCTTTAGAAGTATCAAATATAAGCTCCGGTAGATCCTTAACTAAACCTTTCTTAGAGAGTTTTCATAGATTTCTAAGGTTACAGTGACATAGTATTCTATGCCATAACCATGAATGATCTTCCATTGCACTTAGGCAAGGTATGTCTTAGCTCCTAAGGTCTTCTAAGTTCAAAGTGTAAACATTCTCTTGCCTATGGGAAGAAATAATAAACTCTTCCTTCGAATTATATACTAAGCACTTATCATTTCTAAAATTCACAAGGTATCCTTCATCACATAATTGACTTATGCTAATGAGGTTGTTCTTAAGACCCTTTAAAAAAAATTGAAATCAATGTTTTAGCAAGATGAAAAATATAACCTATACCAACAATTTCTCCCTGGGCATTATCTCTGAAAGTTAGTTTTCCTCCTTTCATCTTGATAATATTTTAGAAATAGTTTTTATTTCTAGTCATGTGCTGGGAACACCCACTATCCATGTACCAGGTATTGTTTCCAGTACTTCCTTTATCATCCTAAAAATAAGAAAAGAATTAGACTTTCTGAATCCAAACATGTTTGGATCCAGGATTTCTAGATAGAAAAATTTTGGGTATACACATTTGTTTGGAAAAATTTGCTTTATGAAACCGAAGAGATTGAACTCTATTCAAAGAACAATTTTTCTTCTAATGTCCACCACTTTGAAACTTATTGAAAAAGGGGCTTTAGAAGGAACAAAATAGTTGTATTTGAAAACTGATTTGTGTTGAGTAAAACCTACTCTATTAGTGTTTCCTTTAGTTTTTATTTGAGAATACATCTTGTCAAAAGTTTCCTTCCAAGAGGTAAATTTTTCAAGAAACTTCTATATGGAAAAAATTTCATATTTCAGTATAATGAATAAATTCTTATCCTCAGGAATCATTTCCTTAGAGTTAGATTTTTCCTCAAAGATTTTTTTTTTGAAATTGCATTATTAAGATCTTTAGAAAGTTCTTCTTTATCAGAATTTTCTTTCTCAAGGTCTTTAGAATGTTTTTCTAAAAGCTCTTCTTTATCTTTATGATCTGAAGAAAGATCTGAAATCACTTTTGTAAGAACTTCATCCCTAGTATTTTTCTTGTCTAATTTCATAGAAATTTTAAAACTTTTTTACTTCAAGTAACATGGAAAATATATATACTTCTTCATATGAAGGTGCTTCATTTTCTGAGGATGAAGTATCTTCATTAGAAGTACTATTTTCAGAATAGTAATTCTTAGTAAGAGATAAGTTTGTTAATTCTTAGGCAGAGCGTACCTTAGCCATAACACATGTATGTGGAAAAGAAGTATTAGAAATGAATCCCATATTCTTCTGAGCTGATGAATCGTATTCTAAAGATTACATTTTTGAAGAGTCTCCATAGCTAGAATTATAATTAGTATTAGCATTCACACTTTTCATAACTTTATCTTTGTAGAACTTCTTCCGGTTTCTTTCAGAATGCCTCTCTTTTCTTTCATTCTTTTTAAGCATATGGAAATTAGGTCGTATGTGTCCACTTCTCTTCCATTCATAGCATGTGACCTTTTAATCTTTCTTATCTTTCCTTTCCATCTTCTTATACCTGGATTGGAAATTTCTTTGACCAACTATCTTGTTCATCCTCCGAGAAAGATTTTCTAGCTTGTTTTTTGATACTTCGCTCTTACTAGATTCAGACTGGATAATAACCTCCTTATACATGGATATAGTTACTCTCTCAGGAGTCTTTTCTTTCATGTAATTTGATTTTGTAGTAAAAGCAACAGTACCATTCCCATTCTTCTTCTTGATGTTGTCATCATCTCTCTTCATTCTTATTTCATGTTGGAGAAGAGTTCCAAACTACTCATCTAAGGAAATTTGAGTAACCTTCTTGTTCTCATCAATAACTATTCTCTTTGATTCTCACTCATTGGGAATAATATATATAATCTTATCCACAAGAGCTTCATCATCCATACCTTTCTCTCTCATAGATTGTAAGCTATTATCTATTGTCATAAACCTCTGTTGTACTTTTCAAATGGGTTCTCCACAAGGAAATTTAAAACTTTGATACTCAGCTCTAAGCATAGCTCTTCATGTCTCAATCACTATAGATGTACCGAAATGAGTAACTTAATGTTTATTCCATATACAGTTAGCTGTTTCACATGATGAAATTTGACTATATATGTTCCTAGTCATTGAATATCGTAGAGTATTACGTACCTTATAGTTTAATTGATAATCATGCTTCTCTTGGTTTGTGAAAGCACTAGCTTCTTTATCAGGAATTATATAACCTCCGGTAAGCATAACAAAGTTGTCAACCCCAGTATTGATAATGAAAGTCTTTATACGATAACACCAGTACTCATAATCATTTACATCAAAAATTGGTGGTCTTATAGGATTTAGGTTTTCGATGGAACCAATATTCATACCTGCCATCTATAAGAAAAATTTCTTTCCACACAAAAACTTGTTAATAAAAAAAGTTTGGATTCAAGGAAAAATATTACTAAGCAAGGAAAATTATATAACAACAAAAACTGAGCAAGAAAAACTTATATGTGAGTATAAGTATTTCAGATACCTCCTCTAATTCCAATTGTAGGATCGAAATAATGATGAAGATGCTCAATATACAAGAGGGGTTGAATTGTACACTTTAAAAAAATTTCTTACACAAGGAAAGATCTACATTTAACAAAGTCAAACTTAAGAAGATTCAAAACACCTCTAACACAAATTGTGGGATTGGTATAGGATATGAAGTTACAAAATTCTAGTTCTATGAACTTTCTTAAATCTGTAATGTGATTCCGAAAAAGTGGTGCCGGAAACATGGATCCAAAAAATGAAACATAACCAAAGTTTATAATATAAGATTCTACCTTAATGAATATAGAATCTAAACTAATCAGAGTACAAGTGTAAGGAAATATAAGAAGGTTATACTTTCCTTACAATACGAAATTCAGCGAAAAACAAGTAGTAAAACTACTACTAACAAGATATAAGTATTTTAACCCAAAGAAAAGGGTATCCAACAACCTTGGATAAAGGTCCCTTGATTCATACATTCAAGCAAGTCTGTCTTACCCACACTAGGGTAAGACCTCGATACGAAGATCAGAGTCTTTGGCTTGCTATCCCCGCTAGCCCTCAACATTATGGTAGTTGGAACCTCTATCTTTCTCAGCGAGGAAGCCCTCGAACTTCAAGGAAGTTGGCACCTCTGTCTTCCTATCCCCGAAATCCCACGAATGTAATCACCAACATTCGGAGTCACATGAAGCAATCCGAATGAGCAGTTCAGTACGCACAAAGCATGAAAATCTTCTCTCTCTAGAAATCACCTTAACAGCGTGTGGTCTCTAGAGTGATCAACTTGTCATTGAGCTCTTTCAAATGAGCTCCTATTTTTGGCTCGGTTGGAATGGTTGGCTCCCTCCTCCAACGGTCATATTTTCCTTAAATTTGGAGGGACCTGTACACGTGTCACTAAACCAACGGTTTGTTAGAAACAGAATGGATGAAATCATTTTATAACAAAACATGTGTAACTGAAAGCACTAGATCATTTAATAATAAATCAAGTGTAAGAATAATAAAAATTAGAATTCGGAATGTAAGTAAATAATAGTTCAGATTCTAACCAAAATGTTATTCAGAGTCTATAATAAAACTATGTTTGGATTCTGTTTTATATGTATTCGGAACCTGAATTCTGTGGAAATCCAGAGTCTGAATTTCTAATGAAATTTCTAGTCTGGTTTCATCAGAGTTCAGAATATGAACTTATAAAGTTCGGAGTCAAACTATTAATGTTAGAAGTATAACTAGTAAAAGTTCAGAGTCGAAATAGAAAGAGTTCGGAGTCAAACTAGTATAAGTTCGGAGTCAAACTATTAAGAGTTCAGAGTCGAACTAGTAACAGTTCGGAGTCGAACTAGTAAGAGTTCGGAGTCGAACTAGTAACAGTTCGGAGTCGAACTAGTAAGAGTTCGGAGTCCAGAATTTAGATTGGAACTAAATGAGAGTTCGTATCTAGAATTAGGATCCTAAAACCGAATACTTCATATCTAAGCATTATATGAATCCGAGGATTTGGGTATGAATCTGATTTTTATACTTAAGAAAAATATTGATATGTATAAGGAGATCTAGGTTAGGGTAAATTTACTTATGGACGGAAATTTTCCTTAGAGAAGTAAAATATCTATTTTCTTATGTATAGGTTGTTTGTGGATTTCAAAATAAGAAGTAATGGAAAAGTAATAAGGAAAACCTTATTGACTCAACAATATTCCCTCCTCACTCTAAACATACTATAATTCAGATATCCAAAAAATAATAATATAATTTCACTCTTAATATGACACCAACGCACCATGATAAATGAATATTAATACAAAATAAGCCTATATATGGTTCATATAATATACTATGATTTCAATATTCAATTATACATTAAATAAAACCTATGTTGAATTTCGTCTTTTACACACAACACTGATATTAAATGAAATTATGATTTAGTTTATTAATTGTGATAATTATAGTAAAATTATTTAAATATACATTATAAATAAATGTAAAAACACTTTTAAATATATATAATAAGAAAAATAAAGTTCATTTTATTATAAATTCATTCAACAAATTCATTTATAAGAAAATGTGTAGTTAAAATGCCTTATTTTTATAAAAATAATTTTTCATTTTGTTTACTGTTTCAACATAAAAGTTAAATTCTAACTTTTAGAATTTCAGTATGAAAAAATAAACTCCATATTTAGGTTCATAATTTTAATATTATATGAAAATAACTTTTTGTGATTTTTTATAAATGGTTGATTTTTTTTGTGAATAGCATAAAATTGTGATTTTAAAAATAATTTATGTTTTATAACATTATTAGGATATAATCATGATTTATATTTTATGATTTTTTTTCAATTATATATTCTATAAGTAATATTATAAATTTAAATTAAATTTTAACTTTTGGTTATTATGTTATATTTTTATATAATATTTCATTACATAGTTATACATTTTTTATTTTACAATTAATTTTTATCACATATATAAATGTATTTTAAAAAAAATGGCATAATATTTTTTAACAATAACGTCACATTTCATTGAAATTCCACATAATTTTTATAGAAATAAAAATAAATTACATAGTTAAAAAATTTAAACTGTAGTAAAAGAGATATATTTAAACAGTTTAACACATAGGTTTAATGTATTAATGAATGTTAAAAATATAAATAAAAAACTAATTTTTCTCATGTTACTCAAACCACACTCATTATCTCTATATTATTTCCCACTTTTAGATCTATTTGAATTTGAATTTGAATTGACATTTATTTGATGTTTTGATTATTTAAATTAGTGCATCCCCCATAACATACCAAAGTATCCTATTACCTCACCAATATTACCCACACCACATTACCATATTTAAAATAAAAAAATTCCAAACAACTCCCCAAAATCTCCTAGGAATTTCTAGAGTGTAACGATAAACATCAATAATAGTTGAAAATTACTAATGGAAGTTGATATGTTCATTTAGTGGATAGGTTGTTTTGATAATTGGATTTGAGATGGATTTTTATGTATTTTAAAATCTATAACATTTATTTTAGACATGTATTAGGGTTGAGATATGTTTCATGGGTTTAAAAGGATGAATGAACAAATCAAGAGTGGTTGGTCTACTGAAATTAATCACCACAAACCATTTACATTGTATCTATATAGGTCACACCTTGTAATGGTCAGTTGGGGGGGGGCTACCCTTTTACATAACATTGGTTCAAAAGTTGAACTTATTGAAATTCCCTTTTACATGAAGGAAAACTTCTTATGTCTTCTTGGACATTTTCAGTTTGGGGTATTTTTTTTGGTATCCATTCACGTTTTCTTAGTTTCAAGAACATGAATTGATGGGGGTATGCCCTCTTACCCTATCTATGATTCCTTTCATCAATAACATTTAAGAGTGATTCTTAAAATATATTAAAGGTAGGTTAATAATTTATTCCCCCTCCTATATCTCCTTTGATTTTTGGATTAGTTGGATAAATATTGTTTTGGATTATTATTTAGAGCATAGAGAAATCATATCTTGTAAAATGGATTTCATATTGGCAATGAAGATGAAAATTTGATATACTATAAAAATTCCACAATTCATAGTTTTTCATTAGTCATGTTTCCCGGTGAGTTTTTGATGGGTTTTTCATAATTTGGGTGAAAATTTCCATTGAATTTGGTTATGGTTTTGGGTATTATATGTGGAATAGGGTATAGGGTGTGTTAAGAGTGGATTATGCCCCTTTGATCATGGTTTTAACATCATTGGGTTTCACTTTATGTTTGGTGTCAAATATCCAACTATGATAAATTAGCATTAAAAGTTAAATTAATTAATTGTAAAGTTTTAAATTATGGCACCAGTGCTGGTGGACTTAAAATAAGTCGATATGAGCATTTGATAGTTTTATAGATCATCAATTAATGTAGGGTTCTTGGATTTATTTTTGTCTCTAGGTTATTTGTTTATATTATGTATTTTTACATCATTATTTTTAGGTTTATACATGTTCTATATTGTCAAATAAGGGTAAGATAGGCTCATGTCAACCTAGTTTTATACATGGACCTTAAACAATGTCCAGTGATTCAATGGTAGAGTCCTGGTTAACCATGAACTTGTGGCCTTTATTATAGTCTATTTAGAAGAGAATATTATTTTTTTGAGTTTTAAAAAAATATATCCTTTTGAAAATTTGTTTTAGAAAACTATTTCTTACTAAATATAAATTTAAATAGAAAATGGTGATTTTATTGAGTAATGTGTCATTTTTCCATTTTTTGAAATTATATAAAAATTTGGTTTTGACATGGGTTTTTAAATGGGATACTAAAGGGTTTGGCATAAATTGTTTTCTTTCATTTTAATTATGTGGGAAATTCCTAGTTTTCCAATGAATGGGTGTCATATATATTTCCCTAATTGTAATTTTTTTGGTGTGAATCTTGATGCTTCATGATACGTGTTACGGGGGTAGCCATGTGAGAACATTACATTAGGTGTTTTTGTGATAGTTAATGGATATGGATATGATGGACATCATAGTGGGTTGGTGTGGGTTTAATTGTTTTTATAAACAAATGATTTGGTCCTATGGGACTAGTCACCTAGTGAATATTTTTTGAGTTGTGATATGTGATATGTGCCCAATTTGTGGTTTCTTATGTGAGATGAATATATTATTCATAAAAATTTCCATGTGATTTTTTTGGTAAATTATATTTATTATGGACTCATTAGATTCCATGGGGATGGGTTCGTATGCTTGATTGCTACCTCCCCATGGTCTACATCTATGGTTCAACATAATGGATTTTTACCTCCCAAGAGTTTGTGGGGATAGGTCAGTATGCTTAATTTTGAGCTCCCTAATGTCAATTGGAATGGTTCTATGTTCTTCATGGTGACCCTCCAAGAGTACACATTCATGGTTTGGTGTTCTTGTTGGAACGTATCATATGAGTATATTTTTAAAGACCATCATGGGGAAGTATACCACTCCTCAATTCTTATGGTGTACTCTGGCCATCATTTTAGGTTATCACCCGACCCAATATCTTCTGGCATGAGTCGAGTTACAATATGAGGTGACCTATTCCTTCATTCATAGAGCCAAATTCGGTGGTTTTAGGTGTTGTGGTGTCATGATTTGAACATGACAACTTGACTTGTATGATTGTATGTCCACTGTGCGTTATGTTTTTTGGTTGGTGTATTTCAACAACAGAACAATATATATTTATATGTAATGTATACCCATCTATATGATCAATGTGGCACTAAATATTTCCAAGGAATTTTAGATTCATACATGGTATTTGGACTCAACACTACAAATGTACACAACATTGGTTTAAATGTACATGAAATAATACTCTTGTTTTCCCTCAGAATATAGGTATCACTTAGAGTTGGACACATGGTTTGATAATTAGGTCATAGACGAATTGAATATGGTATTATGTAAAGTGAGTTAGGATAGAGTCTACTGTATTTATTCTTTTATTTTATGTATATAATGTACTCTCCAATTATCCTTTAATTTATTTATGATTTATACTCTACTTCTATGCCTTCTACTACTAATCTGTTATGGGTGATTCATCATATAGACTATTTTCTTTATTTTATTTTAAACCATTGGTCCTTTTTGGATACCTATGTGTTTTTCCATTTTTGTGATGTTCATTATATGGAAGGGTCAGGATGATGTTTTAGAAAATTTTGGCATGACCCCTATGCTTTATATTATAGGGAATAGTCTCCCAATGAATATTTTATGACCTCATTACCAGTCAGAAGCCTCTAACATAGAGAATGGGGCACATGGGGTTATATGGTTACCACTAATTGAGAAATGTTCTAGTTTCCTAGGTTGAGGTGTTAAAGAATTTTACAAATCAGGTTTTTTCAAGGGATAATGTAATTATAATTTGATACATATTATTGGGAATCGGTAGGTTGATCGAGTGCATTTATGGCCAGTATGAAATCAGTTAATGTAACACCTAACCCAAGTCAACTATAGTTGGTCAGTTTTTTATTTCATTTTAATTTTCATATAAGATATTACATTCCCAAGAATATGTTTTAATACTCCTTAATAGAAAAGTTACATATATATTGCACTATAGAATGAAAAATTACAAAATTTGAATAAAATTTATTATATCTTACTGTTATCTAAATGGTCATTCCTATATAGTATTCTAAAACAATATATTGTGATGTGGGAAATAAAAGTAAAGGGTGAAATCAAATGTTCTGCAAGATATATCTTACAGCTGGAGATAACATGGAGTAAACAATAAATTGTAAAATATAAAAAATTGATTTTGTATAAAATAATCTATGAATGAAAATGGGAATAATCTATAAAATGATCACATAATGATGGAAATGTTAGGAATGAACAATGATTGACATTATAAATAGTATGTAGAGGTCTTGTGTGAGTAAATCATACATAACATGTATTGAATCTCCCATTACACTATGTTAGTTGTCTAATGAGACATGATATTAAACTGAGGGGCTATATAACTCTAATACCCCTCCCTTTAGATAATATTCTAATTCACTATATCAAATACTATAAAATTGTGGGATATACATTGAAAAAAAAAATAATTGGAAAGACTTACCCAATGAAATTTATCATACAAGACATTCCTATATAGAAAAAGGGTTATAAAACATCAAATTAGTTTCACCCATTAATTGAATCAAAAATTACAATTCCCTTGACTCCAGTAGAGGATAAATAAGAATTCAAAATTCTCAATTAAATGCTCTTATTAAGTGAAGAGAATGAAATTTTAGTTGTTCGTAATTTAAAAAAATAAGATCAATGTGCTTTGGATATTCCAATATAAAAATTTCAATGGTTGGATACCAATGTAATGGTTTGAAATTCCCTAATTATGGTTTTATAAAGAGGTTGTTAATTTTAAAAAAGAATATCCCATTGGAGTGGTAAAAAAAGTTTATAGTCAGGACCACTACTCGTGCATCAAAGTTATATTTGGGCTATACCAAACCAATATTTCTATAGTCATCGCCACTAGGTGTATCCATGATGGTCTTTTAGCCACTTGTTTGTATCCATATAGTGATAGTGTTTTTAATTAAATTATTTACCATTTACACCACCAAAATTATTGGATATTTCTTGTCTTTGAGAAAAATTAAGCAACATAACAACTAAAGAATGTGTTATAATGGGAAGGACTATGGGTTTCCTTTTAATAAAATTATAAATAGTTAAATACAATGAATCATAATCAATTTTCATACTTAAGAAAAGTTGAATATAATAGGATTACACAAATAAATGGATTGAATATATTGAGATACCTTAAATTGATGTGTAACTTCTTAACGTATGATATGATAACCATATAACATTAGAAATTTATTGGAGAGACAATTGAGAGAGAAAATGTTTGGAAAATATTGATCAGTGGATTTGGAGTGGATATGAATGAGAGAGTAATGGGTATTTATTTACATTGGGGAGGGAAGTATATTTATTTACTAAAAATAGGAGTTCTAAATAAAGGTTTTAGAAAAAAAAATATTGGTCAAACCATGGTTTTGGATCAGGCTTTTTTAAATTTAAGGCATGATTTTTCCAATATTTGAATTGGATAATCGAAAACCATTATTTCATAATACTATGGGTTTGGGAAATTTTTTTCCAATAATTATTATTTTTAAAATTTTAATTTTTTGGTTTGAATTTGTAAATTAATTTAAAGGTGAGGAAAATTATTTGAATTCATTATAAAAAAAATTATTTATAAAATTATATACATTTGGTCAGATATTAATTAATTTAACTATTAGAACATTTTGACATTATAATAATTTCATAATTTTTATTAAATATTTAGATTAGAATTACTATTTAGAAAAAAATTCACATACCTTTTAAAAATTTGAAAAATTCACCAGTGGATAATTTCCAAAAATTGAATTGAAATATTAATTTAATATTTTAAAAAATAATTTTAATTATATTGAACTTTTAATTTTTAAATAAAATATATTCTTTAATTCAAAGTCATGTGTTTTGAACAAAAAAATTTGATATTCTTTCCTATATTAAATATTATTTTTGGTAAAATCAATATGAGTATAATAATAATACTATTTATTTATTAATATAGGCTTATTTAATTATTAACTATATTATTATCAAAAAAAGTATTCATTTGACTATCCACTTTCATGAATAACTGTTTAATTATTATTACAATGAACAAATTTACCACTTTCAGATTCCAAATGACTGATCCCAACAACCATATTTCAATAGAAAATTTACAATAATCATATTAGAAATGTCATATAACCACTTATATATACACATTAGTTGATCGTCCCTATATTATTCATATTTATCCCATAGTTTCCGTGTCTATTCTTATGTTTTTTTATTTCTTAATTAAAAAATGTTCCTCATATACATGTTATTTCTTTGAGCATGATCCTCTAGAGTATCAGATTATTATAATACCATGTATCATAACTTGTTTAATGGTACTAGATTTTGTTATTACAATATTTTATTTTCCTAGTATTTTATACTAATTTGTGTTATAATCTATTAGATTGTAATAAAACATGATTATTTATTAATATAATTTTTTGATATTCTATGTAACACCGCAAAATTATTAACGAATAACATTGTATTTGATTGAGTATATTAGAAAATACATCGAGCCTAGATAAAAATACAAAACCCCATGAATTTATTATACATTTGTTTTTAAATAAATTACTTCTCTTTAATAGTGTACATTACATGAAACACTGAGTTTTGATTATATTTCATGAAACACCATGTTTATAAGAAACCTGAAATACACTACCCAAAAGTGACTTATTCCAATATAAAATTAATGAGAGACAAAATATGTTTTAATAAAAATGAAAAATTCAAATAGATAATAAACATTGCTGATATTAATTATAGGCATCAACAATTTCATTCTAAAACAGATATATCTATTTATATTAGTAGTTCAATACCCACAAACATTATACTAAAATTTAAATCTTTTTATTTATCATAATAATACAAATAATTGTTTCAACAATTAACGAATCCATTATTATTGATTATTTTTACTATAAATTTTTGTAACATTATAAAAATTAATTTAAATAAATTAATCAATAATATTAAATATTTTAATAAAAATTAATATATATATATATATATATATATTATGTATTAGAAATTAATAATTTTCTCAATATTAATATATTATTAATTAAAATATTTGTGGTTTAATAATATCAATTGATAATATATTTGTGTGTGTGTGTGTGAGTGTGAGTGAGTGTGTGTGTCTGTTTCTATTTGTTTTACTTTTATATGATAGTTATTCTTAAATTATTATATGTAAGTTAATTTTATATGAATTTTTTAAATATCGATATTGATATTTTTTTTAAAAAATAATCTTTGTTAATATAAATTATTTTTTTATCCTGAAAACCCCACACTACCAGTTTCTCAGTCTGTTCTTATAACCTCGATGATACCCTAATAACCCTAAATTCCACTTACTATGTGGTAATTCTTCATCCAATTACTCCCATGTCCATTAGATTCATCCGGATCACCCATTCTCCTATTATGTTCATTCATTTCCACATTTTGTGCATCCCATGATCATATCTCCTCATTGCCAATCCCTATATCAATTATCTATTACCATCCCCCACACCACATTCATTGTTTTTTCTATTATACCCATTCCCTCAAATCTCCATCATCACCTATAATCCATTCCTAGCCTACACATACCCTCATGACTCCCCCTCCATTCATCTCCATTATGGTAGTCCCAACATTGGCAGTCTGCATACTCCTCTTTCCTGGGGTGTTAAATCATTCATTACCCATTATTTATATATGAAATGTTCAAAAGACGATGAACATAGGATTACCATGAAATTGGTCAACGTTTTAGCCTCTTCTTAGATATGTGGTTCTTCCCTTCATGCTTAAAGAACATGAAATCAAAAGTATCCCATGTCTCAAATGAGTTTTTTCTAGGGATTGTGTGAAATTAAAATAAAATGAGTTTGATTAATGTTTTTCATGGGATTTTAGATTTTAAATAATAATTATGGTATAATACTCTAAATAAACTGTAGTTATTTGATCCAGGACATGGTACTTGTGCACTCCTCAAGTAATCACTCTCATGGTGACTATCCTGAAATGCCCACGACCTCAGTATTTTCACAGTGAACGCATTACCTATAAACGTTATTAAAATGTGTTAAATAATTATTTTTTAATCTGGGTTTTAATAATTTTAGATTGTTATTAATAAAACGACTGATCATATTTTATGACTTGTAATTTATTTCCAATAGTTCTATTAGAAACATTTCATATATTTTTTGTTTCCTTTTGAAGATTGTGTTTCCCCAATATTACTTTGTTTTTATTCTTATATTTTATATAATTTCATCTAGAAGGGTAATTTTTAAATTTATTTTTTAATTATGGTATGGATGTTAATTATGTTTGTATTATTTTTAATATCAATTTAGGATGTACATATGAATTCTGTACTAATTTTTAAGAGAAGTTTTAATGTTTAAGTAGTTTTTTTATAATTTTCTATTTAAATTTTTTCAATTTCTTATTTAATTAAAAATTTAATTATTATTCCTTTATCCTTAAAATTTCTAAACTTTTGTGGTACATTTAAAAATTTCCTTTTATTTTTTCACCCAAAAGTTTTTTGCTCATCTCATTTATTAAATTTTTTCAATATGATTTAATTCTAGTTTATAACATGAAATATATTCATTATATTTTCAATATTGAGGATATCTCTCACTATATATTTAGTATATTGGAAAAGACTCCTACTACTATATTTTTCAAATATGTTCTGTATTTTTTTATTTTCATTTTTATTTTAGTTATTGAACATATGATTCTAATCCAATATATTCTCAATATTCATTCTTGTTTCTTATAATAATTGTAATGTCAATATAACTCGACCTATTACTATAGTAAAAATTGTAATATGAATACCTGCAATATGCATTCAATTTTTAATATTTAATAGACACTTTATATATTATGAATATATGAAAGGTTCATTCTTTTTCTAATATGTAGTTTGAATACCCTGTTTATATAAGATATTAGTATATCAATATTTTCTATGCGTTATGTGTTAATGTAAAATATGTATACATTTAATATACATATTGTTTCTAATAAGAAATATGGATTTTGTGTTAATATTCAATATGAATATATGTGGTATGAATTTTGTTACCAATATGGAATATGCATTATGGTACCAATATGAGATATATGTAATATGATTTTTTCCATCATATAACCAATATTGAATATGTAATTTTTATTTATAATATATAAAATTTTCATTAATAATTATGAATATATTTAATACGACATATTCGTTCAATATATATACTATATGAACTGATTATTTTTTTATACGAAATATGAAACATGGATATATGTTATATGCTTTTTTTCCATATTCAATATGCATTATTTTATAGAAACATTTTATGACTTAAAATATATATGTATTGATAAAATAACATTTATTATGAAAATAAAAATTCATTTAACAAAAGGGGATTGATGAATTTAGTACAAAAAAGACAACCAAACATCATCAAAATAGAAGAAAAGTGTAGTTTATAACACATTTTCATTAGAATAAATGATTGAGATTGAATGAAATGAGAAATAGAAGATAAGTAGTGACACTTTACTCTATTCCACCCTTCCACTCCTAGGATAGGCAAATTCAGGCTCTACCATGTGTATGTTCTTGAGTTTGTCACTCTAGTTAGAAAATATCTAACAGGACTAGTTTCTATTTAGGAGTGGAAATAAAATTTTTTATCACTATCAACCACAACATACTCTAACATCAAAACCACCCTCACTATTCTCTACAAGTATTCCATGTACATTAACCACGCTATAACAACTATCCATATATAATTTTGTTGTTTCTAACTCTCAACAAACACCTGGACTTCAAGACTTCTCATGGGATAACACGAGTGATTTTGAAAAAACACTTGAAGAGGTCTACTAACACATGAAATATCTCTCTTAAACTTGAAGCATTTAGAAAACAAATCAAACCCAATATAAAAGAAATAAAAATAAAAATCATTCAATAATTTCATTTCTTCAACCACGTATTCATGAAATAACAAAAAATTCTACTTGAACTATACCAAACATTACCAAAATTGAAAAACAATGTCTTGAAAACAATATCATATCAATAGTTATTTAGGACAAAGTATCCACATTCTATAATCATTAAATTAACCATAGTATGTTCCCTTTTCTGATCAATAATGGTTGTTACAACAAAAATCCATCTGCACAAATAGACATGTAGAGAGGAGAAACTTGTGTATGTGATGAAATTTACATGATTGAATCAAGAGACCAAATAAAAATTAATCTCCATTTAAAATAATAAGTTGTACAAAAATAGGGGATTGTTGATTTCATATCAATTTTTTCCTAATCGTTTTATATTGATAAAACTGGTCCAGAAATCTCATCCAAATATATTTTTTTGGATAAATTTTTATTCTAAATATAGGATCACATATCTTGCATTATACATGAAACAATAAATCCCCAACCCCTCAGTTAACATTACCATAGTGAACTTAATCTAAAAAATAAATCAAACCAAAAACTTTTTTATTCCTTTAACATAATTTAATAAAAACAACAGCAAATATATCCTAAAAGAATCACTAGACACACAATAATTGGTACCATTGTAGTGAATCTGGGATGTTAATAAAACATCATAGTGGTGCTTTGTTCAAGAAGTGGAGGGTTACTAGAATCATCTCCATGACATAAATCAAATAATTATCAACAAATAAGAATATTAATATAATAAAAAACCTTATAAAAGCATATTCCATTGAATCTAACTATAGTAAATTCACTCTACCAACATCTTTTAAGGAAAATCACTTTCAAATTGAGAATATAGTGCACATTACAAACCCAGACATGATAGAAATAACTTTTGTCCCATGAATACAATCATACTTTTTGATTTTTCCTTTGAAAATTAGTTCCAATAATTCTCCCACCACATTCAATTGTACCATAATAAATTATTTAAAAAATAAAATAAGCAGTGGAAATTTAATGTAATAATATTTATAAACTGTTATATACACTGATTTTTTTAAAACTTCTAATGATGATAAAAATGATAGTAACTAAACCTACTTATGACCTAAATTCAAACTTTTATTCTTTCTGGAAAATTAATCATGTTCTACGTCATCATCCTCCATGAATTATGTATCATGGTCCACATTTTGGCCCTCAATATTCATATTGAACTTCTCACCAGCCATATCCTCAATTTTCATATAAACAAGACCATATTCAACTCCAAGACCATAATATGATTTTTTTTTCATTATCACCACTGGTATCAATTTCATGACTCAGGATCTGTTTGATGGGATTTGGGCCATCAAAAAGATGCTCAATTTCACTGAAAATCCTTTTCTTTTCAGCTTTCCATCTTTAAAGCCTTGTATAGGTTTAGATATTGTAAAATTTTTATCTAGTCTCATCAAACATGCCTATATTAGCATAATACTACTATGAGTATCTATCATGAAGCCTTTTCACCTATGATGTTCTTTATATATTCTCAAATAGTGATCTATCATATAACATTAACATCTCTAACCCATTTTACAAATATAAATCACATACATATCCTATGAATGATTTACATGTGAATGTAATTCATCATTTAAGGTGAATGCTATGGGAAAATGACTCCTCTGTAAAGTAAATAGTATCACGATCAATAAAAACTAAAGATATTAACCTCTAAAAATCTTCTCTTTTATAATAAATGTCGCAAATGCATCATGTCTAATTCATATATGTTTTTAGGTTTAGAATAACTTGTCATTGTCATCCCTGAATCTATTTTCTCCAGATGATCGAGACACATGGATTCCATGAGAAAACATTTCTTACATGGGATGATATTATTTGAATCCATTTAGGTCTTGAAACCTCTCCATATATCCCATATCGATCTCTATTATCAAAACATAGTCTCCTAAATATGAAAGATAAATATCATAATCCATTCCATATAATTAAGGACCCCAAGATTCATCATCCATGAGAACATCAAAATTGTGGTAGGATTATTGAAGGATATGTTTGTATCATTTCTATTCTCTAAACTACGGTCAATAGATAAATGATATTGATTCATGTGGTTGGGTTGGGTTTTCTTATTTCAATTTAAAACTAGAGGTATATTACTTTTTGGTTCACCTATTGTAGGATTATCATTATTTAATGGGATGTTTTAAGCTTCTCCACAAGTTGTTTTTTGTTAGGTACATTGGCTATCTTTTCAGAGTCTTTTTGTGATATTTTGTCCTTTTCCAACACCACCAATGCTACCATTAAATTAAAGGGGGTTGAAGGTCATTGTAATTTTAGTCACTTTTGGTGGTTCTTTGGCATAGGCATGATTTTTTCCATAAATAAATGTTCAGTTTTTTCCTTTAAACAGATCCCCTTATAGAAGACAAATCAAGGAATTATTTTTATAGTTGCATTGGTCAGAGGATGCATGTAGAATGAATCCATAGGTTTTGCTGATGATATAGCATATCCATATTCATCTTCTGTTACAAAGAGACTATAAGGATGATTTAATATTCTATTTGGTTTCCTCAAATCTCAACTTACATGTACACTACATGTTTATTTGATGATTCTTTTTCCACTATTTCAGTGCTTATTTTTTAAACTTTTTATGGGGTACAAATGTTATATAACTTTTCTTGAATCTATTTTTAATATAGCCCATACTTTCAATTATATTAATATGTTTTTTTGAATCTATGTTTATATTAAAGATATATTATAATTTCTATTTGGAGTGAAATTGGGTATATCTCTTGGGTAAAGTACTTCCATTCTTATTGATCTATTTTATTACACTATCGGTGGGAACACATTTGAGTTATTATTTTATTTATTATTATTAAAAAACATTTCATATTTTTAATTTTCCAAATCTATATAAAATTAATTTTTATTGACAATGAATGTGGTGTTTTCGCATGACAGGTTTCTATAAAAGGAGAGTTGGAGTCCTATCACTGAAGAGGAAGTTGATGAAATTGATCTAATGAATAATATAAGAGAGACACCTAATGAAATAGAATACATATAGACATATTACACCTGAGATGATCATTAATGATCAGGAGTATTAATTCCTGAGAGGAGACCTGGAGTCCTAATGCCTAAGGAGAGTTAGAGTCCTAACCCCTAGAATTTTGTAATCAATATGATGATCTTAAGCATGCATGGGGTTTAATTTTAATTTTTTTGGGTAGGACATCCCTATCCAATGTAGATCATTGTGTTTGGAAAATTCCAATGTGGATGTAAAATTTATGAAAAAAATGAAGCAAACATTTCATGAAAATTTGGGCCGATTTGTTTGAAGATGGTATGTGATGGTGGGATATGTGGATAATATGTTATATGATATCAAGGAAATAGAAATAGGGGACACTATCCTCCAATGGACCGAAGCCCTTAATTTTTTATTTATTTTAAATAATGCACCATTCTAGGGGTGATGTGTAACCCTTACAATGCCCGTAGGTGTACGTATTACATAGCCCATAGGGCTTAGAAGAATTCATTATAGGTAGGCTTAAAACATTACATAAAACCTATAATAACTACTTGGAACTTCTCCTCCCTAGAATATTCATCATGAAATCTGATCTCCTCATTTGCATGGATGTTCTACTAGGCATTCCCGTACATGCACATGCTTGTCCCAATGGCAAGTTCCAAACCCACTTATTCTAGAAATCCATTTATTTTTTTACACTGCTAAAAGCTCCTTTCTCATCATCCTTCTAAATATCGTTACTTGTAGTTTGTTAGGTCTATATCTATACTTTAGGTGTCCTAAAGGCCTTGTGGTGGCCCAATGTCCTTACTAACCCAAAGTAATGGGTGGCTCGAAGGCCTTAAAGGACTCGGGGACCAAATCGGTGGCACGAAGGGTCAAACGGGTGAATATTCCCGGTTTCGACAATGCGAAACAGTGAATGCTACATTTCCCACTACAATACCTACTATAGTACTATACAGTTCATGCTACAGTGTCTGCTGTAGTACTACTATAGTATTGCTATAGTACCTAGAAACTAGCCTCTTCCTGGATTTGATCTTGAGTCATCTGGATGCACTTAAGGAGTCCCCACCAACTTGGTTGAGGCTCATGTGCAATAGGGGACACTATCCATATGCAATATCATAGACATGATCACATTATTTGAGGCATTTTTTCAATACTTAAATATGATCTTGTAAGGGTGAAAAAATTAGTTCCTCACAATATTCTTATAATTGGTTGTATTTTTGACAGTGGCCTTATGTGAATCCACCATGTCTTTTAGGATTTAGTACTACATTTTTTTCTCAATAATTTAAGATACTAGTTTTTTTAGTTTAATGTTAATTCACTCTATAGATCTCAATCTGCCTATGAATTATGGTTTTTGGTTAATTCATTACTGAAAGGTGTGAACCATTCTCAACATATCCTTGGACTTCTGACTTTATCTTTGTTTCATGCATCGCTTCACTTATTAAAGATATTGTTTATCGTATGAAAATGTATTACCATCACCATGTTCATGGATTCTTCAAATTATTTCTATTTAAAAAAAATTCCAAAACCAAACATGGTCTTATTTGATGTAATTTTTGTGAGGTGGGGTTATTTTTTTAAAATTTTAGGTGTAGTTTGGTGGATTCGATGTCACAGATGTGATGAGAGTTGTCGTAGGAGGGGTCAATGGTTGGTTAGGACTCTCGATAAGCCAATATCAGAGATGATCACACATGATGTATGATGGACCATTCCACACATGAAAAGAATCCTAGATTTCATGGATAATATATGATTTAGTACATATCCAGAAAAATTGGATGCTCCGATGAGAATCTCACTAAAAAAGAAGGTAACTATTTCTTCCTCCCAGTTATTAATTTTCACCATATTGAATTTTTTTTAAATGTGCCTAAAACAATAAACTAGAATGTAATAATCATCACAATTGTTTAGATTTTGTTAAGATTTTAGCCTTATATAACTAACCATGTATTAATTTGTTGAGAGATTTTGAAATTTATATATCATTTCTATTAAATGAAACCAAGTTGGTCTTTTGAAAGATTTTTACTTATTTTATATTTTTTTTCTAATTTTAGATAGGGGATAAATGTCTTCAATCTATAATCGTACTAATTGGAATTTATGTAATGATTGGAAAACCATAACAATGAAAACGGTCTCACATACATATGCTACTATCCACAAGCAAATGTTCCAGAAAGAGGACCTAAAACAATTGCATGTAAAGATACATTATTGGAAAACAACAATAGTGAAAAATATCTTAATTATGTCTACTTCCACACATTGGTTCAATAAAATAAATCCATAGGAGATGGGACCCGCTTATATGTGTGGATATTATCATCAATTTAAACATGGACAATGACACCTAATGTATGAGAGAAATAGATTGTATATGAACATGTAATTAAATTATGGTTGGAAGATATTTATCATATAAATTATCTTTTTTTGTAGTTTCATATCATCTGATTTTATAATTATATTATGATAAATATATAATATAATGTTATATTAATAAACATAATAAGAAATTTTAACCAAAAATATTGGAATGATGATGCATAATACTATATTTATAAAATAATTTAAAAATATATATTAATTTATATTATAACATATAATATTAAAAATAGTATTACTGATTGAATGATAAATGTTTATAATAACATTATCAATAGATTAATCTATTATATGAATCTCTTTATAAACATTGTAACCAACATATAAATAATCTATTGGTATTATTATAATTTAAACAGAATAATTCTATATACGACAGTAACATATAACAATGTATTTTTTACCAATAATTTATGGATATGAATTTCTTTGTTAAAATTTTTTAACAACGGGAAATGAACTTTTTCAAACCGATATATCAATATAAGAAAGAGATATTTGTTTTTTAGTGATATAATTAAAATAATAATATTCAATATGAAGTTATCACTTAGCTGTTTGAATTATGGGTATGAATAGTATTGACTAAATTATGTAAATATTTTGTTTACAGATGTAAAATTGATATTTATTTACCAAAAATAAATAAAAAATCATTTAGAAGAAAAAATATATGTTTTTTTGAAAAATTGTATATTTTTAAAATAAGATTTAACATTGCATTGAAAACATAATTTAAAAGTAAAATTTTCAATTTTTATAAAATATATTTAAATAAGTCAAATATTAAATCCAATATTATCTTATGTTTATTTTTTGATATTCTTTTGAATATTGTCATTTTTGGTGAATAGTGAAAATACAATAGTTTAGTTGAATACTGTCTGTTAGTTTTAATTATTTATAAAGATAAATTACATTTTGAATTGGTTTTGATGTAACATATTTAATTTTAAAATCAGTTAATCCAATTTAGTTCATTTTAATCATTTTAATATTGTATTTTTATAGAAAATTATTATAAAATTTTGAACATTTTCTCTTTGATGACCCACTTTCTCATCATGTATGTGAGATTAATTTTAAATTTTATTTTTAAACATAAAGGAATCGAGTTTAGAAAAATGGATTTCTTGTTTCTAATTATAATTATTTATAATTTATAATAATGACAACATAATTTATTACAAAATATGAAAAGTGAAACCCAAAAATTATTATTACTACACTTAATGTAAAAATGGATTTATCGAGTGGTTAAACTAAGAAGATACAGGTTTGAAATTACATACCAACTTTTTCCACACCCATTTTGTGGAAATATTTCATCTTCATCACTTACGTGATTGAAAATTAATTTTTTTGAAGCTTTCAGGTTCATAGAATCATGGGTATGATTGAATCTTTTTAAATTATTAAAGGTGTGCCTGTCACCTCACATATAAAAGGCCACCACTCCCCTCTATTATTCACACAATAAAAAATCTTTAGTTTGGACATGACCTAGCAAAACCAATTTCCAAATTCCATCATCTTATACAATGTGACTTATTTTGTCTAGAAATATATCCTAGGAAGTATTTTGGTGAAAACCTAATGAGGATAACTGAAGAAGATGTAACATTCTTTAACAAGCATCTTTACACTATTTCATTATATACCTACTTAATTATCATTAAACTGTTATTTTAAAATAAAATAAGTATATTTCATATAATGTGATATTTTTTTAAATAATTGAATGACCTAAAACATTCCCCAAATCAATTAAATGGGATAAGAAATCTTTATTTGTGTGTCTGGAGAACTATCACCTCACGAACTGATGTCATTCGTTATTCCATTACCACCATTCATCGTTGGATATGATGATGAATATAAAGTAAATATATGATATTTAGAACATATTTATACCTCAAGAGTCAATTTAACATTTAAAAATTATTAACCTATGTTATCTTAGAGATAAAATATTGTCACTCATGTATACATCTGAGTACTGAATTGTGAGTCGATGTGATTCATCTTTCACTAAGGCTTCACATTGAAGGTGATAAAGATAAATTTAATGGTAATATGTGATATAAATGAACTAATATTGATATTAAAGACATATTTATCGTTTTTTAGACATTATATATGATTTTATATCATAAAATTTCACTCAGTCAATAATAACAACAACATTTGTTTATGTTTGGACTACAACATTCATAAAGGAATGTGACTATCATTTTAAAAGCACTCCATACATTCATGTGGTATAGATCTTTTAATTTAGGTTAAATTCGGTTTACTTTATTTTTTGGCATAGACCCAAAGTCGGGTCGTGGTCCGGTTGGGTTGTTGGGGGGAAAAGAGGGAGAAAATGGATGAATGCTAGCTATAGGCTAGGTAGACATCATGTACTTGTCTTATACATCATGTACATCTCGTACACATTGTGTACTAGCCCAAGATGATGTGTATCCCTTCTGGATTTGAAAAACAAAACCAAGAAGTAAACATCGTGTCCTTGGACTACATGTTATATTCATGGCTATCATATTTTTTTTATAAAATGGGTAGAAACCTCATTTTCGGTAAAAATGGAAAAATTCTCACCCACCAAGATTATCGAGCAGCATCACTAGAGGCCCATTTGTTCCCCAATTTCTGCATCCAAACTCCGATTCAAACACCTCCAGGTGCATTATTATCCCCTCGTTGATTTCTCGATTCCTCATTATTCATTCTTCATGATTTATTTTCTCAACCCAGTTATCAATCCTTGAGATTTTATTCTTGTTTTGTAGATTTACTATATTTTATGTCAAATTAGAGGACAATGCTAGATTAGGAGAGTTGTATATGTACGAGGTAGGTGGTCTCATGTATTTTGAAAAAAAATAGTTGTTTATATATTCCAGAGTACCACACATCCATTTTTAGGTGTCTCGCAAATTTTTAATTGAATGTTGTTTTAAGAAACCTGCTCTTCATTTTAGGTAGTGATCTTTATTTTGGGTTGTTTTGGAGGAAAAATGAATAAGTAAAAATTTTCAATGTACATGCCATTTACCTAGTTACCACCTACAACCACATTCTTCCATGTAATGGTCGAGTACATGGCCATATAGGTGACCTGGAAGATTGCCTAAAGAGAGTGTCTATTGATGCTCATAAATGACATTTATATTAAATAAACATGATGTGCACTTTTCTTTTTATTTTATATATCAGTGAGGGGTCATGTCTCACTTCTAGAACTGTCTTCCTCCTCCTGTTTTTCGTATAGGAGAGCAACGAGACAACCACGAACTTTGAACCCGTACCGATTCTCCATCCGAGCTCTGATTAAGAAGCTAACTAGTGTGTTGAAAACCCACTAGTGAGTGATCTCTTTCCCCATATCCTTGCCTCTTAATTCATGTTCTCTAATGTGTTATTCATAGTTGATTGTTTTTCACCTTTTTTTAGATCTAGGTTTTTCTATAACGATTCATGGGCTAACATTAAATAGTGTTTATCTTACAACATTAAGGTAGGTGGTTTGGGAATTTAGTTGTTCCCCTTTGGATTATATATTTGAAAAGTGCCTCATAACCACGTTTGGGGTATTTCTTGATATGGGAATTTACCCTATTGTTTACCTTCTATGGTTTATTTGATTGAAAATGGTTTGTTTCATATGTTTAAGGTTAGATGCCTTGTTTAAGGGACACCCCATGGGTGTGTTTCCCTAGTATTACTATTTAAGGTCATTTAGCCTATGTTGCCTATAAGTTGTACCTTATATCCATTCATTGAGTTGTTTAGTATGGTGTTTTATTGATTAAATAAATTTTATGTGTTCTTATTTTGAATTCTATCCATATAGTAGGGATAGATTATATGTGATGCCTTGTTATGATATGAACACTATTTTTCCAATGTACTGTGAGAGCCTTAGACCAGAAAAGCTATGGGGTTTTCTATTTTTAATACACATTACTATGAGATCCTTGTTATAGATGTTGACCTAGGGGTGTTGACTGTGAGATCTACCCATAGGACATTTATAATTTATTAATGCAATGTTTACCCCGAGGTATTGACCATGAGAGAAGCTGAGGTGGTCATTTGTAAAAGATTAGTGCTTTGTTAAAACAAAGGGGTTAGACTTTGATAGCTTTCCCAGAGGATTGTTTATGAATTATTGAATGATTGTGAAGTGGCTACCATGTCAAAGAACAAACATGGATTCTATCTAACTTGTTTGTTTATATAGTATTCTGAAATGTCTATTGTTACTATTACACATGGGATATAGAGATTAGGCTAGATCCTAAGTTATACATGATTCAATGTATTGAGTAAAAAAATGTAAATATATTTAATTAAATAATGTAGGATTGTTAACATTTGATTTATTCATAGTTTATTACATAATTTCATCATATTACATGATATATATATATATATATATATTCACTGATAGTTAGGCAATGATCTTTTAGTGGTTTCATACTGGGATTCATCTCACACACAATTGGGTCATGTTTTGGGACTGAAAAATATTATATAGTTACAGGTATAGATAATTTAAAGTTCCATTCTTCATCATGTACTTTTTTGTTATTGGAGATGGAGAGCACATGACAAAGCTGAGGCCTTCGATGCTGTTCGAGTTTACTAATTACATTTAAATTGGTATTAGTATTATATTTCCAACATTGTGACTTGTTTGGATACTTTCCTAAACACATGTGACATACACATTAATATATGCTACAGTTTTTGTACTACTATCAGTATTTCACTGTTACTTTTGTTATATGGTATTACTTATTTTGCTGTTGTTTACTAATTACTTTCCACTTTCTGTACTCTTCGAATGAGAGAATAATTTCCCCATTATCCAGCTTTGTCCCTCACTGTTAGTCGATAGTCTTTGGCATTTGTGGAAATGCGTTTGAGGTCATGTGACCAACTGGGTCAGGGCACCTTTGGGTGAGACCATGAACTAGGAAGTTACAATTCTTATTGTATATTTATGAGTATGTAATTGGATATGTGTTCTTATTCATGTATAAGGATGTTTACATTGAATTAGTCCACTCCGTGGGATGCTTCCCATAGAGGACATATTATGACCATTAGGCCTAGGATGCCTATGAGGCATGCCTTGGATTCCCATTCTTGGGATTTTAAAAATTAATTGAATTTATATTGGAATTAAAATTATGATTTATTGAAATTGAATTGTATAAGAATTGGAATTAATGATTTTCCACTTTTCCCCAGGTTATGTCAATGCTTGTTCAAGCATGTTTGGAATCTTTTGATCCAATTTTGAACATTCACCCATGTAAGTTATTATTATTAAATCCATGTAATAGTGTAATTTATATGTGTTGTGTGTTTTGTGAATTGTTCCCACATGAGTTGATCAATGTTGAACCATGTAATTGTATAATTTTCATGTGTTTCTTGTTTTATAATTTTTCCATTTGAGTAGTTGAAAGGACAAGCCATATGAGGTTAGCCCATGTTTGATATTATATTAGATGAATTAGGTTTTGACCTTTTCATGCTTAATGAAATATTGAAACTAAATCATAATTTTTTAAATGGTAAATAAATATGGTTGAACCATAGATTCAAATTATGATGACATAGATGATTTTATGTGACTATTGTACCTTATACCTCAAGTGAACCATGGATCCATTTTTGTATGCCATAGATGGACCAAATGTGAGGATATATGTCATTAAGTGAGCTGGAAAAAATGTAGTGGTCGGGCTCATGGAGACTTTGTTTAATGTTCAAACGAGTCATGGAATGATGGATACCATGGATGGGTTCTATTGGAAATGCTAACATGTCTTGGGAGATACTGGGGCCTTATTTATAGGATCCAAGGACATCCTAGTTGACATATACTCGCAGCACTCCTAGTTTGATACCGATTAACTGGGAGGACTGTATATAAGATCTTGTAGGATGTAGGTAGTTTTACACCTAGAATAATACATTAATTCGAACTTATTAATGTAAAGGAATTACTCAAATTATATATTTAATATTTAAATAGAATGAATCACGAATCGTTTTCCAAGAAAAATAATAATATTGGATTCATTCTTCACTATACATGTTTAGATAGCCATATGAGGCATCTGTTTTCTCATTTTTATGTGGGAGTTGATGGTGTTATGCTAAATCCTAAGACTCATATAATTCAATGTAATTGAACTATAAATGAAGAAGAAAATAATGAAACTGGAAACAATTACTTTTAGGACTGTTTAAATTTTAGTACCACATATTTTATTGCTTTATCTATTGTAAACTGCCTATTATATATATTCATTGAGAGATTAGCACATATTTTTGGTGGTTTCCTACAAGGATTTCATCACGCACTCTATTTGGGCCATGTTTTTGGGCCCTTGCAGATTATATTATTGTAGGTTTCGATAAGGGTACATTATCTTCTACAAGAACATTATATGTTGTTTAGTAGCAGGACAGCATGGGATATGCTGAGTCTTGCAAAGCTTCTGAGTTACTCTTGTATATTTTTCAGAATTGGTACATGTATTAATTAATACTACAATGTGACCTTTTTTGGATGTTTTCCTAAAACATGTGAAATGAAGCATCACCCTTTGTATGTTTTGACTTCTGGTTATTTATATTCTTTGTCTTCCATTGTTTAATTTTGTTTCGTGTTATTCCTACTTCTTCTATTATATTGTTATTATTTTCGCTAGGCTACACTCTCCCAATGAGGGAATAGTTTCTGCACTATCGCACCTAGTACCTCACTACTAGTTGAAAACCTCTAGATTTTAGTGAAATGCGCTTGAGTTCATCTAGCTAACCTTGTATGGGACCTCTTTGAGTGCCATATAGATTCAGGACATTACAAAGTGGTATCAAAGTATTTTTTATATATTTTCCATACTATTTGGAGACATTATATTAAAAAAGGAGACATAATTTTGTAAATAGTTGTTCCTGGGCATAGCTACCCCACATATAGGGAAAAGTCAAATTACCTCAAGTTGAATTGTGATTTTTGGGTTTTGAGCTATTACAATTGATTCAATTTCACTATTGGGTGACCCACTTGTATTGTGTTGTAATTTATGATATAACTGTGGTTCTATTATTTTCAACACAATGAGATGAGGTTGTGCTATCTCATGCATCATATAGTCACTTTTTAAATATCACATGTCATGCATGTTTGTAAGGTCATTTAGAGGGAATTACTAATTTCATGCTCTAGTGATATTTGTCGTGATAGATATGCATGTTGTTGTGATAGGTGTTGTGATATATATTTTACCTGTTGTGATAGGTTTATTGGTATGTGTTATGTTCTAAATTGGATGGATGCCACAATTTGGTTCCTGAGGTGTATGTGCCCCCATTTGGTGGATCATGTTTCGACCAAGTGTTGAATCATGATATGATGTGCTACAGATAGATTATAGGCTTTTATCAATGAGGGATATTGGCCATCCTGGATTAGAATTTTGGGGATCATGTTGCTATGTCAATTTGAATTGGTCTATGATATGCTATATGTGTATTCATAACATTGATTTTTGGGTAGTATGGGCACTCACAATTCAGAATTTGGCATACATGTTGTTTACTTTTCAAAATGATGGGTTTTAGGGATGTTCTTGGGGCTTTTTGTTTGAAAACCCCGACAACATGGCTTGTGGTGCTATGAACACATGCCATGTGTTCTTATAGTTAGTAAGAAAGACTTTTATTATTTACACATCATGCACTATGAGTACACACCATTTGGTAATTGACCATGTGTTTGGTCATCTAAGAAAGAACACAAAATGTTGGGTTTTAACAGTGCACACTATATACTTTAAATACACACCATGTTGTTTTACAAAGGCAGACCCCATGAGGCTCTGGCCATGTAAAAATACATGGCTTAGAGGGGAGTCTTGCATAAATTCCATGTACCATCCTAACAAGTTGTGTATTTGGGGCTGTCACACACCCAGGGTGGCTGAGGTACTGACCATGTGAGAGCATGAGGGTATTTGGGTGGTAGCGTTATGATGACCCCTAAGCATGGTTTTGGAAATATTATCTAAATGGAGAGTTAATTTAACTAGGTATCATTTTTTGTTCTATCCTAAGAGTGATACCAATGAGTGAATGATCAGTTGGTTGTTCGAACTGACTTAGTTGATACATTCAATCCAAGATGAGCTATGATCTATATCTCTTGAACTATGGTGTTTTAGGGAGTCCCATGTAGGATCCCTCTCCAGTGTAACATTTTTTAGGATCCCTATTTTAGGATTCTTCTACTGTTTATTGTTTAAGGATCCTATGTAGGATTCCACTGTTTCATTTTTAGGTAAAAATCCCATATGGGATTCCTTCATTCATGTTTTACTATAGGATCCCAAGTTGTATGCTTCAAAATTTCTAACATGACCAAACAAGAACTTTGTAGTGGTATTTTGGTTGTATCTATCATTTTTTGACACCTCTAACTAACCCATGGGGAAGGAAGAGGGGTGATTTCATAGAGGAAGGTGATGGCCTATCTTTTGTTGGTATCTGTGATTTTGATCTATGAACATTATGACGTTGGTGTTGCTCAGGTGTTGTTGTCCCTGGTAGGATGTTTGGGTGTTTTTAAGGGAAAATCCCTATTCATATGATTTATCATTATATCTTGACCCATGATTTTGGAATGAGAAATGAGGAATCCTCAGTTCATTAGGTTAGACACGCCTCATTCATGGTCAGCTGCTTAGGAGGTTGTGTGATACTCTCTTTCCATAAGTGATGGGCCACTTGGTGCATCGTAATCCAAGTAAATGGTTGTGTAGATGATGTTCTTTTGAGCCAGATCCTGTGAGTTCCATTTGGTACTAGGATGTATAGGGTGGATAACATATGAATAATAACCAAAACTTGTCATTTTCTCCTGAAAACTCAGGGTAGAATATGATGACATATGTGGTACCCATTGAGTGATAAATGTTAAAACAGGCTATTGAGTTCAGTTAAATCATTTAGTTTTGAATGTTTGTGTATGTTCTCAGGTTATCTCTTGAGTAGAGTGACCTGAGCATTATAGAATTAAGTTCAAACAACTACTCGAGAGGAAATTTTGGGACACAGGTGGTTTGACACGTCAGTGATTTAATTTCAGATTTCATACCATTTAATATGATGTGGTGATCATGGATTGTGGAATGAAACTCTTGCATTTATGTTAGTTCTGGACTAACGTGTTTGAGAGTGGATGTTAATTCTTCTTGACATATTGGACACTCTTAGTTGGGGAGAGTCACGTTAGGTCTACTTAAATGTATCCTTCCAAGTAGAAGGATCATAATCACAGACCATTCTGAAATGATCAATTATACTTGGATGAATTTGAGGCTAGTGAGTTTCATTTCATGTTTATGATTTCTTAGAAGCATAACAGTTGTTGTGGTGGGATATATGTGAATCCCTTATGACCCACTGCTGATCATGGATGGAAATATAAGGATAAGCCTATGATATCATCAAAATTACCTTAGATAAAGTCATTTGGGTCAGTTAAATAATTATGTGTCAGCAAGTAAAGTCAAGTTTTTTTAAAAGGTTAGCCAGTAGTGGTTTAGCTCTCCTTCTTCTGGTAATCCTTGAAATCCACTTAGTGTTCTATTCCTTAAGAGAGAAGTGTGTTCCATATCTTGACGTGGTCCTAGAAACACTATGAGGGCATCAAATTTACACCGCATTATATTTGAATTTCATTTGGGTAGTTTGTGATCTATTTGTGTGTTATGTGCTAGTTTCATGGTTTTTGATGGGGTTTGGTTAATCGTGAGTGATACTTTGGTTCCCATGCACGAATTCCTTTCACAGAATCTAGATGTCTATCATTTCTGTTTATGTGACTTCTAAGAGAATGCCTCTCTAGGTTCAGTTAGAGTATTTATGTGGCGTTTTGGCCATGTACCATTGTGTTACTTGTAACAGGGAGTACATACAACCTTGGTGATTTACATGGACTCCGAGTTGATGGATCTGAGGTTATGTCAGAATTTTAGTCAGGCTCATATGTGATGATTAAAAAATGGTTAAGGATTCCAGTAGGATGGATCTGGTTTATTTTTTTTCTCATGCTATGGAATAACCCTTTTTTAAATTATCAGTGGATGGTTTGAAAAATGAATGTCACTAGAGACATGAATGGGCATTAGTGAATGTGATCATTTTGAGCGAATGGTGCCCTAGGGGAAGGTGTTATGTGCTATTGTAATAGTCTAGCCTACTAATCCATGCATTTCTAAGATAATTCATCCAGTTATATTTTTAATCTTTATTCTTATTTTCCCTCAAGTGTGCTTCAAGTAAACTAGTTTGAAAACTCATCTAGTTTACGGTGGTTGTGGTGTGAACTTCTGTAGAGTCTTTTGATGAAACATTGTGTGACGGATTTTATTGAGGTTGATCAGGGTTCGACCGTTCATTGAAATGAAGCCATAGATATGACCTCACATGAGTTCAAGTTCTCCCGATTTAAAAAAATCACACTATTATCATCTTTAGAATGATCAAGGGTGTGATTTTTGGGGTTTTTAATGGCGGCGGTGTTGTAGTAATGATTTTGTTTGGGTTGTTGATGATAGGATCACGAAGCGTTCACTTTTCAAACTAATCAAGGAAACCGTCAGTGTTGATGAGCATTGGAAGTGGTACATCCGTGTGATTTTATCAATGCATGGGGTTATGAAATCTATCATTTTAGATAGGGAATCCTATTTTACTAATTGTTTCGGGCAAGGGAAATAGAGGGATCTAGGTACAAAGGTGATTCTTAGCATGAATTAACACCCAAAGACATATTTACATTCCGAACACATGATTTAGTTGCTCGAGGACATGCTTTAGGAATGCATCCTGGATTTCAGGCGTTTCTGGGAGAAACACATACACCTGGTACATTTCACTTATAATAATATCTTTCAAGATACTATTTAGAAGTCGCTATATGAGGCATTGTACGATAGGTCATGTTGGTCACCCATGTGTTGGCTGAAGGTAGGATAGGCAGCAATGCTGGGGACTCATCATGTACAAGATACCACAGAACAGGTTTAGGTGATTCAGAAATGGATGACTACTATGCAGTTTCATCCAAAATATTATGTTGATCGTCACATATGTCCTTTGGATTTTGAGGTCAGGGATCGAGTTTTCCTATGTGTTGCACTGAGGTTGGGAAACAAATGAATTTGTAGATAGGGTAAGCTTTCAGAAATATATGTTGGGTTGTTCATGATTTTGTAATTAGTCAGGCCAGTTAGCTATCATTTTCACTTACATCATATATACCAAGCTATTCACAATGTCTTCCATGTTTCTCATTTGCGATATTTCTTTTCATGGATGTCTCACACTTTTCAACCCAAAGATGTTGAGTTACAGGTAGATGCGTCCTTTGAGAGGATTCCTATATGAACGTTGAATCATAGAATGGATGTTTTTCATGGCCAGTATATTCTATTAGTACCAGTGTTATGGTAGAACGACTGAGTACATTGTGATATTTGGGAGAGGGTTGTTGGTGTAGGATTTTAGTGGCCGGTGTTATTCTAAAATGTTTTTTCACCCCCCTTGGAATTGGAATTTGGGGATGAATATATTTAAGAGGGATATTTGTAAGATCTCAGGACTTTCTTGAGGTACAGATATTTTTTTTTCATGTTAAATGTGGTTTAATTTCCTTTTTTTGTTTGACGTTAAGCTGGGTCCTGGTCTTGTTGTGGTGTTGTGAGGAATATAGAGAGAAAAAGGATGAATGTTGGCTATAGGATTGGTACACATTGTGTATATTCCTATAAATTTTCTTATAAAATGGTTAGTAGCCTCATTTTCTTGTAAGAATGGATAGAAGCTCACCCGTCGGGATTTTCGAGCAACAGCGCTGGAGAGCCATTTTTGCTCCCATTTATCCATCCGAACTACGATTTAGACACCACTAGGTGCATTGTAATCCAATAGATGAGTTCTCAATTCCACATGGGCAATTCTTCGTGATATATTAACTTAACATAGTAATTGATCCTTGAGAATGTATACTAGTTTTGTAAATCTATTCTGTTATAGATTGAATTAGTGGTTGGCGCTACATGTGGAAAACCTTATCAGTGTGAGGTACATGGTCTCATTCATTTGCTAATTTTCAATATGTTTATATATTCTGGAGTGTCGCACACCCATTTTTGGGTGTCTCCATAATTTATAATTGAACCATGTTATTGACTATTGATGTTTAGGTAATTAAATTTGTATTTATATTCATTTATATGGAAATTTACCTTGAATTGGGGACACCTTGTGGGTGTGTTTCCCTTTGATGCCCGATTATGGATGTTTGGCCTTGGATTCCTATGAGGAATGCCTTTGATTTCTATTTTTGGGTTGTTAAAAATTTATTGAAATTATAATGGAATTACAATTATGTTTAATTCTAATTGAATTTTATAAGGATTTGGATTAATTATTTGTCACTTTTTCACTTTTTATGTCTATTATTGTTCTAAAATGTTCAGAATGTTTTTATCCCAATGTGATCTTACACACAGGTGAATTATTATGGTCAAATCCATCTGATAGTTTAATTTAAATGTGTTTCTTATTATGTGAATTTTTACCATTTGATTTGATTAATTTTGAACCTTGTAATTGTTTAATTTAGTTGCGTTTCTTGTTATATTATTTTTATATTTGATTAGTTGAAAGGACAAGCCTTATAAGGTTAGTCCTTTCTTGCGAATATATTGGATGCTTTTGGTTTTGACCTTTACATACCATATAAATAATTAATCCTGAATCTTAAATTTTCAAAAAGTAAAAATAAATAGGTGAACCATGATTCAAATTAAAATTATATGGATGGGTTCATGTGACTATTTTATCCAATACCATGGGTGACCCATGGATCCATTGTGGGATTCCATGGACAAACCAAAATAGAGATTATATGTTATATCACGAGAGAGCCACATATGTAGTGGTCGGGATCATGGAAACTATGTTTAAAAGCCAAACATTTCATGGATTGAGGGATACCATGAACGTGTTCTGTTTTAAATGTTTATATGCCTTCAGAGTTACTTGGGTCTTATATATAAGATATAAGGACAACCTAGTTGTCCTATACTCACAACACACATAGACTGAGACCAGGTTCTTAAGAGGATTTCACAGATGGTCTTGTAAGATATATGTGGTTTTTTGCCTAGAGTGATACTTGAATTCCAACTTAGAAATTTCATATAATAATACAAATTATAAATTTAATATTTTAGTGGAATGACATACGACGAATTTTCTTTGAAAAAGAACAAGATTGGATTCAGTCTTCACATTACTTGTTTATATAACCTTCTGAGGTATCAGTTGTAATTACATTTACATGGGAGTTGTCGGGCATTTTATAGATCCTGAGACTTATATAATTCGAGGTAGGTTAACTATTAAAGAACATGAAATGAATGTTAATGGAAACATGTTCTTTTAGTAATTCTTTCTTTTGAGTACCTCATAGTTTACTACTTTCACTACTGTACACTACCTATTGTATATATTTATTGACTGATTGGAACAAATCATTGGTGGTTTTCTACTAGGATTTCGTCTCACACCCTGTTTGGGCCATGTTTTTGGGCCCAAAAATATTATATTGTTGCTAGATTAGATAGGGGAAAGTTCCCTTCTACAGGTACTTAACATGCCATTTAGGACTCGGAGAGTATGGGACCAAGATGAGGCATGCGATCCTTCTGAGTTTCTCTTGTCTATTTTTTACTTTTTGTACATGTATTATGTATTGAAATATTTTGACATGTTTTGGATGTTTTCAAAGATCATGTGACATGCATCAAAATTCTTATTTTGAACTTAAATATGTGTATTTATATTATTTGTGTTTCGTCGTTTATTTTTGTTCCATGGTATTACTACTTCTACTATTATATTGTTATTATTTATACTCTCTTACACTCTTCCAATGAGGGAATTGTTTCCCAACTATCAACCCTAGACCCTCACTCCTAGTCAATAACCTCTTATGTTTGGTAAAATGCACTTGAGGCCATGTTTCCAACCAAGTAGGAGCACCTTTGAGTGGAATCCAGATCCGGTATGCTACACTTTTCATAACCACACCTCATGGATGATATAAAAAAGTTTATAATATTATATATATATAATTATTTTCATTTATTAATGATAATATATTACTTACCTTCATTTCTATAAACAACATTGAAAAATAGAAACGTTACTCATGTTTGTGTATAGACTACCATATCTAGGATTATAACGTACTTCATTTTTAAAAACCATATTTAATGTTTGGTTTTAAATGTAAAATTGAGGTGAAATATTAAAATTATATCATTATTATTATTATATGGATGATGAAACTATTAAATATGAGCAAGGAATGGATCATTAATGAATAAATACACAAAATAAAGCAAGGCAGTTACCACATGGAACAATGAAAATAACCAAGTATATTAATTAATTAGTGATAATAATTTATAAAAGTATAATATATGTCGTTATAAATATTAATAAGGTAATGGTGTAAGTTAATAATATTTTTAAAACCACTATAAAGGAGGTTAATGAATTTTAAATAAAATAGAACTGTGAGGTATGGTATTTCTTATCATAATTTCCATTAATTTGGTTCAATTTATTCTTTATTGATTATGTAATTATTTGGTTATATGTATAATTACTTTTTATTACCTTGTGTTCTATTTTAAATTGTTTTCAGTTGATTTATTATTAAAAAACATAATCAATTCAATGTTTAATTCTTATTTTAACTTTATGATCATTGTAATAGATTATATCACAACCACATTCAAATCAAAATTATTTATTCTTGAATTTTAATTGAATGAAATTATTTTAAAATTTTATACTAAACTAATTTAATTTTTTTATAATATTTTTATACATAATATTTTCATGAAATAGTATTATTTTTAACTCATTTGTACATAAATTAATTTATTAAATGTTTTTTTGAAAACCTTAATTTATTTTTCTATATGATCAGAAATCCATTTTCTTTCAAAAACATGTTGTATAACAATTATTTCAAAAAAAAATTCCATTTTAAAATGATTTATTAGAGGAATATTTATCATTTTAAACATTTTACATTTTTTTTGAAAATTAATATTATTTCATTATCAATAAAATTCTAATTTGTCATTTACCAAAAATGTGAAAGGAATCTTTCTTTTGTTTTCTGAACAAAAATAATTTATAAAAATTTTACCATAAAAAATAAATTTTCTTTTTACCTTGTACACCATTTATGGATTTACCCACTATCGTGGCCTTCAATTATTTTAATCTTACTTCAAATGTTTTAAAAAATAATTTTAATGAATTTTTTTCATCAATATTATTGAAATTATTATTGTTTAAATTGAATTTAAATAAAATGTGATTACAAAATTTATTTTTATTTTCAAAATGAAAATGATATTTTCCTTAGGAATGATTTTAAAGATTTTTTATTACATTTTTATTCATAAATTAAATAAAAACATTGATTTAAACATGATCTAATGGGAATATGTAATATTTATATCATCCATATTCTTTTAAGGGACGGTTTCCGATTAGTTTTATTGTGTATGTGAAATATTTAAATGATTCACAATATTAATCAGGAAGATTTACGGTTATATTTATTTGATTTGGGTAAATATTAATATTTTCAATGTTATTTATTAATATGAATGTTTATAATTATTATATTTCACGACTTTAATATGATAAATGAATTGGTCTTATCATGTGGTGGGTGGGGCCCGACATTTAAGGCCACTTAATGCGTTGATAGTTCTGAGGAGAAAAAAATCTATTTTCCAAACCCTATGAGTTTATACCCAATATTGTGAATTATCTTATTAAAGGATTTGAAATTAAGTGTATTTTTAATGGCCATGACAAAAATAATTTGGGAAAACTAGATGTTCATGTTTTTAATTTATCCCCGCCACATTATTATCCATCAATTGATTAAATGGTATGTTTTTAAATTATTTTCCTTACAATATCAATTATTATTTATTTATTCACGATAGATTCATGCTTTACATTATGATTAATAATAATTTTAGTTCACACATATTTATTTCCATTTCCCAGGAATCCATAAAGTTTACTAAATAAGATACACAATAATATACTAGAGGTAATAATCATATTATAAAAAACATATTTTATAATTTGTGTCTTCTTGCATAATAAGGGAATCACGTATGTATATAGTTTACACATACAACTAAACTATTCATTCTTTCAAGATATGATTCCTTTTTTCTAATGCTAATGTAAAAAAGCAAGCACTAGTTTCGGGAAATAGGGGTTGGGTCCCCTACAATTGGTATCGATGAATGTTTAGCGGAAACAATGGGAAAAATATTTAGGAAAAAATTAATTAGATACTATAAAATTTTTATATAATTCAAACATAAGTATAGAATAATATCTTAATGATTTTATATTTTTAGAGATTATATGGTTTAATGGGAAATAAATCACAGTCTGTATTCTGCAAGTGGATATAGTTCTAGCATAGAGGTACCTACAGGTAATAACCCTGAAAAGGGAACGTTACAATTAACATAATTATCACTCGGTGCATAGAAATAGGCCTTCTTGCATTCCTAGTTTAAAAATCCTGAGGTATATGATTAGGATAATTCACATTTTCATTACATACCATTTTAGAGGATTTAAGAATAAAGATATCCCCAAATAAACCATGTTTAGGATTATAGGGATATCTATGCATTAATTTCTATATTTATAGTACATATTGAAAATTGTTTGGGATTATAAATTATTTTTTATAATAATATAATGTAATATATTATATGGAATCATTTTGAAATGGATCATAACAAAGTTAATGGGAACCAAATCAATGCATGTAATCCAAATAGTAAGAATGATTATTTCATTGAAGGTATTAAATCAATATTTTGAAGGGAACTAGCCTCCAAAAACATTATAATCATATGAGGATATACTATCATGTGATATAAAGATAGAGACAATTCACTATGTATTGTAACTTCTACAAGATGGAATAGAATAATAGAATGACAATGAAGAATATAGATAAAGGGAAGAAGAAGAAAAAAGTGTTTTCCAAAAAGTTATAATCATGGAAAGAAACAACATGGTACTTACATAAAAGGTATTGGATTTTTCAAAAATGTATAGAAAAATGCAACCATTATTTTGATTCAAATGGTATGAAAAAAGTTTCTATTGTACAATGATTTAACATTAAGGAGATGGGGTACTATGAAAATCAATATCTCAAGAATCAAATGAATATACCTCAAAATAAGATTATACATCATGGTTATTTTATTTTATTACCACAGATGAAGTGGAATGATTAATATTATTGAGTTTTGATTCAAGATTTATGTCATTTGAGTATTTTTATGATGATATTATTGTTATAATAATTATGAAATACATATGGTTTTCAAAACAGTAATATTTCATAATAGATCTTTTGTATTGAATGATACGAAGAAAAGACATTCAGTGACATGTCATACATATTGGGAAACAAATTATTTTGGTAAATATTCTCTTAATATGTTCACAATTTTGAGTTAATGACATTGAGAAAAATAGATAGTTGATGTATATAATGTAAATAGTATAGTACTTACTACATTGGAATTGATTAATGTATTGTTAAAAAAAGTAGTTTATGCTATCATTTATGGAGTTAATATAATTTTTGGATTTAATTAATATATATAGTAATATTTAGATTGAATAACTTATAAGGAATGATGAATTCTTTCAAAAAAGAATTGGTGATTCATGTTACTATCGTGTTTCAAGAAAATTCATGATGAAGGTATTCACAAGTTTAGTATGTAACGGTGAAGGGATACTTCATGTTGTTTTTAGGATTAATATTAAGTTTATTTTTGAAATTTAGTGACCTCATTTATAAATTTAGGAATCTTAACCAATTGGAAGGGAAATAAGGTTAGCAATTTATAAAATCCGTTAAGTTGAACATTGGATGATGTTTTTACAGATTAATATATTACTTCACAATATGAAGATTCATGTTTACTGGATAACGTGTGTTAACCATATTGGTTTTAAAAAATAGTTAGATATAGATGGAATGGAATTTCACTCTTTTTAGATCTCACAATCCATTAAAAGTTAATTTTAGTGCTTCAAGAATAAAAACTTCATTTTTTGATATTATTCAATTAGAGTAATAGATAAATTGGAAATTTATCAAAGCACAATGAAAGGATGAGATATTTCATATGAAGTATAAATATATCAGGTATGTATTTTTTCCCTTTCTTCTTATTCATTAAAATAGTCTTCTATCTTTTGGGAAAGTGTTTTGAAATAAACAGTTATAGTGAACCATGATTTTCGTACATGGATATTTCTGTATTTTAGATAAATATACAATACATTACAAAAGTACACACTTAAGGACTGTAATTCTTTAGTGACTTTGGAATCATAGAATGTAATATTCTTATTTGTGGAATGATCTCCAATATCTCTCACTATTATCTTCTCACATAATATTATGTTTCTGGTATACCCTACCAAAACCATTATTTATAACCTAGGGAATAAAACATATGAAAGGGAGATTTCAGATGCACAGTAAGGGTAAAAATATGAGACATAAATCTATGATCATATGAAAGAATAAGATATGAATAAGGTTATGCGATCATTAAAATAATTGACAAAGTTCATACCCAACGTTTCAGGGATCATAAACATGAGTCATAACATAAAATTAATCATTTCAGAAAACATTGGCCATAAGAGTTAGAAATGATCATAAATATAACTTAAACTATAATCTCATTCCATAAAAGTGTTGATGAATCATAAATATATAAAAAAAATTCATGTTTTAAGGTTGACTACCAATACCATCAACATAGATGATCATGTCACACCTATTGCACAAAGTGCGTCATGACACATGTGTTTCCCATTGTGTACCAGGACACACATCTCTCCCATAGTGGATTAGGGAAAACCTATTTCATATAACTGATTAAGGACATCAATTTTTTTCATTTTTATATCATGATATATAAGTATTTACCCAATTCATTGGATGAAGATATAGTTCCAACCAATTATATAATGAAATCATACATATATATTCCAGAAGATTCTAAACATTCACGACATCGTAACAAAGAAAATAAAGGGATTATCATAAACATTTAATAACATTATACATTGTGGAAAACAGAAATATTTTTAAAATTACTTCACCATAGCACCACCCGTGAAAGGAAGTGGGTTTCATAATCATTCTGCCATAGTATAACCCACTAAATAGAAGTGGGTTTCATAAAAAACATATTATTATAAACATAAACCATTCATAGAATAAATAATACTTGTATACATGGATAACACCCCCAGTAAGGAATAAGTAATCACCAATTGATGAAATCATAGATGGAAAATAATTTTAAAATATCATTTAAAACATTTCTTGAGGGAAAATTGGAAAAAATAATATCTTCTCTTGAAAACATAAAGAGATCGAGACAACATATTATCTATGCTTGTTATTTATGCCTAAAGGATGAAGAGAACATTATTCATAACATTGTGGAGTGTCATTATGCTCAAATGTTAGAAATGTATGTTATTTGTATCATTTCCATTGATTTACATACATGCAAGAAGGTTCATGAGTTCCTACTAAACATCTCCAAGATTGGTTTGATTTGGTATATTCATAGCTTTAATTTTATTGGCATTGCCACAATCTGTGCATATATGTAGTCAGCTAAGAATTCCACCATTTTTTGACAATGTGACACCTTCTATTGGTGCCTTTATACTACATATGCACAGGGAGGTTCCAAAAGTTAAAAAATTAAAACTAGGGACGTTGTACAACACATGTATATATATGAACTTATTGATGCATCATGATGTAGTAACAAGACCAAGTAAGCAATTAATGATTAATTACATTTGCTGGATCCTTCTGATATCCTCAGGGATTAAAGTGAATGTTGATGGGGATGCTTCAGGTATGCCAAAACCATCGTGATGTGGATGTGTATTCTCAATATTTTTTTTTAATGGGTTATTCTCTGCATTTCATTGTGATTGGGTCTACTTATGTTGATGAAATTAGGGTGATCTTGTATTAGATAAAATATTCTAATCACAGAAACAACAGTCCTCTATCACTTGGATCTGATTCATAACTTGTTGTACAAGATCTCAAAATAAGAACAAGAGATGTACCGTGAAGAGTAATGTTATTTTGGGTTCAATATCTCAAAAAGGTGAATCAAATTCAGTTCATGGTCTCACATTTTTATATATAGGGAAATTATGTTTCATATTCCCCATCAAAAAAGGGAAATCTTGTTGAGGAGCACATTATGGTCATAAAGACCCCCTCATTATTGTGAAAATCTAGTTGAATCAGATATATGGGGAGTGATTTATTCCATTTATGAAAATTACCCTTGAAACATCCTCAAATTTTTACATTTTTATAATAAGCAATAAGATCAACTTTTTTCATCCAGGAAAAATAATATACGTCACAAAGATGGAAAATTATGAAAAAAATAAATAAAAAATTTATTAATTTTGAACATTAACCCTATGAAAGATAGATAATAAAATGGATAGGTATATAACAATAATTATTTGTATAAAAATTATAAAATAAATTCATGGTGAGTATACACACCACATTAAATAAAAATGCGGTGAATATGGCTTCTGTCTGAGAAACATAGAAAGTTAGATGTAAATCCATTAACTCAAGTCATGACATTCTCCATACATGATAGAAAATCCTATATAATAAATATATATAAATTATAAATATATTATAGAACCATATTCTTATATACTATACCATATATGATTTTATTATGACCTTTTATTGCCCATTAGTTATTAACTCCATGTTTAATTTATGTTTCTTGTAATAACCTCTTTGTTTTTTTGTATGTGTAGTGACTTCATAGTTTTGTGGTCTTATAACTTCAATAAATATTTCATAATATCTAGAATTTAAAAAATGATATAAATATCATATATATATATATTCAGTTTATATGTATTTAGTGTGATCCCTAATATTTATTTATAGGAAATGATATACATAATTTTTGAATACGGTACGTCGTACTTATGCATGAACATTGAATCAGTTTTTATCATATTAAATGAAAGAAAATAAAATGATATATATATATATTATTCTATTATTATTTTTATTTCATATATCTCGTATATAATTATTAAACCCATACTTAATACATTACATGTAAAGCGTGAATGAATCACATCACTTCATGAGGTGGTAGTCTATCGTACACACGAATGACAAAATCATATTCACAAAAAAGTAAAGAATAAAGGTATGTGTGATGAAGTACTTATAAAAGAATAATAAAATCACATTTATAAAATATAAACTATAAATATATCACTATTCCTATCCTTGAGTGGTATTAATGGAAGAATAAATGAAATCAGTATGCTAGGTGGCAGTTAGTCGAACACACGAATGATGATTTTAAAACCAGTTTAATAGAAGTGTGTGTAGTTGAAGATAATACCATAAAAATAATATGAACAAAATATATGGAAGGTAATAAGGATATTATACAACCATGAGATAATAAAATTGAATGGGGGTGTTAGAAAAAATAAATTTGAGATGCTTTATTTAAAAACATTATATATTTTTATGTATTCTCATTATATTTACACTAAAACCTCCCTAGGCCAGACTTCTTCCCAAAATAATTATTTTTGTATAAGGATAGGAAATATTGCAATTGATTTTGTTAGATATTGGTGGATTCAAATGTATTTGGAGGTTTTAAGAAGTGGGGAGAGAGAGTGCCTTTTTATAGTTGAGGAAGAGTGACACTCTTATAAATAAAAATATATATTCTCTATTGGGAGGTAAATATTTTCTCAAGTGGATAAATATATGAAAATTAATAAGGAAGAGGTATGATTTGGCCGATCCAAACCTCAACAACAAAATAAAATACATCTTTAAACATTTTTTTCTATATCTTATATGATTCCTTATTTATTATAAATTCAGTTTTCCATTAAGTTAACTATTTTTTAATATAAATAGTTTATAATTTAATAGAATAATAAAATTATATTCAATGGATAATTTATAGAAAATTAATCTAAATATTAATTGAAATTTATAAAATAAAAATACGCAATGTTTTGGAAATTAATTTTAACAAAAACACATGCAACGTACAATAAGACCACATTAACCTTAAGAATGCTAACTGAATTTTAACTATTCAACAATTAATATTTTCATTATAGTAGAACAATTATTTCATGAAGGAAAAATATTGGAAATATAATAAAATTTACTAAGAAAATTCTCAATATAAATTTTTTACTAATTTTAAATCATTTAATAAAATATCATTAATTATAAAATAACGTTAATGTCAACTTAATCATTATTCATTTCATTTGAATTTAAAAAAAATAAATACAATGATTGAACTATAATTTATTATGATAGAACATTTGTAACATGATATATTAATACAAAATATTAATTAAAAATAATAATTCATATAATTTAAATCACTTTTAATATTCATCATATTATTTATTTTAGTTAATTTTTATCTAAATAAAAACTATGTTGAATTTTAATAATCATTTAAAGTAATTAATTTTTCTCAAAAAATTTAAAATAAATTAAAATGATATAAAAACTCATTTATATTTTAAAATATCATTTATTGGCTAACATATATTATATTTTCTCAATCCCAAAGGTTTATATAAATTTATTGTAAGAAAAGTATCTTTTCTATCTATTTATTTACTTAACTTATAATATGGGTCACAGTCAAATGAAAGTTCCTAGAATTTTCTATATATCATATAATTTTATAGATAATCTATAAATAAACACATGAAATAAAATTAATTTATTATTTAGGTCATCTCACTCTTACCATTCTACTTTAACCCATGGTAAACCCATTTTTTACTTTAATTGTAGAAATTAATTTTTACAGCATTCAATATTATTTTTGGTAAAAAATAAATATTATAGTACTAGAAATTATAAAATATTCTAATTTCAAATATTTGATCTATTTTATCAAATTAAATTCATATATGTTTAAAAATGTAATTTAAAATTAATCCAACAAACCTGGCAAAAAAGCAAGTTTCTAAAGTGATAATGATTAAATGATAACAATTTTTTTATGTCTAACTTCAATATGAAAATGAATCAAATGAAATAAATTATATTAATATTTCTATAATTGAACAAAATATACATTAAAATAAACATTAAATATAATTTATTTTAATAAATATATTTAATCAAAATGGAGTTATCAATTAAAATTCTATATTTTTACAATTCATCCAAAAATGAAACATTTTTGAAAAATCATGAAAATAAACCCTAAGATAATTTTAACATTATTAATTTAAAAAAATTATTTATATTATATCAAATTAATTTAATAAAAAATATAAATATTTAATTTCATTTATTTTTAAAAAATAAAAAAAAGAATTTTTTTTTGATAAAATAGTATTTTCGAATCATATAAAGACTGCACTGAAAATTTTGTACCTTTTTTACTACATTTTTAATATCTATAAAATCATTAATTTTAATATTTAAAAATTAGTTATTAATAAATATATGTTTAATTTCATGGTTATAATAGTCTAGTTTAATTGACAATATTAATAATATATCATGGTTTTGGAAAAACTTTTTGTCATGTGCAACAGAAGATGGCCCAGGGTTGCATGTAACACCAAAATAACATCATGTTTTTTAAAGTGAATGAAAAACCCATTGTTTTACATAAATCAATATAAACCTAGAGTTTCAAGTAACATAACATATCATAAATATTAAATATAGATTATATAAGAAAAAATCCAAAAATCTCGTCATGTTGCCAAATAACAACCTATAACATTCATATCCAATGAATCATATGGTATTTTAAAGAATAAAAAATTTATTTTTTTCAGCCCGTTAAAATAAATTTTACTATTCCCTTTCTTATGATCAATTACCTCAATCAGTCTCTATAATTATTTAAGATTTTCTTCCAGGTCCCTATCTTTATTGGCCACCAATGTTTTGCTACGTAGAAACCTAGTTATGTGTTATTCCATATTATTATTTTAATCACATTATTCTCATATTAAGATTATATTTTACTAAATTTTTTTATGATTTCATTTTTAATAAAATAACATTCAAATAACAACCCTAGATTAGCGAGATCAAGTTAAATTTTTGAGGACACAATTTATTTACGGTGCAAAAAATATGACACCCATAAATTTGAAAAAAAGAATTAATTTTCTAAATAAGAATAAAAAATATCTTAGTTTTAATTTTTTTTATTTTTCTGAAAAGATTCAAATTTTTATGAATAGTTAAAAATACTGAATTTCAATTACAAAACTACCTCTTCATATAAATTATTTGTAAAGATGAATTATATTTCAAATTTATTTTAATGAAAAATTATTTCAATTTTATGTGAAATAATACAATTTATTTCATTATAATATTTTGTTATATTTATTTTTTTACATAAAAACTTTCTAAACTGTTGAACATTTTCTCATTGAAAACCAACTTTGGCATTGAGTTTACAGGATAAATTTTAAATTATAATTTTCCACTTCAATGCATTTAATTTATTAAAATGGATTAAATATTTTCCATCAGATAAACTTATAATTTATATTACTGTAAACATATTTTTTATTAAAATATGTTTTTAAAACATAAAAAATTAACTTCTATAGTTAATGTAAAAATGGACTTACTGGGGGTTAAACTAAGAAGATCAGGGTCATTAATTACCTAAAATCATTTAAAACCTGAATTTTTAGGACATATCTTCAACTTATCTCTTTTAGAACTTATAACAGACCATTCTAGAATATTTTTATATTTTAGAAACATGGGTATGATTGAATCATGTAAAACTATTTCAAGTGTGCCACTCACTTTAAATCTAAAAGGCCACCACTATCCTCTCTTATTAATAACATAATATCACTTATATTAGGCCAATACCTACCCAAATCAAATCCCAAAATCCATACTCTCTTTTTATACGAATTGTTTTTTTCATAAATACAACCTAGGAAGGATTTTTGTCAAAACCTAGGTAGGATACCGGGGTATGGGTTAATTTTCTTCCATACATTTCAATATTTAATTTAATCCACCACCACTATTAATTGTTTTTAAAAAAGTATGATTTAAGAAAATTAATTTATTAAATATTATAGGATATGTTTATAATATATTAATTTCATAAAACTATCTCTACTTTCATTAAATGGGTTATAAAATCATTGTTCGTGTGTACAGATTATTATCACCTCATGAATATATTTTAGTTATTCTTCAACTAAAACCATTCATGGTTGTGTATGATGACGGATATAAAGTTTATATATGATATTTATAATATATTAATAACTCTCGAGTCTTTATATATTATATATATATATTTATATATTCTTACAATGCATTCTGTAGGAGATAAAATAATATAGCTTTTGTTTACAATGAACTACGACCTTGCGAAGCAATTTGATTCTTCTTTCACCAATTCTACACACGGAAGGTGATAAGGATAAAAATAATAATTATATGTGATTAAAAATATAAAAATAATAATTTTTTTATGTATTTATCATTTTTTAAAGATAATATATAATTTTATTTCTTTACTTTTCACTCGCACAAAGATGATAACATCATCTGTGTAGGTGTGGACTACTGCTTTCATGATGCAATGTCAGTCTAATCTCATAACAAAAAATAATGGATGATATATATAAGTATAGAAATTTTTTTATTTTATATTATTATCTTTATAAAAATAATAAATATTTCTTATCTTATTTTCTTTTTGAGAATTAAAAAATGGAAATATTAAACATGTGTAAGTACGACCTACTATCTCCATGATCGTAACATACTTCATATTTCCTAAAAATATTGTGTGATTAGTAATAAAATTAAAATTTATGTAAAATATAATAATTATGTAATCATTAATATTCTATAGATTATAAAACAAAATTTTATGTACAAGAATAACATCTTTAATGTTCAAAAACACATAAAAATCAATGGAATTGACACCTAAAAAAATTAAAATAATGAAAAATTATTAATGAATCGATGATATGATATTATAAAAGGGAAAAATTTACTATTATATATATTAAAATTTTTCAAGTGTATGTTAATAACATGTTTAAAATCAATGCGTATAAGTTTAAATAATATTCAATCAAATGGATGTTTGAAGTAAGGTATTTCTTACTATAGTTTCCATTCATCGAGTTAAACTTCTTCTTCATTTTTATTTCATTATATGATTATGTGTATAGTTATTTTTTAATAACGTAGAATGTATTTAAACTTTTTTATCTAAATTTTTAATAGAAACACAAAATCAATTCATTGATTAATTCTAACTTCATTATTATGATAATTGTAAGGGTTTGTTTTATAATCCCATCCTAACCAAGATTGTTTATTCATGAATCTCAGTTAAAGGGAAATATATGACCATTAAAACTAAAACCATTTCATTATTTTATACTATTACTATTTAAGATATTTTAAATCAATATTACTATTTTCTACATGTTGGTACAATACTTAATTGAGAAATTGTTTTCAATAAAATCATACTTCATTTCCCTCTTTAGTATAAAATCGTTTTTCATAGAAAATAAAGGTTTCGAAAAATATTTTCAATTTTTTTACCTCTTTTGAAATGTTATAATGAATTAATATATATATATTTTTAAATTTTACATTAAAAAAATCAAGGAATACTATTTATTTTTCAAATTAACTCCAATTTGGATTATACACAACTATGAATAAAAGCATCTCATCATTTTCTGAATATAAAAATTGTTATAACATTTTGAGTGTGAAAAGTGAATGTTTTTATATTTTAAGTTATTATTAAAATTACCTTCCATCATAACTATGATTTCATTTATACTTCCTTTACATGTTTACAAGGATTTTTTGAAGACATTTTTCCCCGATATTGTTGAATTCTTAGTTTTTTAAGCAATTATAAGGAAACTTATGTGAAAATGATTTTTGATTTTCAAATAAAAAAGATATTTTCCTTAAGAATGTTTTTATAGATATTTTTATGTTATTTTTATTTATCCATAAAATTTAACCTTTAATTTACTTATGATTCACTAGGGATATGTTCTATTAACATAATATTTTTTCTTTCTAGAGATGGTTTATTATTAGTTTGATTGTGGATGTTCAATTTGGATACCATTTACCTTTTTAATATGTATGGTTTATGATTATTTTTATTTTATAGGAGTAATTATTAATATTTAATATAATGGTTTTTAATATGAATGTTTATATTGATTATGTTTCACCCTTTTTCTTATGAGGAATGCATTAAAATTAGTATGTGGTGGGTGAGGCTTGATATAGAATTCCCTTCGATGCATTGATAATGTCTAATGAGAGAAAATCTTTTGAAAAAACACTATGAGTTTGTACAATGTAGTTTTAAGCTATCTTGTGAAAGGTATTGATAATATTTTTCTTGGGAAATTTCAGGACACAAATGACATGGCCAAACCAGATCAGTTTCAATCAAGTAGTTTTAAATAGTAATTTAAAAGGAAATGACTTAAGTATGTTTTACAAGGTATTTTTTATATGATTATGATGTCCAAAATTATGCATTTCCTCATTATAAATTTGTTAATTGATATTTGAGTTAAATATATTATTATTTATAATATATATGGTTATGTTTCAAGCTAATGTGATTATTTATATGTAATTATTTGATACTTATTTATTCCATCCATATTATTCTATAGTTATTGATTAAATAGATTGTGTTTAAATTATTTACCTTTATATATGGATTTTTTTATTATTGATTCAAGATGTAATTCATTGTACTTAACTGACTAAGCATTTTATATCACTAATATTTTGTTTCCATTAACTGGAATCCATGAAATGTACTATGTAACACATTAAATAAATCAAATGTGAATAATGATATTCTCCAAAAAAATTGTAATTTCTGTTTTTAAATATAATTTTGGAATCTTATATGTATCTAATTTACCATGGAAACTAAACTATTCATTCTATCGGGATACAATACCTTGTATCTTATCGAAATGTAATAAAGAAGTCACTAAATCTAGGCTACTGTGATCGGGGTTTCTATAGTCGGTATCATAGAATGTTTAGTAGAAACCATATGAAATATATTTCAAAAAACATATATTAGGGATATAACCTTATGATATACTTCCATGAATAATACAAAATAATATCAAATTTTTTTTGTATTTTAGGTAATATGTGGTTTTCATAGGAATACATAACTATATGGACCCTATAAATTTATGTAATTCTTGAACTAAGGTACCTTAGGATAATAACATTGAAATAGAACATTATCTTGACGAGATTATTACCCAGAGTTAGAATATAACCCTTACTGTGAACTTTGATAGAGACTCCTAGGGTATATGCTATGGATAATTCACCTTTTCTTTACAAACAATTATGAAGGATTTAATAATAATGATTACCCTTAAGAAACCGTGTTTATAATTATGAGATTATATAAGCATACATTCTTCAATTTATTGTATGTATTTCACTTGTTTCAAGATTATATATTATTTTTTATAATGATATGATCTAATGTAGTGTATGTAAAAAATAAAAAATGGATCATATAAGAAGTAATGAGAACCTCTACAAAGCACATAATCTAATGAGTAAGAATGATCCTTTCATTGATGGACTTAAGTTAATATTTCAAAGGGAACAAGTCACCCAAACATTTTAATTATGTATGGACATAACATTATGTACCAGTAAGAGATAGAAATAATTCTCCATGTATTATGGCTTCTAAGGTAAGTAATAAAAGAAGATGGTGATAAAGAAAAATAGATATAAATAAAATAAATGAATGAAAGATTTTATATCATTGTATATTTGTTGAAAAAAACTCCAAGGTACATTCTTAAAAGGAATGGAATTTAGTAGATGTATGGAGAGAATGAACACCATTTTTATGATTTCAAGGATAAAAAAGGACGCCAGTGTATAATGATTAAACAAGAAGAAGATGGTGCACTAATAAAATTAATGTCTCAAGAATCAATGGAAAGATAGATAGTTTCCTGGAGTAAGAAATATAATTCCCATTGCATTACAGAAAACTTATACTTCAAAACTAATTAATTTAGAATCGAATATTTATACACCCATATCATAGATTCTTTTCCAAGGAATTTTCTAAAAAATGAATATGATACATTTTTTTTCTTTCATAGGAAGATAGTGTATTGCACAATAAAAATTATTTTATAGCTCGAATCATATACTTATGCTAATATTAATATCTTTATAACTAAATATATATTTAAAACACATCTGATCAATGTATATATCCCATATCTATTTATAAACTCAATGTGTCCATATATTTAGATATATGATCACCCCCACCAACTCCAAATCATGTGTTGGATAATTATGTTCTGGGGGTATACACTTTCAAGAAATATAATCCACCCCTATATCATTTCACAAAATATAACATCCATGACCATTCCTTAATGCATATCTATAAATTAAAAACCCTTATTTTTTAGATAGAAGTTCCAATATAGGTGATGCTACCAATTTAATCTTAAATTATTCAAATATATCATTGCATTCCTTTCTCCCAGTGAATTTGACCTCCTTATGTGTTTAATTATTTATCAGATTATCTAATCAAGAAAATTATTCATCAAACAACCAATAATACCTCACCTTGAAAATAAAACAAAAAATCTAAATTTTTGGGGTAGTTCATGTACAGTCAATGAAAAAATTTATTTTTTACGGTTCAATATATATAAATTTTTTTGTATCATATTTCAATGAAAATAACCTTATTGAATATAAATTTCATAGTGAAAATTTCCCATATAACTCATTTTTCATTATAACCTCGAGAATTAAAAAAATGAGTTTCATGTATATAATAACTCTTTGAGTATATAATAATATTATCCATAAATACCATTGAAATCACAACAAGTCTATCCTTGAATAATTTATTCATCATGTATATTATTGCAACTGAGGAAGAAAATACATATGTATTACTACATTTTTTCGAATATTCAGCATATTACAAACGTACATTTTTGGGGAGATAATAGTCTAGCGTCTTTGGAAACTAGGATCAAAATATTATATCTTGGTGAATGGTCTTCCATGAAGTCAGTAAATATATTCTTTTATATTCCTTCTACCTAAAACAATTTTTCCTGAACTGGGAAAAGGAAACATAATAAATGGGTGTGTTAAATTATTAGTAAGGGTAAATAAGCGAAATACGCGAGCATAACGTGAACATAAGGGATTGAGAACGTGATAATAACATATGAAGATCATAACCTTCATATAAAATATAATATTCAAGAGGTGTGGCATTAATATTGGAAATTAATAAGACATGAATCATAAGGAAATAAATAACATGATCTGTGAAAGAATAATATATGAATAAGACTTGGAAGTGTGGAAGACACATCACATTTAAAAACCCAATGTAAAGGTAACATACCAAGGCCTTTGTAACATGTTAGTATTTGGTTAATCACTCATGTACATCCATCGGGATTAGGATTTCATCACATGTAACTTCCTGTTTCGAGCATGGGATTTCCTCCCATGTAATCTCTTGTTTCATTCATGATATGTCATCTTGTATACCCTATTGTTTCAAGCATGGGATTCCCTCTTTTGTACCCTATGAGCTCAAAAAACATTTATTATTACCCAATAAATTTGAGGGGAATATAATTCATACCCATCACATAGTGAAATAAAACATTCATGTGCACAAAAACATTCATCGAATTAAAACCCATGAAAATATATGAGTTTTATAAACATCAAATCATAACCCATGATACGAAATTGGTATCATTACTATTTAATCACATCAAAACCTATAAAAATAGATTTTTTTTGTAATCATTTCATCAATGCATGACCTATGAAATGAAGATAGTTTCAAAATCCTATAACCCATGTAAAATAAATTTGTTACATTATAACCATTGGATCAAAACATTAAACATTCAATAATGAATATAAATGAAAACTTTGAATAATTTAGTATAAGATCAGAAGTAACATCAACAGATATTAACATAGTAAGAGAATAACTTGTTCGGATATATTGAAAACATTTCTAGAGGTAAATATCATTTATTATTTAAAAATATATATTTTAAAAATAAAACCTTTTGGAAACCATTTTCATTAAAATAATAATGAAAATATGTAAAATAATCATTGGATTTATTTTGAAATCATTTTTCTATGGAAAACATGCAACGGATCTTAAAATCATTTTGAGAATTATGTTTTCTTGAAAAATTATAAAATAATATTGAAAAACTTTTGAAAACCATTTCATAGAAATGTTATTTTAAAAAAAATTACCAAAAAAATTAACCATTTTAACATGACATGAAATATTCATGGAATTGAGGTGGGTAAACCCTAACATATCATACCTCAGTAAAAAGAACATTCGTTTTTTGTGGTAAAATGGTTAAAAAATACCTAATTTGTAAGGTGACATGAATGTTCATTTGAAAACATTGGTAAAATAAAAAAAGGTAAAAACGACATTTAATCATCATAGTATATTAGAAAAATATTATTGGAAACCCTATTTAAAAATCATGGTTTTGAATTAACATAGACTTCTAATTGACGAGAGAGGTATAATCATACGTTCTTGAAAAAACTTTATAGAATAAATTATATACCTAGGACTGGAGATATGGCACCATTATATGGATATAACAAGAATGTACAGAGTTTAAGAAAAATCATGTGTGTTCATGAGATATTTATAATAATATTTCATTAATTAGAGAATAAAAATAAACAATCTCAATAACTGGCGAGATTGTAGCTATAAAATTTTACCGATTTGGTAACATGGAATCATAATAAAATTGAACAAATAAAATTTTATGAATATTATAATATAATTAAAATAATGATATTCATGATATAACATTTTAAAGGTAGTATATAAACATCATTGAAAAATACCAGTGCATGACATGGTCTCTGTCTCAAGGAATAAAAATTGAGACAAAATTACTATATTGATTTGGTAGCATTTAAAACATATACCCCATGAAATAAAGATCATAAAATGTAACATATATACCTATATATTTTATTATAATAATAATATAATACATCCTTGGGTAGTATACAGACTACCCATATGAAATGTGTGGTTATTAGGACATGTATATCATGACAATAAAAAGTGAGATGAAATCCCCAAAAACTGTTTCTTGAATCTCATCGTAAACATAAAAAACTCATGTATAATAAATATAAGATTTTTTTACATCTAACGTAAAACCATATTCTTATATATAACAACTTATATGGTTTTATTATTACATTATATTACCCTCTTTTAAACATTTCTTTGATAAGGTTTCCCTTTAGGTAATATCATCTTTGTTTTTTGCATGTGTGATAATTTGTTATATCTTTAGTCCTTATACATATACAATAATTTCTAGAATGTAAATCAGCATAGAAATATCATTTATATTCTATATATGTGATTTATAATAATCTATATAATATAGATGTATGAAATTGAATACACCGATCATTGAGACACTAAGTCATACCAACTTATAAATGATGTGTACATTTTTATTGTCGTATTGAAAGAAAGAAGGTAAATGGCATATATGTGTATATATATAATTATTATAGTAGTATTATGATATCCTATATATAATAAAATTTCTCTAAACCAATCATTAATATATTCCATGTAGTATTTAAATGAATCACATCGCTTGGAGGGGGCGGCAGTCCACTCACCCTCAAGTGAAATTATCATGTTTATACAACATGGAAAGTATAAATATATGTTCTATAAAATATTTAAATAAGCATAAATAAATAAAACATTTAATATATAAAATATATAAATATATATTACATCATTATTTTCAACTATTATGTGGTAAGGAAAAATGAACAATCGTCATTTTTAAGAACCAGTAGTTCTCTCTACACATAAACAATGTGTTCATTACACATTTGATAGAGGTGTGTGTAAGTGTAGGAATAAATCATATCATAACAAAATCGTATTAAATTTAATATACTGATGTTTTTATAAAATTGATTAATTAATTTAGTGTAGGATGTGGAGAAATAAAATAATATAAAAGAGTTAGAGAGAACAAGTTAGGTGTACCCATGTGTTTATATCGAATGGAAAGGAAAAACTTGGCATTTATGAAAACAAAAAGTTGGGTGACCCCATGTTTTTACCTCAAAATGTATTAAACAATAATATAATCTCATTAATGTTATGTTAATTTAATAATATTGGCTAGAACATGGGTTTTGGACAAGTTTATAGGGTGTTTTGGGCCTTATATTTAAGGATTAATACTTTGTTAAACTAAATATTTCTTAACTGTTGCAATTATGTTAAATCCATTTTCTTGATATTTTTGGTAAAAATAGTTGACCTTATTAAAAAATATATATTATGATGATTCCAAATATAGATTCCATTTTTTCAAATTCTAATCACATAATTGGATTAAATTAGTATAAAAATAATCTTATTGTTGGGAGGACACTGTGGGGTTTTAAAGTAAAAACATCCAAAATGGTTCTATGTTTTATAATCAATTTCAATGTGATATTTATTAAAATGACCTAAATTGGATTAATATAAAAAATAATTATCTAATTAAACATTAAAATCAATATAAAATTTAATTCGACCTTATAAAAAAATTAGATGATAAATTAGTTTTGATGTAAAATTCTATATTCTAAAATATTCATTATAAATTGATCCCTTATTAGAAAATACAAAAAACTTATCCTAAGGTAATATTTATTATCATAATTAAAATAATAAGTTTATTTGGACATATTAAATTTATTAATATACAAAATTTTTGATATAAAATGGCTTCTCCATTGAAATGATGTAAAATTACATTTATAAAAATATATGTTTTTAACTATTAAATTTGGTTTTTTCTCATATTATATCTATCAAATCTATGGTATGATGACCAAAATTATATGTTTTAATAAAAAAAATAATTTACGTATTATATTTCAGTATTAGTAGTTATTCTATCATATTAATATAAATCATCATTTTCACATAAAAACACTTATAAAATTAGTCCCTTTATATTAGTTTGTTTCTATATTATTTTCTAATTATTAGGTACCCAATAAATTCAACTATATATATTCATATTTTATTTAATCCTATAATCTAAAATTTAATGGCCATTATATATCCTATAAAATAATAAAATTTTAATACTAAATTATTGTTCGTTAACATTCGGTCTTGCATGTTACGTAAGTCCTCAAGGAAAGCCATGCTTCTATGTAATGTATGTGAAGAAATTAATAAAAAATTAATGTATTAGGAAAAAATTATTTTTGATTATTATCATATCATTGAGTAATTATTTTATTGAACACCAATGTAGGGAATTATATAAAAATTCTGTGTTTCTATAAACCAAATTTCATTCTTTGGTTGTGATATTATCTATTTCTAATTCATCCATTAATTCATGAAATGGATGTACATAAATTATCTTTGATGCCTAAAAAACTAAAATACTCTTTTAACTTATCTTAAGTACCACAACACATGAAAATTATTAATATTTTCCTCTAATAATACTTAAAAACTATATGGTTAATACAATAATCTCTAAATATAAAAATGAACACTACTATTTTATCATAAATAATTATTCCTCAAAAATAATAATACATTAAACAGGGCATCACATAAGCCAGTATTGGGCATGAAACCCTTATCATCCATTGGTCATGGGATAAAGAACGAAAACCTTGATGAACATGATTGGTTATCTCCCAAAATACATGATGTATTATTCTAAAACTGTAGAGATATAATTTCAAAAATAAATATAAATGACATCCGTGAAATAAGTTTAATCACTAAATAGTATTTCAACCATGGGTTTCAATAAAATCTCAATACATAAAAACTTATTCTGAATATTAAATTAAATATTTCATGATTTAGTAACCTTATAACCCTTCTGAATGATGAAAATTTAAAACATTATAATAAAACTAATGAAATCAACTTAACATTGTTCCTCTGTATATCAAAAAGTATCTCTTGGTTGTCATATTCAAAACATGGGAATACCCTCATCATATATTATATTAAAAGATGGCAAAAACAATATATACCATAAATACATATAGAAAACTTGCATTATTTTATATTATATTTTTTAATTGATATATTCTATAAATCCATGATGTTTTAATCATCATACATGGTAGAATAAACTACCAGTCAATAAGTTCTTAAGTAGTTCCATGGTAATCAGTACCATCCAATTTACTTATATCCAAATTATATTTATCCAAAAAAATCATAACATATGGTATATAATAGGGGTTATATTTACCTTAATCGTGTATTTTATATGGACATAACCTTGAAATTAAAACAATTTTCAATTCCATAAAATCCATTCATCCATTCTTTTAAACACAGAGCAGAAAACTACAAACTAGAAAATCATTGTTTATTTCACAATTCATATAACATAATCCTTTAATCCCATATATATAAAAACTTCTATTATTCCACTTCAAATTTAATCTATAAGGATACTAACTCATCATATTAATGAATACATGTTCCCTTTAGTATTTCATATGTAGTCTGATTATCTTTAAAAATATAACCATTAATCGCACCACTATTCTAATTCTCTTCAGTAGCATTCCTCTTACGAAAATGAGTTGAATAATGACAATATATTCAACATATAAAACACATAACATTTGATGATATGTTAGGGAGTCCCATATTCTGATCCATTTCATTGACCAAAATTTTTATTTTCCCTTAAAATCACTTTCTTAGTATCCTTCTTTTCCATTGTCTAAATATCTTCTTGTTTTTATAAGACATTTTCTAAGGCGATTTCCTCTACATTCTTGACATAAAAAAAACCTAATATTATTTCCTCCATGAACTCCATTATCTAAATTCTTAGAAAACCTCCTTTCAACTCTTCCTTAGTGAGTTTGAGAGTCGATTAATGTACAAATTTTAAATCATGTTCCCCGAAAACTAATTAGGCATGATCATTACATCTTTCAATCTAGTGATATTACCCCTTGAATGGTCATCATAAAATAATCCATCACATTATAAATTATTGTAGTTCCTTTTGATTCTGTCAATTAACTGAAACCATAATCAAAGTCAAATAATTACTTATCAGAGAATAAAACCACATAGTCAGGAAAATAATTACTTACACTATATCGAAATTTTGACAATTTCCTTAATATATGACAACCTAGGTTCATCATATCTATTTCATATCCGACTTATATTTAAAAAAATCATGATTTTTCATTAATATTTCTTGAATTTATAGATCATATCCCCTTGAGTGTTAAACCATGTTTGAATCAAGGGCCACTTTCAAGTACTAGAATACCCCAAGTCGGGCCTAGAACATCTGTTGGAGTTGTTACCCCTATGTATATATGTTCTAGAGCTACATTCACATATAGTATCTCTATGGGGATTTATTAGTTGAAAATAAATCACTCAATACATTAAAATAATTCCAAAATATTTTCTTATTCATTTCATTATACTTAGAAAAATCCCCACACATTTTCATAGGGTTATCACGAAGGTTTTCTCATCCTAAATTCCTAAGGTTGATGAAAACATTCATTTAATTCCAAATTTATCTACCTAGTAATAATATAAATGGATATTAAATCAAATTTTATAAATATTCAACAAATTAAAAATGTACATTCTTGAGGACTGTAATACTTTAGAGTCTTTAGAAACACAGAACAAAATCATATATCTTGGGGAAAGATCCTGAATGTCTTGAATAAAGATCATACTCTCTATTATATCTACCTTAAACATTCCTTCCCACCCTGGGGAAAGGAAACATCAGAAAGTACGGATATCAAATGCTCTGTAAGGGTAAATAAATAAAATTTGTAATCATAACATGAGCATAAGGGTTTTAGAACTTGAGAATAACATTTTAAGATCATACACTATATTTCAACAATCATAATAATGAGACATGTAATACCTATTGAAAATTCACAAATACATGAATCATAATAAAATAATGAATAAGATCCCTTAAGGAATAATATAAGAATAGTACATGGAATTGTGGCAGAAAAATTATCATATAAAAACCCTATGTCATTGAGGCCTACCAAGGCCTTTGTAACATGTTATGATTTCTTTAATCATCCATGTACCTACTTCGGGATTGGGATACCCTCCCATGCCCCCCTTTTATTTTGGGGATAATGTTTCCTTCCATTTACCCTCTTTTTTAGGGCCTAGGATGTCTTCCCATGTACCATAGTATTTTGGTCATGGGATTCAGTCTCAAATACCCTTTTATCATATAAAACATAAATCATTACCTAATGCATTTGAGAGAGATATAGATCCCAATAATAACATAAGAAAACTATACATGCATGTGAAGAAAACATTCACTATATCATAACCCATGAAAAATATGGTCTCTATAAACATCAAATAATAACCCATGAAATTAAATAGGTACCATTAACATTTCATCACATCATAACATATGGAAAATAAATAGGTTTCATAATAATTTCATCAAAGCATAACTCACTAAATGAAGTGGGTTTCAAAAGAATATAACCCATGTAAAATAAACATGTGTTATAAGAGAAATACAATAAAAACATAAACCGTTCATGAAACAATATTAATGGATCATTTTAATCATTTCATAGAAGGTCATGAGTAATTTCAATGGATATTTTCATAGAAGTAAAATTACTTGGAAGAGTATATTGAAAACATATTTAAGGAAAATATCAATTATTATTTGGAAGGGGATATTTAGAACATTACAACTTTTTTTAAATATTTTTCATGAAAAGAAACTTTAGAAATCGTAAAGGAATCACTGGAAACATTTTTAAAGCCTTTTTATTTGGAAAAAATTTAAAGGACCTTGAAACCATTTTGAAAAATGTTTTTCATTACAAACATATAAAAGAACAATGAAATCCATTTAAAAAACTTTTATTTGAAAATATATTTTAAAATATATTTTCTTAAAAATTAATCTTCTAAACATGATAATATATCTTCAAATATTTGATAGTGGTTAAATTTGTACATTTCATACAAGGTAAAAAGAACATTCATTTTAAACATTATAAATGTTATAAAAATTCCTCATTAAATAATAAAATGAATTATTCTTTTGAAATAATTGATGAAAGGTAAGAAGGGAAAAATTTTATTTTAAGTATCATAGGATATTAATATAATATTCATGGAAAAAAGTTTTAGAAAATATGGTTTTGAATGAACAAAAAAGTCTTACTAAAATGAGAGGTAAATTCAAACATTCTTAAAAAACATTCTTGATAACCTTTTATAATAAAGATTGCAATGATAGTAACATCACATAGATATAATATTAATTACCATAGGTTAATAAAAATCATGATATTTTTCAATATATAGATCATAATATTTCATCTATAGGAGCATAATCATAAACAATCTCAATAAATAGTGAGATTTTAGCTATAAACCATTACGAATTTTGTAAGATTGAATACAAATACAATTGAAATAATTATGTTACCTGAATATTAAAATATCATTAAAATATTAATATTTATGATAAAACATGTTAAAGGAATTATATAAACCTCAGGTAAACATATAGGTGCATATCATGTCATGTTTCCCAAAAAAAGAAAATTGATACAAAATTACATTATTGATTTTTAACTTTTGAAATATAAACCCTAGAAAAGAAAGATCATTAAATTTACATTTAAATAACCATAATGTTAATTATAATAAAACTATAATACATCTATAATAATTTTACACTCCACCCTAATGAAATGTGTTCTGATTAAGGCATGTATCTAGTGAAAATAAAAAGTTAGATGAAATCCCATTACCTTGTGTCTTGACTCTCATTATACTCATACAAACATACCATATAATAAATTTTATCTATTTATAAATATATCACAAAATGGTATTCTTATATTTAATAAATTATAAATTTTTGTTATGTCTTTATATTACCTTCTTGTAAGAAATTCTATGTTAGGGCTTCACTTCAGGTAATATACTATTTGATCATTTCATGTGTCTTATTTTGTTATATGGTTGGTCCTAATACATATAAAGTGATTTATAGAATTTATATCATGATAAAAATTTCATGTATAATCACAATATTTGTGTTATAATAATCTAAATGTTATATATTTTTTAAATGGAATACATTGTTCATGGAGAAAGTAATCTGTACCTACATATGAACATTGTTTTTGTTTTTATTATCATTTTGAAAGAAAGAATGTAAATGAAATATTTGTATATATATGTGTATATATATATATAAGTATTCATGTAGAATTTTTATATCATATAAGTTCCTAAACCCATCCTTAATATATTCCATTGTGTCGTGTGAATGAATCTCATTGCTTTGAGGGAGAGGTAGTCCACAATTCCTCAAATGAAATTATAATATTTACACAAAAAGGAAATTCTACATAATTTTGTCATAAAATAATTAAATAATAAAAAATAAAAAATAAATATTTTAAATTTCATATATAAAAACAATTACCATTATAATTTTTGCTATGAGATGTGTTAATGAAAAAATGAACAGTCACTATTTTATGGGGCAGTAGTTCGCCAAACACATAAACAATATGTTCATTACCAATTAAATAAGGTGTGGGTAATTTTAGGTAAATTTTTTTCATTATTTCAAAAGTAGTATATTGATCATACTTTTGTTTTTATACAATCATGGTATAATTTGATTGGAGGTGTAGAGAATGAAAATTAAATAAAGGAGTTTAAGAGATGTTGTTACCTCTTAATCGGGTAACTCCTTTTGTTTTGTACCAAAATGATTTATTATATTGATTTCATCCAAATGGTATGATTCTATGAAGAAGTTAGGGATTTTTTAAGATTAATTGGTATGATATTTTCCAAAACCATGTGGATTGATAGGTGTGTAGAAGAGGGAGAGATGGTGGCCTTTTATAGGGAAGAAAAAGGGCACACATGTCATTTTTGAAAACATGTTAGGTGTGCCCATGTTTTTATCTAAAAAAGACATAAAAACCAAAAAAACGCAACAATTTAATATTAAAGTCCTAATAATGGCCACAACATTTGTGTTGGTCAAGTTTCTAGGTCGTTTTGTGTCGTAAACATATGATTTAGTAATTTATTAACCTAATTTTCCCTAAACTGGTGTAATTTATTTTAATCACTTTATGTAATGTTCTCTTTTAAAAAAAATTGAAGTTATTATAAAATATAAATTATAATAATAAAAAATATGAAATCTATTTTTCCAATTCTAATCACACAAGTGGAAGAAATTAATTTTAAAATATTCACACCGATGGGACAAGCCTGCTGGTTTTTAAAGTAAAAAGATGAAAATGTTTGCAATGTTTTTATACCCAATTTCATGTGAAATTGATTTAAATTACCTAAATTAGATTAATTTATCTAATTATTGTCTAATAAAAACTTTTATAAAAAAATATAATTTAACCTTATAAATAAATTATATTAAATAGAAGTTTGGAATTAACAATCTATGATGTTAACAATTTATTAAAAATATGAGACCATGCGAAAAAATACCAGAAATGTATGCTAACTTAATATTTTGGTTTTACCTTCAATGAAGATGTTTATATAGACATATAAATTCTATAAAAGTGCCAAATATTTTAATTAAAATTGTATTTCCATTAAAATGCGGTAAAACTATCTATATAAAATATAGGTTTTTAAGAGTAAAATTGGGATTTTTATTATTTATATCTATCAAATCTAAAAGGTGATTATCAAAAATATTTTTCAAAATAATAAAATAAAAATTTAACTAATATTTTTCACTATTATTATTTAATTTATCTTGTTAATATAAATGATATTTTCACATAAAATAGACATTTATAAAAAAAATTCCCTTTTTATTCATTTGGTTTCTATATTCTTTTATAATTATTAGGTAACCAATGAATTCAAAAATATATATTCATATGTTAATTAATATATTCATATTAAATTTAATTTCTATCTTATATCATATTAAATAAAAACATTTTAATAGTGAATTATTATTCATTAACACCCGGTCTTGCGTGTTACGTAATCCATCGAGGAAAGTCAGTATTTCATGTAATGTAAGCTAACATAGGTTTTCCATATAGAGAAAGATAAAATTTATGTTTCATGCAGTGCAGAATTAACCTCTTTTTGTGTTTAACGATAGCTATACATTTCTTGAAATATAAAATAAACTATTTTCAGTCTGGTGTGACGTAAAAAATAACCATGAGATTAAATTTATTAAAAAAATATTTTGAAATATCTCAGTGTGATACATATATATATATAGGAAAGGTTCATTGGATAACCCAAATGGAATTACCATGAATTACTAATGACCATAACTCATTTGAAAATATTTCTTTTGTTCATCCTCCTTCTTATCCTTCAACTGCTGAAAAATAGAATGGATATCAATAATCTATAATTATTGGGCCCCTTGAATCTGAAAAAAATTGTTCATAAATATGAGGAAAGGCATACTTCTTCTACATAGAAATTCCATTTAGCCTATAATCAATGAATAAACCCATTTATCCATCCTTCTTTATCAAGAATAAAATGAGTTTTTCCCATGCTAAATTATAAGGATGAATGAACCCATTATCACATAAGTCCATTAATTTCATCTTCAGCATAACCAAATCCACTAAATCCATTCGATTGAGAGTCTTAGATATTTATTTTTAATAATGGATAATTTAAGTAGATAATTCAACATCTTTATTCATGGGAAATCTAGGTATTTAATTTGGAAACATAAAAATATAATCTTCACCATTGACATATATTTTATTATAAAATCCTCCTTTCATATTATATATTTAATTTACCTTATATCTCCCTCAATGAAATCATCAAGCTTAGCTAATGTAGTAGGTTTCATACAAGTTTTATACAGATAATCCTCTCATATAAAATGTATTTATTTCATTATTTCTTATCCAATTAAAACACCCTGGTATGAATAATAAAAATTACATTAAAATTTGAGGGCTAATCTATCCACAAGATCACATCAAAACCCACACTCAGTGTAATGACTAGATTCATATCTAGAAAAAATCCATGCATTATAATTTGAGTTATCTGATATATCATTATTGAAATAAAAGAACCAGTTAATATTCTTAATAGATATGTTATTCTATAATGCATAAGGGGGTTTCTAAATGTTCTCAGCATGATGAATGATTTCATTGAATATGTAAATCTCGAATTAAATAATTTATTTGACAACAATGACTGTATTATCAGAGTACCTTCTATCACATAGTTTGAAACTTTGATTTCATATATTTATTATTTTAATATATTATCCATAATGTTCATGATTTTTTCGGAAGGATTTCCTTAGTGCTTAATGTATTGGTTAGTGTATTACCTCATAACCATATAGTTGAATAATTTTACACTTATTTCTTATCTCTTACATTTCACTCATGAAATTGATGAACATTCTTTAAAAATATAATGTATACAACAAACCCCTATAATTAGTTCCCTAGGTATTTCTTGCAACATTTAATATATACATGGAACCCCACTCCTATCTTATTGTTTATTTTTACATATTCTTTACAATTTTTAATCATACATCCTATTATTTTTATGTTTTTCATTATAAATAATGTATTTTTAAAATTCCTTATCCGTGATGAAAACACCAATCACAATTTTGTGATATTATGAATTTTTTTGGGGGAACAATGATATCCTAGGACTATGATTAAAAACATTAGTGAAATGATGTATATTACCTTCAATATTATACAGATAATCTATGACACACCAAACTAATATTTTGAAATTATCATCCAACTCTACCATCACTTATTCATCCTTTGGTAGTAAATTTAAGAATTTACATTCTATCTTAGCACATTTCTTTTATGAAAAATTGTTTACTAGGAAAATCAATTTAATAATATTACACAAAATTTATTATATTTATTATTTATTATCAATATTTTAAATTATGGCCCACCATTATTTGATGTATCCACTTAAAAAATACTCAACCATGATAATTTTCCCAATTTAGAACAACCAATACAAAAAATATTTTCTCTATGGAAATAATACCTTGCTATTATACCAAGGGATCAGTAGAACCATAGAGCAATGGGGGTTGTTTCCTAATAAAATAATCTAAACAAGTTGGTATTTTTTGGAGGGATACATGTTCTCTATATATTATGTGTTTTTTGTTATAACCTTGGTCTATTTCATGTGGATATTAATTTTTTTTTATTTTAATGAAATTTACTAAATTATATTGGTTATCCAAGAAATCCCACCAATTTCATCGACTATTGGATTTTTTCTATTTCTTTTATCCATGTATATTATCTATAAACTTTCATGTCTTAGTTAATAATATTATAAAAAAATAATATATAAGTAACATCCTAGATATCATGTTTCCATTAAATATGGGCTTAGGAATTGAATTCCAATAAAAAAAATTCAATAATAATCTCTATAATTTTAAAAAAGTTAGAGTCTGTGGTCACTCTATATTTGTATCTAAATATATCCCCAATGGGTTCTTAATAACCATGATCTTATACTAAATATAATTTCCTCAAACTTATTTAACCAAAATTTTTGGTTTATTTATTACATGGTAATCAAAATACCAAATATTACATTCCTAATATCATGGTTAGTCCTCAAGAGACGAGATACATAAGTATTCTATTACAACATGAAAAATTTCAATATTTTAATAGGAATCCTTAGTCGTTATATTCTTATACAGGGGATATTATATATAGTATTCATCTTTATTATCAGGATAAATGTGAAATAAAAGTAAAGGGGGACCTCAAATGCTCAATATTGGAGAGTATACAATAGAAGCTAATATAGGGTGAGAATCAAAATGGGAATATATAAACAACAGATACCATATAAATTAATATTTAAATATAAAATGATATAAATGTGTAATTATAACTTAATTATTATATGTTAGGAATATATAATTCTAGACATCATAAAGATACCCTTGAGGTCTTATACTAATAATTTTTAAAAAAATTGAAAGGATATTACGATTACCCTATCTTTGTTGTCTTGTGAGATCTAAAAGTAAAATTTAGGGATATATATTTTTAACGACCATATGTAAAATAAAAAAACAATGAATTCCTTTACACAGAAGATAAATATGGGATATTAATTCCAAAATAAAAATAAAAAAATAACATAACATTTATAATGAAGTTATATTTTAATATATTCCCATATAGAAAAAAGGTTATATGGAATGAAAATATTTCTCCCAAGATATTAATTATTTTAGGATAGTTAATTTAACTACTTTAAATGATAATAAGTGATTCAAAATTTTCAAATAATACATATATTATGTAAAAAGTAAGTAATTATTGTTTTGGTAATTTGAAAAGATGTTGATGATTAAGGTATTTTTTTATAATTGAATAAATGTATTTGAAATTTTTATAGACCATTGAAATGGTTGAAAAATCCTTCCTTGTGGTTTTATAAAAATAATATAATTGTTTTTAAATCATATCACTCAGGAGTGTTAAACTAATAGTATAATTAGGATTACTACATATGGACCAGAGTGATTATTGAGCTATAACCAACCAAATTTTAAGGGTTATCATATCTAGGTATATATATTCCATTCTTACATAAAATTATTTTTATCTATATAGGCATGATGTTTCTATGAAAATTATATTCTATTTATGTAACAAATATTTTATTATGATTTATGTTAATGAGGTCATTCATACTTTATAATGATTATATAGGTAATATAATGAGAATAAAAGGTGATCTGTCATTTTTAAATTGATAAATACTTTATAAAAATTAATTACAATAAAATTTAACATTTAAATTAAGTTTAATAAAAAAGGGTTTCACTAAAAAAAGGATTAAAGATATTTAAAATCCTTACCTTGAAATATAACTTCTTAAAGTTTGATATGAGAACCTTAGTGCATTGGAAACTTCATGGATAGAATTTTGAGGGAAAAATGATAATAAAACCACTCTCAACACATTTTTAATGGGGAGTAATGGGATAAAGTGTGGGTATTTATATCCAATGTGGGAGGATTTTTTATTGATTCTATAAACATCATCCTTGGACATATAGGTGGTGGAAAATTAAAAACTATTAGTTTAACCATATTTTTCAATAATTGTTTTTTACATTTACGGAATGGGTTTTGACATATTTTATTTTTAGAACCAAACTCTATTAGATTATATTACATTTGTAATGTGAAGATATATTTTTACAAAATATTGTTTATAAAACCATTATTTCCGTTTTACTCTTTAATAAGTTATTAATAGGTTTATAAAACCATATTAATTCATTATAAAAACATAATATTAATAAGATATAATATTTATGGTCATGTATTAAATTATTTTAATTATTACATCATTTTTACACTTTAATTATGTCAATATATTTTCCAAATACTTATATTTGAAATTTACGATTTATCTGAAAATGAGACTTTCTTAGAAAATTACGAAAAAATAACCATTTTATAATTTATAAGTGTTGGTTGAAAATTTAATTCATTTTTTTAAAATAATTTTATCAATATTAAAATTTTAATTTTATATAAAATTTTCACATATTTCTAAATCATAGGTTTGCTGCCCAAAAATTCGAATCAATTTCCGTTAATAAGAATTAATTTAGTTCTAAGTCCCATAATAATATTACTATTTAATGATTAATATTTATATTTTGAATTAATATTCATATTACTATAAAATTTCCTATTCCTTTACTAGATACTTTCATGAATAACTATTGCAATACTGTTACAATGTTTTTATTTCTAATAGTCAGATTCGAATGGTGAGAACCAAATAGTTTGACTCAAATAATCAGATTCCAATGGTCATATTATAAAGGTAATATTACCTCTTATATATATAATGAATTAAATCATCCCCTAACTATTAATATCATTTTCCTAGATACCATTATTGTTGTTATGTTTTTTGTTTTGTTCATAATAATATCATTCCTCATATAAATGTTTTTTGTCACCATGTAGGATTCTCCAGAGTACAAGATTATGATGTTACCTTATGTCTTTACTTGTTTCACAGTAATAGTTTTAGCTATTATTATAAATATAATTTCCTAGTATTCTATTATACTACTATTTTTTTAATGTATTAACTTATAATACAACATTTTTGTCCAATAATGTAATTTCATGAGTGTTATAGTTGAAACCAATGTTTGTCTGGAAAATTTAGTATCAGGACTAGGTACTCTCAAAAGATTGAGTTGTTGGGTTGAATCAAGAATCCAAAAAATGGGATGTATGAGACTTTAGATGATTCATATTTCTCATATGGGAACCTTTTATATGTTCTAACATTATCTTAGTGGAATGCTTTGGGTATGATCGATGCACATATGGCCAGTGTTTTTTTGACATATCTTCTCATTATAATCCATTTAAATTTATAAAATTATAATACAAACAACATTTTGTTACTGCTATTATAATGTTTTACTGAAATATAATGGATATAAAGAATATCTTTGTTTTTTTATTTGTTTTTTGATTGTGGATGACATTGGGAAACGGTTTTTGGACATCAGAAATTTTAATAAAAACCTGATTTTGAAAGGAATATTCATGCAATGATATAGAGTGTGCATAAAATGGCTATATATTTTTGTTTTACTAAAATGTATCATGTTTATATTAATTTTTAAATTGTTTTGTATTCTCTAGTTTTCAAGAGTAATTAAAAAAATTATTTTTGAATCTATATTTCAATAAGGTCTCTTGAAATGATATTTCAAAGTGGTATTGGAGAACTGAATAATTTTTGATAAAGTGACTAGATAGTATGTGTATTTTGTGTTATTTATGTTTTCCAGAAACCCCTTGGATCCCAAGGGGTGTTTTTAGAAACATAAGAGAGTTTTGGTGTGAGTAAATTTATTTAAGTGAGGTTTTAAGAATGAGTAATTGGTACCAATTTAAATGAGTCTATATGATTTTTTTTGTTTCGATAAAAGTGACATATACACATAAAATATTTAATTGGATTATGTGCCTTATTTTTGGGAATTTTCTAATGTGATTTGAAGTATATGACTTATTTAGGTAATTTTTCTGAAAAATAAAATTTTTTCTATATAGACTAGGTTACATGGTTCTAATTGGTCGATCGGGATATTCTCAGATTTTGGCATGTGTGATTTGTAGGTATGCATTGGTTTTTTGAGAGATATGGTTGTATCATGATTTATAAGGATGCATTGTAGGAACAAAATATATCCGACTCAGGGTTTTGGATGTGGGATTGAGTAGTCAGATGTGTTTTGGATGGTTCAGGGAATGGAAAATTTCATTTGTGTTTTGATGTTTTCTAGTAGGTACAGCTTGAGGTGCGCATTTGAAAGGTTATTATTATAGTGGGGGATCCATTAATAAAAATCAAACATTGGAAGTTTAGTATTGTTTTGGGGTTCCCCATAATTCTTAGGAGGGATTTTTTGTAAGAACCTGATTCTTCCTTTGATGAATGGTTCCTTCTTTTCTGTTTACTTTGAGTTGTTTTGGAGAAAACAAGTTAAATTTTTTAAAAGTACTAGAATCTAGGGTTACATTCCATGTACTCCAAAGAACACACCATGTAGTATATTCATGTGTGGAGGAAATACATGGTGTGTGGGAATGTCAAAAAGGGAATGTAAAAAAACCAACTACATGTCTTGTACTTCCCAGTACACGCCATGTAGTCATGTCGGTAGGCCCTGAAAAGTATGTCAGTGAAATTTAGTCACCAAATGAACAGTTAAATGAAAAACACACAATTTATATAGACATACACGGTGTTTATTTTTGGTTTTTCACTTAAAAATGGATGTAGCCTCTCAATTCAGTAGATTGGATAGTGGCCTCACTATGGTAACTCAAGAGGAGCGCCAAAACATTACCTTATTCACAGTTGGTCATCTGAATTGCGAATCAATCATTGTTAGTCACGTTTGAACCCAATTGGTAAGTTCTCGGTTGCTATTGATTTGTTCTTGGGGATTTTTTTTCTTGAATAAGTCTTTTAATCTTGAGTAAATATCTTTGTTTTTTAGATCTATACCATTATATCTTGAATTAGAAGTCAAGGAAGATGAGGAGGGTCATACTACGACGAGGAAGATGGTATCTTGTTAATTAGTTAATTTCAAGTTGTTTATATGTTTCATAGTACCATGTGTCCATGTTTTGGTTGTCTCTTTTTTTATACTTTTACCCATATTAATGTCCATGGATGGTTAGGTGATTAATTATATGAATTGAAACAAGTTGAGACTGCTTTTTTTTTGATTAATGGCCACCCTGCAGGTCTTTTTACCTTGGATAGATATTGTTGGGACTTTTGGAATATGATAACAACGGTTATGCCTCTATTTTCCATGTTAATGTATATTTGGAATGAATAAGAAAATTAAATCATTACCAATTTTAATAGTTTCTTTATTAATCATGTATTAGTGTAATGATTTCATGTGTTTCCTTGTGCTGAATTGGTTATATATCGGGATTGGCCCTGTTGAATTATTTTTCATATAGGAAGAGATTTTTCATGAAAGTAGGAAAGGTTTTGTGTGCCTGTGGTCAAAATTTATTTATTCTTGTGGGAAAGTATATATTATCTCAGTGGACTATCTATGGTATAGATTCAAACTATGTTTTGACCGTTGTAATTACTTTTGACTCGTCTACCAAGATAAATCACATACATGAATTCAATTGTAATTTTACTTGAAATATTTCCAGATGAGGAATCTATAGTGTTTTCTTGAATATGGGATTGAATATCCATGGTCAGATCCCAAGAAGACAAGATTCGAGGTAATTTAGCAACTTAATGAACATGAATGGTATAAATGGAACAAGACTTGTTGGATTTTTTACTTTTGAGTATATCTCTGTTTAATTATTTTATTATTACACACTATTATTGTATATACTCACTGAAAGAATGTTGAAACGCATTGGTGGTTGCATACTAGCATTTATTCATGACACCGCTTTTGGGTAATGTTTTTGGGCCAAAACAGATGATATTGTTGCAGACATTGTTTGGGGAAAGACTCTTTACACTGGTACTTGATTGCAGCTTAGAAGTAGGAGAGCATGGGACAAAACCAAGACTTGCAATGCTGATGTGTTTCATTTTGTATTGGTTAACCATAATATTGTATTATACTTGATATCAGTGTAACTTGTTTTCACTACTTTTGTAGAATATGTTACATGTTGCCTCATTATGATATTATATGCTTTTTGGTTATCTTTACCTATCAGTATTCCACTGTTTACTTCAGTTTTATAATATTAACATCTTCTGTAATTGCTATTATTTATTCTATTATGTTATACTATACTAATAGTGGGCTAGTTTCTCCACTATCACACCTTCGGCCCTCACTACTAGTCAGCATCATCTGGTATTTGGGAAAACACACTTTAGGCCATGTGGACAACCTAGTACAGGCACCATTTAGTGGATTCTAGATCCATGATTTTACAATGTGGTATCAGATGAGGTTTCCTTTTCATGTTTGGTTTAATTTTAGGCAATGAGGTAAAGGATATGGAATTGTTTAATAAGCTATGCTTGGGAGTAGTTACCCCATGTATGAGTACAATCCAAATTTCTTCAAATTAAATTGTGCTTTTGGATTTTGAGATATTACAGTTTATTTAATTTCCTCATTGGGTGACACACATAATTTTTCACATTACTATTGATGTAATTGGGGGTTCAATTTCAGTCGCAACTCGATGAGATGAGGGTGTGACATCTCATGAATCATATATATACTTGTTATAATCCCATGCCATGAATTATTCCATGCTTTCTAAAATGTATTAGATATTTCTTGTTGTTGTGATAGTTGCTGGGATAGTTATTCCTGATGTTCTGTTAGATGGGTGTAGTAGATAATGGAGTAATTTCATCTTTCATTCCATAAGAAGTATCGGCCCTTATCAGTTGGAATTGACACATAAATGGAATGTATATGTTAAATGAACTTGTTTTGATGTATTCACTTCTTGGGTGCCAAACATTGATTCTTGGGCAGTACGGGCCATAATAGATCAGAATTCGGCATCCCACTTGTTGGTTTTTTCTGATAAACAGGGGTTTTTTAGGAAACCTGGAGTTTCTATCATAAAAACCCCAATATACACAACATGTATTTTATTCTAACAAGCAGTTTGTTCTTCCTATTCGGGGGAGATGATGTTCCAAGATTTAATATGAACATGTTGTGTACCTTGTGTACATTACATGTAGTTTATGACCATGTAACATTTCATGTGAGATAAAAAACAGGATATTGATTTTTTATCAGAACACACTGATTACTTTTAGTACACATTGTGAAGCCTACCCAGGTAGAACCTGTGTAAACCTAGTCACGTGGGAGTTCATTCCCAGGAGGACAGACGTGGGTACACAACATTTGCACGTGGAAAATGCCATTTAAATGGGGTTGATACAAGCCCATTCCAACGATATAACATGAACATCTGACAACATAAGGGTAAGTGTCGTGTATTCTGTTTCCACATCATGTAGTCCCTTTTTTTGAAACATTGAGGGGATTTTCCTATTTTGTTTTGGAACTATTGAACAAAAACCCTTGAAGATGAACTTGAACTAAGGAATGTTATTGACTATGTAGAGTCATGTCACAGTAAAGGTTTTTTTGAGAATTATGTAGATCTTTTAGGAACACTGATGGCCTTCACATCTATGGAAGAGCTGACGTGTATCTTCCAACCGTAAAATCTGCGTAATTTTTTCATCGGATGGTAGACCACAGGTGTAACATCCCGGCCTTAATCAGGTAAGAACCGTTTTTACTTTATTCCAGTCTAATTAATTAAGCGACCAGGGGCGCACTGTTGCACACCTTGCTGCAGGTCCCAAGAAGCTTTCTATTTAATTTAAATAATTGCAGACGTTTCAAGAAAAATGTCGCATCACGCTTTGGCACATGTTTTGGGTTTTAAATAATTAATTAAGGATTGGAAAACAATAATAAAAGATTTAACAAATATTTAAAAGAAAGCAATAAAGGATAAAAAAAATTATGAAATAATATAAATAGGGGGGTACGGGAAAATGATAATAATTATTGTGGGGGGATTCCATTTTTTAAATTATTTTTATTATTTTCCATTCAATTATTTTTTTCTATTTTATCGTTTTCATTTATTTCCTTTTTCCCTTATCTTATATTTTTCTCTTATTCTTCTTTTCTTTTCTTTATCTTTCTTTTCTCTCTTTTCTTTTCTTTATCTTTCTTTTCTCTCTTTTCATTTATTTCCTCTCCTCTATCATTATCCCACTCCTCACGTCGCACTCCTCAATCCGGTCACACCAACCAACAGCCCCATTGAAAGGTCACTGATACTCCGTTCGACATCAGAATCCTTCGATTTCAAGTTCATAGTAAACCCTAAAAAAAGTCTAACATTGTGCAAGTGGAATTGTTCGATTCTATTGAGCATTCTGTGCGTAGTTCGTCATGGATGATTCTTACCCTATTTTGGGTTTTTTCTAAAATTATCTATTTTCATCCATTTTAGGTCAAATCAAAGTATACCATGGGTATTATAGTCATCTACTCCTAGAAGGTAGGGTTCCTAATCTCTTTCCCTTTGTTTCCCTTTTATTTACAAAAAAAATTCACCGTTGTGCCATTAGTCGGTGCCTACCGGTTTTGTGAAATTTTTACCCATTTTAATTACATTAATGGTTCTGTTTAATTATTGTAGCCATAATCATCTTAAATTAATTTTTTTGAATGGTTGAAATATGATCGAGCACCCCTTTGGGTGTGCTGACATAGTCGGTGTATTTTTTTCATTAGTCGGGTTATTAATTTAATTAACTGTGGGTATTGCGAAGCCCCTTTTTATTTTTTTAAAATTAAATGAATATATGATTGAATTATTGCAATGAAGTTGGACACCCCTTTGGTTGTGTTGATATGATCGGTATATTCTCAAATTAGTCGAGTTAACTGTTTGATTAATTTCATGTGTTGCGAAATAACATTTATTGTAATTAAATTAAATAAATAGTTGTTTTAACATGAAATTAAATTGTTGGATCATTGACACTTGTTTTGCTGAACTATTTATTGTATAAATAATCATTATTCAATGAGGTTGATATCATATGTATATTTCCTTGCAATTTGTTTTGTTGTACTATTAAATTTATCCCTTGTGATGCATGGGTGTATCTGGTTAGTTTTCAAGCTGCGACTTGATATGCGGATTATGTCATATCTGCTGCTCTGAAAACTTTAATTAAATTCCGGGCTGGGAAAAGAGGCGGGTCACATATTAAGGGCCACACTTAAATCCTTCATTCTAGTTGGGTTACCTCTATGTGTCGGGGGGGGGGGGGTTTCGTTGGCTTTGTTGGACTGAGACTTCCCTAGACTTTCTAATACCTTTGAGTGATACTGGGTCCAAAATGGCCAATCGGGACGGATCTGTTGGCAATGTGGCTAAGCTAGCCTTGGATTACATTCAACCCCTTTTTCAGAGATTGGTATGGACTCAGGGTAAATCCATGACTCGGGTGATACTTGGTCATTTGAAAGATTTCCTTGGATGGGCTCGATGGCATTAGATAAATTGATGGATGTTCCGTAGCGATACCTTCAGGATGGGCTCGGAATCCAACTCTCAACTTGAACCTTAAATAATGATGCACTTAATGTTTATGTTATTGCTAATTGAGTCTATTGAGAATTGAGATACTTCCCTTGATATGTGGAAGTGTTCCTGGTTAACACTGGACTTGAACCCCAAGTTAAAGCACATGATTGGGGTATACTATTTCTTAGTTGTATGTTTCTTTATGGGTTATATATGTGTGTGTGTTTGTGTTCATGAATTTCTATTGACAAGTACTCTTTCAGACAACCATATTATGCTGAAGCAGGTGACCAGGAATGGGTTCCGTTTGGGACCCGAGCTGACATATTTATTTAATTGAACTATAATTAATTAATTTCAACTATTTATGTAACGGCACATTAATTTTTTCTTTTTGCACGAAATGGAAAGGTTTAGACACCATGGGTGACAGCCTACTGGGATTTTTTCTCACACCATACTCGGGAATCATCGTCACACGAGTAGATTATACGGTCGCAGGTGTTGACAAGGGGAAGCGTGCTGCTTCCAACCTTTGACTGTTCATTAATTATTAAGATGGAGACTGGGGCAGAGAATCAGGCCTTGCTCACGAGGCAGTTGCTGCTTGTGTCTTTTCTTTTAGTTGACCTTGTGTTTTAATTTGTTTTCCATACATTCAATTTAAACTCATAACATGGAATGAAACTCTTTTGTGAGTTTCCACACTTGGTTTTTATTATTCAGTTGGATTATTTACATTTCTTCTACTGCAGTTTATTTATTCACATGCTTCTAAAACAAATTATTTGTTGTTTTTTACTTACTCTGTGATAATATATGTAACCTTTGAGGGCATAGTATCCCCCACATACCCAAAAAGGTCCCTTACTGCTAGTTGGTAGACTCTAGAATTTGAGGAGATGCGCTTAAGGTTATGTGACACAGTGGTACAACCACCGTCTTAGAGGTGATCCTGGTCAGGACGTTAAAAAGTGCTATCAGAGGAGGTTTTTTCTTTTGTCTAACTGTTTGGGTTAGACAGGAGACTATGATATTGGGACTTGGGATGTACTCTATACTTGGACGTAGCAAACCCTTGTACAATGGAAAAATCAAATTATTAGGTTAGGATTATAGTGATTGATTATTCCAGTTACTATTTATATGATTTCACCATGGTTGACTCACTTATATTGTGTTGTTATTGTGCTGGTATTATTGAAATAATGGGTTTTCCATTGCAGCCCGATGATACGAGGGAAAAACATCTCATGCATCATGATAGCCACAACAGGATTTAAATTCCACGCATATTGCCATGCGATATCTACTTTCATTGTGAATTTTCCAATTGCATGTGAGTGCTGTTATACCTAGTGGTAGAATTTTTAATTATTGGTTTATTAAATATAAGGTTGTGTTAGTCTATTATAAGTTATCCTTACTCTACCTAGGAGTGGGATATAGAACTTTTATGTAATTATTTTCAATTCTCTATTCTATATCGAAACCCACCTATTGAGGAAGTTTGTCTGTTGTTTAGTGCTCAGAGGCAGGCTATGTAACTAACCACTTTTGCACCCTACTTTTTTCTCAACTTCTTTACTCCTTTTCTATGGGTGTGTTTGGCTGTCGTAGACAAATTATGCTGTGACATCTTCATGTTGTGTCTGAGGAGAGTGGAAATGCACACATTCTAGAGATGGTGGGTCTTGAACCATGAATGGTTCATCTCGTAGAGCCTACTGTGGCTCTACCTCCTGTCGATCTTCCAAGGGACCCAGATGCTCAGTTCACGGATAATCTCCTCAGGTTCATGCGGTCTATTCAGAATTTCCCTAGACCTACCCTGTTTATGGCAGACCTTACGCGAGACTTTCTACAGCATCACCCTCCCACCGTCTTGGGGAGTGGTGGACCTCATGCTGAAGAATCATGGATAGAAGCAGTACGGTCTATCTTCGACCACCTTGAGACACCTCTAGAGGTAAGGGTCAATCATGTAGTCTACATGCTTCGTGACACCATCAAACGCTGGTGGGACGTTGTTTCTCAGGCTGATCAGGCCAGAGACATGGCTTGGGACGATTTCCAAGGAGCCTTGTACAATCATTTTTTTTACATACTCTGATATATGATCGTGCGTGGGAGTTCCTACATCTTTAGCAGGGCTCTAGGATAGTGTTAGAGTATTCTACTCATTTCACAGAACTTCAGCATTTTCTCCATCTCTGACTGGCGATGCACAAACTACTACGAGGCATTTTGAGGACAGGCCTATGTATACTATATACTCACAGGTGAACGTCTTCTATTTGACCATTGTAATAAATATCATGAATGAGGCTCAAAAATCATAGCGAAATGTCTGGGAAGCTAAACAAGTGAGCTAGGGAGGTTCAGTTCCGAAATAGGTTGATGGTTCTTCTAGCAGCATGAAAAGCCGTTTTGAAAGTGCTTGTGGGGGAAATCCTAGAAAAATAGCACATCATGATAGCTATGTCAGATGTTATCAGTGCAGTAGGGATGGTCACAAGAAGCCGTAGTGCGTGAGAGATTTGAATTAGTGCTGAGCTTGTGGCAGGATGGGTCACCTTTAGTGGTTCTACTATTCCTTCTCTTCATCATCCAGTGGTAGAGTGTTCGCACCTACACCTCCATTAGGTATGGGATCTATGACTCCATATTAGGCTAGAAGTTCTTTTTCTACTGGTCGATCAGGCTAAGGAAATGGTGGAGGTCATGGTTGAAAAAATCACATTCCAGACTATCCGCATCAGCAGAGTAGACCTGCTCAGACCAACCAGGCAGCGTATTAAGGCCATGGCTCAGGTCCCATGTACACAGTGAAATCAGTTCCATAGGAGTAGAGTGCCGGACCATATACAGTGAGAGGTACTATTCTAGAAGCATCTACCTTAGTTAATGCTCTTTTTGATACCGGTGTATCACACTCCATTATATATGCTACAATTGTTGAAATTATTGGTTTTCCAATTGAGTACCATTGTGGCGTCATATCTCTTGACACTATGCTTGGGGTTAGGACAGACAGAATATTCTAGTGTGAAGAGTGCCCCCTCGAGAGTGGCGGGTACAATTTTGTTTGGAATTTCTATATTCTCGAAATTTTTGGCATCGAAGTCATCCTCGATATGAACTGGATTTGCCCATATCGTTCCCAAGTGGATTTCTATAATCATCGAGTGTCCTTGACACCCCCTGAGGGAGACAGATATCTTCACAAAAGATAATGGGATCTATAGGCAGACCAAGCTTAGCCTAAATATAAAGGGTTGGGTAGAGTGACTTCTCAGTTGGAAAGTCTCTTCATGAGCGATCCGGGAACACAACTAGTTGATTTCCTTCTAGTGGTGGATCTTTTTAGGGACTTCTTCACTGATGATTTCTCTGGCTTACCTCTTATGAGAGACGTGGAGTTCACTATCGAGCTCATTCCAGATGCGGCACCAATTCCTATTTCTCCCTAAAGGATGGCACGAAAAGAGAACAAGAACTCAAAAATTAACTTTAAGACCTCAAGGATAAAAGATTCATCAGACATATCACCTTGTTGTGGGGTTCACCTGTCCTTTTTTAATGATGGAAGATGATACCCTAAGGTTATGCGTGGATTATCATCAATTAATCCAGCTCACAGTAAAGAATCGGCATCCATTGCCTCATATAGATGATCTCTTTGACCATATCTGGGGAGAAACTATTTTTTCCAAGATTGATCAGAGGTCGAGATTTCCCTAGGTGTGTGTTGGACCATCTGACATACCACATACAACATTCTAAAGTCGGTATGGATTGTAAGAGTATATGGTTATGCCATTCGGCCTCATGAATGCGCTGATAGTCCTCATGAATCTGATGAACTGGGTTTTTTATATGTATCTTGATTATTTTGTGGTAGTCATTGTGGAAGACATCGTAGTGTATTCATGTTCCAGAAATGACCATGCAACCCATCTTGAGATTGTGCTGAGTACACTGAGAGAGCACCGTCTATATGCTAAGCTCAACAAATTCCACTTTTGGATTAATAAGGTACACTTCTTGGGTCATATTAGATTTGATGTAGGGGTATCAATTGACCTAGAAAAAGTGAGCTCCATGGTTTCATGGGAGCTTCCCAAAAGTGTCTTCGACATCTACAGTTTCTGGGGGATTTCTAGCTATTACAGGAGATTCATCCAAGATTTCCCCCGCTTAGGAGAACCTTTCATGGCCTTGACTAAGATAGGTTTACAATTCATCTGGTTAGAATATTGTGAAAATACCTTTCAAGAATTGAAAGGAAGACTGACCTCAGCCACAATACTGATTCTACCTGATCCTGGTAATAGCTATAATGTTTATTGTGATTCTTCAGTAATTTGACATCGTGCGGTTTTGATGCAGGTTCATCGAGTCATTGCTTAAGGATCCCACTAGAAGAGACCTCATGAGCGGAACTATCCTACCCATGACCTTGAGTTGGCAGTTGTGGTTCATGCTCTGCATTTTTAAAGACACTATTTGCTAGGTGATAGATTTGTTGTTTACAAGGATCATAAAAGCTTAAAATATATCACCACTCAATGAGACTTGAACTTAAAGAAACACATGTTTCTTGAATACTTGTAGTCATTCTACATTGACCTTGCTTATATCCCTAGGAATAGAAATGCTATTGTGAACACTTTAATCCAAAAAATAGAGATAACAAGTTTTATCACTCGGTGCTCCATCTGCAAATAGGTGAAGGCAGAGCACTAGCAACCTACTGAACTCCTACAGTCTCTATCCATTACTGAATGGAAATGGAATGACATCACCATGGATTTTTTTTTACAGACTTTTCAAGATCTCCTCTAGGCAGTGATGCAGTATGGGTGGATGTAGATAGGTTGACTAAGGTCGCACACTTCTTACTTACTTGAGATACCTTTATGATGGATGAGACATGAAGGCTGTATATCTAGAAAATTGCATGACTTCATAGTAAACCTCATTTTATTGTCTCGGATAGGGATTCCCATTTTAAATCATTGTTCTAGTAAGGGTTGAAAAGGAACTAGGCTAACAGGTACTTCTGAGTACTACATATCACCCCCAGACCGATGGGCAATCCGGGAAAGCTATATGAGTGCTGGAGGATATGTTACAAGCTTTTATCCTTCATTTTGGAGGTTCCTACGAGAGGAACTTACATCTGGTTGAGTTTACGTATAATAAAATCTTCTAGGAAATAGTACAAATGGCTCCGTATGAGGCTCTCTATGGTAGACCATGTCGTTTGCCTTTATGCTTGCTTGAAGCAGGAGAGGTAGGTCTGTTGGGTCCTCATCTCATTCAGGAGACTTCTAAGCAAGTTCCGCTGATTCAGAAGCATATGAGTACAATAAATTATAGGAAAAATACTTTTATCGATCGTCACCGTAGACCTCTAGAGTTCGAGGTGGGACATAGAGTCTTTTTGCGTGTTTCTACGAGGTTGGGTCACCGACAGATCAAGATACATGGGAATTTATCACCGAGATACATTAGGTACAAACTGTTTTTACATTATTGCAGTCTAATTAATTAAGTGACCCAGGGTGCGCCCCTGCGCACCTCACTATGTGTCCCGGGAAGCTTTTTATTTAATTGAAATAATTGCATACATTTCATGAAAAATGTCATGTCACACTTTGGAACGGTGTTTGGGTTTTAAATAATTAATTAAGGATTTTAAAAGAGTAATAAGAGATTTAAATAAGATATAAAAGAAATTAAGAAAGGATAAAAAGAAATTCTGAAATAAAATAAGAAGGGGGGTTACGGGAAAAATGAAAATAATTAAAATGGGGGGATTTCTATTTTTAAATTATTTTTAGTATTTTTCGTTCCATTCTTTTGTTTTATTTTATCTTTTATCTTTTATTTAATTTTTCCTTATCTTTTATTTGTCTCTTTTTTTTCTATTTTTCTTTTTCTTCTTTTTCTCTTTTCTTTTATTTACTTTCCTCTCTCCCTCTCCCACTCCTCACGTCGCACCCCTCAATCCCGTCACACCAACCAACATCCACTTCGTAAGGTCGTTACTCCTCCATCCGACTCCAGATTCCTTCATCGTCAGGTGCACAGTAAAACATAGGAAAAGGTTAATGTTGCGCAAGTGGAATCAGTTGATTCCATTGAGTATTCTTTGCATAGGATGTCGTGGAATATTCGTACCCTATTTTTGGGTTTTTCTAAAATCCTTCGTTTTCACCCGTTTTAGGTCAAATCAAAGTATACCGGCTTTGTGAAATTTTTACCCTTTTTAATTAACTTAATCATTCTGTTTAATTGTTTCAGACTCAATCATCTTAAATTAGTTTGTTTGAATTGTTGCCGCAAGATCAGACACCCCTTTGGGTGTGCTGATATAGTCGGTGTATTTTTTTTATTAGTCAGGTTATTAATTTAATTAGATGTGGGCACTACAGATCCCCTTTTTTTAAATTAAATGAATTGTTTTTCAAAATTATTGAAACACAGTTGGACACCCCTTTGGGCATTCCGACATGATCGGTGTATTCTGCCATTAGCTGAGTTTATTGTTGGATTAATTTCTTGTCTTGCGAAGAAACTTTTTATTGTATTTTAATAAAATAAATTGTTTCTTGAACATGAACTTCAATTGTTGGATCCCTGAAACTTGTTTTTATGAACTATTTATTATTTAATTATGAATTATCCACTGAGGTTGATATGATATGTATATTTCCTTGCATGGTGTTGTGTTGTACTATTAAATTTATGCCTTGTGATGAACGGGTGTATCTGGTTAGTTTTCAAGCTGTGAATTTATATGTTGATTATTTCATATCTTCTACTATGAAAAAATTAATTTAATTTAGGGTGGGGATAAAAGGCGGGTCCATTATTAAGGGCCACTCTTAGATCCTCCGTTCCTAAAAGGTTACCTCTATGTTCTGGGGGCGGTGTCATTGGATTTACCAGACTGAGACTTCTCTATACTTTCTAATACTTTTGAGTGATACCAGTTCCAAAATGTCCCATCAGGATGGATCTATTGGCAATGTGGATGAGCCATCCTCAGATGACACTCGACCCCTTTTTGTGAGATCAGGATAGACTCAGTGTAAAGCCATGCCTCTTGTGATACTTAGTCTTTCGAAAGATGGCCTTGGATGGGCTCGGTGGCATTGGATAAATTGATGGATATTCTGTAGAGATACCTTTAGGATCAGATCAGACTCCAAATATCAACCTGAACCTTAAATAATGATGAACTTAAGTTTTATGTTATTTATAATTGAGTCTATTAAGAATTGATATATTTCCCCTGATATGTGGAAGTGTGCCTGGTTGACACTGGACATGAACCCCAAGTTAAAGCACAAGATTGGGGTATAAATTTTCCTAGTTTTACCTCACTTTCTGGGTTTTGTATATATATATATATATGTATGTATTTATGTATGTATGCTCATGCATTTCTACTGACAGGTACCCTTTCATACTACCAACTTAGGCTGAAGCAGGTGACCAGGAATTGGTGCCGTTTGGGACCCGGGCTGACTTATTTACTTCATTCAACTAAAATTATTTGATTTTAAATGGTTATGTATTGGCACAAAACATTTTTATTTTTGCATGAAATGAAAAGGTTTAGACACTATGGGTTCCGACCTACTGGAATTTTATCTCACACCTTTCTCAGGCGTTGTTGACACTCGAGTAGATTACATGTTCACATGTATTTATAAGCGGAAGCGTGCTGCTTCAGATTCTTGATTGTTCATTACTGCTTAGGATGGAGACCGAGGTAGAGGATCGAGCCTTGCTCACGATGCAGTTGTTGCTTGTGTATTTTCTTTTAGTTTACTGTGTGTTTGAGTTCTGTTTTGCGTACTTTTAGTTTAGACTCGTATCATGGAATGACAGTCTTTTGTGAGTTTCCGCACATGGTGTTTATTAATCAATTGAAATATTTACATTGATTTTGATGTAGTTTATTTATTCAAATGACTCTGATACTTATTATTTTTTATTTTTTACTTTTGCTGTAATATTATTTGTTACCTATGAGGGTATAGTCTCCCCCACGAACACAAAAAGGGCCCTCACTACTAGTCAGTAGCCTCTGGAGTTTGGGGAGATGTGGAAGAGGTTATGTGATGCACTATTCTGTCCACCATCTTAGAGGTGAGATTGGTTAGGATGTTACAACAGACTGAAAAATCATGGCTAGAATCAATGATGACTATCTTCGAGTATCTGTAGAAGCCTTTTGAGTGGAGGGTTAAGCTCGCAACATATTTGCTATCCGATTTTGCCAATAAATGGTTGGATATTATCACTCAGGCAGGGTGTCATCAAGATATGACAGGGGACGATTTTAAGGGGACTTCTATGATTATTCTTTTCCTGAAACACTGAGGGCCGACCGAGCTTGGGAGTTCAAGAACCTGTAGTAGTGAACCCTATTAGTTATTGACTATTCTTCCAAGTTTACTAATATTTGTTGATGTGCACATAATTTGATGGGTGATGACGTATCAAAATCTAAATGACACGAGGATGGTCTTTGTTTCTATATCTTATTATTGGTGACTGTCTTCATGTTTCCTTCATTCAATGATATCGTGAATCATGCACTGATCACAAAGCATAGTCTGTGGGAAGCTAGTGGTGCGAGCCTGGGTGTTCAATCCTAGTTTTTGGTACTGTCTGAACTAGCAAGAGGAAGAATCATGTGGAGTTATATTGAGGGGATAGTAGCAGGTAGAATGTTTCCTTCGGGGACCAGCTGGCATGCAACCAATGTGGAAATGTAGGTAGTAAGAGACCATAGTTCGTAAGGGACTGAGTTTGGTAACAATCTTGTTGCAGGATGGGCCATCTATAGTGCCACTACAGGGCTTTTCTGCCAATGGCTAGTGAGGGAGGTTTTGTAAAGACTCCATGTGCATGAGCAGAGTCAGTAGCTTCTCTCCAATATTGAAACTGAAATATGATGGGTTGTTCAGGCTAAGGTGGAGGTCGTGGATAGGGTATTCATACCCTAGGATCTTAGCGATAGCAGGGTAGTTCAGCTTAGGGTAGACAAGAAGTGTCTCAGGGACGCGGTGCAGGTCATACTTATATAGTGCAATAGACCCATGAGGAGAAGGATCCCAAACCATATACTATTAGAGTTATTATCTTAGTCACCTAGGTTTTATCATCTTCAATTTTTGATATTGATTCTACACATAGTTTTATATATGTGGTCATTGTGGAAAGCCTTGGGCTATGCGTTTATACTTATACTAATATTATGACACTAGACACTACATTAGGGATTAGAACAACAGGTGTGAGTCAGTGCAGGTAGTTCCCCCTTGAGATTAGTGGGTGTCAATTCCCCTGGAACCACCATATCTTAGAGATGACAGGTTTCGATGTCATTATTAGAATGGACTGGTTGGTTCCTTTTCAATCCTCTATTGATTTCTATCATCGTAGGGTTAGTTTCTCATCACCAGAGGGTGGAGTGTTTCTACATAAGGGTGAATGATATTTTCAGTATAGAAGAGCTAGAACAGAGCATTGTGGGTTGGACAGGACGACAAACCACATTGCGAGTTTATATCAGGATGAATAGGGACCATGCCATGTATATTTCCCTCTAGTGGTTGATCATTTAAAGGATTTTTCCCAGATGACTTCTTAGGCATACCTCTATTCAGAGTGGTGGATTTCACTATTGATGTAGTTCTAGTAGATGTGTTGATATCCATTCCTCCTTACAGGATGGCTATGACGGAGTTGAAAGTGCTCAAGAGGCAGTTGTAAGATCTGGAACATGAGGATTTTATCGGACCCAGTAATTTTCTTTGGGGTTCACCTGTCCTTTTCGAGAAAAAGGCAGATGGTACAATTTGACTATGCATGGACAATCGGAAACTGAACTAGTGGACAATTAAAAACCGATATCCTTTACCAAGGATTGATGACCTATTTTATCATCTTCAATAAGTTCAATAGTTTTCTAAGATTTACGTAAGGTAAAGATATCACCAGTTACATATTAGACTATTAGGAATACCCTATACAGTCTTTTGAAGAATGTATGGTCTCTATTAGTACTTGGTTATGTTGTTGGGTCTCTAGGGCGTGCTTTCGTTTTTCCTGGAACTGATGGATCAAGTGTTCCGTCAACACCTATACTATTTTATGATGTTTTTAGTAGATGATATCATGGTGAATTCTCATAATTTAACCGACCAAGAAAATCATATTTAGATCAATATGAATACACAGAGAGAGCATCAGTTATATGCTTAGCTCTCAAAATTCCACTTTTGGATGGATCAGATTCACTTCCTAGGTAACATAATCTAAGAGATAAGAGTATTAGTGGACCTAGAGAAGGTGAGAGTAGTAGATACTTTTGAGTATCCCAAGAATGTTGTTGAGGTGTTGAGTTTTCTGGGGTTAGTTGGTTACTACAAGTGTTTCATATAGTAATTCTCCTTCTTGGCAGCACCGATGAGGGGCATGACAAAAAAGGGTGTGATGTTTTTGTGGTCAAGTTCTTGTGAGACCGACTTTCAAAATATGAAAGGGAATTTGACTTCAGTGATGATATTGATAATTCCAGAGTCGGGAAAAAGTTACATTGTGTACTGTGATGAATTAGATATTGCGATGGGAGCAGTTCTTATTCCATGAGATTTATTTTTTGCATACGGGTCATGGAAGTTGAAGCCACATGAGAGAAATTACCCAACACATGATATTGAGTTAGCAGCAGTTGTTCATGATTTGCACTGTTAGAGATATTATTTACTGGGACATATTTGTGTGGTGTAAAAAGACCAAAAAAGTACCAAATACATATTTACTTAATGTGATTTGAACCTGAGATAGAGAAGGTGGGTGTAATACCTTCAGTAATCCGATTCTGAGCTAGCCTATATCCCTAGAATAGATAATGTAGTGGCTAACACACTAATGAATTTCTATGTATCCATGGATGTGTGTGGGTTACACATGATATAAATGAAGATATGATGTAGTTATTTTATTCTTCGTATTGGGCAGTGCATCTCAGAGTCACCAAGATGTACTGTGACTTGTGTCGTCAGTATGGTTGACTGGGTATGAAGTTAGAAGTAACTGGTTTTGTTATGAGGTGTTTCTCCTATCAGCAAGTGAAGGTGGACCATCAGTGGCCGGATGTGATTTTAAAATAGTAACCTATTCCAGTGTGTAAATTGGATGATGTCATAATGGATTTCATGGAAGGGATACCGAGGTCACCTAGAGGAAATGATGTTGTGTGGGATTGTCTTATTAAGGTCACTCATTTATTGGTGATCAAGGAGACCATTAGTGTTCAAGATTATGGAATTTTGTATACCAGATAGGTGGTATGACATCATGGGGCCCCTCTTTGTGTTGTTTCAGTTATAGATTCCCACTTTACATCTCATTTATGGAAGATTTTTCAGAGGGTTCTAGGTACATAGGTGTTTCTGAGTATAGAATACAACCCTCAAACTGAATGAAAGTCAGAGAGTACTATACTTGTGTAGATGAAATGTTTCATGCATGTTTCTTAGAATATGAGGGATATTGGGAGAAGTATATTCCCCTGCTCGATTTTTCCAACAATAAAATTTTTAGGAAATGATACAGATGTCTCTTTATGAGGCTTTATATGGTAGGCAATGTCATTTCCCCCTATGTTGGTTAGTGGCAAGTGATGCAGCCTTACATGGACCACATATCAGGTAGGATACTTTTGAGTAGGTCCACTTGATTCAAAGATGGATGGCTACTACATAGTCTTGTAATAAATAATATGTTGATCACCGGAGATGAACTTTGGAGTTCGAGGTCATGGATTAGGTTTTCCCTTCATGTCACATTGAGGATGTGAAACAAGAGGATCATGAGACAAGGTAAGATTTCACAAAGATACGTCGGTCCATTTGAGATTCTAGAGAGAGTTGGGCTGGTTGTATATAATTTTCAGTTACCTCAGAGGTACCAAGCCATGCAAGATATCTTCTATGTATCTCTCCTACACCGCTATCACTCAGACCCATCTCACGTTCTAAGCCCAAGTAGGTTGAGATTAAGGTTGATGTGTCTTTTTAAGAGAATCTGATTTGTATAGTTCACAAGAGCATGAAGGTTCTATGAGGCCGGTCTGTTCCTCTCTTATGGGTTCTATAGCATCATGGATGAGTACAGGACAAGACTAGGGAGGGGGAGGCTGACGTACGTGCTCAGTGGCTGGATTTATTCTCCAATATTCCTTCACCACCCTTGGAAGGGTAATTCGGGGATGAATTTCATTTTTTGGGGGTAGTTTGTAAGAACCTGGTTCTTCTGTGGAGGTATGTATCCTTCTTTTCCCTTTCCATTGAGTTGTTTTCGAGAAAACAAGGGAAATTTGGGAAAAGTTTTGGAATCAGGCGTTCCACGCCATGTAATCCCAGGCACAATCCTTGTAGTTGTCTGTATTTGAGGTGAATATAGGGAATTTGGTCATGTCAGAATGAGAAACTAGAAAAACCAACTATATGCCATGTACTTCCAAGCACATTACATATAGTCATGTTGGCAATACCTAGAAAGTATGTCGGTGAAATTCAGCCTCAAAATAAATATATAAATGATATACACACAATGTATTTTGTGTTTTTTCTCTTAAAATGTGCAGTAGCCTCTCCATTTGGTATTTTGGATAGTTTTCTCATCGATGGAACTCAAAAGGAGGTCGTAAATTCATCCTCTTCGTAGTTGATCATCTAAACTCCAAAGTAATCACCATCAGTCTCGTTTGAACCCAATCAGTAAGATATCGATTAATCTTCATCCGTTCATGGTTATTTTTGTTCTTGACTAAGTTATTTATGGTTGAGTAAATATCCTTATTTCATAGATCTACATCGTTCTATCTTGAATTGGAAGACGATTTTGGATGAGGATAGTCATACAATAACAATTTCAGTAGTCTCATGCTAATGGATTAATGTCATGTTGTTTATATTTTTTATAGTGCCATGTGCCCTTGTTTGTGGTGTCTCATTGTAGAGACTTTGCCTTGTGTTAATGCCTAAGTATGGTTAGTTGATTAATTATATTAATTGAATATTTTTTTGACTTATTTTTTTTAATTAAGGGAAACTTCATGGGTGTGTTTCCCTTGGATAACTATTGTTTGGACCATTAACTTAGGATAAATGTGGTTATTCCTCTATTTTCTCTATTACGGGTTTTATGAAATGAATTAGTTTATTAAATGATCACCAATGGGAATAGTTTCTTTGTGAACCATGTAATAGTGTAAACATTGCATGTGTTTCCTTTGGATGAATTGTTGATATGTCGGGCTTGGTCCTGTTGAATTATTCATCTTGTGGGAAGAGATCTGTCATGCCTGTGAGAATGGTTTAGTGTACCTGTGGGTTACGTTTTTTATGCCCACTGGCATTTTTCTGTGAGAAAGGATTTGTTATGTAAGTGGACTCTTTGGAGGAATGGTTTTGAACTACTGTTAGACCATTTTAATGACTAATGACAAGTCTTCCAAGAAAATTCACAAGATTGGATTCAATTTTCATTTTACATGATAGATTATATGTTGTGGTATCTGTTATGTTTTCTTCAATAGGCGATTGACTGGTCGTGTCCAGATCCCAAGAACTTATGATTCGATGTAATTTAATTGCTTAATGAACAATAATGGTATAAATGGAATAATTCTTGTTGGATTGTTTATGACAACCCTGCATTTTATGACAAATTAAACATGATTTATTACGTAAAACTTCACTTGATACAATAAACAAGATTGAGAGTTTTAGTGTCTTTAGGGCTTAGGATCATTACATAAAAACTTAAAACATGAAATACAACATCTTTATTGAAAACTTCCTTTACATGACCACTACATTTTCTCGTACTTAGCATTGCATGGGAGAACCTGAGGACATGCATAAGAAAAGGATGAGCTATAAAGCCCAATAAGGGAGTACAAATGGAATAACATGAAGAGTATATTACATGTTAGACAATAGGCATATAAATAGATCATAAAAGAAACATGAACATAAAGGCATGATAAAGCATGATAATCATCACATGGAAATGTGGCAACAACACTTAACATGGAATTAGCATGAGCCAAGGGTCATTGCACATGGAGCATGAGTAAATCCTAATTGCACCTAAAGCACGAGTAAACCCTCGTTGCACTTGAATTAGCATGAGTAAACACTCATTGCACATGATGTATCATGATACTATACTTTACCCAATGCATTGGAGCGCTATAATGGTGCACCCTTCTTAAACATATCATTTCATGCATAAGTGTGCCACATGGATCATAAAACATGGAGTCATAAAACATAATCATTTATTCCATAATAAAGGAATGTAGAATTAATACATGAATGTTTACAATCATTAAGTAAATGTGCATAATGGTGAATACCCTTGATGGTGAAATGGTCATGGTATTCACTACACAATGACATTGGCTTAGAAAATCAGTGCGATTTCGGTAGCATAACGGCGTGACATAAGAATTCATAACAAAGGTTCATGAGAGAGAAAGGGGTTCCTCATCATATTTACATGTAATGGACAGTAAGGAGGTCATATAGATACATGTACCAACAATTTTAATGGAATTTAGATTCGTTATACAAAAGTATTGCTTGAATGTAAAAGAGGAGAGAGAAGTTCCTTTTAGAATTTCAGCATAGTAACGGGTGTACATGGGAGGCATTTAATGAGAGAGAAAGGGTCTCCCATCATTCAAACCTAAATAGGGTAGTATGAGGGAGGTTATAAACCATACCCCAACATTTATAATTTAAATTTAAAGGTAAAAACAACTTAAAGAAAATAGGAAAAAATGAGAAAGGATGAAAAAAACCTTACTTGGAAGTGTGCATCCAACATTTATAGAGAGACTTGTGAGAGGCTTCTTTGGAGCTTGGGGCACCTTGGGAGGATTCTAGAGAGAGTAGGGTAGAGTTTGGAAGAACTCCAAGGGATTTTAGTGAGGAGGAAGTGGGAGCTTGGGTGGGTTTATATAGGAAAGGTGAGAGAATTATTTATTTTTTAGGTTTGGGTCCCCTTACATTAAATTAATCCAAACCACAAACCATCCCATGGTTTTTGACCATGGTTTTTGGAAACGAGAAGAGGAAAAAAATATTTTATAAGGACCAAGTCCGAAATTCTTAAAAAAAAAATAAGGTTTCTTATGTGGAGGTGAGTCACACTCCCATGGAAATTAATTTAAAAAGGCAAAGTGTTGAATAAGTCTTGAGCGGTCCATTAATGCTTTGAAAAGTAAGTCAAACAAACCAAAAATCACATTATTTTAATGTTAAAACATATATTGGCCAAAAATAAAGATTATAGTATTTTATTACATCACAACTGGGTCATTATGATGTCATAAAACATATTATATATTTAAACGGTATTAATTTTTACCCAAAATATTGACTGTCTCAGAAAATTATGAAAAATTCACCGTTGGATAATTTTGACGTACTGTTTCCAGAAATGAGATTTATGTTATCTAAAAAATTTCTAAATATGTTAATTTTAACCTTTAAAATAAAAACCAACATTTATCGAAAATTCACGGGTTTTGACAGAAATGGCTTTCAAACCTTAATATAAAATTTTTATTGCATTCATAAAATTATAAGATCATTTATATTTAATAAAAGTTTAATTTAATAATATTATAATTATTTTATTAAAATATTATTTAATTCAAAAATCCCTTAATTTAATAAAATAGATTTATTAATTAAATAATAACTAAAAACACCATTTGTACTTTAAAAACTATTTACAATGTATCAAAAATGACTAGAAATTATATTAAATATTGTATAAAAAAATAATGTACATGAATATAGTACTACTTATTTGTTACATAACCCCTTAAAATAGCCACATAAGACCTAAGGGTAAGGTGTGCGATGGTGATAGACTCTTGGGGTGGCTCGGATAGCATTGCTCGAGTGTTAATATCAATAAACTTCCACTTTTCCCGTAGGTGGTCACGTTTGAGCTTGACAAGATGAAGCTCAGCTTGGGCTTGGTCAATGGAGAAGCCCAAAGACGCCACCTCTTTTCCGAGCTCCAACAAATGGTCTTCATACGGAGCAATTCTACTCGACGAGACCATCAATTCTTTTGTATAAGTAAAATTGGATGTGTTAAAGCCATATATTTATACTAATCATGTGATCACTGTGCAACGACTATATTAGAAACAGTCAAAATTCTTAACATAAACCCAATGAAGTTGACATTTTATATAAACATAAAGAGACATTTAATTAGATCAAGAGGTATTTCAATTAATGTAACTTTGGTTCGTTACAATATTCACCCCTTAAAAATATCGCCCTTGAAATTTTCCTTTTCCCACACTAAAAAAAATGTGGGTAACTCAGCTTCATCATATCCTCCAATTCCCAAGTCGCTTCTTCAAACTTGTGGTTTCTCCACAATACCTTGACGAGGGGCATTGTCCTATTTCGTAGAACTTTTTCTCTATGATCTAAGATCATCACTGGTTTCTCCTCATAAGAAAGATCATCTTCCAATTGTACCACCTCAGAAGAGAGTACATGTGAAGGGTCTGGTATGTACTTCTTTAAGAGGGATACATGAAATACATCATGTACTTTGGCCATAGTAGGTGGAAGTGCTAGTCGATAGGTCACAGCCCCAACACAATCAAGAACCTCGAAGGGGCCGATGTACCTTGGACATAACTTCCCTTTCTTTCCAAACCTCGTGAAATTCTTCCACATAGATTTGTGTAGAAAAACAATGTATCCAACTTTAAACACAAGGTCTCATCGACGATTATCTGCATAACTCTTCTGTCGACTCTGGGCTGCCTTGATATGCTGCTGAATGGTTTTCACCTTCTCCACCATTTCTTTGACCATTTCTGGTCCAAGCAGCTTACGTTCACCGACCTCATCCCAACATGCTGGTGTTCTGCACCTTTTCCCATATAGGGCTTCATATGGTGCCATTTGGATGCTCGAGTGGAAACTGTTATTATAAGAGAACTCAACCAGAGGAATATGTTGATACCATCCTCTTTTAAAGTCCATTGAGAATGCTCTCAACATATCCTCAAGTGTTTGTATAGTCCACTCGGATTGGCCATCAGTTTGAGGATGATAGGCCATACTGAAGTTCAGTTCAGTATTCAGAGCATGTTGAAGACTCTTCCAAAACCTAGAGGTGAATCTTAGATCCCGGTCAGACACAATAGATAGTGGTACTCCATGAAACCTTACCACTTCTCTGATATATATCCGCGCCAGTTGATCCATTGAAAAATACTCCCAAATAGAAATGAAGTGTGCATTCTTTGTAAGACGATCCACAACAACCCATATTGCATTATTGCATTTGGATGTCCTCGGAAGTCCAGTGAAAATGTGCATGGTGATGTTTTCCCATTTCCATTCTGGTATGGGCAATGGATACATCATCCCCTTAGACTTTTTCCTCTCTTCCTTCACTTGCTGACACACCAGGAACTTTGATGTATATTCAGCGATCTCCCTCTTCATATTATCCCACCAAAAGTTTTCTCGGAGATCTCGATACTTCTTTGTGCTCCCTAGGTGAATAGAGAAATTTGAACTATGTGCATCATAAAAAAGTTCCTTCTTCAGCTCCGGACATGATTTAACGTAGATTCCTTTCCCAAACTGCACAATTCCTTATTCATTAACCTTAAACTAATAGGATTTCCACTTTTTGATAGCTTCCACTTTCTCTTGAATTCCCACATCATCCTTTTGAGCATCCTTTAACCTTTCCAAAAGAGATGGTTGAGCAATAATTTGTAAAAGGATTTATGATATTCCCTTCTTTATGATTCCCAAGTCTATCTTTATCAAGTCTAAGAAGATTGGATCCTTCTCAATTCTCATCATTGATAGAATCGTTGGATCCTTTCTACTTAGGGAATCTGCCACCTTGTTCGCTTTCCCAAGGTGGTAATGTATTGAACAGTCATAATCCTTGATGATCTCTATCAATCTTCTTTGGAACATATTAATCTCTTTCTGTGTGAATATATATTTAAGACTCTTGTGGTCAGTATGTATCTCACATTTCTCTCCATAGTGATAATGCCGCAAGATTTTCAAGGGAATGATCACAGCCGCCAACTCCAGATAATGCATTGGATAGTTTTTCTCATTGATTTTCAACTCCCTTGAGGCATAGGATATCACTTTATCATTATGCATCAGCACACATCCTAATCCCTTCTTCGAAAAATCACTGAATACAACAAAAATCTCCCCACTTGTGGGTAAAGTGAGCCCGGGTGCAGTGATAAGCCTCCATTTGAACTCCTTGAATCTTTTTTCGCATTTATCACTCCATGGAAACTTTACTCCCTTTAGAGTTATCATGGTAAGAGGGTTGGAAAATCATGAAAATTTTTTCACAAATCGTTGATAATATCTAGCTAACCCCAAGAAGCTACAGATATTCGTTACCGATGTTAGCCTCAACCATCCCTCAATTTCATCTGTTTTGGAGGGGTCCACAGATATCCCATTGCTTGTGATGATATGGCCCATGAATGAGACCTCCTTCAACAAGAACTCGCACTTTCTGTACTTTGCATAGAGCTTCTCCTTGCACAAAGTCTCTAGTACAGTTTTTAAATGCACATCATGATCCTCCTTGGTTTTGGAGTATATTAGAATATCATCTATAAAGACTACCACGAATTTTTCAAGGTAATCTCTAAAGACTCTATTCATCAAGAACATGAATATTGCTGGAGAATCGGTGAGTCCGAAAGGCATTACTATGAATTAATAGTGCTCGTACCCTGTACAGAAAGCAGCCTTGGGGACATGTTCCTTCTTCACCCTTACATGATAATATCCCGACTGCAAATCCACCTTGGTGAAGTATTGTGATCCATGTAGCTGATCAAAAAAATCCCCGATTCTTGGGAGATGATACTTGTTCATTATTGTGATTTTGTTAAGTTCACGATAATCGATGCAAAGACGCATTGACCCATCCTTCTTCTGGACGAAGAGGACTGGTGCACCCCATGTTGAAGCACTTGGGCGTATAAACCCTTTATCCAGATTCTCCTGTAGTTGTTTCTTTAGCTCTTCAAGCTCTACAATATCCATTATATATGGAGTCTTGGATATTGGTAGTGCCCCAGGTATAAGTTTAATTGAGAAATCAACATCTCTTCTTGGAGGAAGACCAGGCAGTTCCTCAGGAAACACTTCAGCGAATTCCCTCACAATAGACATTTATTCAAGGATGGTTTCTTCCTTGGACTCAATCATCTGAGCCAGATATGCGTGCTCATAAGGCAGTAATATCCATGCTTGAGATGATGGAGCTAAAGGAGATTCATCTTCCTCCTGACACTTGTAATGAATCGGTGGTCGATTCTCCATATGGAGTGTGATTTCCCTCTCCCTACAATTTATGTTGGCTCTATATAAGGAAAGACAATCCATTCCAAGAATTGCATCAAATTCTAACAGAGGGAGTATGACGAGGTTTGCTAGGAAATTCAATCCACAGATTATAACATGGGAGGACTTATAATCATGGGATGCAATGATTGCCCCATTTTCTGTACTCACTGACATCTTCACTTCCATGATTTGTGGTGGTGCTGAGATTAAACATTCTAGATATTAAAGAATGCGTAGAACCTGAATCAAAAAGTACGTTCTCTATTCTTGAATGAATAACTAGTGTACCTATCACCACTTCGTTGTCGGGGTTCACTTCGGCATAAGTGATGGAAAAATATCTTCCTTGCTGCCTTAGAGTTTTTTGTTCGCCTCCAAAAACCCTTGGATTAGGGTACTGATTTGAAAAATGACCCGGTTCTTTGCATTTGTAGCATTGAACAACACATTGATGTTCGAGGCAATTTTTAGGTTGCTTCTTTCTGCACTTTTGGAAAGTGGGGTGCTGGATATTCTTAGCACCATTGGATTTATCCATCGGACCACCAGCATTGATGTCCACCTAACGCTTCTTGTCCCTATGATACCACTGTGTTTCCCTGATCTCCATTTCGACCTTGAGGGCACATCAGACAATTTCCTCATAGTCGTCGAAGTCACGGATCGCTAATGCTTTCTGCAAGCTGGTCTTCAGCACACCAAAGAAGCGGTCAACCTTGCATTAAGGGGTAACGACAAAGCCAGAAGCATATCTTGCAAGCCTTATGAAGTTTTCCTTGTACGCTCCAATAGATTCTTCGTCTTTTTGCATGAGGGAAAGGAAGTCCCTTTCCATCTTAAGCCAGAGGGTGCGCGGAAAATATTTATCGAAAAACATCTTCCAAAAATCATTCCATTCCAACGCCTCGATCTCCTCCTCAGGCTTCATATTTTTGATCAATGTCCACCATTAATCAGCTCCACCCTCCATACGATAATCATCCAGGAGAAACTTCTTTTGTTCAGAACATTGGAGGATGAAGAATATCTTTTCAATGGAGTTGATCCATTGTTCAGCGATCGTGGGATCAGATGATCCACTAAAAGTAGGAGGCCTTTTCCTCATGAAGCTCTCGATAGCAACTTGTTATTTCTTCGGGGGGGGGGGGGGTAGAACGTTCCTCTTGACCCGTGTTTCTATTCAATGCTTGAGTTAGCTGGGAGATAAGCGTGACAAAGTTCGCGATTCCCGCTCCCATTGGATTTGGCATCTCATTAGTAAAGTCATCACACTGATCTTCACAACGGTTGTTAGCCCGAGTCCTCCTATTATTGGCCATTGACTGGAATAAAAGGAAAGTTAGGGGTAACACATAAAGGGTAATCCAAAAAAAAGTTGATGACTTATAAATAATCTTTCTTTCTTTAACTCATGAGTCTATAGGCTTCAATCTTGGATTTTCATGATCTACTTTCTGACATATATTCGTAGGGGAATTTTTTTAATTCCCTTAATAAGGGTTCATACTAAGCTTATGAATTTATCATAACATATCCCCCAGGAGTGTCATAAAAAATAGTGTATCAAGGCCCGTTGTTGTGCACCAGTTCCCGTTCGAGTCTAGATCAAAGCGGTGTTTTCGGGTTTTACCCCTAGGATACATCTGTGCCATAGCCGCCTCTACCTGCTCGTATCCAGACAGGGATGTATTTGCTTGATAACCCACTTAATCAATACTCACCAAATCTTAGGGACGTTTTTATTGTACATAGTCTTGTATCTAAGGCTTTACTAGGGTTTCCTAATCCCAAAAATAACTAAACCTATCCTCTGATACCAACTATGACAACCCTTCATTTTATTACAACTTAAACATGTTATATTACATAAAACTTCACTTGATACAATAAAGAATATCGAGAGGTTTAGTGTCTTTGGGGCTTAGGATCATTATATAAAAACATAAAACATTAAATACAACATCTTTATTGAAAACATCCTTTACATGACCACTACATTCCCTCGTACTTAGCATTGCATGGGATAACCTAGGACATGCATAAAAAAGGGTGAGCTATAAAGCCCAGTAAGGGAGTACACATGGAATAACATGAGGAGTAAAATACATGTTAGACAATAGGCATATAAATAGAGAAAAAAAGAAACATGAACATAACGTCATGATAAAGTATGATAATCATAACATGGAAATGTGGCAACAACACTTAACATTGAATTAGCATGAGCCAAGGCTCATTGCACATGGAGCATAAGTAAATACTCATTGCACATAAACATGAGTAAACCCTCGTTGCACTTGAATTAGCATGATTCAACACTCATTGCACATGACTTATCATGATACTATACTTTACCCAATGCATTGGAGCGCAATAAGGGTGCACCCTTCTTAAACATATCATTTCATGCATAAGTGTGCCACATGGATCATAAAACATGGAGTCAAAAAACATAATCATTTATTCAACGATAAAGGAATTTGGAATTCAAATATGATACTTTACAATAAATAAGTAAATGTTCATTAAGGTGAATACCCTTGATATAGAAATGTGCATGGTATTCACAACACAATGACACTGGCTTAGAAAATCGGTGTGATTTCGGTAGCTTAACAGCATGACATAAGAATTCATAAAAAAGGTTGATGAGAGAGAAAGTGGTTCCTCATAATATTTACATGTAATGTATAGTATGGAGGTCATATAGATACATGTCCCATAAATTGTGATGTAATTTAGATTCATGATACAAAAGTATTGCTTGAATGTAAAAGAGGAGAGAGAAGTTCCTTTTGGAATTTCGGCATAGTAACGGGTGTACATGGGAGGCACTTAATGAGAGAGAAAGGGTCTCCCATAATTCAAACATAAAGTGGGAAGTATGAGAGAGGTGAGAAACCATACCCCAACATTTATAATTGAAATTTAAATGGCAAAACAACTTAAAGAAAATTGGACAAAAATGAGAAAGGAAGAAAAAACCCTTACTTGGAAGTGTGCTTTCAAAGGTTAGTGAGAGTCTTGTGAGTGGATTTTTGGGAGCTTGGGGCACCTTGTAAGGAATCTAGAGATAGTAGGGTAGTGGGTGGACGAAATCCAAGGGCTTTGAGTGAGGAGGAAGTGGGATCTTGGGTGGGTTTATATAGGAAAGTTGAGAGAATTCTTTATTATTTTGGTTTGGGTCCCCTTACATTAAATTAATCGAAATCCCAAACCATCCAATGGTTTTTGCCCATGGTTTTTGGAAAAGGGAAGAATAAAATAATATTTTATAAGGCCCAAGTCTTGAATTCTTAAAATAATAAGGTTTCTTATGTGGAGGTGAGTCACACTCCAATTGAAATTTATTTAAAAAGGCAATGTGTTGAGTAAGTCTTGAAGGGCCCATTAATGCTTTGAAAAGTAAGTCAAAAAAACCCAAAATCACATTATTTTAATGTTAAAAAATATATTGGCCGAACATAAATATTATATTATTTTATTATATCACTAATGGGTCATTATGATGGCATAAAACACATTATATATTTAAACGGTATTAATTTTTACCCAAAAAATTGACTGCCTCAAAAAATTATGAAAAATTTACCGTTGGATAATTTCGACATCCTGATTCTAGGAATTGAAATTATTTTATCTAAATAAATTTCTAAATATTTTAATTTTCACTTTTAAAATAAAAACCAACATTTATTGAAAATTCATCGGTTTTGACAGAAATGGCTTTTAAACCTTAATATAAAATTTTAATTGCATTAATAAAATTATAAGATCATTTATATTTAATAAAAATTAATTAAATAATAATATTTTTATTTTATAAAAATATTATTTAATTCAAAAATCCCTTAATTTAATAAAATATATTTCTTAATTAAATAATAACTAAAAACACCATTTGTACTTTAAAAACTATTTACAATGTATAAAAAATGACTAGAAATTATATTCATTATTATATACATAAATTAATGTACATGAACATAGTACTACTTATTTGTTACATAACCCCTTAAAACAGCCACAAAATACCTATGGGTAAGGTGTGCGATGGTGATAGACTCTTGGGGTTGCTCGGATAGCATCGCTCGAGTGGTAATTTCAGTCAACATCCACTTTTCCTGTAGATGTTCATGTTCAAGATTGACAAGATGAAGCTCAGCATGGGCTTGGTCAAGGGAAAAGCCCAAAGACACCACCTCTTTTCCAAGCTCCGACAAATGGGCTTCGTACGGAGCAATTCTACTAGACGAGGCCATCACTTCTTTTGTTTATGTAAAATTAGATGTGTTAGAGCCCTATATTTATACTAATCATGTGATCACTGTTCAACGGCTATATTACCAATGGTCAAAATTCTTAACATAAAACCAATGAAGATGAAATTTTATATAAACATAAAGAGACATTTAATTAGATCAAGAGGGATTTCCATTAATGAAACTTTGGGTCGTTACATTGTTTACATTGGAGTAAATAATAGTTTAATGTGTTCATTATCACATAGTACTACTGTAAATACTCACTGACATATTGGCACAGACCATTGGTGGAATCCAACAAGTTTTTTTTCTCACACCATATTTGGGACAAGTTTTTGGGCCCAAATATACAATATTTATGTAGGTGTCAATAGGGGAAAGGCTCCTTAGAAAGTTACTTGATTGCTGATTAAGAGTAGGACAACATGGGACTAAGCCAAGGCTTGCGATGTTGCTGTGATACATTTTTTATTGTTGTACCTTAGTATTTTATTTTACTTGATAACAGTGTATCTTGTTTTTGATACTTTTTTGGAATATGTACCATGTTGCAATATTCTGATATTTTATACCTTCTATTTATCTTTAAATATCAGTTTTCCATTGTTTATTTCAGTTTTATTCTCTTTACTACATGTTTTATTGTTATAATTTATTTTGTTGGGTTACACTCTGCCAATGAGGGCATAGTTTCTACACTATTACACCGTAGGCCATCTCTTCTATTTGGAAGCCTCTAGCATTTGTAGAAATGGTCTTCAGTTCATGTGGACAACCTGGAATAGGGATCCTTTTAGTCACTTTCAGATTTGGGATGTAACATTGTTAATTACTCATTTATGTCATTTGGATTGATTATTGTTGTTGAGAACCATCTTTTTTTGTAAATTTGTTTTTATTTTTAACACCTTTCAATGATACATAAAAATTATACAAATTATAAGTGGGGTGAAAAACAATTAAGACATGTTTCATAGGGTGAAATATGATTTGTGGCCAATTTGAAGTAGTGAAACACTATTCCTGGTGTGATTTGGGATATGAATCTTAGGGTGAAATTTGGTGAAGTGTCATTTTAAAGCATATAATGTATTTTGTGAACCAAAACATGGAAAATGATATAGGTAATAATATCAATAGTTGTTAAGATATTGTTATTGTATGGATGTATCCTGAAGGAGACATAAGAGTAAGAGTTAGAAATTATTGTATGTATGTTTATCCGATTTATCTAGTTCAGTAGAGAATACCAAATTAGTCATTCAGTAGGGATGTTGGACAGAATAATTGTGTGGTGATGGAATCAAGATTAGTGGTTGCAGTTTATTCACTAGCATTGAGTATGTGGTTGGATTTGGCATGATTAGAGGGTGATTCATATAAACAATGTATTAGTTATTAGGACGGACTTCGATGGGGGATGTTTTCCTTTAAAAAATCAACAAAGGAATTACCTTGAGTGTTCAGGCTAAACCATGGTACGAATGTTTTTATATTTTGATAATTCTTAGTGACTCAATGATTATTTGTAGGATAATTTGGTGTTGTGTCAATAGCATAGGAAAAAATTTTGTGGTAATGTCAGCTAAAAATTGGCTAAATGAGGTTTTACATAGAAACAAACATTGTTAGTGGGAAACTACATTGGAAGTGAATTTCATGACATGGACGATGAGGTTTTTGGATCTATCATGACATTAGAAAAAGGTTGATGTGTTTGGAATAACTAAAACTTGAATATTGTGATGATAATACTTTTTTATTATTGTATTGGTTGTAAATAACTCATTAATTGTTCAACAACTTGATGTAATCATTATTTTAGTAATGAAAAAATAACATAGATGTTCATGGGTATCCTTGAGAATGATTATTGATGATTTAAGTGAAGTTACGAATCATTGAAATGTATAATGTTTTAAATAATATCTATCACTAAGAAGTTCAAGGATCTTATATTATATTTTTGAGTTGTATGTGATCAAAATATTAGATGTCAATTTGATTTTAGTCAATAATAACAACTTTTTATTTCATGGGTGTACCCAAGCATATTAGTAAAATATTGGTGTTATTTTTAAAAATCATGGATGTGTGAGGGGTTTGGAATATTATTCAACCTTGATATGTTCAATTTTGATATATTATATTTCATATGAAGAGAATTTATAAATGATAATTTATGTACAAGTCTACATGTTTGAAGAGCATGTTCTAGAAGGTATCACAATGATTACACAAAATAAGGATGTTTTATGAAGAAATATCCATATAACAATCAATTGTTTGGTTATTTTTTTTTGATACAGAATCATGTGGAGATGACTTAAAAATATTCCCATCCATATGAAAATTAAGATACCACAGCTCAATCACACTCATGTGTGAGTAGGTTCAACCACATGGGAGAGCCATCCAAAGTTGGCCAGCAATGGCAGTATAATATTGTTATTCATTGTTCAAAAAGGGAACCTGCATGGGTGTGTACATGAGGGTTCCCAGAAAATTGTGTTAGGATACAGCATGGCCCATTTAGGGTGGGTGTAGCAAGTTCAGGTGCTAACTTTGATATATACTTGAGAAGTTTAAGATTCTATGAGTAATTTTAATTAGTGAAAAATAGAGTGCTAGGAAAATTTGGGAATAAAAAAGTGCGGTCAATTTTTATTTATAAGAGTGTTATGAATATAACATTTCCTTCTTGATCCTATTTATCTTGAAATCCTAATAAAACCATTTCATTGTCTCTTTCATACTGATGATGGAGTTACATGCATGCTTTAGAAAATTGAGTGGTGACCATCTCTTGTGATCAAACTGAGATATTGATACAATCTTGATAATCGAGAGGCTATCCAAGAAGCATATTTTTTCATGCATGTGTTAATTTTATGAATGTTATCAATAATAATATTAATTAAAATCTGTTATATTAACATCCTCATTCACATGAATCCTTGACATGAAAAACTACATATGTATGGATGTTATTTTGTGGAAATAATTAATATTATAATGCATTTAGTAGTTTTAAATCTACTTTCCAATATGGTGACACATAATCATGTGAAGATGACCATGATACCTCAAATCCACTCTAAAGTTTTAGAGTATAAATAGGAAAATAGTATTAACATTTTGAAATCCTTTAGATATGATAATATTTTTGTGCATTTATGGAGACTTGACTCAACATAAAATTTGAAGGTGAGGAGTTTCATCCTTTCTTATATATAGAGAGCCATAGATGGGGTATTTGTATATCATTAATAATATATGTTAAGGTTCTGATTTTTAGGGAATGAGTCCACTATGTTATTAGAATATTTAAAAGGAACTCGTGAGCATTATATGGTTTTTTACAAAGAAGAATTGAGATCTTACATTTTCTGATACACAAAAAAGAAAATGATGTTGAATATCCCACTACATTCTAGAAGATATAATTTATAAGATTACCCATTATATTTTCCAAATGAATTATAATGATTATATGATCATTATTTGGTTATGAAAATATGGAATCCCATGATTTTATTAAATAAAATTTTCATTACATAGAAAAAATATAGTATCTTTTAAATATTAGTTTATTTGAAATCCAGAACATAACATAAGAAAACTGAAAACATTATTCTAATGCAAATGAAAGGCTTTTTTGTGGGTTCAACCTAAGTTACTTTTAGTGCCTCTCATATCCTGGTGACATACATCAAATTTAAGGGGTGATCATGAATCTAGGTAAGGTAATAAGAAAGGGATATATTTTGTATTTGATCATTAGGTATATCAACTAGAGCATGACACAAAACAATATCGAATGAATAAAAGAACATGAGTAAAATCATTATAAAAATAACATGATTCATAATATAGAAAGTTGACTGCAAAACCTTAGTGATACATTCATAGGAATGTCAATAAGGTTTCATAAATAAAAATTACCATGGTTAGTCACCATGGTATCATTGTCATCTACAAATATTTATATGTTTACCCAATGAATTAGAGTGATATCAAGGAAAATCCACCGTATTTAGTAATTAATTTGAGAAAGATAGATCATAATAAACTATTGTATTAATAACCAAAATATAATAAATAATGGGTTTCTTATCAAAATCATAGTGCAAGAATGTGACTAAATAAATTTTTTGGTATTCTGGAAAATAAAATAAATGCTAATTTTTCATGTTTATTTGGGGAATTTAAGAAGTCAGTTTTGTAGCTTGGCATGTATAATACATGGTTTTAGAAAAGGAAAAATTGTGAGAGTAATATGGTCTCCCATTGATGAAATATTATTTTACAAGTAAGGGTATGAGAAAATCATATGAAATTTATAAAATATGCCCTTTATGATACATACCCAAACAAATACTTGAATGGAAATGATGATTGCACAAATTCCCTTACCATGAAGGGTTACTACTAAATCATGAGGATTGGAACAATGTAGGGTGGAAGAAACCATGGATTTTCTCAATTGGAGAAAAAGTGACCATAACATCATGGATGATGGATTTAGAGTGAATGAGAGAGGTAAATGAGAGGGTATTTATTGGAAAAGTGGGATAATTGTTTAGTAATGGTCAAATATAGGTCTTATAAATCGAGGTTATGGAAAATGGAAAAAACATTTATTAACAGTGGTTTTTTATATTTTTTATAGATGGGTAAATTTTTATGATATTTTAATCCATTAAAACATAAATCCATTTTTTAATACTTCATCGGACATGGAAAAATATATTTTCTATAGAGAAATGTTTTTAAATTAAAATTTTACTTTTGGAATTTTAAATGTAGGTTATAGGTTTAGAAAATTGATTGAAATATATTAAAATAATTAATTCTACTACAATAACATTTTTTTTCATGGATTATGGTTAATTAATTTTTATATAATTATCACATAAACAAGAATTAATAAACCATAGTAAAAACCAAAAAATGTATTTTTAATATTTCCTACAAAATAAAGAATTTTACAAAATTTTAAAAAATTCACAATAACATAATTTTGACACACGTATATCAAATATAATATTTATTTTAAAAAATGACAACATATATATCATAACATTAACTTATAAATATAAACATCATTATTTTTTGAAAAATAGAACTTTTTATGACACAACTAAATATCTAACAATTCTAAAAATTTACTAGGTCATTATAAAATCATTTTTTCATATCTATTTAAATAATAGTGTTTTAAAATAAAATTTATGTAAAAAAATATTATTCATAATATATGTGTTTATAAAGAAAATGTAAATATTTAAAAATTATACAATTATGTTATATTTATCTTAAAAAATAAATTTAACAAGTTGATTTTACAAAAAGATATATTTTGAAAAATAATTATCAAATCTAAATTGGTAGAATAACTATTATATTTATAAAACAGAAATTATACATTAAGTAATAAAGGACTAGACACATAACACTTTATTACGCATGCATAGGCCCTATCCGTAAGGTGTGGGATGGTGGTGGTTTCATGGGGTGGATTGGATAACATTGACCAGGTTTTAATATCTAATAACATGAACAGATCTTATATGTGATTTCAAAAAAGTTTTACATGTAGAATATCGACTGAAGCTTTGTCAAGGGAGAACCACGATGATTATAACTCCATCCCCGGTTCTTACTATTTGGATTCAAACAGAATGACTGTACTTATTAGGACCATCATTTATCATTTATATATCAATTATCCTTTTCCATTACTACTTATAAGCACTAATTATAATGATAAAATTATTACCAATAGGTATTGTTCCAAGTGGTCAAATAGGTCTACAGTCATATTTGAAAAATAGTCATATTACTATTCCAATGGTCAAATTTCTTCCTATAAATACAAATTCATTTTTTCACTCCGAATTCACTACACTTCCTTATAACGTTATATTTTGATTTTCAATTATATTTAATGGATTGACAATATTTTTATTCTTTTCTACATTTTTTACTATTGGATATATGATTCTAGTAGATTGGGGATATCCATATATTTCCATTTTAGATTTTATATTTTATATTATTATCCAATTATAATGTTGGACATTTTCATGGGTTTCGTATCTAACTAATGTAATGATATTTATTAACGAGTTAGGTTATTTTTGATCCTCTATATTTTTTCAATGTATAATATTATATTATATAAGAAAAATTTGTTCTGGAAACAAATATCATTTAAAATGTATGGGTCATTTCATTATTTCCCCATTTATAAATTTTTACCCTGAAATTTAAACTTATATTCTTAGTCAAGAATAATTTAAGGTAATTATATTTCATTATTTCCTCTAGTTCCCATGTCTCTTTTTCATAATTATGGTTCCTCGCAATCACTTTGATAGTGTCAGTTTTCTGGTTTTGTGGAACGTTTTATATATAATTCATGATCTCCACTATCTTCTTCATTATTAGATAAGTGATGTTCCCATTATGATGCCTCTGAATTCAGTACATTTGAGTGATTATATGTACACATATTTAATAGATATACATGGAATACAGCATTAACATGAGAAGTATTTCATGGAAGTTCTATTTGTTATGCCACCTCTCACATGTGAAAAAATATCAAAATGGGGCCAATGTACAAGTGAATAATCTTCTATTTCCTTCAAAAACATGTGACTCTCTTCCATGGTGATATTAGAGGCAACATTATGTGCCCTATATCAAACTTCATGTTCCTTCAATGATTGTCAACATTTCTCTTCTGCTGACTCTCCGATGATTTTATATGTAGTTCGATAGCATAATCATTTTTGGCCACCCTTGAACAAGATCAGGTCTAAAAAGATACATATAACCTACTTCATCCCAATAAGTTGGATTTATAAATAAATTCTTATATAGTGATTCATGGGGTTATATTTGAATACTATAGAAGAAGTAATTATTGTAAAATAAATCAAAGAATTTTTGGTGTCGATCTAATCACCCATTAAATTCCATTTAGAATGTTCTGATTATGTATTTAAGAGTATGAATAGTTATTTTAGAATGGAAATAAGTTTAGGGGTTATATGAAATACTAAAATTTAATTCATTATTTAGATAATGTAAAATACTTCTCTAGAATGTAGATGTATACCTTGTATCATAATAAGAAATTATTGACTATGGTTCCCCTTGTAGTCTCACATATTTATTTATGAATGTCTCGGCAAGTAGGTCAAGGGAGAAATCTTCCAAAATAGAATCAAATTGGAATTCATGGTGATTTTATCCAATATAACTCATATTTATTTATTTTCATTGCATTCTTAGTGCAAAATAATATTTACTTACATAGTTATATTATCTCACTTCCTTGTTAGTATGGGTAGTGATTTGAATGAACTTTTATAAATTTTTTATTCTGCATTCAGTATTTGATACACCAATCATCTTACAGTGTATTCAACAATCTATATTTTCGTATTATTCCACCAATAATTATCACAATGGTTCCAATATGTTTCAGTGCTTCCAAGATGTATAGAAAATGTTTAACTATGAGATTCATCCATTGAATACTTCTTTACCTCTGGTCTATATGAGACACATAGCCATTTATGAAATTTCAATACACATTTTGATCAATATTGAACTAAGGAAACATCCCATTTTTCATAGCCTCTATATTATTTTATATGAAACGATTTCCTATTTGATCTTTCTTGATATTATATAGTAATGATGGTAGAGACATAATTTGGGATATGATTGATGATGTCATGTCCCTAATCATTCTCATGTCCAACCTAACTATTTCATTGATGAATGTTTCTCCATGAATCTTTAATATTTTAATCATAATAAGGTATTTACTAATAAATCAATCAATGGCATTTGTTATCTTCTAGGGTGGTAATTAATTGAACTATTATAGTCTTTAGGAATATCCAACCTACTCACTTGTCACATGTTCTACTCCTTTTCCATGAATATATAATTAAAACTTTGGGGATCTGTATCAATAACATATTTATCCAAAAAATATTGTTCTTCTATATATTTAAAGAAAATATTACTATAACGAACTTTAGTAAATGCATAAGATAATTCTTCTCATGTTTCCTTAACTCTATAGTTTCATTAGTGATTGCCGTTTCATTTTTCATGAGGATATACCCATGCCATTTCAAAGATTCATAAGTATAAATAAAAAAACCTTCTCCAATAGTGGGTAGAGTAAACTTAGGGGCAGTAACCAATATATTCTATAGTTTTTGGAAAAATTCTTCACACCCATTTATTCGGATGAACTTACATCCTTTTTTAGTAAACTTTTTTTTTTGTATTTTAAATCCATGAAAAGTTTTTCACATACTTCCATTATTATCTTTCTAATCCAAGGAAACAAAAAATATCACTTACTATTTTAGGGTAAGGAAACCACTTTATAAACTTTTTCATGGTATGGTCAACAAATATTTCTTCACTCATAATAATTTTACCAAACAATGAAACTTTCTGAAACCATAATTCCCATTTTCTAAACTTTATAAATAACTTATCCATCCTAATAGTTTTCAAAATAAACCTTAGATTATCTTCATTCACCTCAAAAATTTTATAATATATCAAAATAAAAATAATAAAATCTACCATGAATTTATCACAGTAGTCCTTAAAAACTCTATTAATCAAATCCATAAATATTTCAGGAGAATTAGTCAAGATGAAGGGAATATCAACAAACTCATGATACCAATATCTTATTCGAAAGTAGTGTTTTGGAAATCATCCAGCATCACCCTCAATTGAAGATACCCAGATCGGAGGTCAATCTTGGAGATGAATTGAGCTACATGAAGATGGTAAAAAAATCCTTAATCGTTGAGAGATGTAACTTTTTCATCGTTTTGTTCTAATTAAGTTCAATATAATCAATGAGTAACCACATCAAACAAACCTTCTATAGAAAGAGAATAAGTTCCCCCCAAAGAGAAACACTTTGTTCGAAAAATTTGTTTTTCAAAACATCTTGATGTTGTTTCTTTAATTCCTCCATCTCCACATTTCACATTATATATGTGGTCATAGATATCATCATGCATCCAGGTATGTTGTCAATATAGAACTCTACCTCTTCTTTTGGGGTGGGGAGGGGTTCCAGGTAACTCTTCAGGAAATATGTCCATATATTCAAAAAATAATTAGGATAATTTATATCAATATAAATTTATTTCCATTTATCTCAGGACCAATAATCTTTATAAACAAGGATATGGGAGGTTCTTATAAATAATGGTCAGGCCGATATATATCTCCTTTGAAAATAAAAATAAGTTTTCCTTTAAATACTGATGAAATTTTCTTTCTTCTAATATAGATATTATTATTATAATTTTTTAACTAGTTCATCCATATTAAAGTGTCAAATTCCACAAAAAGAATTACTACTATATTAGTGATGCACTTCTACTCTAATGTTAATACAATAGCTTCTATACATATTTATATCTAAGACAATCCCTCCATAAGTCTTGAATGATAACTATACATTAAAATCTCATAGATTGATTCTATAGTAATTGCAAACATGGATGAGATAATGGAATTTGTAGAACTAGAATCAAGGAATGTAATTTATATTTTTAAGAGAACAAAAATTGTACCTTCCACAATATCATTTGGATCATATACTTCAGTCATAGTGATAGAAAATTCTGAGCCCTTCTCCCTTGGCCTATGCTTAGGTTAATGGTGTATTCCCTCTATTATCTAATGTTTTCTATATTGATTGGAAAAGGGCCCTATCCATCCCCAACTGAAGAATTGAACATCAGGATGGGTTTTCACCGACTTAACCTAGTCATTACTATTGTATTGTTGAGGCTTCATCTCACCAAAATAGTTCTGAGCTATATCCCCATCTCTACCACACTTATATAAGTTTCCTCCCTAGATCATGTACTTCCACAAATTATTATTTTGAAATTTGTTACAACTGGGAAGTTTCACAATCATCCATCCTCATCCGTGATCGAGATTATATCCTATGTTTTCTCCAATTATCTCTTTTTTTAATTTGGCCTATGAAACAACTAAATATCTATAAAATCCAATTCAACCTTCATATCACTCTACACTATATCCTCATTAATTTTATAGTATTTATTTTTTAAATCCTATCATAGATGGGGTATAAGTCCCTAAAGTAATTCATCAACCTTTCCCTTAGGATCCATAACAATGTTAGAGGGTTATTGTGAAATCTTTTATTGTTGAGTTTATAGATTTAAAATGATTCGTATTACATTTGATTCATCAATAATAAATTCTTCCCTGTTTTTATTCACATGATAAGTAAAAAATAATTATTGAAAGTTATTTTCCTCGAATCATGCCATTATATAGAATTAGTCTCCATTTTAGTTTTGTGTTTTTAATTCGTTTCCACTACTAATCAACAAACCCTTCGAATTGGTATACTGCCTATGTGAATTTCTCATGATCTGACCAATGGAGCACATAAAAGATATATTATATAATGGTAGCCTATTATTTATAAATCAGTGGTTTTTTAGATCCACTAAAATATGGTGGTTGTTTACACAAGAAGTACTCAATGGCAAGGTGTTCCCTTCATGGTGAATATGGTCATTCAAATTGAGCTAGATTATTATTGATAACCTGAGATAGATGATTCACCATCTTTGTAAAGTTTTCCATTCTATATTTCATTAGATGGAAATCCATGAATCATCCGTTTTACTCATCAATTATGTAGTTCCTCCGGTTCCCTGCCATTTTTCTAAGAAAATAAAACCTTAGCGATAAATGATTCAATTTAAAGAATATTATAATTATATTTGGTGTTTTCTGCTACAAACACCATTCGTAAATAGTTTATTTTATAATATTCTCTAATATTAATTTATTTTATTATATATACTTCCTAATGGGAAATAAAAATATTTTTATTAATGAAACATATCACCTAAGAGGGTCAAACAAGGTAGGATGTAAGGCCCATTTTCATGCACCCATTCTTAATCAAGCATATCCGAAAATGATTTTTTTCAAGACTGTTACCCCTAAATACATATTCTCTATAGAAACATCCACTTTTTGGATAAATACATGGATTTATTTTCATGGAAAACACTTATGTAATACTTCAGCATAATACTAGGATGTTTTTATATATTTAAACATTTCCCTAGTGTTCATTCAAAGGATTTCAAATCACAATTTCTAAAAAAATTAAATCGCACTATGATGCTAACTATAAAATCCTTCCTTTTATTATATAAATTCTTCATTACATGGAAAAAAATAAAGAATCATTTAACGTTTAGTTTCATTGAAAATAGGGGCATAATATAAGAAAAATAAAAAAATTATTCTAAATCTTTTGAAATGATTCTTCATGGGGTCACCCTAATTGAAATTTTACTTATCTCATATCCAGGGGACGTACATAAAAGGAAATGGGTGATCATGAATCCCTATAAGGGAATAATAATGGGGGTTATTTAACATGTTCTCAAGATACATATCAATAAGAACATGTTTCATAACAATATGTCATGAGCAAGAGAACTTGAGGCATATCAAAATTAAAATAAAATGAGAATGAACATGAAAATGTGGTTATTACATTTAAATGTGACATTCATAGGAATTTCACTATAGTTTATCACCAAGGTGTCATAGATAAAAATTACCAAGGTTATTCACCAATGTATCCTAAAACATGGAATCTCCATAAATTAAGTACTTCACAAAATGAATTAGAGAGTAATATAAGAGAACACTTAATACATTTTAATAAATTTGCGCCACATATATCATAATAAATCAATTTTTAATAACACGTGGGGAATAAAGAATGGGTTTCTCATCATAATCATGGAATACAAAATTCATTCAATACATTATAATTATATTATTATAGTACCATTAAAATGGAATACAGGTATCTTATTTGAAAATCGTTGAATTATAAATTCATTTTTAAATATAGGATAATATAATAAATAAATTAATGGTGTAATATTCTAGATAAATAATAAATAAGACACTTTTCATATTTACTAATATTTTTCAATTAAATATTAATATTATATTAATGAGGATGCTATGTTCGATGGAGTACCCGATACGCAACAACGAGTTACTTTGAAATCTTACATTACACCTTAATAATATAATATTATTATTTTAAATGGTAGTTAATTCATAGATGTAGTAATGAATGGAATAAATATAACTAACTAATATATGATTATATATGATTGTTAACTGTTTTTACAATTATATAATAAAATTAGGGGCTTAAAATATGAATGAATCTAATTTTAAGCAGCAATACTCTAATATTCTGTAAAAGGTTGATTTACCGCCTTTTGATAGTGAACCCTCATTAAATATAATATTGGTTATTTTTATATGTTCTATTTGACAAATAAAATTTTTCATTAAATTCGGGACATCAAAATTTACATTGGGTAAATGTTTTGTATTTTTCTCATAAACTTCATTATTTAATAAATATTGAAAAATATTGTATTATAATTCAAAAGTGCCTTTTATTCTAATTTATTTATACAGTTATATTAAATTTTTAATTACTTTTAATGTATAATTATAATATATTTTCAACATTTAAGATAATGTTTGTCGTTGGAAATAATTTCATTATAAAATTGGACAAAAACAAGTTTTAATCTTTTGATAGTTATTATTTTATAAAAACACGATATTTGTTTTGACAACTATAATTAATTTAAAATTAAATAATGAAAATTCTATATTTTGAATTTTTTAATATAGACTTCGTTTTTGAATTTGGAATATCAAATATATCTTAGGCTGAATTTTTTGTATTTTTCTGAAAAACATCTATTTTTTATGAATAGTAAAACCACTTATTAGTAGTTAAAAAATGACTTTTTTAATTTAAATGAAATTTTACCACTTCTGTGAATTGAATTTCTAAAATATGACATATATGGTTGTTATTAGTAAGTGTAATTTTGTTCAATAAGATGAAAATATATTTTTGTGAATAGTAAATTTTGCCTTTTATTTACCGCGGTTAAAGATAAAATGGGTAATTTAAGGGAAAAAGAATATCATAATAATAATAAATTACTTTAACACTTTTTCTAACGTTATTTGATTAGTCATGGAAGACCATAGGCATCTTTGGGTCTATTTTGGGATCCCATGGGGCCACTTAATGTGATAATGACACATTAGATTAATTAATTTAATGTAAAGGAAAAAAAGACCCAAAAAAATATCCTTTAGTAAATTAATTTTTACACGGGGTTATATAAGTTATAATTTCGACTATAAATATTAATTTGAAATATAAAAATATTTCCCACATCATGGTATTAGTTTTATAATTTTTAGACAAAAAATAAATTAAATTATTTATGACACAATAATGATGCTGTATATACCTCATTATTAAATTATTTAAATAAATAAGATTATAAATATTAAAATAACAACCAAAACCTGTCCAATTTTTCGTGGATGATTTTATTTCTACCATGATTCATATTATATTCGACATTATTTAGTTTTGGACCTTTAGAATCTGAATATCATTATATAATGAAATAATATTTTCACACTTTCCGAAAGAGCCCCTCCTCCCCCTTATAAAAGAACACCACTTCTAACCAATTCCACACACCTCTCAAGCCTTTGGTCTCATCAAAACTCTTCCCAATTAAGCTCCATACGTCCATACCCTCCTCCTAGAAATAATACCTTAATAATTTGGCACTTCAAGAAGTCCTTTTGGTTCAAACCAATGGAAGTTACCCAAATTAATGGTAATAATACCTCTTAACTTCTTTTCTTTTATTTTACTTCTTCATCCCCGAAAATCTTTTTATTACTTTCTTTTATAACAAAAACAGAATACTTAATATATTAGGATGTTCTTATGAGAATTATTTTAACTACACTTACACACACCTCCATCTAATGGTTGAATAACATATTGTTTCTGTGGATGGAAAACTAACGCCCCACGAAACGATGATTGTTCGATTATCTACTACCACCTCTCATGGTGGACATTAAGATGGAAATATATTTATATATGATATATATTATTTTTATATTTTCTGTAATCTTATGTATTTTACATTTATATCCATCCTTTCTGGTTTCCATAATGGGTAAATGTGATAATTTCATTTGGGGAAGTGTGGACTACCACCCCCTCAAAGTGATATGACTAGTTAATTTCATATGTGGGATGTATAAAGGATAGAGTTAATGAAATTATATATGATATTATAATGTAATTATAATATACCTATGTATAATTATGTTTTAATTCCATTAAAAATCAAAATAGAAATGAATGTAGCGTTAATACGTATGTACAACCTACCGTCTCCATAAATGGTGCATTTCATTTATTATCTCCAAAATGTTATGTAATGTTATAAATACATATATATACAAGATATATATTATTTATAAGATATCTAAATCATGAATATCATTCTGAATTTAATGCACTATTGACCACATGGACAACATGTAATTATAAGGTGTTCATTTTTGACTCAAGTACCAAATATCGACCAAACGACCATTATTAACGTAAATGATTGAATAATGTTTATAACATGGTAATAAGTGATATAAAAAGGATAATAAACTTGAAAAAATGTTCTTAAGAAATTATAAATTATATTTATTTTATTATTCTGTAAGAACAAGGAACAAACGAGTCAGGTCGGACACGAGGTAAGGGATTTTCTTATCTCACTTTTCATTCCGTGAGATTTCCATTGTTCGCCACTTATTCATTGCATGTGGTGTATTTTGTACTTAAATTTGATATATATTGTCATGATTGTCATTATATTCATGTTATTCATTGGTTCATTTGGAGGTTATTGCCTTTTGTTCATACGACTTAGTTGATTATAAAGTGGTAAAGGGTTTCATCTCACTTTTTTCCCATGAGATTCATGCTATATTTTCCACTATTTCCTTTTGTGTGGTGTATGTACTACCCAAGATTGTAATCTATGTAATATAATTTCATTTATTATTATTTAAATCTTCATTGTATAATCCTTCTTTCATGTGGCATATGTTTATTATGTTACCAAACATGTAAGGGAAGCTTTGACCCTCCTCTTTTTAAAAGACATATTTTTGTTATGTATTTTAATTTGCATATTATTATGTGGGTATATGTTCTTATGTATCCTTATTGATGTAAAATTTATGTCCAAGTGATTATATACACTTTTTATCTCATCAAATAATTTTATGAATTTTAATGTGACGCCGTTAGGCTATCAAATTTTTAAAAAGGATCTTCTTAACCCAATTTCAATTCTTTGGGTTCAACATGTAATTCTTGAATATGTCGTTGTATGAATATGTGAGAATGACCTCTGATTGTTTTACACTTAATATACACGTATATTGGGTTTATTTATATTTTTCACACATAATTATGTCATTGATTTATTCTTAATTTAATGATACCATCTTTATCAGGGATTTCATCTCAATTTACATTTCTACAGAGACTTCATTGTTGTTATGCCCCAATTCAATTTTATATGGTGTATATAATATACATTGACATATTATATCATGAATACCTTTATTCTCTTGATATTATATAGTTCTTATTAAATGTTATTCTTAAATTATTTGTATTCAAGTGTCTCTTTCTTTTTAAACTCTTTAACTAAAATATCTTTTAAATGTTTTTAATGATTTATTCTTATAAATATTTTTCTCATTAATGTACATGTTTTCAAAATGGGATTTATGATTTATTTATATGGAAATTAATATTTTCAAATGATAATTCATTTAGAAGCTTCAAATTGTTATGAGACACTTTGATTCAGAATTCTCTTTTTAAATGCTTTTGAAAATGATTTGATAAAGCATTTTTTATTTCAATATCTTGATTGGATATATTGGAATGTGTAAATGTTATCTTTCCATTATAATTGTGTTATGTGTTATGATAATGTTATGGTTATTTGGAATTGGTTATGTATACTGGTGGTTCCATTATAAACCTAGGGAAGGTCAGCCTGAGATAGCTCACAAATGCATTGGGTAACATTACGGTGGTAAACATAATGTTTCTCCTAAGAGATTTAAGTAATATACTATGGGTTGTATTCCAAGTGTAACTCCCTACATAGTTCTGATAGCTAAAATGTATGTTTGATATGGATCCCATATATAACCTTAATGATTTATGATTTGTGTGTGTTATTCATAAATCATATGATTTCATAAGGTTTGTTATGGTTGAAAATTATGGTTTCATTGATTTGTATTTATTTATGGGATAATGATTTCCATCCTTACTTTATAACCCTTACTGATCTTTTTATGCTCCCCCCAAGTTTTTGAAATTTTTTCCACTAGACTTAAATATTAATATGGTCAAGGGTGCGATCAAGGAAAACTCATTCTGTAAAAAACATGGAACTAGACATGTTTCTTTTTAAGAGTTTTTATTTTAGGAAAAAAATGGATATTGAGTAGTAGTGTTCACATGTAATATTCATGTTGTTTTGTAAATGTTTTGATCTAATTCTATAAAACTCTAAACTTAAAAAGATACTCAATGTGAATTAATCATTTAACTCAATATTATGTAATGTTTTAAGGTTGGGTACTTATAAATGGTTTTCTAATTTACAAAAAAGAAAATTAATGATAACTTCTCAAGTAAAAGAGAGGAATTTGTGAACCAAATTCGACGACATGACGGTTAAAAAGTATGGTTTTATAAAATCATAAAATTATATAGATAATAGGTCTCCCATTATAAAAACAATATTTTATTAGTAAGGGAATGATAAATTAAATTAGAAAATAATGTATATCACCCATTATAACAATAAAAAAGAATTATAGGAATGGAAACGAAGATGATGGGAATTCTATAACCTCAAAAAGTTTCAATTAAATATTAAGTACTGAAATTTTTGTAATGGAATACCCCTTACAGGTTCCTTGGGAAAAAAATGACCATAATATAATGAAGGATTCACTGGGAGTGAAGGAAAGAGGTTAAATGGGCCGGTATTTAAAGAAAAAGTGGTGGAATTGTGTGAAAATTTCAAAATATTGTTACTGGAAATTTAGGTTGTGAAAATTTCAAAACCATTATTTTAACCATGTCTTTTAAATGATATTATAAATTTGGGTTAAATTATATGATATTTCAATCTATTAGAAATGAACAAAATTTTTATTACTTATTTGGACATTGAAAATTAGATTTTATACAAACTATTGCTTTTAAAATAATTTTTTTTATTTTAGACTTTGAAAAGTCACATTTTTATATTGAAAAAGATTCAATGATGTTAAAATTATTAATATTCTTTAAATAACATCTTTAATATTTAAGAATGTTGTTAATTAATTATTACATCATTATTATATAAATATGATGTCGTAAAATATAAAAAAAACCAAAAACTGTATTTCTAAAATTCATTGAATAAAAATTTATTTTTAAAATTTTAAAAAATTATCCCTTCATAAATTTTACATGATGATTAAAAATATTATTATTTATAAAAATAAATCTATAATTATATTATTCTAACTTCTTAAAATAAAAAAATTTATTTACTGAAAAATAGTTCTTTTTATGATAAAATCAAATTTTTGATACTTATAAGACCATTTTAGGACATTGTAAAATTATAATTTTTTTTAAATAAAATAATATTGTTTTAAAAATTGATTTCACTAAAAAAAATATTATCATGAATACCTGTGTTTATAATGAATGTTTATTTTTTGTAAAAATACAATTATGTTTTATATACACCCAATAATCAATTTATAAAATTGATTGTAATTAAACTAATATTTCACAAAATTGTTATCAAAATAGGATTTATGGAATATGTATGTTTTTATACAAAAGAAATTAATATTTAGTTAACTATTTCGAGAAAATGTAACCCCTTATTAAACAGGTGTACACTCTAAGGGTAATGTACGCAATGGTAGTAGTTTCACGGGGTGGCTTGCAAACATTGACCAATTGGTAATATCTTATTACTTAAACTTATCCCATATATGATTTTCTTAATGTTTCACTTATTAAATCTCAAATTGGTCTTGGTTATGGGTGAACACTAGGGATTATAACTCCATCACAAGTACTGAACATTGGGCTGTAAACAACATGACACTACTTATTGAGGCCATCATTTCTCCTTTCTAAATCAATTATTCATTTTCATTAATACTTTTAAATACTAATTAGAGGGTAAATATTATTCACAGTGGGTATAGTTCACTATAGTCGAATAGAAAATTATTTTATTTACAAATAATAATATTTGAAAAATGGGAATGTTACTATTCCAACGGTCACATTGCTCCCTATAAATAAAACATGATTTGTTTCACTAAAAATTCACAATAATTATTTCAACGGTTTTATTTTTATTTTATAAGAAATTGATTGGATTAATTATAGTCTTTTCATTACTATAGTGTTTTCCCTAGGGGTAATTATTCTAGTAGATTGAGTAGATCCATATTTTCCTATTTTAGATTTTCTATTTAATATTTTTTGTCAAGTTGTATTGGTTTTAATTTTCATTGGTTTCGTCACTGGCTATTGTAATGATCTTTTTTAAAGATATAAGGATTTATTGGTTCCTTAATATTTTTTAGCTGTATATTATTTCATAATATAACACATATTTTCTCCAGAGAAAAATATCATTTATAAAACATTAGTCATTATAGAGAAGATGTTTCTTAAAAGTGAAGAAGATAGTAGATAATCAGGTTCCTTAAAGAATTTGGTGTTCTGCCTACATTTTTTTCATGGTGGAAGAAAACATGGAATTATTTAAAATTATTATGAAAATTTCATAAAAAAATGTGTGAAGAGATTCAGTTTATGTACATGCATTTACATACTCATCAACATAGAACATTGTTGAGAGTAAACCTAAAAAGTATAAAAAAAGACAATGAAAGAAAACCCCTTGACATATATGTGATATTACTCTTACATGTGGTTTAAGAATATTTACATGATCCATGAAGGATTATATTATTTATTTACTTCTAATCCAACACTGAAATTTCGTATATTATATTTTCTATTGAATATCAAAATATGAAAAAGAATCAATGACAAATATAATATCCCTTTTTTATCATTTGGATCAATGAATAATTCTAAAAAATGTATTTATAAAAAATTGTTATATTAATTTTACTAAAGAAAAATAAGTTAAAACCCATTTAGTATTCAATTATTTTTGGACCATTATATTGGTTTATTTAGTAAAATTTTATTAGTGTTTATTCATGTATATGGAATATGACTTGTTATATATTTTATGATCACATCAAGAATGAAAAGACGATATCCTTTAATCATGCTCTTCAAATATAAAGCTTTCATTTGATATATTGTTTTTTAGGAGAATTAGTCCATCCCATTAACTTTCCCATGAATTGTTTGATATTGAAAATTAAATTGTGTGTGAGTGGGATAATAAACAACATTCACCAGGGACATAATCATAAATATTGGAGAAAAAAACATAAAATAACCCATGTTTTCATAAGGATTTACTATTTTATGAGCATTATATATAATTCAATGTTAAGAAAAGAATATCTATTTACATAATAAGTAACATATGTAATGAACAGAATAAAATTTTAATCTCATAAAATTAACCCCATGCTGATTAAACCCCCATAAATTATGTTTATCCCAATGTTATCCTTCCAATTGGTATTAGAGTGGTCATAACTCTGATTGGATTATATGTATTAACATATTTAATAATTGATTTATCTTTTAATTTAATAATGGAGTGAAAAGTTCGTGGTGTTTTAATTATTATAGAATATAATTTAATCTCATCCATGACAATTGATAATAGAGGAAATAAATACTTGAGAAAGGTGAAGACGTCATACCACTTGTGTAAAAATGAATAGGTATCCATTTCACCAAGTACTGGTTTTGAGAAAATAATGCCTTTCATAAAATTTAATTACATGGTATTTAAATATACATCCAAATAAATGGAAATAGTTATATCTTTAATTCTAATAATGCAGTCTCATATATTTTTTTTCTAGTATTATATAATAAAATAAACTAGCACAAGTGGTGAATATCATTCATCAGATAATAATGATTATAAAAATTTGAGGAAGAAATTTAAGGATAATATCCCTAATATTGAAGAAAACCCTTAGAATAAATATATTTCATTGTAATGAAGGCTGACTAAATTTTATGACCTCACAAAACAATGTAATGAAAAAAGTGTAAGAATTAAGGAGATTGAAGAATCATATTCTAGATTTGGGAGGGATTCAGTTGAAGTAATATATAAGGATCATAAAAAAATTTGAGTCTTTAAGATAAGTAAAATAAATTATTATAAAACCACAATAAAATCATTGATGTCAATAATTCTCAAATTGATATCAAGGAAAATAGTATAAAAGATCTTGAAATGTTTCTATAAGATAAAAATAAAATTTAGGATTATGAAATTGAAAAGATAAAGAATGAATCTAAAGACATTTTCATGTTATTGGAGGATTATAAATTCATCCTATGTGTGGAATTCATTGATATTTTTGTGAAATTGATGAATTTTGAAATAAAATAAATCGATTTGTCACAAAAATTTGAACTTAGAGCAGTTTTTACAAGAGATTTAGCCACAAAAACTTATGAGGAGAAATATTATCCTAAAATTAATATATCAGGTGTAACAAATAGATTCAAATCCATAAATTATCAATCTCATTTAGTATCTAATAACAATTTTACCCTTTTCATAAAATAATAAAATTTGGGTTATTTTTGATTGAATATAAAATATAGCTTCAAAAGAGTGATCCGTGTAGAAGTGGATAAAGAAGGGAAATTAAAGGACCACTAATAGATTTTTCCTAAATAATGGTAAGTGTAATAGAAACTATTCTCCAAAATAGTACTTTTTAAAAGAGTAAAAATATATATAAAAAACTATCATTCTAATTATACTAGAATACCACTCAAAAGAAAATTTCAAGATTAGAAGGATACTATTGGTGTTGTGACAGATTCAGGTACATGTAATATGTGTTTTTTATAAGATGTCATTAGCTAAAAAACTAATTCCATATTAATGTGGGAAAAATAAGTGATAAATAAAATTCCATCGATTGAAAGGAATAACATCACTGTTATAAATAAATTAAAATATTTTAAGAGGATTTTTGTTATTTTTAATGGTATTTGGAAATGTGAAGAGATATAAAAATACAAAAAATGTAATCATGAAACTAATCAAATTCAGAAAAAAGATAAAACAAATTAATCAGTAGTGACATTGATATATTGGGAAAGAATTGGGAGAAATGATTTGTAATGAATATTCTGATGATGTTTGCAAAAAATATTGATAAGTTAAATTTCAGTGAAGATCAAAAGTGTAATAATCTCAATCATAAGAAGTTAAAAAGGAGTGCTACGAAAAATCAAAGAATTTGTTTCATTTATTTAAGATTATTTTACACCATTAATCACTATAATTAATCCATCAATATTATAATGAATATAGGCACCATTAAGAAAAAAGGTAAAAATTCGTTAGAGAGAAAAATAAAAGGACTGAAATAATAAATTGAAAACGTAAGAATCCATGTGTAACCACAATGAATGCAATGAAAATTAACAATGATATAATTTTTTTGGACAAATTACATAGATAAAGAAAATGGAAGAAACAATGATGCCGTAATATCCTAATGGAATAAAGAACATTCCACTTGATTATATTGATTTAATAATAGTTTTTTCAACAAATCATTAATGAATATATAATTTGTATCATTTTTAAGGTTGAATAATATGGTTCATATATCTTATGAATGATTATTTATGGCACAATATTAATACGAAATACTAAATAAGAATCTGAAAGCACCGAGTGGTAAATGTGATTGATGGAGATTGTGAAAATTAAAATTCCACACAATGTTGTCACACAAGAACGTAATGATACTATGATTCACAAGACTCCTAATAAATAGTTTTATAAGTTAGTATGAAGATATTACCCTCACATTGACAATAAATGAAATGAGTTTAATTGATGAGAAGAAATTCTCAGCCTTGTTGCTCTCATTAAAGTGAAACAGATATCCTACCTATTCTCATCAACCTGGTTTTTGTCTTATCTATGAATTAATGGTGAAGAAAATATTCAATGGGAGAATTTAAATGAAGAAATTATATTTCAGTATTATCTTGATATAATATTTATTTTATTCCTAATGGGAGACACCATGATAGTTTAATCTATCTATTTTTATCATGAATATTATTTGTCATAAAAGTTCAAAGATCAACAATAACGAAGTTGACAAAGATTACATTATTATAAATAGATTTAAATTCCTATTATATATGATATAAAACAAATTTTAAATCACATAAATTTAAATTTATGATATAATTCTATGAAAATAATAATATTTATTAAGTGAAAGTGGAGATTCCCTATATGGGGTATTTAGAGAAGCTCCACGAGCCTTATTTCTCATTCAAAATTGATATCTATGGAAGTGAGTGGTTAAAATAATAATTTATGTATTATATTTTAATACACAATTATCCTTTTTCATAAAAAATGATTTCATATATTTTGGGGGAGAACTTAAATGAATCCATGAGATGAAAAATAGTAATCTTGAAGTTGTTACATGACTGATTTCATGTAAATTACCTAACTATTAGAATTGAATATTTTTAATCAATGTGTTGAGATTCGTGCCTAAATTTTGGGATGAATGAATCTAGGGAATTTTGTCTATAATAGTGGTATCTGAATATTTAAAGATTCATTGTATCAATTACTATCAGCATGGAAATTGTGTAGAGTTTCAGAGTAAGGAAAGATATTTTTCTATATCATTTGGTATGATATAATGAACTGAGAAAGGATAAAATTGATAACCAAATTAGATGATTTTTTTACAATTGATTATAATAAATAAACATAGTGTGGAATAATTAATGGAAGAATTATTTGGAAATTAATTATATTACCATATCTGTAATATCCCTGAACCCTTACTCATAGATCTAGTAATAAAAAAATTATAATTTTATTTCATTGATAACAATAGATGTGAAAAAAATCCATAAAAATATAATATAAAATTAATATTTTGTGTCAATTATATACCAAAATTCCCTTTATGATTATTGTTTTATAGAATTAGGAAAAATGCTTATATCAACAACATCGTTGAATTCAAGTGAGTATTTGTTTCATTATTCTGATATTTTAATATTCTGTATTTAGTCTTCAACCTCTCATACAAACACCATTATGTTAGATTCCTTTATTTTCTATATTATTCATAAACTATGAAAATTGAACCACAATTAGGGTGATATAAAATGATCAGAAAAGTAAATATATAAATTATCAATTGAATTTCACCAATGAGAATAGGAAGAGTATAAGGGTATGATGAAACAATCAAGTGAATGATCATAACACAAGAATATTCATACCGGTCAATACCTAGATCATTTATCATGAAACATTACATAAATAATTATCAATGGAAATATTCATAAGAATAAATAATAAGGATCCATGTCATTTCACTCTTGATAAGAGGAATCATTAAAACCCTTAGAAAACATAAATAGAATGAATTGGTAAATTGGAACATCATCTTCATAATGCATTATTAACCATTGTTAGAAATAACTGGAGTGAAATTAAATCCATTTGATAAAACCTTAGGTTAACACCCTCATACATGTCACTAAAGAAAAGGAACATTACACAATGAAGTTTAGGGTTATTTGGTTGAACCCATTATATAATTTATATTACGATCAGCCGACTAAATTTGAGTTCACTAAGAATAAAAGTCATAATGGGCTCTCTGGAATCTCTCTAAGAAAACCGATTTTATTGGATATATCATGCTCAACCATGAGATATGATGGAAATAAACCCTTCATATAATATGTATTGGTCTCACCCATTCTACATCAATAATGCCCATGTACCTTTCAGGAATAAAATATTTAGAGTCTATAAACATTCAATCATAACTACAATAAATGTTATTTTATAGTGTGATTAACCTATGAAAAAGAAGCAGGTTCCATTAAAACTTTTTAATCACTCAAGATAACGAATTAGGATTGTAAAATAAAACTTATTATGAGTGTAGCGTGAGTGATATCATGGGTATTTAATATCGATGAATTAAAATTCCATTAAAATGTAATTAAAAACATGGTTGAGTAAAATAGTCATATCACTTTGAGTAACAGTAAAAGATTTCATATTAGATGGAAAATTATATTAAAAGATCACATAGAACATTTCTGAGGGATAATTTAATTTCTATATTGAAAAAAATTGTAGAAAGTCGGAAAATTTATCAACAAATATTAAAAATATTTTCCTTCAAATTTAATTTTGAAACATAAAATGAAATTTTTATTATATTTATGGTTCATGGTGGTAGTGAATTATATTCATATTGATACAATAAAAAATTATTACTTTCAGATTTTTGGTAAAATTAAAAATTTCATCATTTGAAAAATGACTCGATGGTTCCTTTTAATTATTTTTTATAAAAATAAAATTATGTGTAAAAATTACAATAAAAATCACAGTAAAATGTATTTATAAAACATGGATTTTGAATAAAATGTACTTTCTAATAAAGGGGTAAATGGAGTGGTATTTTATTAAAAAAATAGTTTATCATTATAAGTACCAATATAATGTAAATTGTACTATTATGTGAAAAAATCATGAATAGACATAGTAGAAAAAAATATGTGGTTCATGAAAATATAACATTCAATATAAAAAATCCTAAAGACAATAGAGATTGTGTCATAAATAATTTCCCACATTTGTAACTACTCAGTAGTAAGACTTTTGAAATTATGAAAAGAATATTATTTATGTTGGACATAAAGAGATTCATGATTGAACATATCAAAGGGAATGTACATGCCCTTAATAAAATAAGATATGTGTATAACATAGCATATGTCCCAAAGAATTGAATCTAGTATAAGGAACACTTACAATGATCATAACATTGAAGTGGTAATTAATCAATGAATCTATTATGTGTTTCAATTATAAATATACATTAAAAATATTAGATACAAAAACATAAAATCACAATTCATTAAATACATAATCTTAGAGTATCAAATTAAATGAAGAAGTAATATAACCCAATGAAAATAAAATCATTTATGAAATTCTATACCAATTCCAAACATTATTGTCAAATACCCTTTAATGAAATAAATAAATATGAAAATCAAAATACCATATTTAAAGAAATATTAATGATATTACATTTAAAAGTGTAATTATTCTCACCAAAAAAATTAAATCAGTTTCATAATATTATATTATTTATCAACAAAGGAAAATTGAGACGAAGTCCCTTTCCCCAAGTCCGGAAATTCATTGTATGTACTTTAACTCATGTATAATAAAATTATATCAATTAATTTTTTTCATAAGAACCATTTACTAGTTCAATAACTTATATATAATTATTTTATTCTATATATTTTGAAAAAAATATTTAAATTCATAATTAGTTCAGTGGATATTGGGTGTTTTAGGGACTTTCGGTTCACCGCTTCAATGTGGATTCAGTGAGTTGACTTTGTCAATGATGCCATTTTTTCATCATATATAGAATAATAATCCTGAAATAGTTTTCATATTTATTCATCAATTATAATTAAAAATACAATAATTATTATGGTAATGAAAAATTAACTCAATCAAAATCATGGATACAATAGGTCATACATATGCTTGTATAATGTTTAAAATTTTCAATAATCATTATGTAAAATGTTTTTGTATTATTTTATCTTTCCAAGAATTATCATCTTATAATAAATACGATATTTTTTTATTTTATATTTCTATATATATCATCCATGTGAAATTGTGGTGATAAAAATAATCACTTCTCTTCGTAGACACAGCAGTACACACATATGCACAGATGACGTTGTCATTTTTAGTGAGAGGAATGGTAAGAAAGAGAATGATATTTTTTAATTTTATAATGATAAATATTTCATGATTATAATAGTTATGTCATATATATAACACATATTAATTAATATTATCTTTATTACCTTCTAGGTAAATCTTTAAATAAAAATTGCATTACTTCACAAGTAGTCCAACATACACACAAGCAGCTCTATCGTATTCACCAATGAATAAAAAGTAATAAGAAGAATGCGATATAATAATAATTTAGATATAGTTATATTAATAAAAAATTGTATATAATTTAAATCCATCATTATAAAAATCCCTCAGATGCGATGATGAAAAACACATTATATCTGTTCATGAGGCAAAATTCCTTCGTACATAGATTTGATGATTTCATTTCCCATTGAATGGGTGAAGAGATGAATTTAGTATTTTAAAATATTGAAAAAAAATATTATTATATGGGAAATATTGGTTTTAATCTATATTTATAATTTATTTTTATCTGAAGAAGGTGGACGAATAAATAAAATAAAAACGTTTGGTTAAGAATAATACATCTTCTTCGGAAAACCACCTCTGGATAGCACCAAAAGCTGACACATGATACATTTTTTTTTAAAAAAACAGAGGCTCTATATCAGAGATAGAGAATTAATTAAGATATTTTGATACATATTGGGATAAAAATTAGTCTTTTAAAATATTAATGATAGTGGATAGGGGTAGACTTTTATTTGTTAGGTCAACGACATACTTTTAAATTTTAAAAAGAAAAATAAATACACACAATTTTCAAATGTGAAAAGGATCCAAAATAAACCATTATTAGTATTAAATGACATAAATGCATATTTTTTCCACCCAAAAAAGTTTATAATAGTTTTAGGTCATTTTTATTGTGTTAATTATAGTTTAATCCCTAGGAAACCAATTTCCACCTTATCTATATTTTTTTTTGTTTTCACTATTTATTATGATAAAAAACATTATGGGAATCAATGTATGATATAAATATTTATTATTTAAAATATGGAATTCATTTTTAAAAAATAAATTCCTATAAGTGGTATAATTTAATTTAAACTAATACCCAATGACGCGATGAAAAAATGGGATTTTCAAGAAATGAAATTTTCATCGATAATATGATTTTATATTAAATATTTTACTAGTAATAAAAATTGTAAGAATTTAAATTAACATATAATTATATATAATATATAAATTTTATTTATATAATTTCTACTTAGGTGTATTTTTAGTTAATTAAAATGGAGAACCACTATATACTTTAATATATTTTATATAAAAACCCTATTTTTAGCCCAAAAATAAATTTATAGAAAAATACCATATATAGATGAATAAAAAGTAATTTATTATATTATATATAACTAAATAAAACATTTGTTACATTATATAATATTCAATATAAATGTTTTTTTTAAATTATATATTTTTTTGAAAATAAATGACATTTTTACAAATACAAATATTTTTCATTAATCATGGAAAATTAATACTTTCCCAAAAATTTGAAACATTAACCCAATATTAATTTTAATGTTGTTATTTAAAAAATGATGTTTTTATTTCAAATATTTTTTTATAATCTCTTGTAACCAATTATAATATTTTCCTATAAAATGTAGTAATACTCTTTTTTAAAGAAAACATGTTTTTGAAGAATAATGTTACATTACAAACAATTGATTGATTTTTTACAAGGAATTTATCCATTAATTAATATTTATTAAGCCATTGATATATATTTAATAATTAATTTATCACATTTAATACCCTCAATGTTAATAGATAGGTTATAATGGTCATGTATTTCTGAGGTCATTTATGCTTGGTGTTTCAAATCAAATACTATATCAAAAATAATATTTCTCTTTCAAAATCATGTGGTGTTACATCTTTCCCAATTTAATATATTTAATTATCAAAATTTTATTTTTATGAAGATAATTAATGGTTTGGTATATGATTTTTTTGGAAACCCACATCTTATACTGGGTTATAAAAACATCCCTTTCAAAAGTGAGAGAGAGAAGTACAAAGGTTATACAGAACAATTCATAACAAAGTTTACAAGTATGAAAACATTAGTGGGAAGTGAATATATAGGCATGAATGAAAAAAAATTCCAAATAATGATGGAGACTTAAATAGATAATTGATCATATGAATTTGAATGATTATGAGAAAGTTAGAAACTAGAAATCAATGAACCAATGAGTTGTAAAAAATACAATAGTTTAACTTAAAATTGACATGATATGATGAAATTTTCATTTTAAACTTCCTTTCATAGGGTTGAGTAATACCGTAACATAAGGAATAATAAAATAATGAAATATAATTATTTGATAAGATTAACTTAATGCATTAATTAATTTCATATACAATATCAGCTTTTTCTCCAAAAGTTGAGTATTCAAGATGAATTATTCATGCCAAAATCCCTAAAATAATATTCAAATGGATCAGATAAACACACAATTGATAATAAATATATTCCAGCTATATTTATACATTTTCCAAGACCATAATTTTTAATACATGGTATTATATTTCAAAAAATTAATAAGGAATCATATATTGAAATAGAACATTAATCACAAAAATCAAACAGTAATACCCATAGTCAATACTAAATAATTCCATAAATACATAAAACTATATAAAAATTTACCTCAATAGCTTCAAAATTAATTATCATTTTAACAAAAAAAATTATCTCGGACCATTTCACTTATATACCAAAAAATATAGTGAACATATTCTAAAATAACATTAATCAACTTGTAACCAAAACACTTTTCAATGACATGGTTATCTATATGATAAAACATAATAACCCATAACTATTTCAATATCCCCAATCATATAAATGTTATTAATTCTATAATAAAAATTTCTAGAAAATTGATATTTATCCTCCCTATTAAAAACTATTTATATATATTTCAACTCAATAAAACATATCCTAAAATGTATTACTCTTTTTAGGATATCCTCTCTTCAAACCTCAAAAAGGGTGTTGAAAAATTTAATCATCTAATAAAAAATAATCTCATAAACTAATTTTTTTATACATATTAATTAATACGTCCTGGGGTGAACAAATACTAATCTCTAAAGTATTCATAACCCTTAATCCATTACCGACTATAATATCCCCAAACATGAAAAATCATATCTTATGCTAAAAATATTATATTTACATTTTTGGGATTAATATTAACAATTGTGATCTCATTTTCTCCATCCAATAGTTACAAAATAAAAATGAAATATCTAATTACATTCATACCCAAATATATTTTAGAATTATGTTTTTAGAGAATTAGGAAAATCTCTTATATAAAAATACCCATGAATCCAACGGATTAATTTTTCCACTATAGCTAGATTTTCATATTCCAAATTAATTCCTAAAAATCTCCTTAAAAAATTCTAACATCTGAAACCATTCTATACATAAATATTTTAATCATAATTCTTCATAACATGGGGAATTTAAAATTAAAAAGGGTGAGACTAAATGGATATAATTGGTAAACATAATAATTGACAATTGAATGTCATCAATGTTAATAATAGGAATTAATAATCATGATCCATCATATTAGCTATATTAGGATCAATGGTATCTATTTATAAACACCAAACATATAATAAATATTAGTCACATATGAAAATATCTAGGTGCACCGATCATTTAAGCTATATGGAGCTCAACCGTGAGATGTAATGGGGCTCAAACCATCATATAAGATGTATCAGTCTCACTCATTACACATATATAAATTCTATTTACTATTCATGGAAAAAATATATAGTTTCATTCTCTATTAAATCATAATAATAGTCAATTTTAGTTCATATCTTTATTAACCTATGAAATATGAAGGAATTCTATAACAATCTTATAATACATCCAATGAAAGAATAAGGATAGAATCAACAAAAGATATCATAGGTGGGGTGTATTTGATCTCAAGGTTTATATGTTTTTTTTGAGTGGAAATACTATTAAAATATCATAAATATGTTATTTAGTAAAATAACCTTATGACATTTAATATGGTAAATATATTTCATATTTGATTGATGTTGATTATTGAAGTTAACTTGCATCATTTCTTGAGGAAAGTATCCCTCCAATTTTGAAAACAAATAATTAAAATCAAAAATATTATCAAACATTAAATTGAATATTTCATTGAAAATATCATTAAACTAGATATATTCTTCATATAATTTATCAAATGGGAATTATAAACTCTGCATTATGTAAGATAGGTGTATATCATAACATATGTCCCAAACAAGACAACACAATATGTGAAACCCTTACTATGATCATATTATTATTTACCGCTTGGAGACATTCAAGAAAACTCCCATTGGATTAAATAATTAAAATTAAAATGCTAAATAAAATTATTTATTAAGATTTTATGATATTAAATGCAAAACGGTCACAATATACACTATATAAAATAAATATATTTTATAACATGAAAATATTTTACAAAGAAGGAAAATTGAGATAATGTCTCATACATCAAGTCTTGAATTTTTATTTATGTACTTTAACTCATATATAATAAACTAATACAAAATATTTTATTTAATAATAAAATTTTACAAGTTTAATAACATATAATTAAATTATATATTTTTTATTTTTAAATAAATATTTAAATATTTAATTTTTTATTTCCCTGTTGGGTGTTTTGGGGATTATCGGTTCATTGTTTCAAAATGTCATTGGTGTGTTGACCAAGGTCAAAGAGGTCATCATATCAAAATTTCTAGAAAAATTATCATAAAATATTTATAACATTTATTAATCATGAATTATTTTATGACTGATATTGAATGATAGTTATGAAAAATGAACTATTAAAATAATGGATATGGTAGGTCTTACAAACACATAAGTAATGTTCCCATTTTTCAATGATCATTATGGAAATATTCTTAGATTAATTTAAATATTAATTAATTATCATAATATCATTAATACCATATTATTTCATTTATATTTCTTTAAAATATAATTTGTGTGATTTGGTGATGAAAAAATAATCAAATCGCTTATCGGAGGTTGTTTTCCACAAGTTGTCATGTACGACATTATCATTTTTAGTAGGTTAAAAGAAAAGAAATAAAATTATATATTATATTTTTATAATGATATATATTTAATTAATATCATAATTATTTCATATATTTCTAACTTAATCATAATCATTATTTGTATTACCTACTATGTAGAGTGTTAGTGAAAAAATGAATCACATCGTATCACAAGGATGTAATCTTTCATACAAAAGAGAGACATTATTAAATACTTTACAGATTTGAAATAAAGAAGGTATGTGTTATAAAGTAATTGAATAATTATAATTATGTTAAAAATATAATATATTCATATATATATACTTCTAATCCATTATTATAAATATATTTGAACATGGGGATAACAAACGTATTACATTATTTCGTCATATGTTAGTCCACCGTACATGCGAATAATGTTTTATTTCTCATTTGATGTAAATGAATACCGATTTAGTTTATTAAATAATTCTAAAAAACTTTCACTACATTTCATATTTTTTTCTTTTCATATTAAGATAAATTATCAATATTTTAAATAGGTGTAATAAGAATAAAAATAAAAATACTTTGTTAAGCATGAAAACACTTCTTCGGAAAACCTCCTTAGGATAATACCAAAAGATTCCTTACGATGTATTTATAATAAAAACATGAGATATAGGTAATTTTTTGGAAATTATAAAATGTATATTGTCTGATATTTTATAATCTAAAAGGTTTTTAATATGTAATGAGGATAGGAGAGATTGTGTCCATTTATAGGTGAGGTGAGTGGTACACTTATAACTTTTAAAATAAAAAGTGATACTATTATTTTTCATAGTAAAAGGGGATAAAAAGTATCATGAATTATATGAGACAATTTATAAAAAAAAATATAATAGTTTTTAGATATGTGTTTATTTCATTTTAACCCTTAACATTTTTATTAAAAAATGTTGAACCTGTTTTCACCATAACTGTGTTAATTTTTTTTACTATTTTCACTATTAATTATTAGTATGAAAAAAGATTAAATTTTTATATATTATAAATTATTCCTATTAAAAATATTCAATTCATGTTAAAAAATTAAATTCTTCAAATTGGGATTTTTTTATTTAAAAAACGACCTGATGAGGCGACAAAATAAAGGGTTTTCCTTAAATTTATTTTTCAATTATAATATAATTTAATATTAAATCAATTACTATTTAGAATAATTTTATAATTATGATATAATATTTATTAATTTATAATAATTATGTTTAATATAAATCTTCTTCCATTATTGGTGTTTTTAAATAATTAAATTTTAGAAACATTATGCAGTTTAAAATTGTTTTCTGAAAAACCCAATTATTAATCCAAAAAGTAAACTAATACTAAAATCCAATATAATATGGATTAAAAAGTAATTAGGTAGATTAAATATAAATAAATAATTATTTTTTAATTGTAATCATATTTAAAATACACAATTACTTTTAAATTATTTATATTTTATGAAAAGAAATGATGTTTTTATAAAAAATTCATAATTTTCACTATTCACTAAGAAATATATATTTTCTAAAAAATATCAATTTTTTATCCTAAGATGTTTTTTATATGATTATTTAAAAATACATATTTTTTTATCATATGTATTTTTCAAAATATAAAGAAATTAATAATAATAGTTTCTCAAAATTAGAATTTGAAATCATTTTTTAGAAAGAGAAATTTTTGAAATAAAAAATTTGTTTTCTAAAAACTAATCAAATATTTATGAAGAATTTATCATTAAATTTTTATTGAGTAATATATATATATATATATATATATATATATATATATATATATTTGAAAAAGTATTTAATAATATTCAAACCCTCTAGTTTAATGTCTAGTTTATAACTGTCATATATTTCGGTGGTCATTTACAATCACTATTACGAGTCAAAGACAACATCAAACATAACATTAATCTTTTAAAATATCATGTAGTTACATCCTCCACAAATTAATAAATTATATACTCACACATTTAAAATTATCTCGATAATTAATGTTTTTTCACTGAAAAATATTTTGTTGAAAACCCAAATCAAATAAACTTTTAACAAAACATCCACATGAAAATAGAGATAGGGAAGTATGATGTGCATCAAGAAAAATGTATATCTAGGTTTCCAAATAGGAAATAATTATTGTAATTTGAATAAAAACACAAGTAATAAATATTTAACTCTTAAATAATAAGTTGATGTTATATAGATCATTGATTACAATAAAGAAACTAATCATGAGATTTTCAACAAGCATTAAATTATACACCAAATATGTGTGAAAAGGACCATAGTTTCATTGGAAATGAACATAATAGGATCCAATTATCATTTTAAATACCCTTCCCATTGAGTGGGGAATTCCTTACCACATGGATTTATAAAATAATGAAATATAGATACATGAATTGATTAATTTTAGCCTTTAATCAATTTCAACTGTAATATCATCTTTGCCTCTAAAAGAGGAGTAATAAATAATATTTTTACAGTTCATGGATAACTGAAATAAACATATGATGGATCGGAAAACCATGAATGGTGTAAGAACATGGATCTCCTTTTTTGGTACATATTTCGCTTATGGTATTTGTTGAGGAAAATAGGTTATTATAGACATTTTGGAAGTACACACCATGTAATTTATGAGTACATTCCATGTACACTATTATCACGGGTAGTCGTGTTCTGGCCGTGTAATGGCCACACACACATACTTGTATGGTGACCCAGAGACCACCTAAAGTGGAGTATGGAAACGGGAAGTACACACCATGTACTTCTAAAGTACATGCCGTGTATTTTTCTTTTTTTTTCATTAAATGCACCGGGGTCATGTCCAATCATTAGAAAGCCCTACTTATAGGTCTGGTTCACCTGAGAGAACCCCTATGGCCGCAAATCTTCTCTGAGCCCTCAAGAAAGAATCTGTTCTATGAGTTAACCATTGTTTATTGCGTAGTAATCACTTCGGTAAGTTCTTCCTTATCCAAGAGCTTCATATCCGGATTCCTCCCCTATCAGGAGATATCATCGGTTGAACATTTTTTATACTTTTGTAGATCTATAGTGTTCTTGGATGATTCACGGCTTGAGGTTCACATATAACGATCTCCCAACACAGAGGTAGGAGGTTTGTTCCCTTCAATTGAAATTCTTTGAGTAATTTGTTCAATTTTGTCCAATACCCTTGAATTGGGAATTTCATGTTTACCATTCAAACCCTGTTAATTTCCTGTTATGCTGGTATGTGTGAGTAGAGGTAAATTGGATGTGAATAGGGTTGTTTATTATACCTTGGATGTGTTTCCCATGCATGTTTTGTTTAAGACTGTTGGGTCCTATTTAGCCCGTAAGGCTTACATGATGTTTTTCCCATGCTTAGTACTGTAGGATGGAGTGATTATTTTATCTGACATGCTTGATATGTTTTAGACTATATAGCCAAGTAGTTCTTGAGGTTTACATTGGTCGTGTTTCATTACTTTACATGTTTGAATTACACTGGGCCGTGAGAACCTGGTGTAGTAGACAATAAGGGTAATTGACCGTGTGAGCTTCCTTAGAGTTTATTTAACGACTTTATACATTAAGGGGAATTGACCATGTGAGCTTCCTCAGAGATTCTTTAACCACATTAGACTATTAGGTGAATTTACCATGGGATCTTCCATAGAGAGTGTTTAACCACTTTATACTATAAGGATAATTTACTATGGGTGCATCCTTAGAGGGTCTTTGTTATATCATTATGACTGAACTAGAGGGGATAGTCTATGTGTACTTCATAGAGGGTTACTTGGTTTTATTATATTTTTACTTGATATGTGAAATTGAATGCTTTGAAACTGTAGGAATGTTTACTATTGAGTAATTCATTTTTTACTGCTACTTTTCTTATTAACTTCCATATATATATATTCACTTACTATTAGGAATAGATCTTGTGGTTGTTGCCTACTGGGATTTAGTCTCACAACCTATTTGGGTTATGATTTTCGGACCAAACAGATTTTGTTTTTGTAGGTATAAATAAGGGAAAGTTCCCTTCTACTTCAGGTACGTGATTGTTGTGGAGCAGGAGAGAATGGGACTAAGCTCTGGATTTCGATGCTGAGGAGTTATTTATCTTTCTTTCTTTTTTTACTTTGGTTTATAAATGTTGTATTCCAGAATTGTGATTTGTTTTTTTTATTTTATACATATGTATCATGCATCATTCATATGTGTGTGTGTGTGTTCCAGTTTATTATTTCCAGTCTTCCTCTATTTACTTTTTTATGGATTAATTCTACTTTTGCTATTTTATTTCTGTTTTAGTTCCACTGTGTTACTCAGCCAATGAGGGAATAGTTTCTCCACTATCACACCCAAGGCCCTCGCTGCTAGACAGCAGCCTCTAGTGTTTGGGGAAATGCGCTTGAGGCCATGTCACCAACAGGGTACGGGGTGCCTCGGGGCGGCTTTCGGAACTTAGATGTTACAAAGTTGTATCAGATGAGTTCTTTTCTTTGACTTACTTCTTTGAGCATATAGTCATGGATAGGATGGAAAAAGTACTTTGTAATAAGATGTGCCCAAGCATAGCTATCCCGTGTATAGGGAAAATCCAATCAACCTTTGTGTATTGTAAATTTTTAGGTTTTCAATTACTAGAGTTGATTTAATTTCACCTTTAGTGATTCACATGTTTTGTGCTATTATTGTTGATGTTGTTGGGGTTTTATTTCAGTTGCAACAAGATGAAATGCGGGTATTCCATCTCATGCATCATATAGGCACTTGCTAGAAATTACATGTCATGCATGCTTACCATGCCATTTAGGATGAATTAGTGATTCCATGTTTTTCTGATAGATGTTGTGATAGATATGCATGTTGTTGTGATGTATTATTTGAAAGAATAGCTTTTGTTTGATAGGGTATTGATTTTTTGTGGTTTTTCTTGAATGAATGCCAAAATTTTGTTCTTGAGGTGTTATGGCCCCTCATGGACTGGAATTTAGTGTATAAATGCCTTGTTTTTGCTTGTTATAACATGTATAAGATGTCAATATTTGATTCGCGGGGAGTATGGGCCCTCATGGATGAGAATTTGGAACTTTGGTGTTCTTTTTAGTGTTTTTAGGGGCTCTAGAGTAGTTTTGAGGCTTACTATCGAGAAAAACCCAAAATACACACCGTGTAGGATTGACTACATGCCATGTGTTCTTCTGTTTGGGAAGAAACTATTTTTCTTAAGTACATGACATGTACCGTGAATACAAGTCATGTAGTCTCTATCTATGTCATAGGTCATGTGGGAAGAGACACGAGATAAAAAAATTCTTGTGGGAACACGTAATGTACCAATTGTACATGTAGTGTTGTGTTGACCTTGTGTCTGCCGTGTGACTAACAACATGGATAGATAAAAACATATTATATACATGCTGTTTATGTTTTGAACATGCTGTGTAGTGTGATCTTGAAATCCAACCATGTAACTAGCAACACGGGTTGGTGAAATCCACCAAGTGCACGCCCTGTCCATTAGGAACACGCCGTGTGCAGTCAGCTGTGCAACCGACCATGTAGCTAACAACACAGGTTGGTGATGTCTGCCTAGTACATGTCGTTTTGGTCAATAACAGACAATGTAGTTTCTTTATAAGGAGAAATGTGTGGCTTATCAGTGTATGAGAACTCGTCCATGGGAAGCAGAATAAAGTACACACCGTGTAGTGGACCTACAAGCCATGTCTCTATGTTTTGTATAACTACAATCTAACTTATGTTTTCCTTCTTATGATTATAGCTTGGGATGATTTTCCACGCACCTTCTAAGATTACTTCTATCTGAAGACCTTGAGGGATGATCGATCCCGAGATTTCAGGAGTCTGGAGCAGGGTACTCTTTCTGTTATGGAGTATTCTTCTCGCTTCACTAAGCTACAACGCTTTCCACCTACTCTATGGTCAGATGAGTTGTTCCTTACATGGAATTTTGAGGATGGTCTCAGGAAAACAATCTGATCCCAGGTGAACATCTTTAGTTTGACTTCTATATCCTCTATAGTCAACAAGACACTGATCATGGAGCATAATCTGAGGGATTTTAGAGCTGTGGGACAGGGAGGTTCAACATCCAGGGTTTGTACTTCTCCTCCCAATAGTAGGAATCACTGTAGGGAGACTGCACGAGGTGAGCATAGTAGGAGGGGTGCATATTATGGTAGCCAGGTGGTGTGCAACCAATGCGAGAAGAGCGGGAATACGATGCCACATTTCTCAAGAGACCCAGTGGAGTGCCGATCTTGTGGTAAAATGGGTCATATTCAGCACTTTTGTCGGATATTCATTCCAATAGCTAGTGATAGATGTTCTTATATGACTGCTCATTCTGGGGAAGCACCATCATTTTCTCACCAGTCAAGGAAATAGAGTTCTTCTAGCCATTCGGACCGAGGAGGAGGTCGTGGTTGTGGTATTCTATCACAAGGTTTCATCGTCAATATGGTGGATCAACTCAGAGTGGCCACTCATGGTCATAGGGTTGTGGTGCGGGTCAGACATTTGCAATGTAGTATACCCAACAAGAGCCTGATCACAGACCCTCTATAGTTCGAGGTATGAACCTATTTTCCTCAGTTTTATCTAATACTCTTTTCGATATAGGAGCTTCCCATAGCATTATATCTGTTGTTGTTGTGGAGAACCTTTGGCTCTATATCATTACTTCTGTTGATGCCATGACATTGGAAACACAATTGGGGACAAGAACGACTAGTTAATGTCAGTGCAAGGAGTTCCCTCTTGAGGTTGGTGGGCGTCACTTCTTATGGGAACTTTATGTCCAAGAGATGACATGATATGATGTTATACTCGGAATGGACTCGTTAGTTCCTTTCCAAGATGTTGTCGATTACTACCGTCATTGGGTGAGTATCACGTCACCAGAGGGAAGATTGTTTCTTCATAAGGGATAATGGAGTGTCCTGGTGAGCAGAGCAGGACCTGAGCCTCATGGGTTGGGAGGAGTTACAGACCTGATTTCTAGTCAATATCTGGATGACCTAGGGGATTCATAGTTATAATTTCTTCTTGTGGTGGATAGTTTCAGGGATTTCTATCTAGAGGACATTTAATTTTTGCCTCTACAGTGAGAGGTATAATTTTTTATCGATCTTTTTCTAGGAATGGAACCTGTGTTCATTCCTCCTTATAGTATGGCTACACCGGAGTTAGAGGATCTCAAAAAGCAGTTGAAGGAGTTATAGGCATAGGGTTTCATCTGACCCAGTTCTTCTCTGTGGGGTTCAACTATCCTATTTGTGATGAAGGCAGATGGTAACCTTAGGATTTGTGTGAATTATTAGAAGTTCAACCAGATAACAGTCAAGAACTAATATCCCTTTACACGGATTGATGATCTCTTTGATCAGCGTCGAGGAGCATGGATATTTTTTGAAGATTGACTGGAGTTATGGTTATCATCAGATGCACGTTTAACCATATGATATACCTCTTATATCATTTCGGAACATGTATGGTCTATATGAGTATGTGTTTATACTTTACGGTCTCACGAATGCACCTGAAGTCTTCAAAACACTGATGAACCAAGTGTTCCATACATACTTGGATTTTTTCTTAGTAGTCTTCATGGATGATATCATTGTGTACTCTCACACTCGACACGACTATGCAACACATATTGAGATTGTTTTGAGTACACTGAGAGAGCATCAGTTATATTCTAATCTCTCAAAATGCCACTTTTGGATGGACCACATTCACTTCTTAGGTCATGTTATCTTAGGGACATGTGTATCAGTAGACCCAGGGAAAGTGAGAACAATAGTTTCCTAGAAGCAGCCAAAGAATGTATTTGATGTGCGGAGATTTTTAGGGATGGCTGGATATGACAGATATTTCATACAAGACTTTTCAGGCTTAGCAGCCCCACTAACGAGTCTGACTAAGAAGGGTGTGAAGTTCTTATGGTCAGATTCTTGTGAGTCTGCCTTTCAAAAGATGAAAGGGAGGTTGAATTCAGCACCAGAACTAGTTTTTTCAGAGCTAGGAAAGAGCTATACTATGTAATGTAATGCATCATGTATTGGGCTAGGAGCTATGCTTATGAAGGGAGGAGGAGTTGTTCCGTATGGTTCTCGGCAGTTGAGGCCACATGAGAGAAATTTCCAGACACACGATCTCAAGTTTGCTGCTGTTGTTCATGCCCTGCGCTGTTGGAGAAGTTATCTTCTATGAGATCATTTTTTTGGTTTTCACTGACCACAAAAGTTTCAGGTATATCTTCACTCAGCGTGAATTGAATTTGAGACAGCAAAGGTGGGTTGAGTAACTTCAGTCTTTTGACTTTGAGCATGCCTACACGCCTGGAAAAGGCAACACAGTAGCTGATACACTGAGCAGGAGGACTTAGATACAAGCATTTAAGGAGGCCAACAGTGAGTGGAAGCTTATGGATATGTTCTCTGAGATGCATTTGGAGGTGCACGACAGGCAGGTTCCGATGTTTCTTTCTTCTGTAACAGTTACATCTACTCTTCTGAATCGTGTGCGAATGAGGCAGCAATCAGATTTTGAAGGCCTAGTCCTATGGGAAAGCATGTCAGGCGAGGATCCTATTCATGGATGGACCATAGGCGAAGTTGATATCTTGTGTTTCTAGAGGTGCATATGGGTTCTATCAGACATACGCGAGGAGATGATGTGGGAATTTCATTCCTCAGTTTGGGAAGTTCATCCTAATTTCAGCAAGATGTATCATGATCTACACTGCTAGTATTGGTGGTCATGTATGAAGAGGGATGTTAGTAGTATCGTTATGAGGTGTTCCGCCTGTCAGCAGGTGAAGTAGGAGCATCAGTGTCAAGCAGGGATTTTGCATAAGTAACCCATTATCAAGTGGAAGTGGAATGATGTCACGAGGGATTTCATAATAGGTTTACCGAGGTCACCTCATGGGAATGATGTGGTTTGGGTTGTCATTGAAATACTCATGAAGGTTTCTCACTTCTTTCCGATCAGGGAGACCTTCAGGGTTGATGAGCTGGGAAGGTTTTACATTCACGATATTGTACATTTTCATGGTGTTTCTCATACCATTGTTTCTAACATGGATGCACGTTTTACATCTCGGGTCTAGCAGGGATTGCGGAAGGCTTTGGGTACATGGGTGATTTTGAATACATCTTACCATCCCAAGAAAAATGGCCAGTCCAAGCATATAATTCAGGTGCTTGATGACATGCGTTGATCATGTATCCTGTAATTTTGAGGTTCTTGTGAGAATCAAATATCTATTGTGGGGTTTCCCTACAATAATAGTTTTCAAGAAACTATTCAGATGGAACCTTATGAGGCTTTGTACGGTAGGCCATACCGATCACCCTTATGTTGGCTGGAGGTAGGAGAGGCAGCTATGCTGGGACCTTATCTTTTCCAAGATAACACAGATCTGATAGAGTTGATTTGGAAGAGGATGGATACTGAACAATATCGATAAAAAGTATTATTCTAATTAGTGGAGACGACCTCTAGAGTTCGAGTTAGGGGATCATGTTTTTCAACTTGTCACACCAAGGTTGGGACAAAGAATGATTAAGAGACATTGTAAGATTTTTCGAGGTATGTTGGGTCGTTTGATGGGTTGGAGAGAGTTGGACTGGTTTCCTATCGGCTGTAGTTACTTCAGAGGTACTGGGATATGCACGACATATTCGACATTTCCCAGCTTCGACATTACTTCTTAGACCTGTCTCATGTCTTCTAATACGAGGTGTTTGGGTTGGTAGTAGATGCATTGTTCGAGGAGCATCCTATCTGGATTTTTGATCAAAGTATGATGGTTCTCCATGGTCGGTCTGTTCATCTAGTACGAGTGCTATGGCAGTACGGGTGAGTACAAGATGATACCTGGGAGAGAAAGATCAATGTGTGATCTTAATGGCTGGAGCTATTCAAGATTTCTTCTTCTACACCACCTTTCTTGGGAAATTTGAGAATGAATTTCTTTAAGGGGGGAATCTTGTATGAACCTAAAACTTCTTTTTCAGGTTTTTCTTTCTTTTCTAGTAATTTTTCAGGAAAAGAGGTTTTTCTGGAATTTTATGAAGTACATGCCTGGTACTTTATGAGTACATGCCATGTACTCGGTTACCACAGGTAGATGTGTGATGGCCATGTAACAGCCACACACACGACCGTGTGTGGTGACTTGTAGGCCGCCTAAAGAGGAGTACAGAAACGTCAAGTATATGTAGCGTACTTCTAAAATACACACCTTGTATTTTTCTTTTTTTCATTAAATGCACCGGGGGCACGTCTAATCGCTAGAAATTCCTACTTATAGGTCTGGTTCATCCAAGAGAACTCATACATCCACAAATCGGATCTGAGCCCTCGAGCGAGAGTCTGTTCTCCGAATCGACCATTGTCGATTATATTGGAATCTCTTGGGTAAGCTCTTCCTTCTCCTCGATCTTCATTTCCAAATTCCTCCCCTTTCAAGAGATATCATTGGTAGAACGTTTTTTTATGATTTTTTAGATCTACAATGTTCTTGGGTGATTCAAGGCTTGAGTTTCACATATAGAGATCTCCCAACACCAAGGTAGGTGGTTTGTGCCCTTCTGTTGAAATTCTTTGAGTAACATGAGCAATTTTGTCCAATACCCTTGAACGGGGTATTGCATGTTTATCTTTTAGACCTAGTTAATTGTCTGCAATGCTAGTATGCATGAGTAGAGGTTAATTGGATATGAATTGGGTTGTGTGTTATGCCTTGGATGTGTTTTCCATGCACGTTCGTTTTACGATCGTTTGGTCCTGTTTAGCCCATCGGGCTTACTTGATGTTTTCCCGATGCCTAGTAGAGTATGATGGAGTGATTATTTTATCTGACATGCTTGATATGATTTGGTCTGTTTAGACAAGTAGTTCTTGAGGTTTACTTTGGCCGCGATTCATTAATATACTCGTTTGACTTACACAGGGTCGTGAGAACCTGGGGCAGTAGATTATAAGGGTAATTGACCGTGTGAGCTTCCTCAGAGAGTCTTTAATAATTTTAGACTATAAGGGGAATTGGCCATGTGAGCTTCCTCAGAGATACTTTAACCGCTTTATACTATAAGGGGAATTAACATTGTGAGCATCCTTAGAGAGTCTTTAACCTCTTTAAACTATAAGGGGAATTGACTGTGGGTGCTTCCTCATATAGTGTTTGTTAAATAATTATGACAGAACCAGAGGGGATAGGTTGTGTGTACATATCGGATGTTTACATTAATAGATTAGAAGCTTACTTGATATGTGAAATTGATTGCTTTGACACTGTAGGAATGTTAAATTTTGAGTAATTCCTTGTTTATTATTTCATTGCTTATTACCTAAAATATATATATTCACTGACTATTTGGCACAGATCTCGTGGTGGTTTCCTACTAGGATTTATCCTCATAACCTATTTGGGTCATGCTTTTTGGACCAAATTGAATATGTTCTGGAAGGTATTGATAAGGGCAAGTTCAATTCTACTTCAGGTACTTGACTGTTGTGGAGCAGGAGTGTGTGGGACCAAGATATGGCTTGTGATGCTGAGGAGTTATTTATCTTGCTTTATTTTGTACTTTGGTTTAGTACCGTTGTATTGAATGTAGAGACCCGAAGCCTGACGTACATTGAAATTACATTACATTAGCAGAATACTTAGTACATAACAAAAACACACACACAAGGATCGTAATAGTTTAGTGTCTTTAGAAACTCGGAATATAATCTTCTAATCCTGGTGAAAGATCTTCAACATCTCCCATAAAGATATTACCTTTCTCTTATACCTAAAACCTTTATTTATATCCTGGGGAAAAGAAAACATAAAAGGGTGAGCTCAAATGCTCAGTAAGGGTAAACAAAAGAAATATCAATCACAACATATACATGAGCACATAACTTTTGGAAATCTTAACCTGCAAAAGAGATCATAATTTCATAACATGGGATAAATCATGGCAGTGAAATGTAATCACAATAATCATAACATAAAACATGAAACTTTGTGGCATACACAAATAATCATATAGAAACATTTCTTGTTAGTCAAGACTCATTGCCAAGACTATCTTAGTGGACAAAGTCCCTTTCTGAACCGAGTCACCCTCGTTCCAGTCCTGTTTCACTGAACCGGTATAACCTACCGTTCCAGCCCTGTCTATCTCATGAGATATAAAATCTTTAACCAATGCATTGGAGGGAGATATAGGTCCCACCCATCTCATAATGATACCATTCTTATGTGTGCCACAAAATCATAAATCATACATCATTGCATAACCCATGTAATACAAATGGGAATCTCAAACATCATGACATCATAAATCAATTCATATAAGATAAAGGAATTAATAAAAATAATTCTATCACAACATGATCAAATCAATGTAATAATAGGGATAAAAACAGAACACTTTATTATCTTAGATGGAATATAATTTTGATAAAACACTTGAACTCCATTCTTGAGGAAAATATCCTTTCTTCTTCAAAAACATTTTTCCTTTCATAACATGTCATACGAATTTAAAATAAAAGAAGTTGATTAAAAATAAACTTGAAAACTTGTAAAGTAAGATTCTTGAAAATAATGTTTTAAAAATCCATTCATGCTGTATAAGTTAAAAAATCATTCTTCGTACTTTTGTCGGAAAAGTCAAAAAGTACCTCGTACGAAAAAACGACAAAAGATTCCTTTCATATTCTTTACTAAAAACTCACCGAAGGGTAAAATTGGATTTAAACTATTGTAAGTGGATGGAAGCATTATTACATATTGAGGGAACATGGATATGGATGATAAAATACACCCCAGTAAATACCAAAGTATAAACAATCTAGGATAAAAATGAGATTGTGATATTTCCCTTACCTTAGGTCAGATTTGCTTCGTAAGTGTCTGAACCTCCTGTATAATGATTTAAATCATGTTATTGACTTATTCCAGAATCATATTTATTGTTATTATATCATATATGGTCCACTTATGACTTTATATTACCCGTTCTTTTGTAAATTCGTGTTAAAGTAGCGTTTTGGGTAAAATTGTTTCATTTGTCGTCCGTGTTTTGACATGTAATTATTCATATGATTAATTAGATCATGATTACTTAATTACAGAATATAAAACATGATTTATATATATATATATATTCATGATATACATATATATAATAAATCAGTAAATTGAAAGAAATACATCGTTCATGGAGACGGTAGTCCGTACGTACGCATGAACGCTGTTTTCGTTTCCTTATTGAATTGAATGGAATTAAGTAGATGACATAAATATAAATATACATAAATCCAGTATCATTATTATGTCATATATTTCATTATTACTTATTATATATACTTTATAATCATTCATGAATGGTTAATCATTGAGAATGAATCTCATCGCGTCGTGGAGACGGTAGTCCGTACGTACGCACGAGCGATGATATCGTTCCCATGGTCGTGGAATTGTGTTTAAGTGTATGTATACTATTTCAGTATCAATATCACTTTATAATAATCATATATAGTTACTCTTTACACCATTATACCCATCCTATTAAGGTGGTGGCGGAAAATAGATTACACCACGGCGTGGAGACGGTATTCCGTATGTACGCACGCGCGGTGATTTCCTTTTTCCGTAGGATGGATAGAAGGTTAGATAGATTTGTTTCATATTTATAATAACATATCAGTATATAAGAAATACTGATATTATTACTTTATCTTGAAACAACTAAAGAAGAAGAAGTTGAAGAAGAATGAAATTGAAAAAGATCGGTAATGAATATTACCTCTTTTTGACGCGCCTTTTCTTAACCTCCACTTAAAGAACTAAGGATGGTCTTTGAAGAATACCAGGACCTCTAGGATGATACTAGGGAAGTGTAGAAGAGATTTTGGTAGGGTTTGGACGAGCTTGAATTCTCAAATTGGTGTGAGGAGGAGAGGGAGGAGGTGCCCTTTTATAAGGGAGGAGAGGGGCATCTTAGGAAAATCTCAAAATATTATTTTATATTAAGGTAAAATTCGGTTTATAATGGTTCCAAATGGTCTTATTTTGAAGCTAATGTGGGGATGGATCGAAATCCTCTCATACAATAGGATTTAAACAAGTTTAGGATATTATTTTAACCTTATCAATTAGATTTAACTCTAAGTTAACTAATTTAACTTTTACCGTGTCTTTTTGTTTTCTTACACTATATGGTTAATAAACTTACTATATGATGCCAAACGAACCCCAAGTTGTTTATTATTAATATATCTATCCTTATCTAAGTCATTTGGTTGAACCATAGATTTTTAATAATATAATATTTGTTTTAAAAACTAATTTATGTCAATTTTGACACTATTTGGTACATGATTTTTATGAAATTTCTAACAGAATGATAAGTTCAAACCAAGTTACATAAATCAATAATAACATGTCATATTAACCTATAAAATTAGTGTAATTCATAAAAAGTCTCAACTTATACTTATTTAGGCATTTATAATATCAATTATTCTAATTTTTCACTATTATGGTAATTACTGCATCATCATTGTGTCAAAAATAAATTGAATTATTTAAAGTATAAAAATTACATATAAAATACCATTATGTAGGAAATCTTTTTAGCTTTATAATGAATATTTATAGTCGAAATTATATTATGTATAACCCTATTTTAAAAATATTTTAGTAAATAGACTTTGATTATAACTCTTTTAACTCTTCTTTGAATTAAATAATAATAAATGTCCTAATCTAATCCAAGTGGGCCTAAATGATAATATTTTACACTTAAGGTTGTTTTTGGTCGAGATACACTTGTCCAATAGGATTATGACATGTGTTAGGGTAATATTAATATCATTCTTACCCTTAATTACCCTATTTACTTTTAACCGTGGTAAATAAAAGTAAAAAGTTACTATTCACCAAAAATTATTTTCATCTCATTGAACCACATTTTACTTACTGACATCAACCGTGTCTCTCGGATTTTTGAAATTCCATTCACAGAAGCGGTAAAATTAAGTTTTATGAAAAATTCAGTTTTTTAACTACCACTTAGTAGTTTCACTATTCATCAAAAATTGATGTTTTTCAGAACAATGCCAAAATTTCATCCTAAGCTATATTTCATATTACGAATTCAAAAATGAAGTCTATTTTACCAAATTCATATCATAGAAGTTGAATTAATTAATTTTATAATTAAATCCCGCTGTTAAAACAAATAGCGTGTTTTTAAGAAACAATATCTATCAAAAGATTGACACTTGTTTATGTCTGGTTTAAATGTGAAATTACATCCAATGACCAACATTGTATTAAATTGTAAAAATATATTCTAAATATACTTTAAAACCACTCAAATTAATAATTTATCACTATTAATTATTTCGATTAAAAAATTTGTTTTTAATTATAATTTAGTAATTTTCACTATACATCAAAATATGAAATTTATCCGAAATGTACCAAAATTTCACCTTAGGCTAAATTAGATACTCCGAATCCAAAAATGAAGTCCATTTTGAGAGATAAAATTTCTAAAATTTTAAAAGGTGGTTATTACTATTCTTAACAGCTAGTTTTAATAATATTTTAATAGCATATCGTTGTTTAGTGAAACCCAGTATTGCGTACTACACACGCTATCGAGGAAGGTCGCGATTGCGTGTAATGCAAGGCAAGTCAAGGATGTGTGTTGTGCAAGCTCCTTTTTGGTGTAGCGTACAACACAAGAAATTAATAAAATAAAAAAGAATATTTTTCACAAAATCTCGGGCTGTTACATTGAATGATTGTGATTTGTTTGGATATTATCATAGAAATGTTTATCATGCATCATTCATATATATATGCATGTTCTCCAGTTTTTTATTTCTAGTATTCCGCTGTTTAATTTTGTATAGATTTTTACTACTTCCACTATTGTATATCTATTTTACTTCTGTTGTGTTACTCTACCAATGAGGGCATAGTTTCCCCACTATCACACCCAAGACCCTCACTGCTAGTTGGAAGCCTCTTGTGTTTTTGAAAATGCACTTGAGGCCATGTGACCAACCATGTACGGGGTGCCTCAAGGTAGCTTCCGAAACCAAGACGTTACAAAGAATATAATCAATCAATTCCACTTGTATTTAAACGGTTTCCAAAACCAAAATGTCTATCATATGGTACGATAATCCCTAAAATGAATAAACCTTCATGTAATTAAATAATAATTTAATCTTAACAATTTAAATGTAATACCTATAGTTCAAATTAAATCGATCCACAAGTAAATAGATATTTTCTCTAAATAAACACAATAAACTCAATATTAAAGATTATTTTATCATCAACAGTTATCCCATACCTTCTAGGTAATATTCCCAAAAATATAGTGATCTTATTCTAAAATAAAATTATTCACTTTTTCACTAAATATATTTTCAATTACACGGTTATTTATCTGATAAAACACATATTCACATATTTACATCAATATCCATGATCATATAAAACCTAATGTTTATTAATTCTATAAACAGTTTTACACAAAATCTAAAGACATACATCAAATTAAACCATAAAATTACATATACATCAACCAAATAAAACATCTCCTAAAATTACAATAATCACTTTTAGATATCATCACATAAAACCTAAAAATGGTTGTTGAATAAATTGAACTTATGGTCGAACATAATTTCATAAACTCGTGACTGTATCCATACATCATTAAGTAACTTCTCCTGAAAAAATAATAATTTATAATGTTTTCTAAACCCTTCTCGGATACCAACTTTAACAACCCCAAAAAACACACACCTAGATCTTATAAAAAATATACGATCTATAAATTTTAGGATTTGATTCCAGTAAATGCGATGAAATTTTTTCCATCCAAGAACTACAACAGAAAAACTATGTTTTTTATAATGTACATTCCCAAATACCTTTTAGTTTTCTGGCATTATATAATTAGGAAAACTCTTAAAAATAACTCCCAGGAATTCAAGGGAGTATTTTCCCTCTATAACCCTGATAATTAACTATTGAATGTAATTAATGAGAATAATAAGAGAAAAGGGTATAATTACATAATCAAAGTTTGTGATCAAGATATAAGAATATTTATACCCATCAACACCTTTATTATCAACAATGAAACCTGTCCTAAATTTTTATCAAAGGAAAGTGTCATAAGTATGAGTAATCATGAAACATGTGATTTAAATCTTGATCAAAAGAATCACTAAAACACATATAATGAATAAATAAAATGTATTGGTATATTGAAACACCATATCTATAAACTATTTTAAACCTATGTAAAAATTATTGGATCCTAGTTTAATTAATAGGAGAAGCCCTTTAGTGAATTCCTCTTTCAGGCCTATAATGACAAGGAACATTTACCAATGAATTGGATGAAAATATGGGAACAACGAATATATAAGCTATATCAGGCTCACCTAACACTATCAGGGAACACACAATGTATAATCTATATCAGGATCATGTAAAACTGACAATGTATATCCATCATATAAGTTATATCGGGATCCCCCATGATCTATATTGGAGATCAACCCATCATATAATTTGTATCAGTCTCACATGTTTATCATCAATAATTTCCATGTACTGTTCATGGAAAAAATATTTAGAGTCCCTCCATTTTCAACCATAATAATAATCAATGTTTTTTCAGATATCTATTAACTCGTGGAAAGGAAACAAGTTCCAGGAAAATGTCATAATTTATCTAATTAAATAATAAAGTGGGAATAAATATAACATATGTCCCATGGGGTGTGTGTAACATAAATGGTTGGTGAAATTAATGAATTGAAATATCATTAAAAAATCAATAAATACATTATTATGGAAAATAAATTCAATTGATGTCAAAATAGATGAAATTTTTTTTTGAAATATGACAGGGATAATTTCTCATGGAAAATATGTTTTTCATATTTAAAACAATTATTTAAAATCTAAAAAATTCCCAATCGTTAACGAGAAGAATTTATTTTGAAAACAACCTTATTAACCTAAAAACAAGTCTTTAAAACATTAAATGGCGATGATGATGAAAAATTTTTCTCATCCTGAGTACATTAAAAAAAGTCACATTTTTGGTTAAATTCAAAATGAACCTCATTTGAATAATGTAATGTTGAAAAAATAAAAATTTAAATATTTGGGAAATGACATTCATCAATCATAGAAAAATTATTTCTAGCACCTTAACCCTAGTAATCCCAGATTCAATTCTAGGTAACATTACATTGGTATAAGATATAAGTATATCAGATCCCGAAGGACTAAACAATTTAGTAGTTTTTGTTAATTAGATACATACACAAATCATAATTTAAAAATATTATTTTTCAAGGATAACACCATTATATCTAGAATATCCTTGCATATAATTATTAGCACACTTTAGGGAATCCTATGGGAAAGGAAACATAAAAAGGAAGATATCAAATGCTCATTTGGGGTAAGTAAAATGGATGAAATAATGAATCAATGAGAATAATAATAATGGAATGGTAAATAAATAAACACACATTCAATGTAATCAATTAAATAAGGAGGTGGAGAATAAATTAAATGGAATGTAAAATAACTAAAAACACATTATATTTAAATAAACAGATAAGTATAAATGAATACTCCAATATAAGAAACTAAAAACACATGCCATTTAATCAATAAACTGAGTATGAAACACATCCACATATATTGTTATAGTGAATATATCATGGATAATAATAAATAATTTTAAATGTAAGATGTGATTAATTATTAGACATCATGTGTTAGGAAAATTAACCATTATTCCTTCAATATATATCTTCAAGATAGTTTATGTATATGGGTAAATGACTGTCTATTCTTTCTCTAAACAAACATGAATGGTTTTTCTCTAACTTATTCAATATCATCGGAGTACCAATGCCTCATGGGGATTTCATTAACTAGTCCCCAACCCATAATTCATTCTTTAAATGGTTACATACCCATATATGTCATGTATAAATAATTCATCACATAACGAATAATCAATTAAAATTCATAAACAATGTCCTTTATCAAATATTTGTTTTGAATAAAGAGATTTTTAATTATTTTATTAGTCAATAAAATAACTGTAAATGTAAAAAAAAATATAAGTCAAAATGGTATATAGTTTCGGAAGTGAAATTATAAATGATAAACGATTTGTATAATTAGTAGAAATTCAATGGTAAATGATCATATGAAATTGATATTCAATGGGTACTAAAAATGGAATCAAGGTAGTTAATTTAAATATTGTCCTTAGTCAAAGGAATCATTATCCATATTGAAAAATATTAAGGATGGTATTAGTACAACATTTTTTAAGTGGAGTAAAACAAAAGATTTTTGAAATTTTTGAATGAAAATACTATAAAAATATAATTTAAAAACATTCTTGATGAAAATATCTCTTTTCATTTTGAAAAAAATTTGGGAAAAATTCTTATAAAATGACTATTTGAAAACATTTTTGCAAAAAATTATCCTTTTAAATTTAAAAAGGAATCTTCAATGAAAGGAGAATTTCTAATTCTATACATGTTGTACAAGGTAAAAATATCATTCCTTTCATAAGGTAAAATGTTAAAAAACTGGCTTGTTTAGAAATTGACAAGAAGATTTCTTTGAATATATTTGTATAAGACAAAAAAATTGAATATTTATTTAATAAATCATTTCGGCATCATTAAAAAATTTCTATAACATTTTTTGAAAATAGAGATTTTTTTAAAAAATAGGTTCTCTGACTAAAAGAGAAATAAAGACGGCATTTCTTAAAAAGTATTTTATAAAACATATTGAGTACCAAAGAGTGGGAAAATGGTACTTATTGTTGAAAAATGGGCATTAATAAGAAGATAAAAAAATGAAATGTTTTTTAAAAAATAATTAATTAATTTCCTTAAATATATATTCTTGTGGAAATAATCATGATTAAAATGAGAGTGTAATTTAAATCCATCAAAAGGCCATAATATTGAAGTGATAATCAATAAATAAATAAACATCGAGTTCTAACTAAAAATACAAATAAAAAAGAATAAATAAAAATATATAAATTAAAAAAATGTATTACACACATTATATTAGAATATTAATGATAACGGGGAAGTAATATAACTTAATGAAAGAAATTAGGTTATGAAATTATTTACTAATTCGTAAATTTTAATTAAAATAAACTTATAAATAATAATTAAAATTGAAACGCAAAATACCATGAAAAAAAATTAATTCATTATATAATATATCACATTTTTCATTATATACACCACAAAAAATAATTATGTGGTGAAAATGACATTTATCTCATAGATGTAGGGAGTGAGAAGAAAATCCCTTAACTTGCATTTCCTTTTGGATGAACATCATATAAATTATTGTATAATTGGTTTAAATATGTCAATAACTTATAAAATATCGATAATTATAATAATTATTTCATATATTATCTTTTTATAATATATCACTACCCGGTTTTTAATAATCTATAATTATTTTCCCTTTTTAGTTGTTAATTGCCCAGTTTTTCAAGTATGTTTTGACTTATTACATGTTGTTCTTATTAGTTAAATTATTATTTAACCATAAAAATAATTTAAAAAATTATATAAAAATCATATATATACTTTATATATTTATTTAGAATAATCAAAAATATTTTGAGATAAAAAGTAAAATGCACCGTTCATGGAGAGAGCATGTTGTACGTACGCTTGAACACAATTTTCATTTCCACAATATATTTAAAAATGAAAAGTCAATGATACATAAGTATATGTATATTATAATTCTAATATCATATTCATGATATATACTTTACATATTTTTATTAAACCCATCATTTATACATTTTATGTATAGTGTGAATGTATCTCATAGTTTTGAAGAGGTGATGCACCAAAATTACACAAACGATGTTATCTCATCCCAAAAAAATTGAAATCATATATGAATGTTTCATATGTAATTTAAATAAGTATATTTTTTTTAAAATATAAAATATATCATATATAAATTTCATTTATATTAAAAATTTTACCATTAAAGGTGGTAAAAGAAGACTGGTCAAAAGTCGTTTAATAAGGCAATACTCTTTCATACACAAGATCGGTATGTTTGTCACCCATTAGATTGAAGCGTATGTAACTACTTGTAAACCCCATAAAATAAAAAAACTCATTATATTGTTTATACTGAGGTTATTAGGTTAGTGATTTGGTGAGACAAATGTCTTTATAATTTTGAATATGTGGGAGTGGTGAGTGCCTTTTTATAGTGGAGGCAGAGGGGCATTCTTATAAATTTTGGGACAAGGAATTAGACCCAAAATTTTCCAATGGCATGTAGATACAATAATAGTAAAAAATATAGAAAAATTTCCTATTTCCTAAATTTTTGAATAAATTGTATTTATTTACCAATTTATATAGACTTTTGGCTATTAATTTTATGTTTTACTCCATTGTAAATCTAATTTTCCACGTAATCACTATAAATAATTTTGATCACTAACAATAACTGTTTTGAAAAAATAATAATTTAAAATTATTATAAATTTGACATTACTGAGACTCAAAATATTTAATCCAATTTTATTAATTCTAATCACATAAGTGGCAGAAATTAATTTAAATTTAATCCCAAAAATAAGTTATAAAAATCAGATCTTAATGTAAAAATGTTTAAACTTTTGATATTGGTTTATTTGAAATTTAAATTATAATTTTACTCAAAATATGATAATTAGACTAAATTATTTTTAGTTGATATAACTTTACATTAACTCCATTTTAAAATATAAATTATCCCTATAAATAATTTATATGAATAAGTAGTTTTAAATTAAAATTCTATAATTTTTTTCTAATCATCTAAAAATTAAGCTTCAAATAAAAGTACTTAAACATCCACATAATATAATTTTGATGTTATAAATTATATAATGATGTTTATATTTAAATAATTTTTTTTTGATAAGTTCCAAAAAGTTTATTTAAAATAATTTATCCATTAAAAGGTTGGAAAAAAAATTTAGAAAAAAAAATTTATTTGAAAAACTAGAATTAAATTTTATCATAAACCAATAATAAATATTATATGAATATAAAAAATATTGTATTTAATATATAAAATATATATATCATAAATATAATTCGATGATTTTAATTAATTTAGTTTGTTATAAGGAAATTCCACTAAGAGCATACAATAGAAAAATTTACTTTATATTCAATTTGTTTATATTCTCAATTATAATTAATTGGAAACCAATGAATTTATCTTATATGTGTATAATACATATGATTTCAGAATTAAGTTAATAATATTCATAACATATATTTTAAAGGCAAGGTTATGTCTTATTATATTAAATAATAAAAACATTATAATATATTGTTGTTTGTTAAAACATGGTCTTGTGTGTAACAAAAGCTATCAAAGAAAGTATTTGTTTCATGTACTATATGAAAATTGTTTATCATGTTCATTGTAATCTATATCATAGGATTAATTTATTTAAAATTTTAATTCTATTTTAAATTCTTGGAATATTACATTCCCTTACATTCTTGGTGTTGTGTGTCAAACATGATATCAAAAACATTGTTCTTATTTTAGAATTTTGGGCTATTATATTCCCGCCACCATAAATAAATTTCACTATCAGAATTTAATCATGTTTTTGGTAAGGAATTTTTTGATAGTTCCTACATTCAAATCCCACAATGTCAGAGGGTTTCGTGAAACATCCTCTAGAAAAGTGATAATCAGAAGTAGAAAGTCACATGGAATAACATATAACTCAGTCTCTATGTTGGAAATCATTAGTGCAAAGTACAATTACATACATAGAGTAAAGAATTAAATATTTATTGGGGTAATTGAGGTCATCAATCACAAATAAGTGAATGATTCATTAAATACTGATGGCCAAAAAGTCATAAATATTTGATCATTTAAAATACTATCGATTCAACAAAATTTAAGGTTTTAAGATAAGATTTTTTTATGATACATTTCTTAATGTAGAGTATATATTTTATTTACCTAGAATATAAGAAAACATAGTTAATTTGTAGGATTCAATTTCATATGAACAATTCCATATTTTGGTTATGCTTCGATGAAATTATAAATCATATGTTAATCATTGAAATAGAGATCCTAAAATGATACCCCTTGTTTAATGTGGTAAGATATTCTATTCACAGTTAGTAAGGCCCATAATAGAGAGACATGTATTCCCATTTGTCTATAATTAATCCCCAAATCCAATTTTGTTAATATATTAATAATTAAACCTAAAATGTAATACTAATTGTTTATTATTAATATATATTCTTCAAATTGATTAACTAAAAAATAATTACACAATATCCAGGAAATCACATGGGATTGTGGAAGGTGTGAATCCCTTAACTTCATTTGATCATGGGTTCATGTCTTATGGACTTGAATGAATTTTATGTTTTCACCAAGAATATAGGTTGACTTTTTCTAAAATCAAATTAGTATAATTTCCCAACTAAATATGGTTGAAATCCTCAAAATAATGTTAATCAGTAAATAGATTTTTAATTTAGGATTTCAATTCAATCCCAATATATAAATACTTCGTCCATTTATTTCACATAGGTCCTTCCATTATCTAAGGATTAACCTAGGTCATTGATTGTTATTATCGATGTTAATCCCTAATAATGGTTCGCATAAAAATGTGAATTATCCAAAGTGTATCCCTTAGGAGTGTCAAACAATGTACACAGTAAAGCCAATTATCATGTACCGGTTTATGCTCATGTTAGGACCAACACACCTTTTTATAATTTTCACTCTGTGTACATCTGTTCCAGAACCGCATGAACTTATAGTATCCAAACTAGGATTTATTTCTAGTAAAACCACACAATCTATATCTAACCAGAACAAGTGGATTTTATTCTATACTAATACTCAAATTCTTCCTTAGGGTTATGTTTTATAAAATCTGCATTTCCCTAATTGTAGTTCCCAATTTTTCTACTATACATTCTCTAATACCAACTATAGCTCCCTAACCCTAGTAAGCTTGGAGCCAATGACTACTACCATTACATTGGAAAAAGATAAAATTAAATCAAATCCTAAAGTATTGAAAAATTTATTAGTATTGATATACTAGATAAATACTTGATTCAAAATTACCTCTTAATTTTTTGGAGGATAACTTCATTCTATCTAGATTATCCTTTCGCATCTTTCATATCACACTTCCAGGAATCTCGGGGGAAAGGAAACATAATAGGGGTGTTCTCAAATGCTTATTAAGTGTAAGTATAATGGATTCAATAATGAATCAATGATAATAATAATTATATCATGGTAAATAATGGAACACCCATTCCATCTAAATAATAAACCTATGATGAAGTTCACAAATTCCATGGAAAGGTGAATAAGTGAAAACAAGTTAAATTTAGTGTAATGTATAAGGAAAACTCAATGTGGAAATGTAATAAATTGAAAACACTTTCCATTTTATTAATAAAATGATAATAGAATGAATCCATATATTTTTTTCATAGTGAAAATATCATGGATAATAACAACAACAAAATTAATTAAGGAAATGATTAATTATTAGAAGTCATGAATCTTGAACATGAACCCCTATAAAATCAAGATATATCATACAGACAGTTTATGAATGTGGGAAAAAACATTTTTATTCTGCTTGGAAGAAAACTCAAAGTGTTTGTCAACGACTGATTTAATCTTGTGAGACTACCCATGCATCATGTGGATTTCATTCATTGGTCCCCAACCCATTTTTCATGTATTAAAAGGTCTCTAAACCATATTGTTAATTTCTGAAGTATTCCTCATATTCTGAATAATAGATTTAAATTTGGAAATAATTTTCCATATTAAATACCTGTATTAAATAAAAGATGTGGAATTATCAATATTTCCATAGTAAATCAAATAACTATAGAAGAAAAAATTGTATCTAAAATTGGTATATGGTTTATTTCATAATCATATCCATAATAAGTTATATAGATAGTTAGGGTAAATTCAATGTTCCATGACCCTAAGAAAATGAATATTTCATGGGTTGTAACAAGGGAATCATCTTAGTGAATCTCAGTATTATCCTTCATCAAAAAAATAAGATGGTATCTAGATGATGAATAATTATGGTATCAATAAAACATATCCCATATGGAGTAAAATAAATTATTATTGTCTTCGATAAATGAAATAAAATATTTCAAAAACATTCCTGAGCAGAATATCCTTTAAATTTTGAATTTTCATTAAAAACATATTATTTGAATATTACTTTTTGAAAATTTTCTCTGAAAATTATAATTTTAAACATACAATGGATGTTTCAAATAAACAAATATAGGTAATTTCTTACATGTTGTCCAAGGTAAAATGAACATTCCTTTCATGAGGTAAAATATTAGAAAAGATCCTTGATCTGAAAGAGAAATTAATCATAATTTGAAAACATTTTTGTAATAAAAATGGTAAATATTTCTTTAATATATGATTTTTTGAATGTTGAAACATTTTTTAAAACATTTTTATAAAACCTATGTTTTAGACAGAAACATGTTCTCTATCTAAAAGAGAAATGAAGTCAGGTTTTCTTCAAAAAAACATTTTCTAAAACATTATTCATTACAAAGAGTAGAAAAATGTTACAAATACATAAAAATGGTCATGATTAACCCATGTAAAATAACATTAATTGTTATATTAGGTAATTTATAAAAAAGTCATTTATGTAGCATTTTTTTGTAAACAATCACTAACAAAATGAGATTGTAAAGTAAACTCTTGAAAAACCATAACAATGAAGTGAGAATAAATAAATCAATATATTATGTGTGTTAATTGAAAATATGCAATGAAACATGTTAAAATAAAAGATATATACTGTAAAACAAGACTAAACACATAATCTTATAATATTAACAACAATAATAAAGTAATATAAAATAATAAATGGTAATTGGGTCAAAAAATGTTTTGCAACTTGGTAACTTTTAATTTAAATTCCCTTATAAGGAATAATTAAAATTTTTACTCAAAATTAAATGATGATAAATTATTTCATGATATAATATATCAGAATTGGTAGTGTATAAACGACACAAAATTATTAAGTGGTTAGCATGACACTTATCTCAAAATTTGTAAAAAGTGAGATGAATAATATTTTCCCTTCTATTTTCTTCTGGGTGAATATCCTTTAAATTTCTATATAATGGTTTTCAAAATTTCAATATATTATACTAGAACCATAATCATATTTATAAATTATAATATTATTTTCTTCTAATATATCATTACCCATTTTTTAACAATCATTCATTACTTTCACACTTTTGGGTGTTAATAGCCATGTTTCTCGAGTATGTTTTGACTTGTTACATGTTGTTCTTATTAAATAGATCAGGATTTCATCATCTCAAGAATTTTAACCATGATGTAAATATAAAATATATCCTTTATAAAATTATTTATAATAATACATAATATTTGTATATAATAATTGAAATACACCATTCATTGGGATGGTAGGTCATACGTATGGATGAATGCTACCTTAATTCCTTATCAAATTTTAAAGAATAAAAAGTAAATGAAAAACTGTATATATGTATATTATAGTTAAAATATTATATTAGTTCCATATATTTAAAATATTTTTATTAAAATCATCTTTTATACATTACATATATAGTATGAATAAATCACATTGCCTGGAGAAGAAAGTAGTCCACACTTCCACAAACGATTTTAACGTATCCCCCCAAAATGGAAAGCATAATATTATGTGTTATATAAAAATTATATAAGAATATAGAAATTATAAATACCTTACATACCATATAAATATATATAGTTTTTTCATTATAATTTTCACCAAGAGAGGTGGTAATGAATGAATGAACAATCATCATCTCGCGATGTGATAGTCTGGTGTATACACGAACAATAGGTTTGTTACCCATTTGATGGAAGTGTGTGTATGTGTAGATATAAAACTTTTAATTAATTAATCTTAGTATCTTTATTATACATTGGTTATTATAAAATAATGTAATAAGAATAAATGAATTAGTGGTGAAATGAATAGAACTGGAGTGATCGTTGACGAATGTTACCTCTTATTTGGGTAACACATTTTGGTTTATATCAAAAGCCTTCCATTGTTTGATTTTTTCCAAATGGTAGTATTCTATTATTTAGGTAGGTATTTTAAGAGATTATATGATCCATGATTTTTCAATACAAAGTTATTGAGGGGTGTGAATAAGTTGAATGTGTGAGTTACCTTCAATAGTGGAAGTGAAGGAGCAATCTTGTCAATTTTGTAAAAGTGAATTCCAAACACATTTTACCATTTTTATTTGGATACAATAATGGTATAAATTAAATCCAAGGGATTATATCGTTTAATTATAGACATAATATAGCTTTTAGAAAATCTTTTATGTCATTTGGGTTTTTATGTTTATGGTTTAGTCCTTGATTAAGCTAATTTTCCTCTTAATCGCTATAATTATTTTTCATAACTCTCACTAATATCATGGGTAATAAACTACATTAACCATTTTTTTAAATATATATTTTTCTCATTCCAAATAATAAATCATTTTTTCTAATTTATAACTACATAAGTGGGAGAAATATATTTAAATGTCATCTCTCAGATTGGATGACAAAGAAGGTTTTTAAATTAAAAATGTTCAAGATATTGAGATGTTATTATATCGAATTTAAATAATAAATTTATTCAAATAAAATAAATTAGTTTAAAAATAGTATTAATGATAAAATGGGACTTTCTTATAAATTAAAAATATAATTTATCCTTATAAATAAATTAAATGAAAAAGAAGTTTCAAATTAATATTTATTATTTTTCAATATTTATAAAAATGAAACTTCACAGATCAATAATAAATAATTCACCCTATGAAAATATTCACGCTATGAATTTAAAAATAATATTTATTTTGACATATAAAAATTATTAAAGTTAAAAAAATTATTTGAAAAGGGTTTTCAATGAAAAGGTGGCATAATTTCTTTATTAGAAAAATATAATTTTTAATTATAAAATTGGATTTATTCTTATCTTTTACCAATAAAATGTATTGTGTGAACATAAAAAATATTTTATTAAATAAATAAAATATATATTTCATTAACATCAATGTCTAATTTGAAATAATTTATTTTTTTCAGAAAAAAAAAATATTTGAGAGAATAAAATATAAATATCACTTATATATTAAATTGGATCATATTTTCATTTCAAATTAATTGAAACCAATGAATTCATATTATATTTCTGTAAACTATATATTTTCATAATTTAGTTAATACTATTCATATACTTTAATTTAACATATAGTTTCAGTCGTATTATGTAAAATAATAATATTTTTCTAGTTTATTGTTATTTGTTAAAACACTGTCTTGTTTGAACGAATGATATAAAAGAAAGTATTTTTTTCTTATAACGGAATCTAACTCAATATTGTGTTCATTTTAATATATATCATAAAATGAATTTATTGAAAATAGTAATTATATTACAATTTCTATGGATATAAAATTCCATTTCATTATTGGGGTTTCATATCATAAACACTATAAAATATAATGTTCTTATTTTAGAATATATCGGAATTAAAAGTTCGGAATTTTTTTTATAAAACATTGTTTTGGAAGAAACTATAATTTTAAAGTGTAATGGCCTCGACCCTCTTGATCCATTACGTTGCCAAATTTTTGGTGGTTGGGGTATCCTAGAGACCATTAGTGACTCATTACGGAGTTTTCCAAAAACTATGTTCCACCAAATGGTTCCACCGAAATAGTGGCATTGGTCACGATGGCACTCGGATGGTGGCACTGGTAACAGTGGCACAAGAACGGTGGCACCGATCACAATTTCACCAGGACGGTGGAACCGGTCATGGCGCCACCAGGTCGATGCCACCGGTCACGGCGTCACTGGTCATAACAGCACTATGACAATGGCACCATGGTAGTGGAACCGTGATGGTGGCACTATAGTGGTTGCAACGTCACAGTCGCACACAGAAACGGTCTCACCGCTTACGGTGTACCACCGAACCTGGGGTACCATAGTGGTCTACACCAAAACGGTGTGACTGATTATAGTGTTCCACAAAAATGGTAGCAATATTATGATGGAACTATTATGGAGGCACTATGATGGTGGCACCGTGATGGTGGAACTGTGACAGTATCACTGTTACAGTGTCTCTCCAAATGGTGTCCCACCCTTTGTTTTTTTCTAGTTTCCAAAATTTTCACGTTCTTCTCCCATTACGTATTTTTTAACGTAAAAGTGTTTTAATACCCCTTTCAAATCCATTTAAAGACCCCAATGGAGATCTAAAATCTCTCAAAATCCAGGTGACCCTGGACTTACCAAAACATGAAGCTTTTTTTCCTACTCTCACCCCTCCTTCCTGTACTTTTACACTTCATCTGTATTACGTGGTTTTCCCTATCTAATGGAGAGCCTTTAACTCACAACCTTTATCACCACCTCTCGGAGGAGAATTATTGAATAAAAATTAATTCCATCATGTGTAACTACCCAACCAAGCATAAAAACCACAATCTTCTTTTAAACCCATTCAATATTTCATGCCCCATAACTTCATGATCTCTCCTTTTATCACCCTAACTTTCTTTCTTCTTCTTGGCTGGACTCTTTTTCTTTCCTTGGTGAATTTCGAGTCCCTAATCCCAAGGCTAGTTGTGTGACCATACTGAATCCTTTCCTACCCACTCTTGAAATCATTGGAGTTCTTCCCCAGAAAGTTGAGCATCCCTAGTTCTTAGCATGAGGAAGAAAACTTCGATCGTTGATCATCCAAGTAGGATTTTCCTTCATCTCTCTTTATTCTATATCCTGTGGTGTGGGTACGATAATTTCCTTTCGGTGATGGATGAATCCAAACCTTAATAAAGATAATAAATTGTTTTTAAATAATGAAGTGATGTGTTCTACGATTATGTTTTACTCTTTTATTTTTTATTATATGTTCCAAATTATATGTGCTTATATCCACTAAAGATTGTGGTCGTTGGTGGTCATTTCTTGTTCACCAACGAACCTCTATTTTTTAGATAATACTTTTTATAAAAGGCTATAACATGGAAACTGGTTAATCACATAAACTCCGTTGATTAAATTTATTCCCAATGAATAAGAATCCTTTTGTGATCACTCCAGTTAACCAAACATAAAGAAGGAACTTAATGAAGGGTGTGATTAAAACTGAGAACTCCCTTGCTCTGTTCTTGTGATGTGTATAGTTGTTCTATTTAATGCTTTTCGGGGTGAAAGGATGGGGAAAAAATTCCTTGTTTTTGAGTTGTTGGTTGTGTACCTTAGACTATGTGGGGCCATATTTTGGGTAATGGATTGGTTTTAGTATGTTGAGGTATCTCACATATCCCTTTTGTTGTTGTGAATTTACAAGAGAACCATATGTGAATGCTAAAATTACTGCATGGCTATTATTCCTTATTTGTCTTGTGGCTATGCCTATTAGCATGAAAGTAGTGAAAAATTATTTAAATGGTATCACATGAATATGATAACAATAATAGGTTCAATGGGGAATGGTTTTCCAAGAATTAGTTTTTCTTTTTTTGTGGTTTTTGTTCATTTGTATGAATGATTAATAATGAGGGTTTTTGTGTAAGGGATGGTTTTGGAACCCTTAGGTTTGTATTATTGCTTGTTTACATATACGTATAAATTTAGTTTTGTGTTTCTTATTCCCACCCCACTGAAGATGATCCCTTCGTGTCAACACCCCCATTTTACAGGGGAGGGTGTTTTTCCAACACCATCTTGGGTGGATGGGTATTAGCTTCTTTTTTCACCCTCTCCTGGCTATCCAAGACACTCTGGGTAGGCTATGATGGCCCGTGCTCCAATATAGCCCATGATTCTTTGGGAAGAGTGGTTGTTGTGGTTGGCCCAGGCGTGTGCGGGTGGGTTTTGATTCCCAAGTGTCTTCAGGATGATACCCAATAGTCTTTGAGTGTGGAAGTGGTTGTTCTAGACCATGTGTTTGTGGGTGTGGATACATATGGTTGTGGTATCCCAGGTGTCTGCGAGCGGGATGTATGGTTGTGGTGACCCAGGTGCTTACGAGCAGGATGCATGGTTGTGGTGGCCCATAAGGTTTTTTTTGGGGTGGTAGTGGGATAGTTGTGAAAATTGAGGGGGAGGTCTGATGCATAGGATGTCTTCATAACCAGTGGGACTGTGGTGTAGGGTACCCAAACATCGATGTTCAATTACTATTAGGTTACCTAACTTGCGTTATTTGGGGAGTGTGACTTGGTGAGTTTGGGTGGATAGTTTCTTTTTTATGTTCTTTGGTTACCCCTTTTTTCTCACATGGCATTAGAATGAATCCCCACTTGTGCATGAGAGATTTTTTCCCTGCTGTGTATAACTGTATAATCACCCTACATATGTAAAACTGCTTTCTAGTTTCTAGGAGGACTTTGGGGAATGTGTGGGACCATACTACCTTAGACATTGGGACATTGTTCGTTTTTGTTTTCTTATTTTTTCGATACATTCCCTTTGCAGTTTTCTTATTCTTGTATGGGTTTAAATTTGAACAAGCATATAGGAATGAGTTTTGGCTTTCATTTTACCATCATTTTTGGAGTTGTTGGGTTTTTTCCATCGTATATACAAATCCTACTAAATAAAATTGGTAATGCCTTCCATATTACATGTGATTCTATACCCTTGGTTCTAGTCACCAAATTGGGGCCTATTGAAGGTGGTACTCAGGGGTCATTACCTCTCCTTCAACATTAGGAATGAAGGGTCTAGAAGTTTGTAGTCCCTTCCCTCTTCTTGATGAAGGAGGGTTATGACAGAATGATATTAGAGGGGATGGTTGAGAGATATGATGGAGCTCGTGGTTAGGCATAGTAAATATTGCATGGGATGGTAGGGAGATAGTGTTATGAAATCATGGTGCATGAAATAGGCTCAGGAATAATGGCTAGGACCCAAGATTTTAGGTCCCCATGTGATCTGATAAAAGGAACCTGGACCTACCAAACTAGAAAGTGAGGATACACTGATTGCATGGTAGAGGCCCTAGAAAAGGTACAAGAATCATAATGACTTGTGTTCCTTTATATTCTAGATGTTATGGGTATTTAAATAGATTACAAGTTTAAGAAACTTTTAAATGAAATCTTATACCCTATATGAGCTTAGGCTTTCCTTGTTTACCTTGAAGCTATGGAACCTGGATGATGACCATGAGTAGTGATGGCGATCAAGGCCCAGAAGGCTGATTTGGCAGATCAGTAGAGGACTAATCAGCGGAGGAGGAAGAATATTACCAGAAGATGCTTCGTTCCTTTTAGCGATAGACCCTCAGGAAGAACAGGGGAAGCGTCTTAGACATAAAGACCAAAAGCTAGTTCTATGAGTTGGTGATAGCTTTCAGCTTATTCTAGAATCTGGCTGAGTACTGGGTTTCATTGGCAGTCAGTCAAATGAGGGGAGCCTGTTGGGCTCATCAAAGGGTAAGGCTATCAGCAGCATGCCTCCAGGGTCAGGGCCTGGAATATTTTGGCTAGTGGGTAGTAGGCCCCAACAGTTTCATTTTAGATCTCCCAGTACTCACCCTTTCTTTTGTGGGACCAAGACTAAATGCTTCATTTGTGGAATTGGTGGGATCATTCGGAATTAGTTCCCTAATCGACTGCAGTATAGTGGGGTGGGAAGGTTCTGTGCCCACCCCAGCAACAGCAGTTTCTAGTAAGGCCCTTTTAGTAGCAGTAGTAGGTACAATGAGCTCCCACTCCTCCAAAAGCATATATTGTAGTAGGAGGCTATCCTCATGGCGCTTTCTCATGGACCTTGACCAGGGTGTGGTTGAGGAGGCGGCTGACAATCAGGGGAAAGTAAAACTGGGTGTGGGAAGTGGCATGCCACAGAGGAAGTTGTTCCAATAGGTATAAAAGTCGTTTGGGGTAGAATCGGCTTATTTAGCACTCTTACCTATTCCTTTTTTGATTTAGTAGCTTCAAACTCCTTTATTGGACTCAGTATAGCCCATACTCTGGGTCTAGATTCAGAAAGGAAATCAATTCCCTTAGTTTTGAGTCTGGTAGTCGGAGGTTAGACCAGCTTAAATTATGCTTTCTGTGGATGCAAACGGATGTTGGAGCCACATCAGTCCAACAAAGACCATATTTTACTATAGATGAAGTAGTATGATTTCATTTTAGGCATCTAATGGTTGTTCTTTATATGTGTGTTTATCGATTTCTTTCAAATAAGGATTGTTTTTTAGATATGGGCAGACAACGTGTTACTTTCATCGGTGAGTGGTGTTTCCAGGATGGTAGACAGTGATTCTACCGTCTTCTTTCATTATTAGAAGAGCTGTCTGTGGAGTTGGTAGATATAGAGATGGTGGGTGACCCAGAGATCATCAAAGAGTTCCTGGACATCTTCCTTGGAGAGGTGGTGACTCTTCCCCCTCGATGTGATGTTGAGTTTGGGATAGACTTGAAACTCGATGCTCGTTTGATTTTGATGGCTCCCTATCATATGGTTCCTTCTATGTTACAGGGTTTATGAATTAAGATTGAAAATCTATTGAAGAAGGGTTTTGTCTGACTGAGTGTGTCACCATGGGGTTCTCCAGTATTATTCATAACGAAGGAAGATGGTGGTCTGAGGCTGTGTATAGACTACCAGAGGCCGATCCAAGTGACGGTCAAGAACTGTTACCCCCCTTCCAAATATAGAATACCTTTTTGTTCAGTTAGAGGGGAGAGGATGGTTCTCAAAGATCGACCTGCGGTCAAGATATCATCGGCTGAGGATGATGTATGGTGATATCATGAAGATTGCCTTCAGGTGAAGATATAGGCACTATGAGTTCATGATCATGCTATTCAGCATTACGAACACACCCTTCATATTCGTGGGCCTCATGAACTCTGTCGTCTAGGAATAACTGACTGGATTGTGATTGTGTTCATTGATGAAATCTTGATCTACTCAATATTGGAGGCGGATCATGCCGAGCATCAAATGATGGTTTTATAGGTCCACCGAAAGAACCTGCTCTATGGGAATATATCCAAGTGGATGTTATGGACAGGAGAGGTGAACATACATGGACATGTGGTGTCTGAGTAGAAACTAGCAGTGGACCCATTGAAGGATGAAGTAGATGTTTCTTCGGAAGCACCCAATAATGTGGCAGAGGTTTGTAGTTTTCTATGTCTAGAAGGTTACTACCAGATGTTTTTGCCAAACTCTTCCCAAGTTACATCACATTTGACTATCTTTTCGAAGAAAGACAGTGATTTTTTATGGAGTGAGAATTTCAAGGAAACCATCAGTTTTCTAAAGGGGGTGTTGGTTAGTTCTTCAATGCTGAGATTTACAGAATAAGCATTGTCATTTGAGGTGTTATGAGATGCTTCAGGCCAAGGTTTGGGGTTGTAATGAGGCAACAGTAGGGGTGATATTTTATGGGTCTAGGAAGTTACGTCCCCATGATCATAACTATGCTACCCACGACCTAGATCATGCAGTATTCATGTTCGTGCTAAAGTTGTGGAGGCATTACCTCATCGGGGAATGCTTCGTGGTCTTCACGGATCACAAGAGGGTGAGGTATATCTTCTACAAAAGGGACCTAAACTTGTGACTGCAGTGGTGGATTATGTTTCTTCAGGACAACGACTTCACGATTTCATATAACTCAAGAAAGGAGAACATTGTGGCTGATTCATTGATCAAGAATTCGTAGAAGGATGTTGTTTGATAATCAGTAGATGATTGGAAGCAGATGGAAGAGTTGGTTTCCATAAACCTAGATTCAATGGTGGTGGATGGCAGAGGATTTATTTTCTAGATGATAGTGCAGTCCTCTGTATTAAAATAGGTGAAGGAGACTTAGTTGGGGGACTTAGAGGCTGATGTGATGTGTAATCATGTTAGCAAGGGCAATTCTCAGAAAGGATGGTCGGAAGACTGACAGAATTAGATGTTGTTTCATGGAATGTTGTTCATCCTAGTGGAAATGTGTGAGAGAGATCTTGGTGCGTTCCACAATTCACCCCTAGCGGTACACCCAAGTGTTTCCAAAATGTACTGAGGCTTGAGGCGTCATTTTTGGTGGACCAGGGTGAAAGGGGCAGTAGAGGGGTTTGTGGCAGTATGCCTCATGTGTCAGCAGGTGAAGGCTGAGAACCATGTTTCGGGCGGTCTGTTGTAGCCTTTAGATGTACCTGAGTGGAAGTTGGATAACATATCTATGGATTTATTCCCGGGACTACCCAGGCTTCAAGGAGGTTGTGATACTATTTTTTTGTGGTGTACCCACTAACAAAATCAACACAATTTCTATAAATCAAGGAGTCAAGTGTAGTGAATACCTTATCACTAAGTTACATGGATGAGGTCATGTGGTTGCATGTATTTCTGGGGTCCATAATCTCAGATCGAGATACACAGTTTACCTCATGGTTTTGGAAAGGATTGCAACATGATTTGGCAACCCAAAATTGCCTCAAAACTTCTTTCCACCCTCAGACAGATGGGTAGACAGAGCAGACCATACATACATTGAATGATATTTTACAGGAATTTGTTTCGGACTTTGAGGGATCATGGGTGAGACACTTTCCTCTGGTAGAGTTTTCCTACAAAAATAGATATCACTATACCATTGGTATTTCTTCGTTCTAAGACTTCTATGGGAGACCATGTCGCTCACCCATGTGTTGGACAAAGGTTGGGGAAGAATGTGTTCTAGGCACGGAGGTTGTTCAGATCATGACATAGAATTTTCTGCTTATATGGGAGAGGATTAAGGTGGCTCAGTACTAGCTGAAGTTGTATATCAATCATAGGAGGAGAAATATGGAGTTCAAGGGTGGGGAAAACGTGTTCATGAAGGTCTCCCCTGGATGTGGGTAATGATGGATCGGTTGGGGAGGTAAGAATTCTCCCAGGTTTTTCGGACCCTTCGAGGTGTTGCAGTGGGTTGACGATGTGGCTTATTAGCTGGCGCTACCACCTCCACTGGTGAGGGTGCATGAAGTATTCCATGTGTCTCAAATCTATCTGTAACTACATGATGATTTGCACATCCTCAACTAGGGGAAGCTAGATATAGAAGATGATGTGCCATTTGTAGAGTGACTAGTGAGGATCAAATATCATGAGATGACAGTGCATCATGGATGAACCGTTCCCTTAGTTTGTGTGTTATGGATGAATGGTGGCCTCAAGGAGAGTACCTGGGAATGGGAGGCACAAATGCACGCCCAATACCCAAATCTATTTTCAGTTTTTCTCTATGTTGTATTGTTCTGGACTGTGAGGTAATGATTGACCTTGTTAACTAAGAGATGGGTTGTTTCCCTTGTTCTCTGAATGTGTGTGATGAGTCCAGGCTATGGAGAGGGGATGACCTGATCCCTAATTGAGATGCATTAAGGTAGATACGATTAAACTCATATAGGCGATGAAGTGCCTTCCAAAGTGGATTGTATCTTGACATGGAAGAAGGGCTCCCTAATCTATATGACTGGATGGTACGACCTTTACATGTTTGAGTGTCTGCTCAAGGGATGGGAGTTTTAGTTCCTCTATAGTTGATCAGTATGAGGGAGAGGTGTTCCTATATTTCAAGGGGGCATACTCTTGAGAGGTATCTTGTGAGGTGGTAGTTTAGGCCCCCTCTATTTTCTTTAGGTTTACTCTTGTATTCATTAGGACAAGAATAGTTTGAGGTGTATCTGATGTAATGGGATGCTCCTCTTGGTCTATTACATTGCAAAATTTCTGTTTTTTGAGGTATCATAGGGTCCATCGGTGACTCATGAAAGATTTTTCCAAAAAATTGGTTCCACAAAATGGTTACACCAAAATGGTGGAACCTATCATTGCAACATAGTGACTGTGGCACCAATCAGAGTAGCATCAGGAAAGTGGCACCATAGTGGTCAACCATCACAGTCACACACTAAAATGGTGGCACTTTTTATGGTGTTCCGCCGAACAGGTGGAACCATCACCGTGGCACTGGGATAGTGGCACCGTGAAGGTGGGACTGGGACGGTGTCATTGTGATGGTGGCACCATATCAGTTGCATAATGAAATGGTGGCACCTATTACGGTGGCACTGTGACGGTGGCACCATGATAGTGGAACTATTACGGTGTCTCCCCATAAGGTGTCCCACCCATTGTTTTTATCCTATCTCTAACCTCTTCCAGTTCCGCTCATGCAACATATTTTTTGACGTAAAAGTGTTATAATACCCCTTGAATATCCATTTAAATCCCAAGAATTATATATAAAATCCCCAAGGTCCATGAAACCCTTTAATTACCAAAATGTGTGGCTTTTGATCCATAGTGTCACCACTCATTCCCGTACTTTTTAGTTCCTCCCATGTTATGTTGTTTTTTCCTATTTAAGGGAAACTCTTTAACTCACAACTATTATCACCACCTCTAAAAGAAAATTATTATTATTAAAAATTAATTCCATCATTTGTAACCGCCCAACAGCATGGAGAAATCATGATCCACCTTTAAATCCATTCAGGATTTTATATCATGTAATTCTAGGATCTCTCCTTTTATCGCACAAAGTTTCATTATTCTTCTTAGCTTCTCTCTTTTACTTTTCTTGGTGTGTTTGGTGTCTCTCTTATCAAGGCTACTTGTGTGCCCATTCTAGATCCATTCCTACTCACACTTGGAGTCCTTGGAGTTCTTCCCCTACAAGTCATGCATCCCTAGTTGTTGGTGCGAGGTAGAAAACTTTGATCATTGATCATCCATGTAGGGTTTTTATTATGACTCTAATTAATGTATATCATGAGGGGTGGGTATGATAATGTCCCTTTGGGGATGGATGAAAATAATCATTAAAGAAAATAATAAATGTTTTTTAAATAATGAAGGGGTGTGTTTGATGATGTTGATGTACTCTTTTATCTTTTCATACATGTTGTGAATTATATGGGCTTATGTCCACTGGAAATCATTTCCATTGGTGGTCATTTCGTGTGCATTAATGAACCTCTCTTTTTTGAAAAACCCTGGTATTGAATGGCTGTAACATGGAAACTAGTTAATAATGTAAACTTAGTTAATTAAACGGATTCCCAATGAATACGAATTCTTTTGTGATCACCCTGATTAACAAAACAGAAATAAGGAACATATTGAATGGGGTTATTTAATTTGATAACTCCCTTGCTCTATTCTGGTGATGTGTATGGTTGTTCTGTTTGTTTCCTTATAGGGTGATGTGGATGGTGATAATATCCCCTATTATTGAGTTGTTGGTTGTGGACCTGAAACCATGTGGGTTCATATTTTGGGGCTTGCATTGGTTATAGTACATCGAGGGATCTCATGAATCTGTTTTGTTGTGGCGACGTTACAAGAGAACCGGGTGTGAATTATTAAATTAATGCTTTGCTATTTTTTTCCTTGGCTTGTGGCTATTCGAGTTAGTTTCCCAGTAGTGAAGAATCATTTAAATGGAATCACTTGAATATGATAATAAGAATGGGCTCAATGGAGAATTGTTTTAATGGAATGAATTGTGCTTTGGTTGGGCTTGTGGTGATTTAGTATGAATGAATAGTAACATGGGTGTTTGTGTATCTAGTTGTTTAATAACCATTATATTTGGGTGAGTTCATATTTATCTATAAGAATATATTTAGTTTTGATTTTCTTATTCTCACCCCAGCCAAGTTGAGCACTTCATGATGAATACCCCCATTTGATGGGGGAGGGTGTTTTTTTCCAGCATCCTATTGGGTGGATGGTTATTAGATTCTTTCTACTCCCTCTACCAAGATTCCCAAGACTCTACAGAAAGGTTGTGATGGCTTGATATCCGTTATAGTCCATGATTGTTTGGGCAGGGTGGTTGTCGTGGTTGGCCCTAGTGTGTGCGAGATGGTTTTGTTTTTCAAGTGTCTTCAAGATGATTCCCTGGTGTCTTCATCCATGTATGTTATTGTTCTGGACCATGTGTCTGTGGGCATGTTTATGTATGGTTGTGGTGGCTTATGTGTCTATGAGCGGGATGTTTGGTTGTGGTGGCCCAGGTGTTTGAGGGTAGAATTTGTGGTTGTGGTGGTCCATAAGGATGTTATTGGAGTAGCAGTGGGACTGTAGTGGAAATGGAGGGGGAGGTATGACACATAGGTTGTATTAAATAACCAGTGGGAAAGTGGTGCGGGGTACCCAAACATTGATGTGCTATTACTATTATGTTACATGTCTTGTGTTATTTTGAGAGTGTTCCTTGATGTGGTTCGACGGATAGTTTCCTTGTTAGGTGCTTTCATTACTACCTTTTTCTCATGGGGCATTAGAATGCCTCCACACTTGTGCACGAGAGCTTTTGGTTTCCCATACTGAGTATACCTGTATATTCACCCTGCATATATATAACTTATTGCAGGTTCTTAGGATGAATTTGGGGACCATGCAGGACTGTATTAGCTCGGACTGTGGGATAGCTATCGGTGTGGTTTTCTTCTTCTTTTTCGGAACTTTACCTTTGGAGTTTTCCTATACATGTATTGTATTATCATTGCACATGCATATGGTTATGGGTTATGGATTTATTTTTACCTTAATTTTTGGAGTTTTTGTGTTTTTACCATCGTACCTCTCGATCCTACTAATTAAAAGGGTAATTCCTTCCATATTACGTGTGATTTTATACCCATGGTGCTAGTCACTACTTAGATGCCTACTGAAGGTGGGACTAGAGGGTAATTATCTCTCTTTTAACTTGGGGAAAGAAGGGTATGGAATTTTGATGTCCCTTCCCTCATATTGGTGAAGGTGGGTATTGATAGAAAGAGATAAAAAGGAAGTTATATTTTCTTAGAAAACATTAAAAAACATAATTACCAAAGTGATGAAAATTGTAATATTATTTGACACATTCATGAATAAGTAGATTAGTTGAAAGGATATCTAGTTCAATAACATATATTCATATTATTAAATCAAAAAGAACCTACAAAAAATCAATAAATTAAAATAAATTATTTCATAATTCCTTTTCTAGTTGTCTAAGTCATAAATCATAATTGTAATGATATAATAAGATGAACGTTATATATCATGAGAATATATAGATTCATAATATAACATATCATAACTATTGTAGATAAACCTCATAAAATAATATATTTGTATGGCATAATGTATGTCCTAAAGAAGTCAATATGAGAAGATAAACCCATATAATGATCAAAACATTATATTAAGAATTTAACAATAAATAATTTATATTTATCAAATTTAAATATTTATAAATAAATTAGAGGTGTAAAATAATATATTCAAAATTAATTACACATATAATCTTATATTATCAAATAAAATGAATAAACAATATAACTCAATGAAAGGAAGTTGAGTTATGAAATTACAAACCACCTGGTAACATTCATGTCAAATCACATTCGAGGAAATAATTCAAAATGAATCTTAAAATACCATGATTTATGAAATATTTAATATTTTTCATGGAATAGTGGAATTATATGATCCATAATGTATAAATTAGGTGCATAAAATTAAAATATTCCATAATAAATAAAAATTGATATGAATCCCCTTACCTCAATTCCAAACATTCCATGCTGGTACTTAATCAACTATTTAATAAAATTATATTAGTTATTAGGTATATTAGAAAATATTTTTATCTTTATTGTTTTATTATTATATAACATACATTATTTATTTTAATTTTCTATTCAAGTACTTGATTAGTTAATTCTACGTATGGTGTTTTGAGGACATATCGTTATTTACTTCAGGACGACATTGTTGTGTAAACTATGGTAAAATAGATCTTTATTTCAAAATATCTAGAATATTAATATGGAATTAGTTATCAAATTTATTATTAAATTATACTTTTAAAAATTATAATAAAATATGGTTATCCAAAATGACATAGGATACTATCATGGAGGTGATAGGTTGTGCGTAGTAATGTTTCCAATTTTCAACAATCCTTTTTTAAATTTGGGAAGAATTATTTTAACATTCCATAATTTTCATCATATAAAAAATATAATATTTATTTAACTACACTTATATATATCATCCATGTGATGTGGTGATGAAAAAAATAACATCATCGCTTCATGGTGTTTGCAGTCCATATGTATGATCAAATGATGTTATAATTTTTTAATGAGTGGAATGGAAAAAAATAAAATGATATATTATATTTTAATAATGATAATTATTTCATTATTTATATTATTATTACATTTATGTCACAATTATTATTTTAAATTATCCTTATTACATTCTATATAATTTTTTAGTTAAAAATGTATCACATCGCTTCCTGAGGCGGTAATCTTTCAAACACATGAGCAACATTATCGTTACCCCTTTGGAATGTCAATTACAAATTTTTATGTTTATCATAATTAAATATGTATAATTATGTAAAAAAATATCACATTAATATATTACATCCATATTTTTAAGAATATATGATATGTGATGATGAAAAATGAATTATATTAGTTACTGAGGTGGTAATCTAACGTATACAAGAATGATGATTTTATTTCACATTTGGTGAAAGATGGAAGAGATTTTTGTTATAAAATTTTAATACTTACATTTCCATATATGTTAGATACTTGTGTTATTATAAAATCATTATTGATGAAAATATTATATAGTGGAATAAGAAATGGAATGAAAACTCTAAGTTAATAATGATACCTCTTTTTCGGACAATATTCTTTGGTTGGAACAGAAAGGATATGTAGGATGGTATTGTTACCAGGACAAAGAATATATGTTAATATTATGGGTTTATGGAAGGAATTTGGGTATTTATTAACTGATAATTCTTTTAAGGTGTGAAGAGGATAGGATATTGGGTAGTCTTTTATCAGTGAGGTGAGTGGAACAATTGTATTTTCTAAAATAAAAAGTTATACCCATGATTTCACATCCAAAAAGGATCATAAATAGAAAATTATTAATAATTATATAATATAAGGTATATATATTTCCATAAAAAATGCTATAGAATTTTTTTTACTTCTTTTAGACCCTTATCCTTTTAGTTTAACTCCCTAGAAAACCCGTTTTATCATTTACTAACCTAAAATATTTTTATAGTTTTCACTATTAAATATGATAAAAATTTAAGTTGAACATATTATACTATATAAATCATCATGATTTAAGACATTTAATGTATTTTACAAGAGTTAATTCATATAAGTGGAATAATTTAATTTAATATTAAACCTATAGATACGATGAAAAATAGGGTTTTGAAGAAATGTATTTTTCAAGTATAAGATAAATTTATATTAACTTTGTGTATATTAATCATTATTTTATGAATTTAAATTATTAATTATTTATATTAATATATAAATTTCATTCAATTAATTAATTATAGTGGTAATTTAATTAATTAAAATTGAAAAACATTATAAACATTAGATCATTTTTAATAAAAAACATGTTTTTAAATCCAAAAATAAACTTATACAAAAATAAAACATAAATGTGCTTCGAAAATAATTAAGTGGATTAAATGAAACAATATAATATATTTCTTTATTTTATATATTATTTAAAACATAATGGTGTTTTTAAATTACTTTATTTATAGAAAATAAAACGTCATTACTAAAAAAATCCAAATTATTAATTATTCACTAAATAATATTTTAAAAAAAAATCCATCATTTTTACACTAAGTTAATTTTTATATTATAATTTTAAAAATTAATTTCATTTTTTCAAATATTTTTTTTAATCTCTTTACATTAATTATAATTTTTTCTCCCAAAAAGAAATATAAATCACTTCCCAGGAAAACCTATTGTAGAAAAATATAATTAGTTTTCAAAAAATTGATTGATTATATAATAATAATTTATCAATACATTTATATATATGAAGTCATATATATATATTTCATACATTTTTTAATATTATTCATACCCTCCAATTTAATATCTTGGTCATTACATTCATATATTTTGTGGTTCTTTTAGACTCGATGTTGCATGTAGAATACACTATTAAACATAATGTTATTCTTTTAAAATCCCATGTTGTTATACTCTATAAGGTATTTTTCATTTTTTATATACATGGGGGAGAGAATAAGATTAAATAAGGTGATAATAATTTTTTAGAAAATATTGACATCCAATTTTGTACATTGGTTCTGAAAAATAATATAAACGAAGAGAATGATGACTGAACTTTGTGTTCATGTTTTATTTGTTGTCAATTATTCAATAAGTGATGAAGAACTTATTTTAAATATGAATTTGGTAATTAATGGGATCTATAATATTCATGGGTGTTCCCAAGTTTGTTTTTTGAATATTTAAGTGAGATTCCAAAGCATTGTATTTTGTGGAAATTTGAAGAAGATCCATCCTAATGAAGTTCAAACATCATATATTATATTTTTGATCATCAAGTGTAGAATAACATGATGTTAATGATAATTTAGTAATGAATAATACCTTGGAAGTTCATCAGTGTTCCCAATAGTTCATACTATAGATTGATGTGAATTTCCTAATATTGGTAATGTGTCATGTTCTAAACAAGATATATCCTTGATTTGTTCAAATGTTGTATATTATATATTGTATGAAGTTGATTTAAGTATGATAAATTAAGAACTGGTATATATATTTCCTGAAAATTTTCTAGTTGGTGGCACATTTTTTACACCAAATGAATCTAATTGATGTATAAATTTCCATCGAACTATAAATTTTTTGATTATTTTTTAGAAAAGGAATAAGGTGGAATTTCCATAAAAATTGAGGTACAACATAGAAACAAAAAATAGATAATGGTATTCCCCAAAATGTTATAAAAGTATAAATTATGTGGGAGATCTATCTGTGGTTGAATAAATTGGGAATTAATAGCTCCCATAGGGAGCAGACATGGTTTTGTGCAAGATGGTGCTATGGGGACCATTCAAGTGTGTGGAACAACTGGTACATGTCATGTGTATAGTGTGTTTGAGTGTCGACCAAGATTCTATAACAAGAGTCTAAATATGAAATTGTTATTATAAATTAGAAAAATGATAGAGTTCCAAATTGATGTGGGACTCATCGGGAATGGGTATTGTTTATCCGTTTAAATTTCATGGATAGGAAATTAAATGCTCAATATGTTTTATCTAAGTCGTGTAATCAAACGTGTCTGTTGCCTCCTACCTCTCGATGAAGTATATTCGTGAATTATTAAATCAATCACATATATATCATCTCCTAGGATCTAGCTATGAGTTTGACAGAATCTCATTCTACACAAAGTCTTACATGTGATTATTTTCTTTTGTATATGTGATGATTTTAAAAATACGATCAAATGAAAGGATAAGTAGCAAGCACTGCATAAAAAACCTTATTACATGAATCATTAAGATTGAAACAATTTAATTTTTAAGGATATATAATTAAAAACCATCTTTAAAAGAATATTTTGGAATTTTTTGATTGTCATTCCCTCGTGGTGTTGCATGATAATGAAAATATGACTATATAACCATGTATCCACTTCTACATTACATGATTATAAATAGAATGAGATTTTTGTCATTTTTAAATCCATAACATAGTCCCATATTTTCTTGAATTTATAGATCCTTAACTCTTAATAATATATAAAATGGAGTTGGAGGATTGTTTCCTATATATTCAAAGTCACATATGAGGTTTTGAACTGTGATTAAATAAACTTTATAGAGATATTATATTAAAAATAAAAAGAGAATTCACTTGAATTTTCCATGTGAAGAGAGAGAACCCTAGAGCCTCCAAGATTACATGAAGATTAAAAAGGAATGTGTAATCCTCTCATGGTTTTTTTAGAATAAGTGAGATCCTATTTATACTGTTATTTAATGAAGATAAATATACTGTGAATCTCACTTCTTTCATGATGTGAAAAGTTTTGGTATCCCAAGTTATTTTTCATGTGAAGTAGACGTTTCATGTGATCCTTATTTGGTTTCATTATTATGTTCCAGGACTGTGAAGAATAATATAGTATATGACCATGTGTTAAAAGTAATTCTATGATCAATATCCGTGTTGATTAATGATGGAAGATAATTTGTATATATATACAAACATTAAAATAATGTTTGTAAAACCGAAACATGCATGAACCCAAATAGTATATGTTCTTGCATTGAGATACTAATTATCATAAAAAATTTATTATATTAAATATTAAAATAATAAAAGAATACAATTAAGAATATCACATGTCAAAGATATGATATCTCTAATATATGTGATTTTAGAAGATTGAAAATATCTTTGTAGTATTTTGTTATTGCATGAGAATTTAATTGAGAATCTGAAAACTCAATTTGTAATATCATATTTTCTATTGAAGATAAAAGTTAGAATATGAATCGGGGTCCAATTTAATATCTCATAAATATCATTTGGGTTAAATAGTAATGTTGAGATATCCAATCTCTATAGCAAATTTATTTTATTCAAAATTAATTAAAAGAAGTAAAATCCCACTATTTTAAATATTCTAGGTCACCCTTTAGAATTATAATTTTTGAGTATGTTGATTAGATTTTTTTAGATACTATTGAAGTCTAATTTTTCAACATTTACTGATCACTTTGTGAGGGATATTTTAATATCTTATTAGCTTATTATTTAATGATAGTGAATGCATCATTCATAGTTAGTGTCAGGTGAATGGGACTAATTCCATCCCCATTCTCATGTTTTTTGTTATTGTAAAAAAGAAGTTTTGTTAATTAAGTTTAATAATGAACACACATTGGGGATTTATTCATCCCAATTTGGGTCCAAACTCAATAATAAACCATTGTATCTATTGTTATTTACTGTTTATGTGCATTCAAATGAATTGAAGGTGAGGAAAATAAGAAATCAATTCTTAAATAAGTAACAGATGTAAATGGATAAAATTTTCAAGTGATAAAATTCATCCCACATTAGTTCATCCTCCCCCGTTGTGGTTATCCCAAAGTGATCCTAACATAATTTTATTCTATTATTGAAAAATAATTGGTTTTCTCATAAGTTCACTTTTCTTTACATATAAAAGGGGATCACTTACACCGTCTCAAATATAAAAAAGGAACTTTGAAATTTTTTTGACCCCCTACCCTCAATTTTCCTCTCCTTGAACTTTATTAAATGATATAAATCCATTGACCACCATAACATATCCTAGTACCTTCTTCGTCAGGTAGGATTTCCATATAATATTTAATGTCCCAAAGGGAGTATTACTTAATCCATATCATTTTGTTCCAAATATTTATATCCATAACCAACCCTAACCATACTAATAAAATGAAGTCAGTATCATTAGCACACATAGTGTTATTATATTAATTTCATAATCATTTTTTCTTTCCTTTCAACTTAGGTAAATAAAAGATCATCGATCACGTGTTTCCATGGATTCACACCTCTCGGAATTGATGCCTCCCATTTTCACCCCCATTTTATTCAAAGGTTATAAGGGTGAAATAATATAATAAATGAAATTTATATAATATAATTATGATTATTAGGATACAAGTTATAGTCTATTTCATTCCCTCATATTCTTTGATAAATGAAAATGTTAATCACGTGTTGTGTAGAATACCACCTCTATATAATAACATATATCATTTTTCTTAAAGTTTACTTATTATTTATTAAAAAATATTCATATATAATTCATAAATATAAAATTATCTAAATAATATCATTATAGTTCTTTAATAATGATATTTTTTCAAAAGAAATAACTTTCATAACCATATGGATCAATTAATTATGGTTTATTCATGACATAGCCAATTTGACTGCATACTATAAAAAATAAATAGATTAATATAATGGATTACTATATGAATTTAATTACTGATTATATTTTATAGAAACAGATAAATAAATATTTTCATTTTTTTGAAAGGGTTATTTGATGTATTTAAATTATTATTAAAACATCATATTTGATCAGTATAATTAAAAAAATAAAGAGATTTTAATTCTATTTTTATGATAAAAAACTAAAATCATTCTAAAAGGAAACACCCTAATATTTGTTTTGTATTTATTTGGTATAAGTTTGAATTACACTATAACTTACTTTACATGAAACCTCAAAGGAAAATGAACCCTGATATGTATTGGCATTTAAAATCTTGCCATTAGATTATCGAATATAGATACAATTAACCACATAATTATATATATATATATACTCCATAGTTATCATTTATTGATGAGTTAATAATAACTAATCATTAAATATAAATAAAATCAATTTTAAAAGAAATATTTTTCTGAAAAAATGTATTTTCATGATTTTATGAATTATTACAAACAAATATATTAATCAATATAAATAAATTATTTTAATGAAATGTATTTTAATTGTATTACTAATCAATTTTAAATCATTTATCTAGTGTTGAAGAATAAATATAAAATCTGTTGAAGGTAAAATAGAGTTATTTTATAGTGAACTATTTTTATATATGCAATGTGACTAAATATAGATAAATTAAATAAATAACTATTTATTAACATTTTTAATTAAATGCAATGAATATAAATTGTATAAAATATTTTAAAAAATTTCTAATATTTTTTACAAGGAATGGAATGAAAGTAAACTCAGATTTATTCTTAAAAATTCATTTTCCAAAGAAAGGATTTTCATTACATTTCAACATGTATTCTAAAATATATCTCTACCTCTTATTGGAATTAAATTCAATAAAATTAATTCAATATTTGGAATTAGAATTTATTAATTTTTAATGATATTACATTCATTTATGGTCATATTGAAGAGTATAAACTATAATGTATTTACCAAGTTAGGGTTAAAACTGGTTAACAATGGTAGTTAAACTAATTAATAAAGGTTAAAAGTACACTTAAACATTACTTAAGATTATTAATGGGTGATATTTTTCCCTTATAATTTATTAAATTTAATTTCTAGTCAATTTGGTTCCACTTTTACAATTAAATGGGTTTATATTTTTTTTAATATTTCTTGTAAATTCCATGAGTATCTCACTCCTAACTTATAAAATGACACATATTCTCCACCCTTATTGTCATGACCCTCTCCCCACAAAGTGTACCCCTCCTAGGCCAGCAATGTGAGAAGGGAGATAATGACCCCCGAGTACCGCCTTCAGTAGGCCCCAGGTTGGAGACAAACACATAGAGTATAACAAACACATAATTGGGAGGAATTACCATCTAAGAGAACACATGCAGAAGAGAGAGATAAGACAGACACCAACCAACTCCAACTCAACTAGTAAGATAAAAGAAATCCAAAGTATACATATGAAATGTCATGAAAAACTACTACAACTGAAAGGGGAAAAATTGAAAGTACACAAAAAATGTAAAACAACAGTAACCACAAGCCTGAATAGCTCCTACAACCACAAACTAGTAGTAACGAGCATGATATCCAACCTTCTCCAAGTGACCTGAAAAGTAGTTTATATATACATAGGGTGAGTATAATACTATACTAAGTAGGATCCTCCCAAAATCATCTTGTGAAAAATTAAATAAATCCTGCTAAACCACAATGAACAACAAGTGAAACTTACTCATCAAATAAATAAGTTTACTATGTTCTCAGCCTCACCATGGCTACTCTAATCATGTAACACATACAAGAGTTTATAATATAATAAAGAATATCAAGGGAATCCTGCTACTACTTCCCCACTAGTTTTCCACTTTTCCCCAACATCGCACGTCCTAAGCATCTCTCTCTAAAAGGCTTTCCCGCATACACCTGGGCGAAGCACCACAACATGAACCTCGACAAAAAAAAACCATGTCCACATAAGAAAAGTTACCAAGTAGTTTTTGGGAGCCACCATCACTCGCATAATATGTATCATGCATCAGGTATTATACCTCAATCCAATACAGCCCATACATTGAGTATGGATCCTCAAGCCATCACAACCTATACATGATACACCTATAGTAGTCTATATAAAACTATATACAGAATATATGTGTGTGAATAACCACAAGACATTATAGCCCTCTACACCCATACAAGGGGAAAAATAACAAATGTGACTACCAACACAAGTAACTACCAAAAGAAGAGAGGAGGACCAAAGGGTGTAGTTAGCCATACATCCTCCCACCGGAATGTTGGGGAAAACACCCCCAGGGCTTAGAATCCCCAGTGTGTCATTTTCTTGTACTTATAAGGTGGAGTAGAATATAGAAACACAAAAAGTATAGAATATAACAAAACTCACAACCAAACTATAGGCATAACCTTGTCATAGAACTCAACTGCAGCTAACGTCTCTCGGACTCCAGGCCGCTACTTCTAAGACTAGGTATCCTATAAGCACAAAACCATTTAAAAAGAATTAATATATTACTTCATTTCCTTTTTATCAGTTTCACTTTACGTTAAATAATTCATTAAACATTAATTGACCAAAAACAATTCCACCTTAAGTTTCATTAACATCACACCCAATGTATACTATTCTTTCAAATCACAACCTCAGCATTGTGCCCCAATAAGATCCAAACCCCATAGGTTAACATCATTTATTCAATTATTTATTTACAGCATTACTTTCCCATATTCCCATACATTCTTGAAAAACAAATTATACTTATAAACCCAAGGGGCTCAACACAGTGAGTATATGAACTACCCTTCGAGACTTTTCCACCTATAGCTAGAGCGTAGACCCATCCTCCCTTGAGAAGATAAACACAGAAAGCACGTGGCGTTCCCCATGCATATTCTCTCCTTTTGGAATAAGGGAAAGAAAGACTAGCTAACTTGAGTAGTGGTTAAATATAAACTAGATAAACAACTAGGAAGAATCAGCAGAAAACCAAACATTCACATCCAACCCATTTCATCCTCCCTGGTGTCCTCACTAACACCCATATGCATAAACCGATGCATCTCACCACTCTAGGAATCAACTGCTACAACAAAATGTAGGCCTCCATGCCCCCACATATCATAATAACCATGTGGGCTCACATTACAACACAAGCAGCAGGAAGACAACAATCATATCGGTTTGGCTCTTGGCCCTTGAACAAGAAAGTGGGTAACTTAGATCCCATAAAGGAATTATCAAAAAATATTTCTTTATTTCATCTTGAATAAAATGATTTATTATTCATAGGTTACACATTTTCAAGAAAACCTAAATAGTAAGATATCACAAATAAATTAAACATGCTTACTGCACCAATTTGACTAACATGAAAAAATACAACAATAAGAACCAAATTCATTTACACGATACTTTATCATTATCCAAGAAATCATCAATTAATTCTGGTTTATGTTCTTTACCAATTTCCATCAACAAAAGAATAGCTAAACAAAGAAAGCATATATATCACACTATCCAGCAAAACAAGAGGCAATAACAAAAGATAGATATCAACTTATTTATCCGGTTCAAATATTTATTATATCAATTCCATTTTGATCAAGTGGCTAAATGATGATAACTCTATATTTTCATGTAAAAATAAAAGAGATGCAATGAATATCCTAAATTAATAAGGTTCTTAAGTATCTTTATACGAGAACTATCCACACAATGGATCATGATTGCCACCTCCCGTGACAACTGAATCCACACGGCCCGACCGTACTAACCAAAACCCAAGATAATCCATTAGAAACATGGATATCTCATGACATAAAATGTCATAGATAAACAGGATAAGGTGAACCCAAAAGAATGATAATGAATCATACCTTATATCAATGATTGATTGATACTGCTTGGTTGCACCAAAATAGGGGGTAAACTAGCAGCAAGAAAATGTCGAGGGAAACCAATCCACTAGAAAAAGTTTAATCTCACTATTTCTATAAGAAGGAAATAAATGTTTGAGCATCTCACGCTATAGAAAAAGGAGAAAGAAAAATGGAGTAAGATATATTGTCCCTTTAGAAGACTTAACAGAATAGTAGTTTAAGATATAGTGGATTTTCCATTAAAATCATATCGCATTAAAACATGTGGTTTGAAAAATAAATGCATCCCATGACTTAGGAAAAATAATATAGGAGTTATGGGATTTGATTCATCCTTAAATCCCTTTAAACAATTCCATAAATTCATTTTATGTCAAAAAAATGTTAAATTGGAGAAACTTGAAATAATCTGGAAATTTGGAAAAGAAAATATGAAACAGTTTTGGAAACACTGTTCATGGGCTGTGAGACCATGCATGACTCACCGTTTATGTCTCACCTTTTCTGTCTCACTATTTCTGTCTCACCATTTCTGTCTCACCATTTCTGACTCACCGTTTCTGACTCACCATTTCTAACTAACAGTTTTTGTCTCACAATTTCTAACTCACCGTTTTATGTCTCACTGTTTATGTCTTACCATTTTTTACTCACTATTTATCTCTCACTATTTATGTCTCACCATTTCTCTCTTACCATTTCTATCTCACCATTTCTGTCTCACCATTTCTATCTCACCATTTATGTCTCACTGTTTCTGTCTCACTATTTCTGACTCACCGTTTCTGTGACACCGTTTTTGTCTCACTATTTCATGACTCACCGTGACACAGTTCATAAAACTAGAAACATTGTTTACAGAACGAGAAATTTGATAAAGTATTGGGGATGAGTCACCTTGACCTCCCAGAACACATCAAACACAAGATTTCAGCAAAGATATGGACCAGAGAGATCCGGGACATTACATCAGATACCTCTCAAAACATTCTTGTCCTTGAGAATAAAAAACCAACCTAAAAGGAAACTGAAAATCATCCTTAACAGCCTCTCCTCAAGATACCTCTCAAAAGAGGGAAATACATAAGAAGAAAAAAAAATAAATTCATCTTATAAAAACGAAATGTATATAACCACAGAGGGGACACCATTATATGAAAAGAGTTTAAACATCAAACAACTCTAGGTATTGAGCCTGTATCTGTGACTCACATTCTTAGGTACTGTCCTCCATGCCATCATGTCACCCCAAGACACGAACCAAGGGAATAAAAATCCTAAAAACACCTTCTATTTGTGGTCTTGGATCTCCATAGGTCTCTTCTCTAAGGTTGCATGATCATCAACATCGATCTCTCCCAAATAAATGACATGAGAGTCATCATTAAGATAATGACGGAGTTGGGACACATGAAAAACATCATGTATCCAGCTAATCTACGAGGGATGTTCTACATGATATGCCACTACACTAACATGAGCTAACACCTTGAAAGACCCAACAAACTGGGGAGAAAGCGTACTCCCATGACAAAACCCTCACTGTCCACGACGGGGAGTCACCCTTCGAAATTAGTGATCCCAAACATAAAACTCTAAGGGTCCCCTCCTTTGATCAGCATATGATTTTTGATGATCCTACGCTGTCTTCATCCTCTCACGAATCACCTGAACCATCTCTTTTGTATTCTGCACTAGTTCTGGTCCAAGAATTGATGACTCTTCTACCCTAGTCCAACATAATGGAAAATAGAATGACCGGCCATACGGGGCATAAAATGGCACCAAATCGATGGTTGAGTGAAATCTATTATTGTATGTGAAATCCACCAAGTGTAAGAGCCTCATCCAAGAACCTCCAAAATCAAGAAAAAAAGAGTGTAACATGTCTTCAAGAGTCCAGATGGTTCACTCTATCTGACCATACGTTTGAGGATAAAAAGCAGTGATAAGGAATAACTGAGAACCAAAATCATTCTAGAGACCTTTCGACACCCTAGAAGTAAAGAAATGATCTTGATCAGAAATGGTCATCTTTGGGACTCCATGAAGTCTCACCACCTCCTCTAGATACTGCCTCGACAAAACTTCCACTGAGCTTGACTCTTTGATCGGTATGCAGTGGGATGATTTTTTTTAAACGATCCACTACCACCCAAATAGAATCATGTTCCCCTGGTGCTCAAGGTAAACCAGTAAAAGAGTCCATTATGATGACCTCCCACTTCCACTGAGAAATATCTAATGGCTGGAGAAATCCATCGAGGATGCGGTGCTCATCCTTGACCTTCTAGCATACTAATCATCAAGACACAAAATCTGAAACCGCACACTTCAGCCCAGGCCACAAAAACTGACCCCTCAAGGTTCAGTACATCTTTGTCACGCCAGGATTGACCTCTAAATGAAAACTATGGAACTCTCTGAGAATTGTCTCATGCACTGTCAAAGGAACAAATATCCTTTCATGATAAAACACTCGGTATGACAACCCTGCTTTTTAATACAAACTTAAACATGATTTATTACATAAAACTTAACTTGATACAACAAACAAGATTGAGAGGTTTAGTGTCTTTGGGGATTACAATAATAACATAAAAACTTGAAAAATGAAATACATCATCTTTATTGAAAACTTCTTTTACATGACCACTACATTCCCTCATACTTAGCAATGCATGGGATAACCTGAGGACATGTATAAAAAAGGGTGAGATATAAAGCCCAGTAAGGGAGTACACATGGAATAAAATGAGGAGTACAATAGTTATTAGAAAATAGGAATATCAATAGAGCATAAGAGAAATATGAACATAAAGGCATGATAAATCATGATAATCATAACATGGAAGTGTGGCAACATCACTTAACATGGAATTAGCATGATCCAAGGCTCATTGCACATGGAGCATGAGTAAATCCTAATTGCACATAAAGCACGAGTAAACCCTTGTGGCACTTGAAGTAGCATGAGTAAACACTCATTTCACATGATGTATCATGATACTATACTTTACCCAATGAATTGGTGCACTATAAGGGTGCACCCTTCTTAAACATTTCATTTCATGCATAAGTGTGCCATATGGATCATAAAACATGGATTCATTAAACATAATCATTTATTCCATGATAAAGGAATGTGGAATTCATAAATGAAACTTTATAATCAATAATTAAATGTCCTTGAAGGTGAATACACTTGATGGAGGAATGGGTATGGTATTCACTACACAATGGCATTGGCTTAGAAAATCGGTGCAATTTTGGCAGTGTAACGGCATGACATAAGAATTCATAAAAATGGTTGATGAGAGAGAAAGTTGTGTCTCGTCATATTTACATGAAATGGAAAGTATGGGGGGTCATAAAGATACATGTCCAAACAATTGTAATGTAATTTAGATTCATGATACAAAAGTATTGCTTGAATGTAAAAGAGGAGAGATAAGTTACTTACGGAATTTCGGCATAGTAACGGGTGTAAATGGGAGGCATTTAATGAGAGAGAAAGGGGTATCACATCATTCAAAAAATAAGAGGGAAATATGGGGGAGGTGGGAAACCATACCCCAAAATTTATAATTGAAATTAAATGTGCATAACAATATGAAGAAAATTGGACAAAATGAGAAAGGAAGAAAAAACCCTTACTTGGAACTGTGCCTCCAAAGGCTAGAGACATGCTTGTGAGAGGCTTTTTGGGAGCTTGGGGAACCTTGTTAGGATTATAGAGAGAGTAGGGCAGAGGATGGACTAAATCAAAAGGCTTTGAGTTAGGAGGAAGTGGGATATTGGGTGGGTTTATATAAAAAAGGTGAGGGGATTCTTTATTATTTAGGTTCGGGACCCCTTATATTAAATTAATTGAAACCACAAACCATACCATGGTTTTTGAAAATGGTTTTTGGAAAAGGGAAGAGTAATAAAATATTTTATAAGTCCAAATTTCGAGCTTCTTAAAATATTAGGGTTGCTTATGTGGAGGTGAGTCGCACTCCAATGGAAATTAATTTAAAAAGACAATGTGTTAAATAAGTATTGAGGGGTCATTAATGCTTTGAAAAGTAAGTCAAACAAACCCAAAATCACATAATTTTAATGTTAAAACATATATTGGCCGAACATGAAGATTATAGTATTTTATTATATCACTATTGGGTCATTATGATGTCATAAAACACATTATATATTTAAACGATATTTACTTTTTACCCAAAAATTTGACTGTCTCAGAAAATTATGAAAAATTCACCATTGGATAATTTCGACGTCCTGATTCCAGAAATAAAATTTATTTTATCTAAATAATTTTATAAATATGTTAATTTTCACTTTTAAAATAAAAACTGACATTTATCGAAAATTCATGGGTTTTGACAAAAATGGCTTTCAAACCATAATAAAAATTATAATTGCATTCATAAAATTATAAGATCATTTATATTTAATAAAAATTAATTTAAAAATAATAATAATATTTTATTAAAATATTATTTAATTCAAAAATACCTTAATTTAATAAAATAGATTTCTTAATTAAATAATAACTAATAACACCATTTGTAATTTAAAAACTAATTACAATATATCAAAATTGACAAGGAGGTATTTTCATTATTATAAAAAAATATTCATGAACATAGTACTAGAAATTTGTTACATAACCCCTTAAAACAACCGCATTAGACCTAAGGGTAAGGTGTGCGATGGTGACAGACTCTTGGGCGGGGGGGGGGGGGGGGGTTCAGATAACATCGCTCATGTGGTAATCTCTATCAACTTCCACTTTTGCTGTAGATGATCCCATTCGAGCATGACATGATGAAGCTCATCTTGGGCTTGGTCAAGAGCGAATCCCAAGGATGCTACCTCTTTTCCGAGCTCCGACAAATGGGCTTCATATGGAGAAATTCTACTCGATGAGGCCATCGCTTCTTTTTTTAGAGTAAATTGGATTTGTTAAAGTCCTATATTTATACTAATCATGTGATCAATGTTCAACGGCTATATTAGAGACGGTCCAAATTCTTAACATAAAACCAATGAAGTTGACATCTTATAAAAATATTTTTCATAAAGAGACATTTAACTAGATCAAGAGGGATTTTCCATTAATGAATCTTTGGGTCGTTACAATATCCCCCCCTTAAGAAATTTCATTCTCGAAATTTTCCTTTTCCCTCAATAAATCAAATTTGGGTAACACAGATTCATCATTTCCTCCGATTCCCAAGTCACTTCTTCAATCTTGTGGTTTCTCCACAACACCTTAACGAGGGGCATTGTCTTATTTTGTAGAATTTTTTCTCTACGATCTAAGATCTTCACTGGTTGCTGCTCAGTAGAAAGATCATCTTCCAATTCTACCACCTCAGAAGAGAGTACATGTGAAGGGTCCAGTATGTACTTCCTTAAGAGGGATACATGAAATACATCATGTACTTTGGCCATAGTAGGTGGAAGTGCTAGTCGATAGGCCACAGCCCCGACACGATCATGAATCTCGAAGGGGCCAATGTACCATGGTCTTAACTTCCCTTTCATTCCAAACCTCATGACCTTATTCCATGGAGATATGCATAGAAAAACCTTTTCTCCAACATTAAACTCAAGGTCTCATCGATGATTATCTGCATAACTCTTCTGTCAACTCTGAGTTGGCTTGATATGCTGCTGAATGGTTTTCTCCTTCTCCGCCATTTCCTCGACCATTTCTGTTCTAAGCAGCCTACATTCACCAACCTCATTCCAATATGTCGGTGTTCTGCACCTTTTCCCATATAGGGCTTCATATGGTGCCATTTGGATACTCGAGTGGAAACTATTGTTATAATAGAACCCAACCGGTGGAAGATGTTGATCCCATCCTCCTTGAACGTCCATTGATCATGCTCTCAACATGTCCTCAAGTGTTTGGATAGTCCACTCGGATTGGACCTCAGTTTGAGGATAATAGGTCGTACTGAAGTTTAGTTCAATATTCAGAGCATGTTGAAGACTCTTCCAAAACATAGAGGTGAATCTTGGATCTCAGTCAGACACAATAGATAGTGGTACTCCATACAGCCATACCACTTCCTTGATATATATCAGTTCCAGTTGATTCAAAGGGAAATCATCCTATATAAAAATGAAGTGTGCAGTCTTTGTAAGATGATCCACAATAACCCAGATTCCATTGTTGCCTTTGGATTTCCTCGGAAGTCCGGTGACAAAGTCCATGATGATGTTCTCCCATATCCATTCTGGTATAGGCAATGGTTGCATCATCCCCTTAGACTTCTGACTTTCTGCCTTCCCATGCTGGCACACCAGGCACTTTGAGGTATATTCAGCCATCTCTTTTTTTATATTATCCCACCAAAAGTTTTCGTGGAGATCTCGATACATCTTTGTGCTCCCTGGGTGAATAGAGACATTTGAACTATGAGCATCATCCAAAAGTTTCTTCTTCAGCTTTGGTCGTGATGGAACACATATCCTTTTCCCAAACCGTACAGTTCCTTCTTCATTAACATTAAACTCCGAGGATTTCCCTTTTTTGATAGCTTCCACTTTTCCTTGAATTCCCACATCATCCTTTCGAGCATGCATTAAATTTTCCAAAATAGATGGTTAAGCAATCATTTGTGAAAGGATTGATGATGTTCCATTATTTATGATTCCAATTTCCATCTTAATCAAGTCTAAGAAGATTGGATCCTTCTCAATTCTCATCATTGATAGAATCGCTGGGCCCTTTCTACTTAGGGCATCTGCCACCTTGTTCGCTTTCCCAGGGTGGTAATGGATTGAACAGTCATAATCCTTGATGAGATCTATCCATCTTCTCTGGCGTATATTAATCTCTTTTTGTTTGAATATATATTTAAGACTTTTGTGGTAAGTATATATCTCACATTTCTACCCATAGAGATAATGTCTCCAGATTTTCATGGAAAAGATCACAGCCGCCAACTCCAGATCATGCATTGGATAGTTTTGCTAATGGATTTTCAAATGCCTTGAGGCATAGGATATCACTTTATCATTATGCATCAGCACACAACCTAAGCCCTTCTTCGAAGCAACACTGAATACCACAAAAAGTTACCCACTCGTGGGTAAAGTGAGCACGGGTGCAGTGATAATCCTCCTTTTCATCTCCTTGAAGATTTCTTTACATTCATCACTCCAAGAAAACTTTACTCCCTTTTGAGTTAGCTTGGTAAGAGGGTTAGACAATCGTGGGAAATTTCTCACAAATCGTCGATAATATCCACCTAACCCCAAGAAGCTATGGATATCCATTACCAATGTTGGCCTCGACCATCCCTCAATGGAATCTCTTTTTGAGGGGTCCACATATATCCCATTGCTTGTGATGATATGGCCCTAGAATGAGACCTCCTTCAACGAGAACACACACTTTCTGTACTTTTCATAGATATTCTTCTTGCGCAAAGTCTCTAGTACATTTCTTAAATGCTCATCATGATCCCCCTTGGTTTTGGAGTATATTAGAATGTCATCTATAATGAATACCACAAATTTGTTGAGGTAATATCTAAAGACACTATTCATCAAGTCTATGAATATTGCTGGAGCACTAGTGAGTCTGAAAGGCATTACTATGAATTCATAGTGCCCGTATCTTGAGAGAAAATCAGTCTTGGGGATATCTTCCTTCTTCACTCTTACTTGATAATATCCCGACCACAAGTCTACCTTGGAGAAGTATTGTGCTTCAAGCAGTTGATCGAACAAGTCATCAATTCATACTTGTTCTTTATCGCGATTTTGTTAAGTTCATGATAATCGATGCAAAGCCGCATTGACCCATCCATCTTCTTTATGAAGAGGATTGGTGCACCCCATGGTGAAGCACTTGGGCGTATAAACCCTTTATCTAGATTTTCATGTAGTTGTTTCTTCAGCTCTTCAAGATCCACAATATCCATTCTATATGGAGTCTTGTATATTGTTGATGCCTCGAGTATAAGTTTAATTGAGAATTCAACATCTCTTCTAGGAGGAAGGTCAGACAGTTCCTCGGTAAACACTTCCATGAATTCCCTCACAATAGGCATTTCATCGAGGATGGTTTCTTCCTTGGACTCAATAATCTGATCCAAATACGCGTACTCATAGTTCAGTAATATCCATTCTTGAGATGATGGAGCTAAAGGAGAATCATCTTCCTCATTACACTTGTAAAGAATCGGTGGTCGATTCTCCATATGCAGTGTGATTTCCCTCTCCCGACAATTTATGTTGGCTCTATATAAGGAAAGCCAATCCATGCCAAGAATTGCATCATATTCAACCAGAGGGAGTATGACGGGGTTCGCCGGGAAATTCAATGCACGGATTATAATAGGGTAGGACTTATATTCATGGGATGCATTGATTTCCCCATTTTACGTACTCACCGACATCTTCACTTCCATGATTTTTGGTGGTGCTGGGATTGCTCTACTAAACTTTGGAGATATAAAAGAATACATAGAACCTGATTCAAAAAGTATGTTCACTATTCTTGAATGAATAACTAGCGTACCTGTCACCACTTCATTGTCGGGGTTCACTTTGGCAGAAGTGATGGAAAATTATCTTCCTTGTTGTCTTGGAGGTTGTTGGTTGCCTTCGAAAACCCTTAGATTAGGGTACTGATCTGAAAAATGCCCCAGTTCTTTGCATTTGTAGCATTGAACAATGCGTTGAGGTTCGAATGGAGCGTTCCTCTCCTCTGTCGCAATCGCGGGTCCTTCTTGCCAACAGTTAACATCTAGGTACCATTCTCTTCCATACAGGAAGCATTTCCACGTCCCCTTAAGTCAATTTCTAGGGTGCTTCTTTCTACACTTTTGGAAACTAGGGTACTAGATCTTCTTAGCACCATTGGATTTATCCATAGAATCACCAGCATTGAATTCCACCATACGCTTCTTATCCCCATGATACCCCTATGAATCTCCGATCTCCATTTCGACGTTGAGGGCACATCGGACAATTTCCTCATAGTTGTCGAAGTCACGGATCACCAATGCTTTCCACAGGCTAGGCTTCATCCCACCAAAGAAGCGGTTAACTTTGCATTCGGGGGTAACGACAAAGCCGAAAGTGTATCATGCAATCCTTGTGAAGTTTGTTTCGTACGCTCCAGTAGATTATTCGTCTTTTTTTCTTGAGGGAAAGGAAGTCCCTTTCCATCTTAAGCCAGAGGGTGTGCGGAAAATAATTATCGAAAAACATCTTCCAGAAATCCTTCCATTCAAAAGCCTCGATCTCCACCTCAGGCTTCATATTTTTAATCAACGTCCACCATTGATCAGCTTCACCCTCCATACGATAAGCCACTAGGAGGACCTTCTCTTGTTCAGAACATTGAAGGATGGAAAAGATATTTTCAATGGAGTTCATCCATTGTTCAACGATCGTGGGATCAGATGATCCATTAAAAGCAGGAGGCCTTTGTCTCATTAAGCTCTCGATAGCGACTTATTCTTTCGTAGGGGGGGGGGGGTGAACATTCCTCTTGACACATGTTTCTATTCAAAACTTTAGTTATCTAAGAGAGGAGTGTGACAAATTTTGTGGTTCCCACTCCCATTGTATTGGGAATCTCATTAGTATAGTCATCACACTGATCTTTACAATAGTTGTTAGCCAGAGTCCTCATATTACCGGCCATTGGCCAGAATAAAAGGAAAGTCAGGGATAACACATAAAGGGTAATCCAAAGAAAAAAGTTGATGACTTAAAAATAAACATTTATTTCCTTAACTCATGAGTCTATAGGCGTCAATCTAGGCTTTTCATGATCTACTTTCTAACATATATTCTTAGGGGAATTTTTTTTATTCCATTAATAAGGGTTCATACTAAGCTTGTGAATTTATCATAACATACCCCCCAAGAGTGTAGTAACCAAGAGTGAATTAAGGCCCATTGTCGTGCACCAATTCCCATTTGATTCTTGCTCAAAGCGGTGTTTTCGGGTTTTACCCCTAGGATACATCTGTGCCAGAGCCCCCTCTACCTGCTCATATCCAGACAGGGATGTATTTGTTTGATCAAACACCTACTTAGTACTTACCAAAACTTAGGGATGTTTTTATTATACTTATTCTTATATCTAAGGCTTTAATAGGGGTTTCTAATCCTAATCCCAAAAATAACTAAACTTATCCACTAACACCAACTATGGCAACCCTTCATTTTAATACAAACTTAAAGATGATTTATTACATAAACATTCACTTGATACAACAAATAAGATTGGGAGGTTTAGTATCTTTGGGGCTTAGGATCATTACATAAAAACAAGAAACATGAAATACAACATCTTTATTGAAAACTTCTTTAACATGACCAATACATTTCCTTGTACTTAGCATTGCATGGGATAACCTGAGGACATGCATAAGAAAATGGTGAGCTATAAAGCCCAGTAAGGGAGTAAAAATGGAATAACATGAGGAGTAAAATACATGTTAGACAATAGGAATATCAATAGGGATTAAGAGAAACTTGAACATAAAGGCATGATAAAGCATGATAATCATAACATGGAAATGTGGCCACCACACTTAAAATGGAATTAGCATGAGCCAAGGCTCATTGCACATGGAGCATGAGTAATCCTCGTTGCACATAAAGAATGAGTAAACCCTCGTTGCACTTGAATTAGCATGAGTAATCACACATTGCACATGATGTCTCATGATACTATACTTTACCCAATGCATTGGAGCGCTATAAGGGCACACCCTTCTTAAACATTTCATTTCATGCATAAGTGTGCCACATGGATCATAAAAACTGGATTCATTGAACAAAATAATTTATTCCACAATAAAGGACTATTGAATTAATAAATTAAACATTATAATAAATAAGTAAATTTGTATAAAGGTGAATATCCTTTATGGAGAAATGGGTATGGTATTCACTACACAATGGCATTAGCTTAGAAAATCAGTGCAATTTCGGCAGCGTAACAGCATGACATAATAATTCATAAAAATGGATGATGATAGAGAAAGGGGTGTCTCATTATATTTACACGAAATGGACATTAAGGGGGTCATATATATACATTTCCAAACAATTTTAATGGAATTTATATTCATAATACAAAATTATTACTTGAATGTAAAAGAGGAGAGAGAAGTTTCTTTCGGAATTTCGGTATAATAACGGGTGTACATGGGAGGCATTTAATGAGATAGAAGGGGGTATCCCATCATTCAAAAAATAAGAGGTCAGTATGGTGGAGGTGAGAAACCATACCCCAACAATTATAATTGAAATTAAAAGGGCATAACAATATGAAGAAAATTGGACAAAAATGAGAATGGATGAAAAAACACTTACTTGGAAGTGTGATTCCAAAGGCTAGAGAGAGGCTTGTGAGAGGCTTATTGGGAGATTGGGTAACCTTGGGAGGATTATAGAGAGATTAGGGCCGAGGTTGGATGAACTCAAAAGGATTTGAGTGAGGAGGAAGTGAGATCTTGGGTTGGTTTATATGGGAAAGGTGAGGGAATTCTTTATTATTTAGGTTTGGGACCCCATATATTAAATCAATCCAAACCACAAACCACCCCATGGTTTTTGCCCATGATTTTTGGCAAAGGGAAGAGGAAACAAATATTTTATAATTTTAAAGTCCTAAATTCTTAAAATATTAGGGTTGATTAGGTGGAGGTGAGTCACACTCCCATGGAAATTAATTTAAAAAGACAAGGTGTTTAATAAGTCTTGAGGGGTCCATTAATGCTTTGAAAAGTAAGTCAAACAAACCCCAAATAACATTATTTTAATTTTAAAATATATATTGGCCGAACATAAAGATTATATTATTTTATTACATCACTATTGGGTCATTATGATGTCATAAAACACATTATATATTTAAACGGTATTTAATTTTTACCCAAAAATTTGACTGTCTAAGAAAATTATGAAAAATTCCCCGTCGGATAATTTTGATGTCCTGATCCCAGAAATAACATTTATTTTATCTAAATAATTTTCCACATATGTTAATTTTCTCTTTTAAAATAAAAACCGACATTTATCGAAAACTCGTGGGTTTTGACAGAAATGGCTTTCAAACATTAATAAAAATTATAATTGCATTCATAAAATTATAAGATCATTTATATTTAATAAAAATTAATTTAATAATAATAATAATATTTTATTAAAATAATATTTAACTCAATAATCCCTTAATTTAATAAAATATATTTCTTAATTAAATAATAACTAAAAACACCATTTGTACTTTAAAAACTATTTACAATGTATCAAAATTGGCAAGGAGGTATTTTAAATATTATAAACAAAAATAATATTCATGAACATAGTACTAGTGATTTGTAACGTAACCCATTAAAACAGCCACATAAGACCTAAGGGTAAGGTGTGTGATGTTGAAAAACACTTGGGGGGGGCTCAGATAACATCGCTCATGTGGTAATCTCTATCATCTTCCACTTTTACCGTAGACGATATCATTCGAGCTTGACATGATGAATCTCAGCTTGGGATTGGTCAAGAGGGAAGCCCAAGAATGCTACCTCTTTTCTGAGATCCGAAAAATGGTCTTCGTATGGAGCAATTCTACTGGATGAGGCCATCACTTCTTTCATCTTAGTAAATTGGATTTGTTAAAGACCTATATTTATACTAATCATTTGATCACTGTTCAATGGATATATTAGCAATGATCAAAATTCTTAACATAAAACCAAAGAAGTTGACATATTATAAAAATATTTTGCATAAAGAGACATTTAACTAGATCAAGAGGGATTATATATTAATGAAACTTTGGGTCATTACACTAGATTTTTTTCATCCTCAGTCCAACCATAAGGGGCCTCACCACAAACAACACGGTCTCTCCAAACATCCACCTCAACATCCCCGACATGGACTCTTTGAATTATTGCAACAGAGATGACTACATTGTCATCTGGAAAAGAGAACCTCTTCCCCCAAATTTTCCCATATCAAGATGTAATGCTGACAGTTCTTCCATTACTCTCCCTGAATCACTGGATTCGCTGACAACATCACTACATGACTTTCGACTCAGTGCATCAGCTAAAACATTCCCCTTTACAGGTGTATACAATATTTCAAAGTTGTATTATTGTAAGAACTCCATCCACTGACGTTGTCTTAATTTCACGTCACATTGGAAGAAAAAATACCTCAGGCTCTTATGATGGGTGAAAAACAAAAAATTCTCACCAATGAGGAAATGTATTCACAACATTAACGAAAATACCATGGATGACAACTCAAGATCATGGGTGGAATAGTTACGTTCATGAGGACGCAACTGCCAAGACCTATATGAAACTACTGATCATTGATGCATCAGAACACAGCCTAACCCCAGATGCGAAGCATCGTAGAAAACATCAAACTGAACTCCCTCTATTGGGAGATAAGAATTGGATCACTTATTAACATCTCATTTTGATACTTGAAAGCTACCTGACACAGATCAGTCCATATGAACGCCTAATCTTTTCTGGTCAAAGCTATCAGAGGAGTCGAAAATCGAGAGAAATCAGCTACGAATCATTTGTAATAGCCTGTGAGACCAAGGAAACTTCGCACCTCTGACACTATCTTGGGGGCTTCCCAAGATACAACTGCTTCTATCTTTGACGGATCTAGATCTACCCCCAGTGGGACACAAAATGACACATGAAACAGATTCCTTGACCCCAAAACTCTCATTTCAACAACTTCCTAATCATATGATGTCGTCGATGAAAACCACCACAAACTTGTCCAAGAACTAACAGAGCATAGTGTTCATCAATACCATGAACACATCAGGAGAATTCATCACATCAAACGGCATTACGGAAAACTCATAATGCCCATGAAGACAATAGATTGTAGTCTTCAGGATATCCTCATCCTTCACACTCATTTGATGATATCCTAACCAAAAATAACTCTTTCATAACCAACTTGAATCCTACAATTGATAGAATAAATCATCAATCTGCAGAACCGGATAACGATTCTTTACTATCACTTAGTTTATGCGATGATAATCCACACACAAGCGCATGCTTCCATAAGCCTTCTACTAGAACAAAACTGGTGCACCATACGATGACACACTCATCCAAACAAAACCACACTATAATAGACCATAAAGATGTATACATAACTCTCACAACTCAGAAGGGGTCATCCAATATAGTTACCTAGAAATAGGAGATGTTTCTGGTTTTAGCTCGATCCCAAACTCAATCTCTCTTCAAGGGGGTAATGTTACTACCTCTTCGAGACAAACATTAGGGTACTCTTCTATGAACCTAAGAAATGCCAAATACTAAACCTCTGAAGAAATCATCATCATATCAGCCATAATAGATGATAAGGATGGAATATGCCTATGACCCATCTCAGGGTCTCGCTCACCAAAAAACACCACCGGCTCTCCATATGCATCAGAGAACACAACCTGCCTCCTGAAGCAATCCAAAATAGACTTCACCAAATACAACCAATCCATGCTGAGGATGACATAATATGGTTGTATTTGTAAAAATAGGAAATTTCCCCAAGAGAGGTGCTTCCCCAAGACTAGCTCACAATTTCAACATTATTCAAACAAGTCAGCTCAGCCTCCAACTGGCGTAGTTAACGCCAAGGGCACTAGAATCCTCTCTACCTCAAGTCCCAAGACATGGACAAGGGTATGTGATATGAAGAAGTGTGTCTCTATTAAATCAAACAAGCCATACCCCAAGATAGAAGTCAAGCAAAGGGTACCTCAAACGGCTTCTGGATCACCTGGTGCTGGCAATGCTAAAGAATGAAATTGACCACCACCTCATCCACGACCTCTATCTCTCTGATGACGACCACCACCATGGCCGCGCTCTGCTATTTAACGATGGGGAGAATCATGGGGATGTCTAGTGCCTACCCAATATACCCTCTGCTGATCCAAAGCTGGTGCAACCTACTAATACTGCCTTGGCTAGAAATGCCTCAATAGAGGAACCTTGATTGGAAAACCTGGTGCACGATGACTGCTCTGAAAGGTCGAGCACTTTCTATACTGATGACATCAACAAACACAAGAAAAAGAGGGACTGATCCCGTTCCATTGTTTATAGAGATGATTCCCTTAGAAAAATGAGATTCTGAGGGCTGGGACCTACCCCCAGCTAAACAGAAAATCTTATGCCCTGAAAACCAAGAACCTCTGACCATATATCTTCTTTGTGAGGAAACATGATGACTCCCCTATAGTGATGATACAGTTCTGTCCAATGACCTCCCGATGACCTCTGCCCTTTCTAGCACCTCAAGATATTTCTTCATCATAAATTGGATGACCTGGTGCTTGATCTCTAGAAGCAAATCCTCCTCGAAATGCCTCGCCCATGCCTCCTCATCTAGAAAAAGATCTGAAACATATCGCAAAAGGTTCCTGAAATAGATTCCAAACTCTCGCACACTAGAGCTCCCCTATCAAAGGGTAATAAGCTCCTGGTGACTGGATGCCTTATCGGTCGAAGAAAGAAACTCAGCTCTAAACATGTGTCGAAACTCCTCCCATGACATCGTTGACTCCTCGTGATCCCCAAGGAACAAGAACCAACACTGCCTTGCTACTCCATTCAGCATCATCACAACTAAGGACACTCAGTTCTCCTTCTGAGCACGGGTCAAAATGAATCATATATCTACCTCCTCCAACCATTATTCTATGACTACATCTGAAAAGGATCCCTCGTACTTCTTCAAACTCTGGCGCTGAAACTCTCGGAATGTCCTCTAAGTTTCATCATTGTCGACCTCTACCCGGTGGCAACCTGATAGCATATCCTGATGGACATATTCTATGTGATCCTGATGAGGACGTCGACCTGCAGCCATACCAATAAAATAACAAATAGTTAGAGGTTCTAAACTTGGAATATGGGAGACTCATTATTAATTAATTATTTAATTGTTTTATTTCATTCATTTTAGGTTGACCATTCTAAAGGTCTACCCATTTAAATACAGGGACAAAGAAGAATGATGCAAGATCCTTTCTTAGGTCTCTACCCTACAACTAATATCACCTTGTTTAGTAGCCATTATAAACTAAAAGGTCCATACATCAGATCATAGGGGGCCTTAAATGCCTATGTCCCAGCCGTTATCCATTGTTTACAAAACTTCTTAAACATGAACGACACTATTTCCCTACCAACCCATACATCCTCACCTGTGCCTAACTCCAAACTCCATTCTATCTCTCAACATGACCTCTGATACCACTTTGCCACGAACCCATCCCCATAAAGTGTACCCCTCTAGGGCCAGAAATGTGATAAGGGAGATAATGAACCCCGATTCTCGCCTCTAGTAGGACCTAGGTTGGCAACTAACACCGAGGGTATAACAAACACACAAATGGGAGGCATTACCCTCTAATAGAACACATGCGGAAGGGAGAGATAAGATAGACACCGACCAACTACAACTCAACCAGTAAGACAAAAGATATCCCAACTACACATATGAAATTTCATTCAAAACTCATACAATTGAAAGGAAAAAAATACAAGTACCGAAAAGAATGTAAAACAATAGCAACTACAAGCCCAAACGACTCCTGCAACCACAAGATAGTTGTAACTAGCCTGATATCCAACCTGCGCCAAGTGACCTAAAAAGCGGGTATATATACATAGGGTGAGTATAATAGTGTACTCAGTAGTATCCTCCCCAGAGCCTCTCATCCAAATGTAAAGAAAGCATGGTAATGCACAGTGAACAACATGTGAAACTAACTCGTCACCTAAACAGGTATACAATGTTCCCAGCCTCACCAAGGATACTCCCACCTAGTAATTAATATAAGATTATATAATATAATAAAGAATATCAAGGGTACCCCATTACTACTTCCCCACTGGTTTTCCGCATTGCACCAACATCGCACGTCTTAAGTATCTCTCTCTCAAAAGGCTTTATCGTAGACACATGCGCGGAGAACCACAACATGCTTCTCTTGAAACAAAACCACCACATCCACATAAGCAAAGTAAACATGTAGTTTATGGGAGCCACCACAACTCGCATAACATGTATCATACCTTGGTTATTATACCTCAAGCCATTACATTCCATACACCAAGTAAGGATCATCAAGAAATTAGAGCTTTTACATGTTACACCTATAGTAGTCCCTAGAAAAGTATATCACAAATATATGTGTGTGAATAACCATAATCCATTACATACATCTACACAAATATATGGGGAAAACTATCCAATGTTCTTTCCAACACAAGTTACTACCAAGAGAATAGAGCGGGGCCAAAGTGGGTAGTCAGCCATCCATCCTCCCACCAGAATATTGGGGAAAACACCCCTCAGGGCTTTGAATCCATGGGGTGTCTGTTTCCCTTACTAACAGGGTGGAGTAGTGCATGGAAGCAAAAAAAGTATAGAATATAATATAGCTCACAACCACACTATGGGAATAAACAAGTCTTAGAATCAACTACCGTTAAAGTCTCTCAGAATCTGGACTACTACATCTAAGACTAGGTATCTTATAAGAACAAACCCATTTAAAGAGATTTAATACATTACTTCATTCCCTTTTTATCAGTTTCACTTGACGTTAAATAATTCTTTAAACATTAATTAACCAAAACAATTCCACATTAAATTTCATTAGAATCACACCCAAAGTAAAATGTTCCTTCAAATCACAACCTCATTATTACGCCCCAGTAAGCTCCAAACCCCATGGGTTAACATCATTTATTAAATTATTTATTTACAACATTACTTTCCCATATTCCAAGTCATTCTAGAAAAACAAATATGCTTTTATACACAAGGGGATCAACATATTGAGTAGATGAACTACCCATCCAGTCTTTTCCGCCTATAGCCAGAGCGTAGACCCATCATACCTTGAGGAGATAAACATAGAAATCATGTAGCACACCCCATGAGGCTTCACCCATTTTGGAAGAAGGGTAATCAAGACCAGCTTCCTTGAGAAGTGGGAAAAATGAAAGCAGATAAAAACCAAGAAGAATCAGCAGAAAACAAAGCATTGACATCCAACCCATTTTATCATCCCTAGTGTCCTCCCTAAAACCCACATGCATAAACTAATGCATCTCCACACTCTAGGTGTTAACAGATACAACAACCAGTACGCCTCCAAGCCCCCACATATAAAAACAGCCATTTGGGCTCACATCATAACACAAGCTGCATGAAAACAACAATCATATCGGTTGGGCTCTTGGCCCTTGAACAAGTAAAAGGGTAACTCAGAACTCATCCAGGAATTATCAAATAATCAGTTCTTTAAACCATCTTGAATTAACCGATTTATTATTCATAGGTTCTATATTCAGGAAACCTAAATTTTAAGCTATCAAAAATAAATTAAACAATCTTACTGCACCAATTTGACTAAAATCAAAAAAATACAACAATAAGAACCAGATACATTTACATGCCTCTTTATCTTTTTCCAAACAATTATCAATTTATTAATGTTTACTTTCTTTACCAATTTCAATTAAGAAGGAATTTCTAAACAAAGAAAGCATAGATATCACACTATCTAGCAAGAACAAGAGGCAATACCATACGATTGATATCAATTTATTTATCCGGTTCAAATATTTATTATTTCAATTCCTTTGTGATCCAGTGGCTAAAAATGCTATCTCTACTATTTCATGTAAAAATAAAAGAGAAGAAATGAATCCCCCACCTTAAAAAGGTTATTAAGGATCTTTATACGAGAATGATCCACACAACAGATCACGATCACCTTTTCCTGTGAAAACATCATCCTCCCGGGGATGTTGCGGCATGACCGCACCAACCAAAACCCATGAAAATCCATTAGAATCATGGAGATATCATGCCATAAAATGGAAAAGAGAAACATGAGAAGGTTAACCCAACCGAAAAATGACGAAATCATACATTACATTGAATATTTATGGATACTACTTGGTTGCACCAAAACAGGGGGTGCACTTGAAGCAAGAAGAACATCGAGGGAAACCAATCCATCAGTAAAATTTTAATATCATGACTCCTACAAGAAAGAAATAACGGTTTGAGCGTCTCTTAACAATGAACAAGGATAAAGAATAAGGGAGGAGGATATCTTGTCCCTTTAGAAGATTTAATGGACCAGTAGTTTAAGATACATCAGATTTTTCATTAAAATCAGATCACATTAAACCACACAGTTTGACCATGAAAATGAATCACAGGACTTAGGAAAAATAATATAGGAGTTTTGGAATTCGATTCAACCCTAAATCCCATAATACAAGGACATAAATGAATTTTATGTCAAAGATAAAGTTAAATTGGTGAAACTGGAAAAAATCTGGCAATCTGGAAAAGGAAATATGAAATAGTTCTGGAAAAACTGTTCATGAGCTTTGACATCGGGTCTTACCCACTATTTCAGTCTCACTGTTTCTATCTCATTGTTTCTATCTCACTATTTCGGTCTCACCAATTATAAATCATCATTTCTGTCTCAACGTTTCTGACTCACCGTTTCTGCCTCACCGTTTCGGTCTCACTGTTTCTGTCTCACCGTTTCTGTATCACCGTTTCTAACTCACCATTTCTCTCTCACAATTTCTCTTCCACCATTTCTGTCTCACCATTTCGTCTCACTATTTCTGTCTCACCGTTTCTCTCTCACTATTTCTTTCTCACAATTTCTGTCTCATGGCCTTTGCCTCACCGTTTCTATCTCACCATTTATGTCTCACTATTTATGACTGACCATTTCTATGACACTGTTTCTGTCTCACTATTTCTGACTCACCATGACACTGTTCATAAAACTGGAAACCATGTTCACAGAATTATAAATTTGGAAAAGTGTTGGGGATGAGTCACCATGACCTCCCAGAACACCTCAAACACTAGATTTTAGCAATGGGATGGACCTGGGAGATCTGAGCCATTACACTTATTCACAAATAGGTTACCTCAATCTTCTGAAAACCTATAAAATATCCTAGATTCATTAAATTCATTATTTAGTTTCAATTAGTATATTAATATCATCCAAAATATGTTTATGTTGTAATCCTAATTTGGTTTCTCAAATAAGAGGTAATCATATTACCCGACATTTTCAGTGAATATTTATTCTTATAATTCATATTAATATGTTTTATACATACTAAAATAATGAAAAAATATATTAAATATACTGAGTTATTATTATTATTAAGGTACTATTTTTTTCTACCTCTTATCCAAGAAATGAAGAAATAATTTATCGCTTGGGAATTTGCATAGACAACTACCTCCGCATAGAAATATGATTCATTTTCCATCACCGAATAATTTTTTATATAATGATGTATTTAATATATATATGTGTGTGTCTGTGTGTGTGTGTGTTTGTTTGTGTGTTACTTTTGATATAATTATGATTCATTAATGATAAAATATTATTTATCTCCCCTTTCTTATTTTAATTGTTACCTAACAAGAGTGTTCATGTGTACCTATGGACTACCACCTCCATGAATGAGGTAATCCAATTTTCTATATTTACGTTTTATGGATGGTTACCAATAAGTATATAATTAATATATATGATATATATATAATGGTAAAAAAATTATAATATTTAAGTGTGATTAATATGCAATACCATAACTATTGATTCAAAACATACATAAAAATGATGTAGTTAAAACCCAAAATAATAATGAAAATAAATGATTGTCAACAAATAGGGGTAAGCTTTTATAAGTATTTGAAACATTAGATTATAACTATGAATACTATTCTATTATATAATTATAAAAATTTAAATTTATTATTTAGGATCTTAAGAGTGCTTAAAAAGTAAATTAGCTTTAAGGTAAGGTTTTGTGATACATTCTCCAGTCACAAGCCACTACGTAGGGTCAAGGGAGGTAAAAAAAGGTGTTACATGGCTATGAAATTAAACCCCCTTAATCCAATGACTATATAAACTCATGGAAGAGATGATTGTAAAAATAAAATCAAGTTCCACAATTTTAAAAAAACTATAGGCCTATGAGAAACCCAGTATACCCTCACCATGTACCAAGTGGTTGATTGGGACACACCTCCCTTCTAGATACCTCACTTGGTACCTGGTAAAATAAAACAAGTTTCATAGTGGCTTATGAAAAAATGTCTACACGCCATCTGGATTCACTATGTACTTAATGAACTACTAGTGGTAAATTAGTAGTATTGTTTTCCCATTGAAATTATTCCTCCCATTTCGTTCATTTATTAGACCCTTAAAACATCCCCTTAACCTCCAAATTCATCTAAAATAATATACCCCCATCTAATGATGTGTGTGGATATATTATTGTTCAATTTCCATGATATTTTTGGTTTAGAACAATAATATATTAATGTCATCCCTCTAATGATGTGTGTGGATATATATCAGATTTTGTAAACACTTTCATATTTAAATTTAAATCTAGTAGCCTGATTCCCTCACTGCCTCTAAAAAAATTATATCCCATACATCCCAATAATGAATAAATTCATTGAATCAATAATGATAACTCACTCACAATAAAATTCAGGCTTATGACCATCATTATATTAATAATCTAATTATTAACATCATTAGTATATTCATAAACACCTCTTACTCAGTGTTTCACACTAACATACCCCCATCCCTCATATCCAATTTTTTATCCTATTCATATATACTAGAAGTATCAAAAAAATTAATGACATAGTGAACACATCATTGTATACTACTATGAGTTGAAAAATTCTCCAAACATGTTCATTATACTAATTGATTTCAAGAATATCCTATATTTTATTATTCAACATTCTGAATTTTCCTTCTCTTCACATATCAATACCCATACAATTGGCCTAATTTACCATTATATAGATCTGGGATTAATATATTTACAAAATGTGTGAGACCCCAACCGCCATTGGTCTTAGTTTTTGTAACACATTATCTCTGATGTCTACCTTAATTTTTCCAAAAATAGGATTTCACTATAGATGTAATGATCTTGGGATCCTCACTATATAAGTTACCTTATCCTAGATTGAAATTTTATAAACCATATATAATCCATAATTACTTATATAAATTCATTCATGAGTCACACTCTTCATACCTTGATAAAACCATCCAATGTGGTTCAAAATAGTTTTGTTTATCAATTTTTATAATTTTTGATTAAAATACCCTTGTTCATCGAAGATCCACATTGAAAACTTTTGTTTGATAATGAGTGAACATTAAGGTTAGTGAAATCAATTGATACTATATGAATATCATGTTCTAAATTTCTATTTAATCCCCAACATCCTGTAAGAATTTAGAAAATTTAATTGATTCCAACTAACCACCATTGAGGAACTCTAAAAATTATTTAAACTCATGTTGAGATACTCTACCTCTTGGTATTAATAAATCCACCAATTGTCCCATCACACATCATAATTCTAAAAAGTTTTATCTTATCACTCACATGAGTTTATAGTCATAGCTTAACTATGATTTACATAACCCCTTTGTTTTTCATCATCACATAAAACTGATATTATCCCTTACCATAGTTATAATGAAATCAATTGTTTTTCACCAATCCAAACTCATTTTACCTTCCATAGAGTATTTTTAGTTCTGAGTAAAACGTGAAATATCTTTGAAAGGATATATTACTTATTAATTTTTGAAACAAATAATGGTTTCTCGCACCTTTCCATGATTATTCCATAACCGATGACTACCAAATTACGATCCTTCACAGAATCCCAAAAAAACCCCATGATTTGAAATTAAAAAATTAATAAATTAAATATACTTCAACTATAACCCAATATTAATCCACGTGATTCCTCATCATCTGATTATTTTCATTACTTATAATTTATCCAAGCCAAATATTCATTATCTAATCATTATGATCATTAATTCAACTCCAAGTTTAGTTCATCATGTAACATGTACTATATATAAAGTATAAAAAATCCACTCTGTTATCAGTAATAACTAATACAATAGGTTATTTTAACAATGCTTAAATTTTCATTTTTAGAGCTTAAAAGTGTCGAATAGCAAAATGATATAAAAAACCCTCATTATTTATCAGCATTATAAAATGTTTTTCTAAACATACACTTTATCATTGCCTCCGAAATTTGTTGATGAAGGAATCATTTATAAGCATTCTTTGGATGCACTAATACATGATACCATTAAGAGCAATTTGTATTTGACACTAATAAAGGGTAACATTATCCATGATATATTATGCACTAATAAAGGGACCCTTATGTGCTCTAGATTAATCACTGATAAAGGATCCCTTTATCAATTCTTTATCTAGTGCTACTAATGTCAATTCCAGTTGCTACACTACTGCATCCCTACAATATCCATGCATTGTCCCTAAAAAATAAAACTCCATCAGAAAACATAAAAGGGAATATAAATACACCTAAAATATATTATAAAATATATAATTTAATTGAATAAAAATTCCAAAAAAAATTACAAGAAAAAAACATTTTAAAATATATATTTAAAACATTTGTCTAAACAAGAACATAAGTAAGTGTAAATTGTCATACAAATCAAAAAATAAGGTTCCTTAATATTTTCCCCCAACCCTTGATTATGTTTTTATTTTTCGAAAAAATCAACCCATATGGAAAAAACAATACCCTTGTATGAGAAAAAAATTATTCTGTTAGTACTGCTATAAATAAATAAGTAAAACAAAAAGTGTCATTTTTAAACTAAAAACATATACATTGAATCATATCGGGAGCACCGTGTATAAAATTGAGGTGTTGTAGATTCCTACACATAATTAATTACTTATATATCATTTTCCCAAAGTATCAAAATAATCTAAATTCATTTTATTAGTTTTTAATATTCCACATGTGTTTTTACTATAATGTCAATTTTAATTAAAATACATGTGAAGAAATAACTGTCACACCATGCATCAGATTGAGGTCATGAAGATTCCTACACATCAAAAATGTCTTATGGATCATTTTCATAAAGTATAACAAATATACAAATGTGTTTTCTCAATTTTTAGAATGTAACTTCTGATTTTACTGAAATTTCATTTTAAACTATAAATATGTACATTGAGTCGTACCTGTCATTCCATGTGACAGATTGACTTGCAGACGATTCCAATAGGTTAAAATGACTTATGAATAGTTTTCTTAAATTATTAAAAACCCCAAATGTGTTTTCTCCATTTTGAGTTTTCCCTTGTTTTTTATGAAATTATAATTTTTAATGGAAAACATGAACTTGGAGTTATAATGGTCACATCAAGAGTCAGTTTGATGTTAGACTACTTCCTATATATCAAATATGATTAATGTGTTTTTTTTCTAAAAATTGGAAGACAATCCAAGTGCATTTTATTGGTTTCTTTTGATTGAAACATGTTTTGAACTAAAATTCTAATTTTAAATTGGTAACAAACAGTTTGAGTCTTATTGGGAATATCATGTATATGATTAAGGTGCAGCTATTTCCCAAAAAAAAAAATTGGTAACATATAATTTTACTAAAGCATCGAAGAAATACAAACATGTTTTCTCACTTTTGAGCATTTTACTTTAATTTTTTACTAAAATTTCAATTTTTGAACTAAAAAAATTTGAGTAATACCAGTAAAACCATGGATTAGGTTAAGGTGAAGAGGATTCCTACATATCACAAATGAATTTTGGATCAACTTATTTATGTATTAAAACAATATAAATTCGAATTATTGATTTTGAGTTTGTGAGTTGTCAGCTTTTCTACGATATCAATTTAATCTAAAAATATGAGCATTGATTCATATGGATCAAATCATTATCATGTTTGGAATGATTCTCATTCATACACATAAAAAATTAATTGTGGACCATGTTGCAATATTTTCAAGACAATTTGAGAATGATGTCTCAATTTTTAGTCAGTGGCACATATTCTAAACTAAAATGTCATTTCAAACTGGTAACATGAACTTTTAGTCATACCAGGAACATCATCTTTCATATTGACATGTGATTGATTCATAGATGTCCAAAATTATTTTTGGATCATTTTTCTAAATTTTCAAATTGATATGAATGTTTCCTGAAAAATTTTGAGTATGTCACTTATAATTTTTACTAAAATACTAATTTTGAATAAAAACACACAATTGGAGTCATACGAGTCACATGATGCATTGGATTGTGTTTTGGTTAATCCTACACATCCCAATCAACTTATGGATCATTTTTTCAATGTATCAACACAATTACAATTCAATTTCTTGGATTTGAGTTTATTATTTGAGTCTTTTACTAAAAAATCATTTTGAACTGAAAAAATTAACTTCGAGTCATACCAAACACATCGTGCATCATATTAATGTGGTGTTAATTCCATCATGTCAAAAAACGACTTATGGATTGTTTTACTAGTGTATAAAAATGATTATAGTTTGTTTCATCAGTTTTTATTATATTAAATATTTTTTACTAAAATATTAGAACTGAAAACTTGCATTTGGGGTCATGATAGACACATCATGTGTCCGTTTGGGGAAAGATAAATTCTTACATGTCACAGATGACTTATAAAACAATTGACTATATTATCATGAAAATACATGTGTGTTTTCTCCATTTTTATTGAGTGAAAATACTTTAAAAAATAAAATGTTAATTTTAAACTAATAATGGATAGTTTGAGTCATACTAAGCTCACAATGTATCTGATTAAGTTGCGTCTAATTCATACACATAAAAAATGTCTTTGGTATCATTTTAATATTTAATTTAAACAATAAAAAATAGTTCTTAGTTTTGAGTATGTCACATTTATTTTTTACTAAATTTTCAATTTTAAACCAAAAATGCAAAATTTTAGAAATGTCGGTTGCACCATATAGTCTTTGTCTGGATAGATTTAATGCATTGTAGTTTTTGGAATTGTCTTTATTTTTTAAGGTCATCCTTTTGATATTTTTTCTTCTCAATCATCCCATTATACATCTTCAAAATTTTGATGGATGTATTAAAATTTTTATCAGTCCACATTTTACCTACTTTTAGCTTTGATCATGAACTGGCATATGCAACTGCATTAGTTGAAATATAAATAACTATGTTATGGGATAACTTCTTCTTATTAGATGTTTCTAATGTATTATAGGATGATTAGACAGTCGTATTATGATCATATTCATTAATGAAAACTTGAGTGGAAGATTCTATTCTTTCATCTATATGGAATGTTCTAGCTCAATCTGATTGTTGAATCTTCAATTTCAGCACAATCTATGAACACTTCATGTTCAAGGAGTTCTTATCATCCTCAACTGATCTCATATTACTATCATAATTCTATTTCACCTTTAAAATTTTCTATTCATGCATATTTCTTAATTCATGCAAAGAGATTTCAATATCCTTTACTTTGTTAGCTTATTCATATTGTTGAGAAACAATGAAAACCATAGAAAAACTATGCAACTTTTCAAATGCATGGGAAGATTCTAAAAATAAAATCTCAATGAATTATTTCTCATATATACTTACCTTCAATTTTTCATTAACATGGTAATGTAATTCATTGTAAAGAGAAATTTTTTATTCTTTTTCTTTCACTAGTTTTGTGAGAGTGTTGGATATACCATCCCTTTTATGAAAAGATTCTTACATAGTATTTGATTCTTCTTGCAGCTATAATTTTTCATCTTGAAGAGAACTACGGATTATAGCATTGTCTCTTGACACTTATGTAGGTAAATTCCTCAGATGATCTTTGAGTTTAGTATAATGATCACTAATTGATCTTTCATAGTCATAGCTTGAGCAGGCTTCAACAAAATAGTCATTATAATATATGTAATTATCCCATGTTGTATCCTTCAGATTACCTTCAGTAGAAGGTGTATCCCCATTAGCAGTAAGGTTATTATTCATCTTCCTATCTCGTTTCTTCTTTCTGTTCTTCTGAGTCTTGGAATATGTCGTTATTTTCGCTTTTTCACTCATCTCCTAAAATCTAAACTTCATAAACAATCCCTTGGAACTTTTAGAGGTTACCTATCTATGATACCAATTGAAGTTCCTAGACCAGTGTGAATAACTGATAGGGGGAGGGTTCAATCAGGGATCCCCTTAAATATTTTTACTAATTTATTCTTTTCAACAAAAAACCTCTACAGCTGTTTAGAGCCTCAATCCAATATTCTTGTGTCTCTCAGCCTTACCTCAAATGGTGCAGTAAATGTAAAGACACTGAACATGAGGATTTACACGTTTGGTTCAAATACATACTCCTTGTTGTGTTGGTTATTCCCCCAACACATATTCTTCACTATAATCTTGTTATCAATTACAATGGTCGATACAGAGTCCCACTGTATCTCTCTTGATTCCCATTGGAGGGTCTTTATACAATATCAGACAATGTTACCAGAGTCCACTGGCCAGCCTTAGAGTCCCAATGAAGTCTTCTTCTCCTCCAAGAATCTGACAGGGTACTTCCAGCTCTCGAGTCGCATGAGCAGCTTCCTTTACAAATTTCTTTCTTGATTCACTGTATATGATCTTATTATCTCTCCCCACAGGATTTCTGAATTACACATGAATGTATATATCTTCAAGAATTTTCAATATTATTTGGTAATGTCTTTTGGCATCGCTCAATAACTCTGTTCACTTTTATAGCCATTCCTCAGTTTAACAATTCCCAGGCAATTCTCTCTTCTTTTGATAAAGACTAGGCCTCACTTATATGTGTAAAAATGGTGCACAAAACCTCTTCAAGAATATTATTAATAGGAAATAATGATCCTGCTCTATGTCAGCTCTGACTTATTTCTTGGATACTCAATTACTGTCTACTCATATATAAAATCTTATTAAAATCAGTCTAGATCTAGTCTCAGTTCATATTCACTTCATGCATGGATTGCATGGGTATCTCAATATCTTTTCACATGTGCATGTATTTATGAATGCTTGCATGCATATATAATATTTAGTTTATAAATCGAAATACTCTTAGTTTTCTTATATCAAAAAATTATGTTTATTCTCAAGCAATGTCTTATTCCTCAATATGCACAAAATTATTTATTCTTTAGGTTTTCCACACACATGAATTTCATTTCATCCAAACTTCATGTTTTTGCATATCACAAATACTTATAATGTATTCATGTGATTCACATGATTTCATGCATTTGTCTCATTCTTTTTCACATGCATTATTTATACTTTATACTTTGTTGACACACACTTGTTGTTTTAATTTGGATTCAATGTGTTTTATGTATGTTCATGTACTTAGGATTTTGTGTTCCTGAATACCCTTCCATTTTTTCTTTTTACAGACACTGTTTTAGTTAATGTTTCTTATGCATGAATTCAAGAATGGATCACATAGGTGAATGCCCTTATGTCTCCATAAAAACAACTCGAATAGGTAGAATGTGTTCTAGGGTTTTTCTTCTTCTTCCACACAAAACCCAAATGGGTATATATTTGGTGTGTGCTAGATTTCTTCTTCTCAATAGGAAGAGTGTTATGAGTGTGTTTTATTCGTTAAATATTCATAATTTTCTTAAAACATTTCATGAACACTATTCTTTTTCGTTTTCTCATTTTCATGCACATAAACTCAATAATGTATGCACTCTCCTTTTTTCCTTTTCCATTGAAATGAAACACAAATTGGTATATGGGTGTTGTGTGTGTGATTTTTTCTTATCAATAGGGAAGTGTATATGTCATGTATGAAACACTAGATTGTTTGGGTTCATCTTCTTCTCCAAAGGCAGTTTATGCGTACACTATCCCTTTATGAACTCCCATTCTTCACTTCGTGAAACCAAGAGGGATAACATGTTCATCCTCTTGCAAGGAGTATGCATTTATACCCTTCATAGAACTGAGAAGGTTCTTTGGTTCTGTCTTCGCAAGAGCACAAAAAGGGTGTGTAGGAACTAATTGTAAATCTGTGGTTTATTCTTCAAAAAAAGAGGCAAGGGTTTGAGAAACATGTATCATGTTCGTGATTTTCCTTTTCACAGAGAGTGAGGATGCTATTCTTCTTTGAAAAGAAGTTTCAAGAGTGTGTAGAAGTTGGTGAACTCTTTTGGGATACTCTTCTATTTTTCGTAGTAGAGCTGTGCATAAAACCTTCTACCATTGGTGAACCATTGGTGTTTGTGGTGTCTTTGTTTCTTTAGAGAAGCAAGAAATCCTTTTTATAAGAATTGTAGAATCATATTTTTGTCTTAGTGCCACTCCATTTACAGGTTAGTAACTATGTGTATCTTCATTCTCAAATCAATAGAGATCAAAGCATTGAAAGATGATGATCATAGAGTTTGAATATATCAAATGTGGGATAGTGATATTGTGAAAGTCACAGGTGTTTCCCTTTCAATGTGGGTCCTTAATTCTTGGTAAGTATAATCCTCACCTGTATGAGAAGTGGAATGCCTGAAATGAATATTCCTAAAGGGTTCGAGCCCCACGACGTGTCCTTGCAACTCCATTTGATTCGTCAACATTCAAATTATGTATATCGATGCATGCATGTAAATTTTGTTTTATGCATCGTATTGTGTAGCTCAGTCAGTCATAATGCACGAATGTACGAGCTTCAAAGCTGGTTGGAGTTTGATCATGGAGGGGATGGGGATTCTTTGGTGCACCAGTTCACATCAGGAGGCCGTGGGTGTGAAGAGGTTGTAGACAAACCCGGTTGCTCTCCTCGGCCATTGGATCTACTCAGATTGATCACAGATGAAGTAGATTATGTCACAGAGTGTAGGATAGATCTTGTGGTTGAGATCATGTGTGGGATCTAATGGACGCCTGATATTGAATCAGTGTTTTTAAAAACCTATCCCACATCCAAATGCATCACAGATTTCATGTGGTTTTACAATCACCTCCTATCGCCCTAATTATAGATTACTCTTATTCACCCTCTGATACCACCTCACACTGGTTCTCTAACAGTGCACTCTTAGCATCCACTCCACCTCCTCTATAAATTCTCTAATATCCCACTTGTCACTCACTGCATGGGTTCACCACCATGCACGCACATACGTTCATATACATGGCCCACATGTGCCTATTATGGGCTTTATTTGAGGATTTCCCCTTTGGTGTGGTAGACCCTCGGGTCCAGAATATTCCTTGGGTGACTGATTCAGCTGGCCTACCTTGTTTGCCCTTTTTTGTAAAAGGCATATACTATAAATAGTATAAAAACTAAGTATGAATTCAGCCTCAAAATTTCAAACCATCCCTCTTCATTCAAATAACATTCATTCTTCCTTTCTCCTTATTAATCTTTAAACTTGATCAATCATCTCTATGATTTAGATCATGATTCAAAACCACTTCATTAAGTTACATTGAATCAATCAAGGATATTGTGTGGGTTTTATTTCACCACATTCATTTAAAGCATAATTAATTGTAACCATATTGTGGGGGATGTGTTATACATTAAATACCTGCCTTTGAAATTTGTAGATATTCTCTTCAATTGGATGATTTATAAACATCAACCATTTATATTCAATGGATGTATCTTCAACACTTCATCCACATAGAGACTATGGATGGATCTTTACTTATTTCCTCTTGAAATTCATTATTATATGGACTTATTCAAATGTTGTAATAATGTATCATCTTGATACACATATTGGAACTTATAACTAGTTCATCAATCGTCCAAAGTGATTCACAATATTCTTCTATAATCAATGTGGTTTCTTCACTGAATTTAAAAAATCACTTTAATCATCACCACTTCAATCATTGTCACAACTTCCATAATCACCTTTCTATACACATATTGAATACTTACTGACAATTGACTCTATATTTTCAACAAATGAAACACCATGATCTATAGTATAAGAATAAAATAAATCACTTTATGAACAAAAAGAAAACAATATATATGTCACAATGAAATAGTCAAATGAAATAATTTTTCAAGATCCCAACACCCAAATCCACTAGACCACATGAAATCATTGAAGATCATATCACATTCAAGATATGGTAGATAGAAAAAATTGCATTATGGGATGGATGGTTCAAACCTAAAAATTAATGGTACCACCAAATATGACAAATTAAAATACCTAGGGAAGAACATTCATTTATGTGAATACATATAGAGTTATAAAAAATCAGTAATATTAAAATAGAGATGAGAGACTAGATATATGAAAATCAAGAATGTTTAGGGGTGAAATAACTAAAAATGAATTAATCCCAATCACATAGGTGATTGTTTTTGTTTATAAACTCTCATTGATGAATAACACCATAAAAATCACCAAAATAATAAAAATTGCCAATATATAGAAGGTATCATAAGAATGAAATCAGAGGAAACCATATGACCTAGAAAATGAAGTAGAAGAGAGACTGAAAACCCCTTGAGATAACTTCATCCACTATGAGATTATATCTACCTCTAGACCCTATATATATATTTATATAATTTAGTAGTTCATACTCAAGGGTGTAAAATATTAGGGTTTTATAAAAATTATAAAATCTATGTTTATTCATTCCAATAATAGATTAGAATAATTCCGAAATAATACATAAATATACAAGCCAAATTTCATACAACATCCTGTATAGGGAATCCTATATCATACAATTTTTCTATGAAGCAACTATTCTATGAAATTTAATATCATACCTCAGTCTTTTGTGGGGTATGTTCAAGGTAATATGTCATCATAAAATTGGATGTCATAAAATTCAATCTGAGGAATCTATAACTATAGCTCTATCTAAAAAAATAGTATACTTTATGAAATATCATATCATAGAACCAGTTGTCGAAGAATATAGTCGAGAAAATATCATACCTCAATATCCTCGTTGAGTGAAGAGAGTAATCATGGTCATCACCCACCAAATATTGTAGGTGAGAAATAAATATCAACTTGGATATAGTATTTTTATAATTAATAAGGGTAACAATTATCCTCCTAAAATTTATATCTCTACATTAGAAGTCAAGAAGTTGTTACACTCATGATATCATATCACTATATTATATGTGTGTAATGCATCTCATTCTGGAAGTCCATTAGAATTTTCTAACATCCTATGCATGGACACTTCTCTCTAAGTTATTAAATGTTGCGCCAATAATATCATTCACCGCTAAGCCTAGACTACCAATACATTAACACAATATATCAGTTGAAAATAATAATCATGGATATAATCCTGTGTGATGTCCTTCCCCACCCTAACGGTCTATTAAGTCCCATTTCACCTAATGTATATCACATCTTGATGTATCTAGAATCTAATTCATCATGAAATTACCCATAATATGAATGCTACAGATCATATATTATACACAAACTTTCTATCCAGATAGAACAAAACCCATTGGTAGGTCAATGACCATCATCCATGTTAATCCATTATAGATTTAAAAAACTAATTCTATTAACATCTCATAATCAAACTCTCTCATGGAAACTTATATATATGACATTATAATATCTAAATTTATACATTAATTCATGATAATGTATTCAATTTGTAAAATTAATAGTCCTCCCTTTTTGGAGTTCATATTATAATTCATACATTACCTATAAAGATATACTTGGTAATCCTTGTTCAAGACCAAAGGATATCCAACAATGGATAACTCAATTTCCTATAATTTTTATCATGAATCATTTAGTTAGACTAATATTAATATATTATTTTCAATGGTCTATTTTTTAAACTTATATTAGAGATTACTAGTTTATTGGAGTTATTACTAAAGGCTAGGGATCCATTGTGGTGTCTCTCATCATTTATCACAAACTCTCTATTTACTAATCGTTTTAGTGGGACTAAACTCTCAAAGAAAATCTGTAAAGTAATTAAAAATGTCTTAATAGGTTATCACTATTTCCTTATAACCACTAAATACCTATAGAACTCACTCAATTTATTATCGCCCACTCAAATGGATTAAATATCATGAAACACAAGAATTTATATATAAAGTGGTAAAAATTAGGCATCAATACAATAATGAGGACGTATGCATTCTTTATGAAATTTTCTCACAATTATCAAAGATCATCCACCTCAACCAATCCCAAATCAGTGCATGTCCATGTTCATGAGCCTCTAAAACATTTTGATTAACATGTACTTAATTGTAAATTATTTACATTTCATTAACATGATCAAAGTCACTTGTGGAATAATTTGATAACTCACCAGGTGATGTAAGCTTGCAAAAATCTCATTCCACTAGAGCTATCTCAAATATAAATATATAACTACTATAAGATAAGTAAAGAATTAATATAGATATATATCTACTAATTTCACAAAAAATCATTTAAATTAAACAAATAAATTAATTTTATCATTTAGGTTTAGAGAAAATGTATGGAAACCTATGTGTTCATCACCCTCAATACCCCTTTAAGAGACCAAACGTGAAATCTTCCTTTATTATGACATAGCTCCACCATGATCAAGTGGAACCATACTCCAATACATACATGACTTCATGAGAATCACATATATATTGATCTATAATAACATGGGACAAGTATGTGTCATGGGGGAATGAATTAATTAGGATAGGCTTTCCATAATTCCCCTCCCATAAGACAACAACTACTTAATAAAGAGAATATATGGCCATGATATGATGGTCACACCACCCCTTTTTAAATTTGATAATTGGGCCTTTTGGTTACCTATTAAAACATTAATTTTTAATACCCCTATATTTTAAAATAATACTATATTTGATATCATAGAAGACCTGTAACACATTGCTCAATCAAACCATGAAATATTATTATTACAATATAATTATTATAACATTGTTTTTAAATTGTCTTGTATGGAAATGATTAATTGAATTATGAATATATATATATATACATACTAATAATAAAAAAATATATGGATAAAATAATTGGAAAGAACAAATCCCTTTTTAGTAATATCATTTAATAATTTAAAAATACATTTTCTTCAAATTTTTTGTAATTTATTTTTTTGAGAAAAATAATATAATAAACTTTAATAAATTTGGAATCTTTTATCCTATAATAATAATATTTGTTTTTATATTTTTTTATCAATATTATCTTTGGGAAATTTTTTTGGATTTTTTAAAGATTTTTTTTAATGAATAGTGAAAAAATATCGATTTATTAGAAAAATAACTTTTCTATTCAAGTACTTACAGAGTCCCATTTTTAAATTTATTTAATAATTTCATTATATATTTTTTAATGAATTTATTATAATTAATATCATTCTAAACTATTATTAATTTTATAAGAAAAATATTGAGTTTAAAATGCCTTTTTTCTGAAAAAAACATTTTTCATCGCATTTCGTAGGACTATATTAAAAGTGATTTCATCAAAATAAATAGAATTATTTTCATAAAATTATTTTGATATTTTTAATCTGGTGGTTGATATTCGTTAATTCAGAGCCTTTAATTTTTATCATTATGAATAGCTCCATGGATAATAATTATCACCTAATTAAGGGTAAATTGATAAATAATGTTTAAAAATATTGGGATAAAGATTTAAAAATATATCCAACAACTAAATTATTTTTATTTTATGATTTTATTTTGAACTTACTCATCCAAAATTAAAATTTATGAAAATATGGTATCATTTTCTTCAATAATGAACGTAATTTTATTTTAAGTCCAAACTTATTGAAAAATATTACTCTCTTTGTTTTAATATATATAATATTTTTTCAAGGAGATAATATAATTTATTTTTTTTATTTGAATGTTGAATGATTTTTCTATCATTTTTTATATTTTTTATTTTTAGTAATGAAATAATTACCTTAAATAATTACACAACATTGACATAGTGCATGTGTAAAAAATAGAAATATCATGTAAATGATTTTAAAAATAACACAATAAACGTAATATTATTTGGATTTTTTTGGTTTTAATTGAAATTTGTTATAAATATTATTTATTAGTGTTGTTTAAAGAATTTATATTCTAACCCTGCTATAGAAAATCCCTTTTACAACATAAGAATTGGCTTTTATCAGTTATAAAAGTGCACTCACTATAGGAATGCGATTAATGGCCCCGTGATTTTTTCAATACAAGAGATGTTCTAAAAAATACCCAATTATAAATGATTTATTGAAACTAATGAAGGGGCCCTTTATCATTATTAATAAATTCCCTAATTAAGGAATCCTTTATGGGTTCTTATAAATGCATTGATAAAGGGGCATACTACAGTGTTCTATAACAACACATCGCACCACCTGAAGTTATCAATAACATGTGAAAATAAACAATTCAAATGGAATAACATTTACAAAAAAAATATAGTATAAAAAATTATAATATATATTAAAAGAACACACTTGTAAAAAATAAAAAAACCAACCCTTCATCAGAAATATACTGCACATGTATAAGCAAACAATTCATTTTTTAGTAGTAATATGAAGGAATAAATTAAATATAAGGTGTTACTTTTAAAGAAAACATTGATTCATACTAGTAAAACTTTGTCTCTTATGAGTTGTGCTTGATTCATTCATGTCACACTATTTATCATTCATATTCAATCACTATATCTATGAATATTCACTAAATATGTACTAGATGTAAATTGTAGAAATATTTAAAAATTAATAACATATATAATGATGTGTGAAAACATTATGTTCACTTACTTGGTTTTGATGATGTGATGCACATTTTAAATAAACACTGGCAATTAAATATTGAAAACACACTCTTAGAGTCATATTAGTCACACCATCCATCATATATAAGTTTTTCTGATTCATAAAATTCCCAAATGACTTATATATCATTTTTATAAAGTTTCAAAATAATCTGAATGCATTTGCTGAGTGATGAGTACAGTTGTTTTGATTTTTCTCTAAAATGACATTTTGAACAGGAGACACAAAATTTGATTCATATCAGTCACATTATATGTAATTATTACATGATAATAAAATATATACATCAAAAATGAATTATGAATCATTTTCTGAAATTATAAATATAATCAGAGCGTGTTTTCCTGGTTTTTAGTTGGTGACACTTTTTGAACTGACATGTCAATTTTGAACTAGTAACAAACACTTTGATTCATATTGGGATAATAATTTCTTATATTTCGGTGTGGATGATTCATGCATGTCAAAAATTAATTATGTATCATTTTCTTATAGTTTCAATGTAGTTCAAATGAGTACTATGTATTTTGAGTAGTTCAATTTTCCTTTTTACAAAAATAATGTCAATTTTAAATAAAAAGATGCATATGGGGTCATCCCGGTCACATCATGCATAATATTTAGGTTTATTTGATTCTTACACATATAATAAATTTTATGAATCATTTTACTAAAGTATTAAAACAATACGATTGTGTTTTCATGGTTTCAAGTATGCCACAACTGTTTTTTTCTAAAATTACTTTTTAAAATAGAGACATTCCCTTTATATTGTACTTGTAAAATCTTTTTTTCAGTTTAACAGTATAATGATTCAATCATGACATAAATTACTTATGAATAATTTTTATAAATTATCAAGAGAATCAATGTATGCTTTCTCGGTTATAGTGGGTGATAATTTTTGAACTAAATGTCTCATTTAAACTAGTAATGAACACTTTTGGTCATACCGTGGTCATCATGTGTTGGATTGAGGTGTGGCTGATTCCTGCATGGTACAAATGAATTATGGATCATTTTACTGAAGTGTCAAAATAATTCAAATGTGTTTTCTCAGGTTTGTGTTTTTCAGTAGTCTTCATTACTAAAATTATTTCCAATTTTAAATAATTAGACACCTTTGAGGTTACATCAGTTACATTGTTTGTCCAATTGAGGTGCGGCTAATTCCTAAACATAAAAATTGACATATAGATTATTTTAATGATGTATCAAAACAATAAGAACTGGTTTTTTTATATTTGAGTGTTTTAGATTTGGTTTTTTACTAAAATTTCATTTTAAATTAGAAACCCATACAATAAGTCATAAAGGTATCATCGTGCGTCAATTGGACATGACACTGAGTTCTACACATAAAAAATACATATTAATTTTTTCCAAAATTTTTAAAACAATATGTTCATTTTTTCTTAGTTTTTAATTGCTAACACTATTTGATCTAAAAGCCAATTTTAAACTGATAACGGACACAATGTGTACAATATTGTTTTGAAACATATTCGTACATATTAGAAATGAATTATAGATTATTTATCTAAAAAATCAATACAATTTGAGTGGGTTTTCTTTGTTTTGAGTATGTTAGTTTTATCTTTTACAAATATTAATTTTAAATTTAAATAAAAAGATACAATTAGGCTCATACCCATCAAACTATGCATCAGATTGATGTGATTCTGATTCCTACAAGTCCCAAATGACATATAGATCCTTTTCAAAATGTATAAAAACAATATTAATGCATTTTAACTATTCTGTTAACATTAATTCTGTATTTCACTAGAATTCTATTTGAAACTGGAAACACATACTTTGAGTCATAATAGTCACATCGTGTGTTAGTTTGACTTGATGATTATTCCTACACATCAATAATAGCTTATCAATCCATTCAAAAAATTATCAAGTCTATTGGATCATGTTGGCTTATTTTTAAGTGGGTGACACTTTTTTAACTAAAATGTTAATTTTAAATTGATAACAAACAGTTTGATTCATACCATAAACATCATTCATCATATTGTGGTGAGACTAATTACTACACATGAAAAATTAAATGTGGATAATTTTACAATTTATCAAAATAATCTGAATGTTATTTCCTTATTATGAGTTTTTCAGTTTTATTTTTTACTAAAATTATTGTCATTTTTAAATAAAAGAAGATGAAGGTAAAGTCATACTAGTAATACTATATATCAAATTGAGGTTCAACTAATTTCTACACGTCCAAAATGACATATGGGTCATTTTTTAAATGTATTGGAGAAATTAGAATGCATTTTTTAGAATTCAGTACGTCATTTTTGGTTTTTACTAAAATATCATTTAAAATTGGAAACACACACATTGAGTTATACTAGTAAAATGGTGTTTTGGTTTAATGTATGACTAATTTAATCATTTCAAAAATGAAATATTAACAGTTTATTTATATTTCCAATATAATACGAGTTTATTTTCTCAATATTTATTGATTGATAATTTTTGAACTAAAATAGATATTTTAAACTGATATCATACCCTTTGAGACACATAAGGCATTTCATATATTTGAATAGGGTGAAGGTGGTTTATACTCACAGAAACTGACATATAGAACATTTTTATAACGTATAAAAATAATCTAAAGTATTTTTTTTGGTTTTGAGTTTTTCAGTTGTCCGTTTTAGAATAATGAATGTCAGTTTAAAATAAAAAGACACACATGGTGTCAAATTATACACCTTATTAATTAGATTAAGGTCTGGATTTATCTAACTCATCATGTGAACTAGGGATATTTTTACTAATGTATAAAAACAATTTTAATTTTTTAATTTATTTTTATTATGTGAAATTATTTTTAACTAAAATGTCATTTTAATCTGGGAACACGCACTTTGAGTCATACCAGTTAAATCATGAGTCATTTTGATGTGAGATGGATTCATATAAGTCAAAAATGAACTATAAAACATCTTCCTAAATTATCAAGATAATATATTTGTAGTTTCATGGTTTATAGTGAGTGAATCTATTTGAACTAAATTGTCAATTTCTAAAAGAAACTAATAATTTGAGACATATCAACCACACAATGTATCAAATTGAAGTGATATTGATTACTATACACAATAAATGACTTATAGATCATATTAATATTTTATAAAACTAAATCAAATGATATCCCTTGGTTTTGGGTATATTAGTTTACATTTTGACTAAACTTTACGTTAATTTTAAATAATAAGACACACTTGGTGTCAAACCAATAATAATGTGAATCATAATAACTTGATGGTAATTCATTCATGTCTCAAATAACATATGTATCATTTTATCAATTTCTAAACAATCCATATTCATTTTTTCAGTTTTGAGTATGCCCCTTTTTCATAAAATGTATTTTTAAATTGGAAACATGCACATTGATTCATTGTGGTAACATCATGTTTCATTTGAATGGGAAACAATTTATTATTAGTAAAAAATTATATATGGATAGTTTATCAAAATTACTAAGATTATTCGTGGGAATGTGATCAATTTTCAGTCCGTAGAACTTTTTGAACTAAAATATCAATATTAAATTGATAATATACACTTTGAGTCATACTAGGAACACTGTGCATCTAATTGTGGTGGGGATGAATTATATAGATTTAAAACATTTTATCAAACATTTTTTGAATTATAAAAATAATACAAATCATTTTTTAGTTTTGAGAATGTTTTTTATATTTTTTTGTAAAATTAAAGTCAATTATAATTAGAAATATGCAATTGGAGACATTTTGGTCACACTATGCATATAAATACGGTGAGGATTATTACAAAATGTTCCAAATGAAATATGGAGGATTTTAATAAATCATTTAAACAATTTTAATGCATTTGATTTGTTTTGAGTACATCACTTATGTTTTTTACTAAAATGTCATTTTAAACTAGAAACAAACACCTTGAGTCATTCTAGTCACACCATATGTCAGTTTGATATGAAACTAATTAAAATATATAAAAAATGTATAATTATTTTTTTGGCTAAATTATCATGAAAATCGAAAATAATTTTCATAGTTTTCAGTTCACGGCTTTTTTGAACTAAAATGTCAATTTTAAAATGACAATGAACACTTTGACTCATTTCGGGAACACCATGAATCTTATTAATGTATGACAGATTTATTAAAAACAAAAATGAATTATGGATATTTTTGTTAAAGTATAAAAACAATCAGAATGTGTTTAATCTCTTTTGAGTACGTCAGTAGTATTTTTTACAAAAATTAATGTCAATTTTAAATAAAAAAAAACCTATTTGGAATCTTACTGGTCATATCATACAATATATTGTCATTAGAATGATTCATACATGTCCCAAGTAACATATGGATAATTTTCATAATTTATCAACACAATTAGGATGTGTTATATAGTTTTGAGTATGTCACTTTTCATTTTTACAAAAATGTAATATTCAAAAGGAAACATGCACTTGGAGTCATACTGGGCACATCGTCTATAAGTTTTATATAATAAAAGTTTATAAATGTAAAAAATTTACTTTTAATAATTTTCCAAATTATAAAAGAAATATTAACAAGTTTTCTTTGTTTTTAGTGGGTGAAAATTTATGACCTAAAATGTAACTTTTAAACTGATAAAGTACACATTAATTCATACCGAGAACATCATGTATCAGATTGAGCTTCGTATGATTCCCTCATATAATAAATGTCATATTTATCATTTTCATTATGTAGAAAAATAATAAGAATTCTTTTTCTCTATTTTTAGTGTTTTAATTGTCCTCTTTAATAAAACTAATTTCAATTTTAAATAAAAAGATGCAGAAGGAGTCATACTGGTCTCACCATGAATCATATAGTCAAAAAGTTGATTCATACACATCCCAAATGATAAATTAATCATTTTCATGATGTATAGAAACAATCTGAATGTGTTTTATTAGATTGTATTCCCTCATATTTGTTTTTTTACCGAAATTCCATTTTTAACATAAAACACACACTTTGAGTCAAACCTGTCACATCATTTTTTTATTTAGAATGAAACTATTTACTACGCATAAAAAATTACTGATGAATTTTTTCCCAAAAATATTATGCAAATATGATAATGTTTTCTTTGTTTTTAGTGAGTCACACTTTCTGAACTAAAATATTAATTCAAAAATGATAACGAACACTTTGAGTCATATCGATCACACAATCAATCATATTGAGGTGTGGCTGATTCCCAGACATCAAAAATGACAGATGGATTTTTTTCATTAGGTATCAGAACAACACTATCATGTTTAATTTTTTGTTAGTATGTGATGCGAGTTTTGAACTAAAATATAAATTATAAACTAAAAAATATTGTTCAATTATTACCGGTCACATCATGCATTAGACTGATGTGAGAATGATTGAGTATATCATGTGTGTTTTTATTTCTTCCATTTGGTCAAAGATAGAAAACAAATAAATGATCCATTTGGATGGAATAAGAAATCCCATTCTTCCTGAAATGTTTATCCAAAAGAAACATGTCCTCTCTTTTCTGTATTGTTGTAGATGATTAAAGGAAAAATATGAGTTCCAAAATAATAATTGAAAAAAATTACTATATACAAATTGTTATTAAAATTAAATTAAAAATAGAAGAAAAAATAGCGACACAACTAATTAAATAATTATAAGGAATTCACATTTTCTTAATGGATGTACACATTCTTGACCCATTTCATTATCTTTGTTATCTCAGTTGGATCCTCAAAGTCTAATCTCTCATGGGCATGATAACCTTTGATGAAACCACCCAAACTTTTGAAAAATAATTCACATTTATAATAAAACAATTATTTTGCTTGTAATAATATAATGAAATAAATTAAACATAAATATAAAATAACACAATAATAAAATGTCAATTTTAAAATGAAACCACACAATATGAGTCATAATAGGAAAACAATGTATTTTTTGATGTATGGTTGATTCCACCATTTCCTTTTATCTTAGTATGTTTTATAACCTCTAAGTCAACTAACAATATTGTAGTTTGTTGACCCATATTTTTTAGTGAAAAAAAGAATGATAAGAAAATTACCTCATCCTTATTGAATCATCCTTATTGATGAATTATTATATTAAATAAGTGAATTATTATTTTTTATAAATTTATTAATATCTTGAAAACATTAACTTTTAGTGTAAACCTATTAGCATTTATTTACTAAAAAAATATATATTTTATTAATGATTTTTTATGGAATGAAATAAAATCAATATTTTCCTTGCAACATCATAGAGATTATAAACTCCATTATAAACCAATTATCTTCTTTGATGGAATAAATATTAAGGTGACCCATAATGTATTTTAAAAAGACAATACACTCAATCATAAATCTATTACACATTTTTCCATTATTAAACATCATTATATATAATTATAGATTCTAAATGATACTAAAATCTATTGGATCCATTAAGCCTTCATATATTATGTTATAGATAAGTATTTCCTTTTTAATATTCAGGATGATGATAAAATCTAACATGATATCATCATTATTTCTCCTAAAAATTGGAATATCCATACGATCAAGTATTTTTCATTGATAATGATGATGAGTTTTTTATTAATGAGCATATGAACATAGATCATTTTACATAATAAATGTGCACATGCATAATGAATGTAAGTTTTATGGATTTTAAAAGAATTTGTGATATTACATCAGGAATCTAATTGATGATCTAATTGGACATATTATTCTACAAACAACCAATGTGATACCAATATATTTTAATTTTCTAAAAAATACATCATTTAGTCAATTTCATTTTTTATTTTTATATTTTTATATGTTTTAGATCAAGATACGTGATTGTTTTTCAAAGGGTATTCCTTTTGATTTTTGATTATTCATTATTTGATTTAATAAATATTTTTTATTTCTGGGTATTTATTTATAAATATGTTTCTTTTCATTTGAAATGATTTTTCATTTGACACCGTCCCTCCTCAATGACCAAGATCTCTTATTGCTAGTTGTCCTCGCATTACTCTCTCATACAACGACTGACATCGATAGTTGATTACAAACATTTTTACTCAAATATTCGAGGTCAATTATATTCATGATTTATGATATTATTGTTGTTGTATGACTATCATGTTGTTGTTGGCACTACGACTAAGAAAATTTCTTGCCAATGTAGAGAATCCATGGGCAAGAAACTGCATCTGTTTCATTATTTTTTCACTTTTTTTCTTGGTGAAGGGTTTCTTTCACAATTCAGTAATATTAAATAGTACCTGAATTGTGCTAATAGAAATTTTAGATTAATATATGTATTTAAAAAAAATAAGTGATGATATATTTGTTTCTGGAAAAAAATTCGGCCAATTAAAATCCTATTAAAATAATTTAAACAATTTTGGATTTTTTAAATAAGCAACCTGAAACACATGAACATTGAATCTTATATTAAATGAAAAGTTTTTTGAGAATTTTTCAAAAATTATTTTCAAAAAAATCCTTAGAATGATCCCCATTATAAAACATTACCCAATAGTTTTATTCTTTATGTACAAGTGCATCAAATTCTTCTCTGCCTCAATCTCCACTATTGTCATATCCTTCACCTCAGTCTTCAACTATGGCTCTATTTCTGCCTCCTCCTCTACCATTTCCCATAAATTTTATTGTTTATAGGCCATACATTCTAATTAATATTATTTCCTCTAGTATACTTATCCATATAAAATAGATAAAAAAATAATATATAAGCATTCTGATATTAATTATTCACACTGTAAACATATTTATAATCTCATAGATCATACGAATGTAGGATCAAAATAAAGATGTAGATGCTCAATATACAGGAGGGGGTGAATTTTACACTTTAAAAATTTCCATAAACAAGGAAAGATCTAAGTATAACAAAGTTAAACTATGTAAATTTACAACACCTCTAACACCAATTGAAATGTTGGGACAAAGTAAGAAGTTACAAACTTTTAGCTCTATACACTTGCTTAAATCTGGAAAGTGATTCTGAAAAACTTGTTCCAGAAATATGGATCCAGAAAATGAAACTTAACCAAAGTTTACAATATGATATTCTACCTTAAAGCGTATAGAATCTAACTGAATCAGAGTACACAAGTGTAATGAAGTATAAGTTGGTTATACATTCTTAAACACACAAAATTCGGTGGAAAAAATAAACTTGTAACAAAAACAAGTAACAAGATATAAATCTTTTAACCCAAAGAGAAGGGTATCCAACAAACTTGGATAAAGGTATCTTGATTTATACTTTCAAGAAAGTTTATCTTACCCACACCTGGGTAATCCCTCAATAAGAATATCGGAATATTTATCTTTCTATCCCCGCAATCCCTCAAATTCAAGGTAATTGGAACCTCTATCTTCCTCAGCAAGGAATCCCTTGAACTTAAAGGTAGTCAGAACCTCTATCTTTCTATCCTCGAAGGCCCTCAAATTTAATCACCAACATTCAGAGTCGCACGAAGCAATCTGAACGAGCAGTTCAGTATGCACAAGGCATGAAAAGAGTCTCTCTCCAGAAATCACCTTGACAGCATGTGGTCTCTAGAGTGATCAAATTCTTATTGAGCTCTTTCAAATGACCTCCTATTTATAGGCTCGGTAGCAACGGTCGGCCCACTCCTCCAACAGTCATATTTTCCTTAAATTTCGGAGGGACATGTACACGTGTCACTCAACCAATAGTTAGTTAGAATCAGAATGGATGACATCATTTTATAACAAAACATGTGTTACTGAAATCATGACATCGTTTTGTAATGGAAGAAGTATAAGTATAAGAAAAACAGATGTTCAGAATGTAATCAAATAATAGTTTGGAGTCTAACCAAAATGAAATCCGGAGTCTATAATAAAGATATATTCAGATTCTGTTTTATATGAATTTAGAACCTGAATTCTATAGAAATATGGAGTCTGAATTTCTAAGGAAATTCAGAGTCTGGTATCGCTCGAATTCAGAATCTGAACTTAAAGAGTTCAGAGTCGAACTTGTAGAAGTTCGGAGATGAACTCATAGATGTTCAGAGTTGAACTCGTTGAAGTTCGGAGTCGAACTAGTAGAAGTTCGAAGTCAAAATTGTAGAAGTACGGAGTCAAACTCTTAGACGTTCAGAGTCGAACTCATAGATGTACGGAGTCCAGAATTCAGAGATGAACTTTGTGAGAGTTCGTATCTAGAATTCGGAGTGGAACATTATTAGAGTTCGTATCCAGAATTCGTACTAGAACTTTATTAGAGTTCGTATCCAGAATTTGGAATGGATCTTTATTAGAGTTTTTATCCAGAATTCGAATCCTAAAACATAATGCTTCATATCTAAGTATTATATGATTCTGAGGTTTAAGGTAAGAATATGATTTTTATACTTAAGAAAAATATTGATATGAGTAATGAAAATATGGTAGGACTAAATATCCTAGAGAAGAAAATTTTCCTTATAGAAGAAAAATATATATTTAATTAAGTATAATGTGTTTGTGATTTTCAAAACAAGGAGGAATGGAAAAGTAATAAGGAAAACCTTATTGAACCAAAAATATCACCCTTTTTGGAAAGCACAAACAACCTTTCAAAAAATAACATAAGGACTTAGAAAAATATCTTTATACTTTGAAATTAAAACTTATCTCCCATTGTTCATAGATGATGATGAATACAAATAACTCCCCCTTAGGCTTAGCAACTCAAAGGATTGTATTCTGAATTTCTGGAATGGAGTTTTCATTATCATTGGAAATGAAAAACTTTGCAATGAGGAACTCCCCCTTACTTAAGGATAGCTCTTGACTTAGAAATTTGTCCTTCCACCTATTTTGAGTAGTTCTTTTTCCTTCTCCCCCTTTGTGATTTTCAAAAAGATTTTAAGGGAATGGAAAAGAAATTTGGTACCTGTAATATTAGTAAAGACATGAAAAAACAACCATTTTTCTATTATTATTGGAAGAATTTTTTTACAAGGAAGATCAAATGAAACAAAAGATCGGATTGATTCTATTTGTCTTCCTTTTCCTTTGGTATCAGCTTCTTCAAAATGGTTCTTAGTTTCTTCAAATCATTCTGATCCTCCTCAGCTTGCTTCTCCAAATCTAAGATTCTTTCTTATTGTGCTTTCAAGACTGCTTCCTGATCCTTCTTGGCCTATTCTCACATCTTTAATAACTCATATTTCTTTTGAATCTTCTCTTGAAAATCAATCTGGAAATCACTTTCCCATTTCCAGTTCTGAGCAACCAAGTTAATATCTCCATTCAAATCTCTGACCTATTGATTCTGAGAATTTTGGTCAGTGGTTATCTTGTCCTGAAGATTCTTAATCTTGGAGTCAGTGTAAAAAAATCATCTTTTACATCATTCTGAAAATGATCAAACTCAGTCAAGTCATCATCAACTTTCTTAGACCACAAATTGATTTTCCTGCAAGATTTCATGTGAACATCATAATTGATAAATAAGTTTATATGATCAGCCACAATCTTCACACACTTATCCACCACCATAGATAAGGATTATGACTTTTGATTCAGACTGTGTTGCAGCATATGGCATCTAGAGTCTATGGTGGGAATGATCAGAATTGTGTCAACCTATTTCTTCAAAGACTCGACAACAAAATCATGTCCCATTGCTGATGAATCTGAATCTGATAACTTTCTAGGGGATTGTTCATCTTCAAACTCCACCATCCTTCTTCTTGATGAACCACCAACCTCCTTCTTTCTTATAAAATCTTTTGTTGGGGTGTCCATAAGCACTTTCCTTCCCTAATCAACTTTCAGAACTGCCTCATCAAGAGATTCTTCTTCTCTTTCAGATAGTTGAACAACTTTATCTTCATTTGGTTTCTCCTTCTCTGGTCCTTATTTAGGAAAATGATTCTCATAGCTTACTTCCTTAGATGATCAATTCTCTTTTTCTTCTACCTCAATATCATCTTTATTTCCATCTTTGTCATCTCCCTTTCCTGGAGTGACTAGCTCTGATGAGTCGGCCTCAGAAGATCGGAGTGGTGGTTTTTTTGATAGGCTTTCCTTCTCTTGATAATATTCCACATGTTTAATCAGGTAATAAAGATCACCACTTTCTTCATCTACTAATTCTTCTTCTACTAATTCCTCTATTTCTTCATCAACTTATTCCACTTCTTCTTTACCAGCTCCTTTCTCTACTTCTTTTTCAACAACCGCTTTCCCTTTGTACTTTTCCAGAGTAAAGTACTTCTTCCCAAGGGTCTCTGGTAGAGGTTGAACAAAAAATGTTTCCAGAACATGAATTTTTTCAGAGGCTATTTCTGTGGAATTTATAAGAGACTGGACAATCTCTTCCTCTGACATCTTCTCCTTCTTCTTTTTCTATTTTTCTTGTTTTTCTAACTCATCCAATTCTTTTTCACTTAAGGCCTTAGCCTTAGCAGGGTCCAATTCGAACTGTGGATCCCCTTCTTTCCTTTTCTCCTTATTATCTCTCTAATTACTATCCACCTCATCTGGATATGCTTTCTGTATTTTCAGCTTGGGAGGTGTGGATTGGGATTCCATAGATTTGGGGGTCTTTTCTTCAGCAGCTACTTATTTCAATTTTATCTTCTTAACAACCTTCTTCACTAGCTCAGCCTTCTCTACATTTTCCGGATTGGTTTCTGAATCTTCTTCTGAAAAATTATAAAACTCTCCTATTTCCTTGGAATAGATCATATTAATTCTTTTCAAGGTATCATAACTAACAAGCATAACCTTACAATTCCTAATCATAGACTTACATGCAATCTTGAAATAATCCAGACATTGAACTATCATCTTTGATAGTAAAGCAGGAAACCTGATGATTTGAGCTCTCATGTTTCCTTCCTTGATATTCTTGATTGTTACAAGAAAAAGCCTCATCAGATTGATTTTTCTTAGATTTACCAAGAAGTCTATGAAATATATATAAATTTTCTTCTAGGTATATTTGTCACCCTTTCTCAGAACCAAGAAACCTTGTACACACAACTGAAGAATCTGATTATTAGAAGATATATGAGAAATCATGGTTATCTTTACATCATGAAGTCCAAGACACTCCAAGGCCTTCACCTTAACAAAAAATCCTTGAACATCTGAAAGTTTATGTGAGAAAAATTCAGCTTCTCTATCATATTCCAATCCCACCAAGTTGGCTACCTTGATGTATGTAAGTTTGTAAGTCTTCCCATAATACTTGAAAGAAAACTTTTCTCTTCCCTCTTACTCATAGAAGCTTTCTAATTCATATAATTCCAATAGTAAATATGGATAGACTGCATCTTGATCACCTGTCTTGGATACACATACATCTTCCCAACCATTCAACTTGATGTTCTTGGAGACGATAGAATCGTATTTGTAAAAGTTCAGATGGACCAGCCTTTCTATGTACACTTTCCATTTTAAAATTGGCTTCAGGGTAGACATATCTTGGGAAGTGGATTCTATAAACATTCAGAATAGAGGAGCTCTGAGAGATTCAGAATGACCTTTAAGAATTGAGGCAAAGATTTAGCACATGATATCTTGAAATCGATGTGGGACACAAAAAGGGTTTCCCTTTACATAGGTGATGTAGGTGACCTTTCACCTTCCAAAAGCAATCTAGCGGTTGATAATTTATCTGATCTGATATGATGGTTGAAATCATACCCGTAGGGAAAACATGAATCCGTTCTTTTGAGGTTTTAAAAAAAATTCAGATTTAAGGAAAAGAAACGATTCAGAGAAATTCTATAAGAAAAAGAAACTACCCGCAACTAAAAATGACTATGAAAACTTATGTAAGAAAAACAAACATTTTGAATTTTTTAGGAAATTTATTCATAATAGGTGATATTTTTCTTGAAGAAAATTTGACTATGAAAAACCCCATTACAAAAAACTCACTAGGAAAAAATACGAAAATTCATATTACAAAAATTCTTATTACGAAAATTCTCATTACGAAAATTCTCATTACGAACATTCTTTGTATGAAAATTTCATTATGAAAATTCTCAGTACGAAAAATTCATTATGAAAATTCTCAGTACGAAAACTTCATTACGAAAATTTCCAGTACTAAAATTTCATTATGAAAATTTCTAGTACAAATATTTCTAAGAAACTCAATACGAGAAATTTTGAAAAACTCAGTACGAACTGTTTTGCAAAACTCAGTATATTTTTTTTTGAAAAACTAACAAACAAGTGTACCCCCCCTATAAAAAGAAGTTTGTTACTGTAAAGAGAATGGTTCAAGAAAAAGTTAATAAAAAAGATTACCTTATAGTTATCATTCCTAAATACTTTTTAATGTATTATAATCTACCAGAAGGTAAAGAATTTGTGAAAATATCAGCAAGTTGATCTTGTGTTCTGATAAACTAAACAATGATATCTCTTTTCTATGTGTGATCCCTAAGAAAGTGATTCCTAATGTCTATGTTCTTTGCATGAGAGTGATGTGTAGGGTTTTCACTAAGTGAAATGGAACTTGTGTTATCACACCAAATTTGATTCTTAGTAAAACTCAAGCCATAATCTGTGAGTGTGTGTTGCATCAACAACACTTGAGAACATCAAATTCTAGCTGCTATGTATTCAGATTTAGTAGTGGAGAGTGCTATAGAATGTTGCTTCTTGCATGACCAAGAATCTAATGAATCCCTAAGAAATGACATGTTCTGGATGTACTTTTTCTATCCATTCTACATCCACCAAAGTCAGCATCTGAAAAGATCATTAAAACGAAATCATTTCCAGAAGTATAAAATAGTCCTTGATCCAAGGTTCCCTTTATGTAGCGAAAAATTCTTTTCACTTCATTTAAATGAAATTCATTAGGATTAGATTGATATCTTGCACATAAGAATACTAAAAACATAAAGTCCGGTCGACTAGCTGTCAAGTAAAGTAGACTTCTTATCATACCTGTAAAAGATGTTTGATCTACTGGTTTCTAGCTTCATCAAGATCAAGTGTGTTTGAGTTACCAATAGAGGCACTTATACTCTTACTGTCGTCATACACATACTTTTTAATAATATCTTTAATATACTTATGTTGGGATATGTATATTCCTTCTGGTTTTTGAGAAACTTGAAAACCAAGGAAAATAGTTAACCCACCCATCATAATCATTTCAAATTTAGATTTCATTATATCCGCAAAAGAACCAGTTGAAGATTGGTGAGTTGAACAAAATATTATTTCATCAATATAAATTTGAACAATCAAAACATTATTCTTATCTTTCTTAATAAAAAGGGTTGGATCTGCATTTCCATTAACATAGTTATTTTGAAGAAAAAATTCTGAAAGTCTATCAAACCAAGATTATTTGAAAAAGTTTAAAATTGAAGAATGCTGCAAAGGCAAGTAGAATACGAATAGATTCAAGTATAGTTATTGGAGAATAGGTTTCTTAATAGTCTATTCCCTCTTGTTGATTATAGCCTTTAGCAACTAATATAGATTTATTTCTAACGATGACTCTATTTTCATCATATTTATTTCTAAGGACCCATTTTACTCCAATAACAGAAGTTTCATTATGTCTTTCAACCAAGGTCCAAACATTATTCCTTTAGAATTCATTTAGTTCATCGTGCATGTCTTTAATCCAATAATCATCACCTAAAGCTTGATTAGTGCTTTTTGGATCAAATTGGGAACCGAATGCTAGATTCTCTACATCATTTCATAAAGAAATTCTAGTCCATACTGGTTGATTTACATCACCAATGATACTATCACTAGGATTATTCTTTATAAATGACTGGTTTTGGTTTTGTAAAACCTTTTCATCAACATAGGGTAGGAAGTCTTCGGGGGTTAATGTTTCAGAATTACTTTCTTGAACGTTTTCCTTATCAGAATAATTTTCTATCAAAGGTTGATAATCAGTTTTTGGAAATACATATGAGGATGGAGGTTCAGATTGTTAAAAAACAAAAGGATCCGACTCATCAAATTTTACAATTACTGTTTCCTCAATAGCACAAGTGTTTTTATTGAAAACACTATAATACTTAGAAGTTGTGGAGTAGCCTACGAAAATTCCTTCATCGTATTTTGGTGCGAATTTGTGTAGATTATCATTAGTATTCAGGATGAATACCTTGCAACCAAAATCCTTGAAGTGGGAAAGTCTAGGTTTTCTACCGTTCCATAACATATAAAGAGTTTTATTAAGAAAAGGTCTAATAGAAACTCGATTTATAGTATAACAATCAGTACTTACAGCATCAGCCCAAAAATATATAGCTATAGAATATTCACTCAACATGGTTCTACTTATCTCTTTATGAATTCTATTTCTTCTTTCAACTACACCATTTTTTTGAGGATTTTTAGGTGTTGAAAATATGTGAGTAATAACTTTTATACTACAAAATGTTTCAAAATCCAAATTTTGAAATTATCCTCCATGATCACTATGAATAGTTTCAGTGGATGACTTTTCTCATTTTTAACTTGGGCTCTAAAAGTTTTTAAATAAGAAAATGATTCATACTTCTTTTCTAGAAAATAGACCCATGTAAATCTAGTTTAATCATAATCTAAGACAAATACATAATACTTTCCCCCAATGCTTCTAGTTTTTTTTGGACCAAAAATATACATGTTCACCAACTTTATTGCATCAGTAGTCGAGACTTCACCAATTGATTTAAAACTTGATTTATGTTGCATTCCATATGGACAAGGGTCACAAACATTTAAAAAATCTAATCTAGTCACCGGTAGATCCTTAGCTAAAATTCTTTTAGAGAGTTTTCACAAGTTCATAAAGTTAAATATCCTAACCTTTTATGCCACAACCAATAATGACCTTCCATTGAACTAAGGCAAGGTATGTCATGGCTCCTATGGTCTTCCATGTTTAGTGTGTAAACATTCTCTTGCCAATTGGAAGAAAGAATAAATTCTTCATTGGAATTGTGTACTAATCACCTATCATTCCTAAAATTCACAAGGTATCCTTTATCACATAATTTACTTATGTGGATGAGGTTGTTATTAAGACCTTTAACAAACAAAACATTTGAAATAAGTGTTTTTTCAAGAAGAAAAATGTTACCTATACCGATAATTTATCTCTAAGCATTATCTCTAAAAGTTACATTTCCTCCTTTCGTCTTGATAATCTTTTTGAAATAGCTTTTGTTACCAGTCATATACTGGGAACATCCACTATCCATGTACCAAGTATTATTGTTGTTACTTTCCATATTTTCCAAAAAATGAGATACAAATTAGGTTTTTGAAATATAGAATTTCTTGGATCCGGAATTGTTATACAACAAAATTTTGGGTATCCGCATTTGTTTAGTAAAATATGCTTTATGACACCCAAGAGATTGAACTCTATTCAAAGAAAATTTTTTCTTCTAATGCCCACCACTTTGACACATAGTGAAAAAAGCGGCTCTAGAAAGAACAAAATAGTTTTTTTAAACTGGTTTTTTGTGAGTATAACCTACTACATTAGTGTTTCTGTGAGGTTTAATTTGATAATAAATCTTGTCAAAATTTTCCTTCCCAGAGGTAAATTTTTCAAGAGGCTTCTTAAGAGAAAATATTTTATATTTTATCCTGATTACTAAATTCCTATCCTCAGGAATCATTTCTTTAGAGTTAGGTTTTTCCTCAAAAAATTTCATCTCTAAAATAGCATTCTTATGATCATTGGAAAGTTCTTCCTTATCAGAATTTGCTTTCTCAAGGACTTTAGAAAGTTTTTCTAAAAGATCTTCTTTATCTCTAAGATTTGTAGAAATATCTGAAATCTATTTTGTAAGAATTTATTCCCTAGTATTTTCCTTGTCTAATTTCTTAGAAATTTTACGATTTTTTGCTTCACGTAACTTGGAAAATCTAGAGACTTATTCATATAAAGGTTCTTCATTTTCTGAGGAAAAAGTATCTTCATTGGAAGTACAATTTTTGGAATGGTAATTCTTATCAAGAGATATGTTTGTTAAAGCCTCAGAAGAGCGTACCTTGGCTATAAGACATGTATGTGGAAAAGAAGTATTAACAATGAATCCCATATTCTTCAGAGCTGATGAATCATTCTTTGAGGATTTTCTTTCTGAAAAATCTCCACAGCTAGCACTCCAAGTAGTATTAGGTTTCAGACTTTTCTTAGCTTTAGCTTTATAAAACATCTTCATGTTCCTTTCATAATGACTCTCTTTTCTTTCTTTCTTTTTAAGAAAGGGGCAATCCGGTCTTATGTGTCCACTTCTCTTGAATTCATAGCATGTGAGTTCTGAATCATTCTTATATTTCATTTCTTTCTTCTTATACTTTGATTGGAAATTTCTTTGACCAGCTATCTTGTTCATTATTCAAGAAATATTAGCTAACTCATTTTCTAAGACTTCTCTCTCACTAGATTCGGATTGGATAGTACCCTTCTTAGACTTGGAACTAGTTACTATCTCAGGAGTCTTAGCTTTCATGTGATTTGATGTTGTATTAAAAGAAAAAGTGCCATTCCCATTTATCTTTTTGATGTTGTTAGGATCTCTGTTCATCCTTGTTTCATGTTGGAGAAGAGTTCCAAACCGCTCATCTAAAAAAAAATTAGTAACCTTCATGTTCTCATCAATAGTTGTTCTCTTTGATTCCCACTCATTGGTCATAATATAAATGATAATTTCAATAAGAGCTTCATCATCCAAACCTTTCTCTCCCATAGATTGTAAGTTATTCACGATAGTCATAAATCTTTGTTGCACCTTACAAATGGGTTCTCCATAAGGAAAGTTAAAACCATGATACTCAGCTCTAAGCATGACTCTTCTAGTCTTAATCACTTTAGATGTACCAAAATGTTTAATATTGAGTTTCTTCTATATACAGTTATCTGCTTCACAAGAAGAAATTTGGCTATATATGTTCCTAGTCATTGAACATAGTAGAGTATTGCGTACCTTATAGTTTAATTGATAATCATGCTTCTCTTAGTTTGTGAAAGTACTAACTTCTTTTTCAGGAATTTGATAACCTCCAGTAAGCATAACAAAATTTTCTACTCCAGTATTGATAATGAAATACTTCATTAGATCTCTCCAATACTCATAATCATTTCCATAAAAAATTGGTGGTATTGTAGGATTTATGTTTTTGATGGAACCAACATTGATTCCTGCCATCTTAAAAAACACTTTCTACACAAAAACTTGTTAATAAAAAAAGATCAGATTCAAGGAACTAAGTAAGAAATGTATAGAACAATTAAAAATTTAGGAAGAAAAACTTATATGTGATTATAAGAATTTTAGAGACCTCCCTCTCTTACCAATTGTAGGATCGAAATAAATATGTAGATTCTCAATATACAAGAAGGGGGTGAATTATACACTTTAAAATTTTCATTAAACAAGGAATGATCTAAGTTTAACAAAGTTAAAATAAGAAAATTCATAGCACCACTAACACCAATTGAAAGATTGGGACAAAGTATGAAGTTACAAACTTCTAGCTCTATATAATTGCTTAAATATGGAAAGTGATTCCGAAAAAACGTTTCTAGAAATATTGATCCAGAAAATTAAACTTAACCAAAGTTTACAATATGAGATTATACCATAAAGCATATAGAATCTAACTGAATTAGAGTACACAAGTGTAAGGAAGTATAAGATGGTTATACTTTTTTAAACATAGAAAATGCAGCGGAAAAAATAAACTTGTAACAAAAAAAGTAACAAGATATAAATATTTTAACCCAAAGAGAGGGGTATCGAACAACCTTGGATAAAGGTCCCTTGATTTATATTTTCAAGAAAGTGTTTATTACCCACACTCGGGTAAGCCCTTGATATGAAGATTGGAATCTCTGTCTCGAAATCCCCGCAAGCCCTCAACTTCAAGGTAGTTGGAACCTCTGTCTTCCTCAGCAATGAGGCCCTCAAACTTCAAGGTAGTTGGGACCTCTGTCTTCCTATCCCTGGAAGCCCTCAAATGTAATCATCAACATTCTAAGTCGCATGAAGAAATCTGAATGAGCAGTTCAGTACACACAAGGCATGAAAAGATTCTCTCTCTTGAAATCACATTGACAGTGTGTGGTCTCTAGAGTGATCAAATTCTTATTGATCTCTTTCAAATGTGCTCCTATTTATAGGCTCGGTAGCAATGGTCAGCTCCCTCCTCCAACGGTAATATTTTCGTTAAAATTCTAAGGGACCTGTACACGTGTCACTCAACTAATGGTTAGTTAGAAACAGAATGGATGACATAGTTTTATAACAAAACATGTGTAACTGAAAGAATGGCATCGTTTTGTAATGAAACAAGTATAAGTATAAGAAAAACTGAAGTTCAAAATATAAGAAAATAATAGTTTAGAGTGTAAACAAAATGAAATCCGAAGTCTATAATAAAAAGATATTCAAATTATATTTTATAGGAATTTGGAACCTGAATTCTGTAGAATGCCAGAGTCTGAATTTCTAAGGAAATTCGGAGTCTGGTTTCGCTCGAATTCAGAATCTGAACATACAGAGTTTGGAGTCGAACTTGTAGAAGTTCAAAGTCGAACTCTTAGAAGTTCAGAGTCGAACTCATAGAAGTTTGGAGTCGAAATAGTAGAAGTTCGAAGTTGAACTCATAGAAGTTCGAGGTCGAACTCAAAGAAGTTCAGAGTCAAACTCATACAATTTCATATTCAAACTCATAGAAGTTCGGAGTCCAGTATTCAGAGTTGAACTTTGTGGGATTTTGTATCCAAAATTCAGAGTGGAACATTTTTAGAGTTCGTATCCATAATTCCGAATGGAACTTTATTAGAGTTTGTATCCAGAATTTGGAATAGAACATTATTAGAGTTTGTATCCAGAATTCGGATCCTAAAATAGAATGATTCATATCAATGTATTATATGATTCTGAGGTTTTAGGTATGAATCCGATTTTTATACTTAAGAAAAATATTGATATGATTAATGAAAATATTGTAGGAGTAAATATCCTATGGAAAGAAAATTTTCCTTAGAAAAGTAAAATATAAATTTACTTAAGTATAAGGTGTTTGTGATTTTCAAAATAAGATGGAATGGAAAATTCATAAGGAAAACCTTATTGACTCAACAATGAAATCACAAACATAGTTGGTAATCACCTATGTTTTTTATTAGAAAACATTATGATAGAACCTATGTTTTTTACTCATATCAGAAAAAAATTTACTTCATCTCGTCGGTAAGAAGGTTTTCAAAAATCATGGTAGTGATGAAAAAATATAGGCAAACAAATTATTAATGAATATTTCACATGAAATTTTAATTACCACCAGAAATTATTTATTTTGGAATAAAGTTTTTTTGATGGATTATTATCTCCATCATAAAATTTAAAATATAATATACACAATAATTATCATTATAATTCTTTAGACACTTTATAAAAAATAAAAAATAATAACAAATATTTTAGAAATATTTTTTGATATTTAAATCTTTCTATATACACCTTAATCAGTTTCCATTTTAAGTAATACCCTACCTTTTTATATTTAGTGACTATGTAAATTCCATTATTTAGTCTATATTTAGCAACCAGCCTATTCTAATGACATTATTGTTAAAACACATACTATTACTTATAAAATATTGATTATAGTGTACAAGAAATTTGAAATACACATCTTGTGTGCCCAGTTTGTTGCATATCCATGTATTGGATCAAAAAAATATTTGGTGTATCTAGATTGATAGTGATCGGTATCCAGTGTTTCCTAAAAAACCAAATAAGTAATTCAAAAATTAAAAATATATTTTATGTGATTAGATTATAGAGTTTTACCTCTAAATTGTATGTATCCAAAATAGTCTAGCATCTGTTTTTTTCTCAAATTCATTAATAATCTCTCCTCTTTTCTTCTAAATATTTACGTTATTCCATTTATGTCATCCTGTATAAATGAAATAATGATTAAAGAATCCAAATAATTATTTACATGGTATTCCCTGTTTTTTAAATAATATATAATCTTATAATAAATATGAATAGTTATAAATTTTATTAAATATTTTGACCACTATTTTGATGGAAGTATTATAAAATGTACCTTATGTATGTATTCACAACTAAGGCACCCAACCATTCAAGCATGATAATCTCATTTATACTCTTGAGACCAACTATGTACATTATAAAGGTTCTATATATATGTATTCATCATATAAAATGTAGGAAAAATTTTCTTCTTTAAATGTCATATCATTAAAAAGTTTTAATGGTAATAAAAGTTTCTCTTGATCTTGTTATGGGAATATACCCTGTAAGGTCCTTTTGATTTCTTATTTAATTCACTATACTCTCTTGATCTGACATTTTGTTTCACCATATATTTTTCTATTTATAATATCATACATCCCTTCAAAAAATCATTAATTTTTACATATTTTTTATATGGAAAAAATTGATAAATACATTCTGCATTTATCTTAATATGATTATAAAACCATGATATGAAAATTGTAGTAGCATAAGTGAGCATTATAATATCTAGATCATCACGTGGAATAGGAAACTATATAGTCGGTGAATGAGATACCTCAATCCCCACTCTCATGTGATATTTTAGGAGTTATATCTACTATATCTCGTCACTCTGGATATTCTAAGCCGCACCCCTTCGAATAAGGTGGTGCAATGGTGTTGACAGATTAAAAGAACCTAAATCTATATCCTATATAATTTTAGAAATATTAAGTTATCATATTTTTTTATTCACATTTAGGATAAAGAGTTATGAAAAAAATTTATTACAACATGTATGTTATATGGTTAAGGGGAATGAAAAACCGTAATGCTAGTGGGGTCATTTAGTTCTTCATATTTAGATATTTGTTCCATCATCTGTTCTCTATGATCCATTATCATACATTGGTTTTCCAAGACAGACAAGATAATATTATATTTCAAACCATGTATTTGTTCCTAAACTAATTTCATCATCTTATATGTATCTTCTTGTGGTTTTATCTTTTAATAATATGTTTGAGGATACAATTCAAAAATACACCTCTAACATGAGTATATAGTTTCGAATGTGTCAAAAGAAATGAAATTAGTATTTCTATTAGTATGTTTGAAACCGATTCGTTTATGTAAATCATTTAAAAATTTTGAGCATAAGATATATTTTTATGTTATACTATTATAACTCATAACAAATTATTATAATGTCATACTTACACATGTTTCCTATACTAATATTTTATTTTAATCAGTTATTTTACCCTTTTATTTGCACGACACTCCTCAATATCACATGACATGGAATAGAAGAGGCACATATTTTTAATAATCAATATACATATAAACAAGGTAACATATATTGTTTCATATCACTAAAAACATTTACTGTTGATTTAAAATACATACCAATATATTCATAAGTGAAGCATACACCATTCATTATTTTTGATTGGGGTACATTGGTTTTGATGCACATTATTTATTTAGAACTTTATTTCTTTGTTTCATAAATTTGTAATTTTGAGAAAACAGATAAAATAAATAATATAATACCCATTACAATGAACCTACAATTATTTTTCATTATTTTGAAAAATGAAATAATTCAATGATTCTTAATTTATAATGTTTTCATAACGAACTACTATGTGGGAATTTAACTTCACATTGGTATTTGTAAGATATAAATTGGTAAGAAGAGTATAGAATCCTCTATGGGATTTTCTAGTGACCATTATGGAAAATATATTTTTGGAAATTTTCTTAAAGAAACAAACTCTTAAAGGAATAATGACAATTAAATATTGCTACATTATATAATTTATTGTAAAAATAGAGAAATTATATCATAACATTATAGTTATATATTTCAAAGGCGCTCATTGGTTTCTTTATGAATGTGGTTCCATGAAAAAATATTAATCGACGTGTTCATCATCATTGTGAACCTAACATAAATAATGAACATTGACTTATTGGGGTCAATAAGATTGTTGTGTTGGTTCCAAATGTCCTTAAATGCTATACACTTTCTTATTTCTTTAATAATTTTATTCAACACTATGATTCTACATCATTCTTTTTTCATCAAAATGTTGTTTCTCCCCTAATTGTTATGAACATTCAATATCAACAGTATATTTTCCATTGGGATTGTAACATTATCATCTATAGAAGACATTGTTTGCGTGAGTAGTAAAACATTTAATTTTTCATGAGTGAAAACTACATAAATAAAGACAAATTATTTTATATGGGTCGTATGCATGCTATTTTGAAAACATAATTAACTCATTAACTCCAATTTCAAATATTTTGTCAATTGGTTGGAATTCATCCATTTTAAATGAAATTTGTAATTGAAATTATGAATATTATTATTCCACTATGGTAGGTGTCATCCTCTGAATTCTTCTCAAGGTGAGCTTTATAGAAATATATCATCCTCATTAGCTTCATCTCATGAATAGTTATTATTTCATTTTGTTTCTTCAAACTCATCCTCCATCTCTTCTGGAAATGAACCTATATTTCTTAAACTACTATGAGTAATAGCCATCCCATACTGGGTGCCATTGATAATTTTCGAAGACTACTACTTAGAGTAGTTTAGGACACATAAAAGATATGGGGGATGAGTCTTATGTAACAAAATGCAATAATAACTATTTGGGAGATAAAGCTTATGAAGATAAAAATTATCTCCCTAACAAAATGTAAATTACCAATCTTAAATTAAAATTTTATATCTCATCTTAGAATTAATAAAGGCCCCTAACACTATCACGAGAACATCAAATCATCTTCACAAATCTTCACTGACTCTAATCTATGTTAATAGTCCTATTTATCACATGTATCTCAAATATAAGAGCTCTATATTCATTAAGATTCATGTGTATGGTGTAAGTATAAAAATAAATGATTAAATACAAAAGGGGCCCCTAAAATATACACCAATTCATATATTTTAGTATATGTTCGAAGTAGTAAAACTGAAAAAATACATGTAAGTCAAGTCATTATGTATTAACCAGGAAACCATTATAATCAAATGAACTTACTTTATTTAATACTAGTGAATTATATTCATCATAACATAATTTTATTCCATGGTTGTTCCCTATTGTTCAAATCATTTCATTAAGAAGAGGTTAATATTTGAATCATAGGAGGATAGAAAATTATTTATCTACCAATTGGAATAACCAAATTATAGGTTTCATAATACATTAGTTAAACCAACTATCTGATCGACCACAAAAAAGAACAAACAAAAACAATAATTTCACATCACCCTCTTCATATACCTAGATGAATAACTATAATGTCTATATAAACTCACATTATTACATAACATACATGGGGATCACATTATACCCATCGTATTATAATATATGATATTCAATGTTCAGTTATCTTATGCATTCTTTCTCTTTCTCATCGATCACTCGTTAGATAATATCAAAGTCAATAGGCTATAATTCGTCACTCACACACCTAAAATATAAATACAATGTAAATTATATCATCAACTAATACATCTTACCCTTAATATGTTATACAAATAGGTTTAAAGGGACTAAAATCGACTTCATACCACATAACTAATCAGTAAAAATGTGATCATATAATCTCCCTTAACACATCAATACCCTAAGATAAACATTCATAGGGAAATTCATTCATTGTTCAACCCTTATCGACTACTTACACTATCCAATAGTACCCTCACTTGGCCAATCATAATCTATCCAATATACTACTAGACATTAAATATCGTGGTTAATTCATATTTTCTAAGTCCACATCTCACTTTCTATATGATCCTTTCCCATAAAGAAAACATTTACTACTATCAATCACGTAATCCAATCTCAATGGCCTATATCACACAATCATACAAGAATATACAATGTTCACCCCCACCATTTTATATTTTAATATCCCTATGTATTTTCCCAACTAACAAACTCAAGGATCAAAATTTTACGAAACCACCAAGTTAAACATTAATAATCTCAAAATGTAGGGAATGACTTTTCATCCAAATCATTATTACCTACTATAAAACATGATCAGAAAACATATCCAAACTCATTATGGTCTCCATTCCATAATTAACCATTCTTAGATATCACATTTCTCAAAAATAACATATAAAACACTGATTGATAATTTTGGTACCACCCACCTATTTTTTGAAGTTAACTATATAGGAATAACTTTTCTCATTACATGAAAACATACTATATAGATCCCCAATCACATGAGCCCATATATACTCAATTAAATAGTAAAATACCTAATTATAAAATAATTATAATTAGTTTCCATATTTAATTTACCTAGGTATAAATAATAAAAACCTACCAGGGAGTTCCAAAATGTTATAATCACAACAAAAAACATGGTAATGAACCAGGGCATGATCTGAAAAATATTATGAAAAAAATATTCTTCATAGACAACCAAGGTTATTTTCAAATTAAATAAAATATAAAATAACCCATGATGAACTCACCAAGACATTGACCAATTCCCCAAATGGAACAATCAAATGTATATTGATATAAATTCTCTGTATTATCTCTATATTGAATAGTAGGTCTCTCACTGGGGGAGGGGTTTTCCAATATCTTACATTACATTGGATGATGGAATAATTCTATTATACATCCTTCCATTTATGGGGATTTCACCAAGTTTATTAATATCATATGAGCAGATTCTTAACACTATATGTGCTAAAATGGAGGTGAATATGCTTAAACAGCAATATATAATCATATTTGTGAGGAAGTATATATGGTTAGTTTCTCATAGACTAGAATATCCATATTTCCGCATAATGTTAAAATACCCAAAACCATTATTTTAAATAAAAAAAACCTTAATGTGCAAAAAAACCTTGGTTGACTCACAAAAAAGACCACCACCAAAGTCAAAAGCATCTTATGAGGAATCATTACAAGCAATCAATGAGTAAAAAGGACTGTAAAATTACTTATCATGGATTCTACTATGATTTTTCCAAGAAAAAGTAGGGATATCACACACAAAATGTTGGATTTGTTCTAGATCTAGATTCCTCCTAGAGTAGATTCATTCGAGTCTTGGATTCGAGCCTTTAATGCATTCAAGACATGATTCGAACCTTGATTTGAGAATGGATTCGAGGAGGATAAGCACAAAAATCCTTTGGATTCCCCAGAAAGCTTCAGATATGATGACTGAAACAATTGTGTTTCTGGTTCTTCAAATAGATTGAGAAACTTTTATCAGCACTCCAAAAAAAGCGTTGATAACGATATCATGTGTCAGCACTAAATTAATAAGTGACGATAAAATATGTCCTTATCAAATCTTTTTTGGCACTCATAAAGATAGATCTTTATCAGAACTAGAGATGTGCAGCGTAAATCCATCCATATCAGCACTAAGACTTTATCAGGGATAAATATGGCTTTTAATAATAGTTTTTTAGCACTAATAAAGCTCTATATATGTCAATTAAATCGAATCATTGAGAAAAACCATATTTATAAATGGTAAAACTTTAGCACTAATAATGTATTTCTAAATAAAATTACAAACAAAAAAATTAAAAAATATTTTTAAATAATTATATATTTAATTTTTATTATTTTATTATTATTTAAATATATAATTTTATATTTATAATTATATAAATACGGTTAGAAAATTATATCTTTATTTATAATTATAAATTTATAAATTTATAAATATAGTAATTATATATTTGTAAATCTATATATAATTATTTTTTAAAATTTTAAAATATTTATGTATCATTATATATATTTATATAATTATTTATATATTTAATAAATATATATAAATATATATATATTAAATATATTCATTATTCAAATATATTTATTATAATTTCTTAATTATAAATATATTTTTCTCATAATATTTATTTATTGTATTATATATATATATATATAGTAATTACATTCATTATTTATATATATTTCATACAATTTTACTTTTATTTAAAAATATAATTATTTATTCATAATTATAGAAATACATTTTTTCAAAAAAAAAATTATATAATTATATAATTATATATATAAATAATGAATATAAATATAAATATAAATATAAATATTAATATTAATATTAATTAAAAAATTAATATACATATAAATATAAATATCAACACAAATATAGTAAAAAATTTTATTAAGAAAATATATTTATTATAATTTTATAATTATTTAAATATATAAAATTATTTACAAATAATTATATACATACTTTATTAAAACATATATTAAATTTTTTTATAATTATGAATATAGAAATTTATTGATATAGTAAACATTCATTTTTAAATGTATTTATTTGTAAATATTTATTTACAAAAAATATTTTTAACATTATTAAGGAATATATAATCTGAAATACATGCATTTAAAAAATGAGTGGAATTGATTTATTGAGAATGAGAACACTATACAAATATTTAAAAATTGTATATGTTTTATTAATTTAATATAAACCATTAAAGAAATATGGATATATATTTAAATAAAGATGATTACGTATTGAAAATATTATGTAATTGTGTGTGTGTGTGTGTCGTGCATAAAAATGCATTACATATATGTATGTGAAACCAATGTAACTCACATTTGATATATTTTTTATAGAAAAATTAAATGACATTCAAATATGTTCATTTTTCAGTGCAATTGGTTTAAATTTTTAATTAGTATTTATTATAGTTATAATCCATTCATCACTATAAATATATCACGTATATAATATTTAAGAACATATATTTTTTGTTATATTAAATAATATTTTTTGATGTGTTATACATTCAAATATATATATAGAAATATGTATAAATATATTTCATTATTAGATTTATTTGTTAATCATTTTGTATAAAACCATTAAAAATAAATAAAACATTAAAATTTTCTATTTATTACAATTTATTCAATATCTATATTTATATTTAAAATATATTATTTATTTAAAATCATAATATATATATATGAAAAATATTCATTTAAATTAATAATTTTTATATTCCTAAATTATTAAAATTATTTTATAATTTATTCATTTTTAATGTTTTTGTTTAATTGATACAATTTCTTAATTTTTATTTTTTTTAATTATAAAATTTATTATTTTTATATAAATATATACTTTTTATTAATATTAATGACATATATATATATTAAATATATTCATTTCCTAATAAATTTTAATTAATAAAAAGCTTAATATTTTTCGACAATCACTTATTTTTAATTGCTACTTGTTTAATTATTTCATTTTATTATGTTTAAAAATTTATATATAAAATATATAATATTTATCAATAATTTTATCATATATATATTTATATTAACCTTAGTTGTTTTTATTAAAAATTATTTAATTTAGAAAATATTATTTTTTTAATTTTCTGAAATTTGAATTTTTATTTCATCAATTTTCTCATTTAATACTAGACCATTATCATCACTAAAAAATAACAGATAAATTGAACCCTTTATCATCACTAAAAAATTTTGATGAAGGATTCCATTTGCCTATGCAAAAAATAAAGCTCTGATAAAGGGTAACATTTATTAGCACAATAGAAAAGTGCTGGTAAGGGGTCTCATTTATTAGCACAAATAAAGGGAAAATTTATCAGTGCTTTCTGGTAGCACTGATAAATACTGACTATATTAATGCTCTATTTTATAGTAGTGAAATTTAAATATCGTCTTGATTTTTAAGTCAAATTTTGTAAATAGACCCAAAAATGAAATTAATGGTATTTTACGTTAAATAAAATTTTTAAATGATATAAATTTATAAAAAACATAAATGATTCCAATTGAATGGGATATGATCTTTTTTATAATCCATTATCAATTTAGGGGTTAATATTCATTTTATCATAGATTTCATGAAATCTATAGTGTAAAAAACATGGATATCATGATAATGATCAAATGGGTTAATTGGTGTTAAAGCTAAGTGATATGGTTTAAAAACCATGTAAAATTTTATAAATTTTTTTATATGAGAGGATGTAAACACATCCGTGTCTTATCTTCTAAATATATAAATTTATTTCCAATTTTGTGTGAAATTTAATTTATTTTAATTTAATTCTTATGTAATTCCATGTGTTCCCTTCCACTCACTTATAGAAGGGAACATCCTCTCCTCAATTAATCATACCATTTGGGCTCCAAATCATAGAAATTACCTACCAAATTACATTCCTAATCTTTTTCCCCATAACCTAGACTCTCTGGATTCATAAAAAGAGCATCCTAGAAAGCATAATATGTAAGGCAATGTTGGTTTTTTGATGAAAGTGTGTATGTATTAACTAAGAATTTTAATTTTAATTATTCTTATAACTTCATAAAATTATATTATACCTTGTTGATATAATAAAATAAGTATATAAACTATAATTATATATTATTATGAATATTTTACAACCTTTCTCATCTCCTTTTTCATCAAATTTGGATATAAAACTTCGTTCATGCATATGTGTGGACTAAAACCTCCATGAAGTGATGTGTTTCAATTTCAATCGCCAAATATAATGTATATTTATAACTATGGATAATATATATATATATATATTTGATATTAATGAAATATTTATCATTTTAAATTTATTTTAACATTTATCTTCAAATCATTCCAAGCATTTAAAATAGAATCATTGCATGTGTGTATGTACAGATTACCCTCTTCGTGTAGCGATGTAATTCATTATTAAAAACCGATCCATTAGGGAATTTTATGTAGATTTATTTAAATAAATATTTATAATTTTATAACATTATAAATACTCTATAAAGATACTATTTTTTTAATTTATTTTTATTTTCCCTCAAATGAAAAGTAAAACCATTTCTCTATTGTATATGCGGATTGCCACCTCACAATCTAGTGTATATTGTTTTTCTAAACCCCTTTCCATATATGACTCTATAATTTTATTTTAGGTTTAAAAATTTAATTTTTTAAAATTATTATTATTTTTTATATATTGGAAAAATTATCTCATTGGCGACATTCAACATACAAAATTTGTTTTTTAATTATGAACGAAACATTTTGAAAACACCCGATGTGTACTTAACCAAATATTTAATTAAAAATTTCATTAATGTTAATGAAAAAAATGGTTAAATGGTACTGTTAAAAACCTAGAAATATTATTAACCAACTAATCAATTAATATATTATTATTATATATTATTTTATATAAATAGATAGCATGTTTGGACTCAATGTAAGGAGTTTCTTAATTCAATTTCTATTCATTGTGTTATACTTCAAATAAATGGACTTTTTTTTTGAAATTACTATATGTTAAATAAAATATGATAATATTATTTTTTTATTCCTATTTTTTATTTGGTTTTAAAATTGATAAACATAATCACTAAAATTATTAATTCTCATTTCATTAATATGATCATTGTAAGTATTTTTCATCTCCATATTTTTTTATAGATTCATGTTTGATGTTATGAACCTATTTATGTTTATGAAGTACATATATTGTCCCTTTGACTAGTTATACCATATATCCCTCTTAATTCATGGTATTGAATGATAAAATTCAAATTATTTCTTCTAGGGGGATTTGAATTGAATGTTACCATGTGGTAAGGGTTTGTCATCTCAAATTATCTTCTTTGGGACATATATTTTATCTTACAACAATCTTATTTTATGAGGTGTATCTAAATCATATTTGATATAATGTATCATGAATTTAATCATTTTCATCGTACTTATTATTTCATTTTAATTTATTTCTATCATGGTGGATCTGATTTAGAATAAACCAACGTTGTAATGATTTATCCTACAATATCATTTCATTTTGTTATTTTATATGATAAATTTACATTAAAGTAATTTTAGTGTAAATAATAATTTTAATCCAATATATTTTATTCTAATATGGTTATTCATTTAATTTTTAATTTTTAGTAATATTTTTCTACCATTAAAATTTAAATGGAAGAGAAATTTTCATTAATGAAAATTCAACCTATTTTTATATTTTGGTCATTAAAATGTATCATCCATGTCATTCAATGAAATTTTTTTACGAATGTTATTACCTATAGATAAAATTTCATAAAAAGTTCATTTTCTGTAATGTTTACTTTATTTACAAAGGTTTTAAAATATAGTTTTCTAAAATAGTACAATACAAGTTGTTTGTTTCTTTAAAAAAAGTGTGAAATGAATGTATTCTTTTAACATATTCAACATGAACATATTTTACTATCATCATGAAGATTAATTTAATTGAATATTCCATTAAATTATTCCATTTTTATCATAGCATCAAATTATTTTTTCAATATTTTATACCTTTATATTTATATAAATGTATAAAATAAAGGGTAGTTTCACCTATTTGAAAAGAATTATTTTAAATCTTCTCTTAATGTTATTTCTATCAACATCAATATACATTAATGATTCTTATGATTCATTATGGATATGATATTTTTATACCATTCACATCCTTTCTTTTATTTTTTTATGATAGTGTTTTAAATAGATTACCAGGAAACCCATTTCATTTTCATTAACAAAAAAATCTATGGGATTTAGATGAAATACAAGATTCCATGTCGTTTGTTTCATGATTTGATACATAGGCATTATTTATGAAAGATAAATTTTAGGTTAAACCCAAATAATTAAATGAATGTTTCTGATATGTGATAGGTGAGTCCGTTTTATCTCTCAAATTCATCGGATAATGAGACACTGTTAACAAGATGAATGTTACTCCTAAGGGATGGTAAAGTTATTATAATCCTAAGTGACAACAGAGTTCATTGATTTTTCATTAATCCTATGTGTTGATAGAGTATTTTATTAATTGTTCACTCCGAAGATATATTGGTATTCTTAATTTAGGTGAATCCATAATGATTTTTTTGTTGTTGAAAAATACATACAATGTTTTTGATGCTTTATTTGAGTTTTAATTGATCATTTTCTCTAGGATTTTTTTTCATATGGATCATGATTTTTGACTTATATGACCCCTTTCCTCTACTAAATTTTTTTCCAGGTCACATATTTAATTATCTAGGTTTTAATTGGTATTAATTATATAATGTAATGCTCATGCACTATGAATATGTTCTCATATCCTTATGCTCATATTGTTCTCACTGATAGTATTCAATTGTGCCCACCATTGGTTGTGGGGTGGTAAGGGTTTTGGGGGGAGGGGGTGAGGGGCAGGTCGTGGGGTCAAGTCCCCAAGCTTGCGATTTAATGTAATTTTTTTTCTTGCATGTGTGCTGCTTTCGCGGTTGTACCCAATTTTCAAGAAGGTATTTGATTGTAAATGTCACTATTTTAATTTATAGAGAATTTGTGATCCCCCTTATTATGATTCATTTCCCCAAGTTACACATAAATATTTTATGTTATATTCATCTTGAAGGTTTGAAAGTGGTTGATATTGAATACATAATGTTTAATATTAAAACCACACGATAGTTGGTAAAATTTCCAATTAAAAGCGTTTGTAATCATATATAACAGAAAATATTTATTCTGTAAAACTATAAACCAAAATGGTAATTTGGTGTGTATTTTATCCAAAAAAATGTGTTTTTTATATTCAGATAAATATGGGTAGCATTTATCATTATCAAATCCATAAATGGAAAGATTTTGTTTTTAACACCATATATTGGAGAGCGGGTTCAAGGGTTTTATACAATGGGTACCTAGTGGACATCTAGGTCCTCGCCTACATTTCATCTATCTTATCATGAATAGATTACAAAACCACTACGAAATATATCATTTATGATGTATTTTCAGTACATCACCATACATAGTTACGTTCTTGGTACACCAACACCGAGAACAAGATGTTATCAATTTCCTTTAACAATTACATTACCCAATTTATTAATCTCTAAAATCATAAAAAATTCCTAAATACTAAATAAATTACCCAAATTCATATCCTTTTGAAATCCTAATTATAAAAAAGAATCATTAATATGTAAATTAAAATCAAACCAAGATCCAATTCCAATAAAGGTCTATTCTAAACTGGTTCCACTAGCCATCAACAACATAAGTATTTACACTTTTTATGCTAATCATAAACTACTAAAAATTTAATTTTGTTTACTAGAATATATAAATTAATTTTCATATATACATATATATTAATTATATGGTCGTACTAACTTTCCAAAGAAAAAATATGTGGTTTTATGGAAATCCATCTTTTTAATACATGGCTATTCACACAATTCATTGAAAAAATATTACATTAATAACATCAAAATATATTTTGAGGTTTATGGTCTTGGAAACTCGATAAATAATAATTGAATAACATAAATAAAAACATAAATAAAAACATTATTTTATCCTTTTGAAAAAAACATTTTTTATTCCATCCCAGGCCACCTCACTCAAAGAAGTTTTTTATGGAAAAACAACGATAGAAAATGGTGAGAATAAATCCATGTATGGTATAAAATAATTAATTTTAAAATAGAAGTTTATTATGGATATATAATTTTTATTATAATGATATTATAATGATAATTAAATGAAACATATCATATCAATATAGCTATAACAAAAAATTGAGAGATTCATATGCATATCACAATAGATTATTAACAAGCTATCATAAAACATTTTTTACAGGCATACTCACCAAGGTACCATAAAAACTGAATATTTAGAAATTAATTCATTTACAATTTATTTAAATAACAATCTTGGTGCAACATCCAAATTTAAAAGTTCATATGTTCTACATTGATCATAATAAAACATTTCATTAACAACCTATGAGAAATAGCGAATAGGTTTAACATTAAGACATTAAATTCATAAATGCATAATGATATAATCATAACCCCATTTTTATAACATGGCAATGGAATAAATGTTGTTATTTTGAAGTTCTAAATAAATTAATCATGTTTAAATATTGGTGAGTACCCATTAATTCACATATATGATGGGTATTCAAAACATGAGTATATTTAATGAAAAAATAATGGAATTTATTCAACGAACTCTGCCACCTGATAGGTATAAAATATGCATATATTAAGGGGAACAATGAGATATAAATAAGGTCTCAAATTATTAAATCATTATTATTATGGTAATAGTAAAATGTTCATTAAAATAATGTAACTCAACATTTAAAAGGCATTCTACAAAAGAGGTACTTGAACGGATTAGAAGAAAATGGGGTTCTCTTACCTTCAGAAGTAACTTCCTCAATCTTGGAGAGTCAATCATTAATACCTTGGGAACACCATAAAGTGAATTTAGAGATGGAAAATTATAATAATTTCGAAATAATTGTATTTTTTTGGAGTTGAATGGGAGAACGGGAGGGTATTTATAGTAAAAGTGGATGAATTGTTTAATAATTTCAATATATACGTCTTGGATTTCATAGATTCAGAAAATAAAAAACATTTGTATTAAGCATTGTTTATTTTCTTGATTTTATAAATTTAAGTCATGATTTACAATGTTATTGTGTATCCCTACAAAATCTATTTTAATGTATTATTTTTCCAAAAAAAGTAATTTTTCTAACAAAATATAGTTTCTAATATTTTTATTTATATTTTATTTTTCGAAATTAATTTATCGAATTGTAAATTGATTTATACTGATTAAAATATATAATATTAATATAATAATCTATTTATGGTAATTGATTCATGTTTATCAGTTATTACATCATTATTACATATTTATAAATTCAAAAAACCATACAAAAACACAAAATTATAATTCTAATATTAACTAATGAATAATGTATTTTATAAAATTAACAATAATTTATACTGACATAATTCTATATTGATTGTTTCAAATATCATATATATTTTAATAAAATAATTTCATAAATATAATAATTATTTCTTTTAAATAAAAATTCATTATATATGCAAAAATTAAAAGTTTTTACGATATAGTCAACCTTCTGACACATATAAAATTTTCATGGTACATTATAAAATAATGTTATCATTTTATAAATTTAGTTTTATTAGACTATTTTATGAATTTAAACTCATTTTTTAGAACATGTATTTATTTTTAAATTTTAATTATTTTAAGAAAATACAATTATGTTTTGTTTATAAATAAAATACATCTATAAAATTTATCTTATAGTCATGTGTATTTTATTAAATAAATAATAATGAAAATGAAATTTGTGAAATAAATATTTATTTATATAGAATAAATTACACATTTATGATACTAATGTCTAGATACATAACATCTTATTCGACCATCATACCCTCTAAGGGTGAGGTGTGTGATGATGTTAGTATCATGGGGTGTCTTAGAGGACACTGAAATAGTGGTGATATACACTAACTTGAAATTATCCTATAGTCAATTTAATTCAATTCTAAACTGTTGAATCTCCACATTGAATTTTTCAAGGTTGAACCACAGTGATGATACCTCTTGCCAATTTCTAAAAAATGGTCTTCAAAGGTACGATCCTATTGGATGAGGACATCGTTGATTCCCTATAAATGAATTATAATTTGTCATTCACCTTAATAAACATTAATTACATTGTTAACATTTTTACAGAATGTCATAATTCTCAATGGTCATATTAACCAATGGTTATGTAATACTAATGTGACCACAATATCATAATGGCCACATTTCTGATTACATACTATTTATTTATCATCAAACATCAACATTTATTACCTAAATCATAGTATTTTTTATAATTAAAATGAAAATTATTATAGAATTCATAATATTCATTTTTATTTTAACGGTTTTCATGGTTTGAAAAATCATCCCGAATTTTTTTGATCCAATGGAGTACACCATTACAGTTTCACTATTTTTTTATATCTAATTATTATTATAGGTTAAAATAATATTTATTTTTCATTGACAAGTAATATTTATTAAGTATTATTGTGAAGAAATTTTATTGTGCAATATAAAAAAATATTAGTTTTGAGAAAACAATTATTAATCATAAGAGGAATTTAGATGTTATTTCATTATCACACCCTAAAAGACTACATCCTTAAAATTTGAATCTTCATTAAAAAAAGGTGGTATTTTTCTTTTATTTCCTATTCAGTTTCACATTTAAGTTATTCAATCATTTGAAAATATCATTAAAACATTCTTGAGGAAAATATCATTTCCCTTTTGAAATCACTTTATTAAAATATAAAACTTCACAAATATTATGGATAAAATAGTCTTTGAAAATAACCATGAAAAAATTTAATGTAACGTTAAAATTATTAATTTTTCATGATGGTGGAAACTTGTGTTCATGTCTTACACATTAAAACAATGATTCCTTTCACAATTTTTGGTAATAATTCCCAATTAACTCATACCAAAAATGGAAATAACATTCATTTAAAAAAAATAAAAAATTTAAAAAGTTAAAAACTACCTTTTGAAATCATTAGGGAATACTAAAATCATTTTTCAAAATAGTTTTAGAAAACATTGATATAGAATAAAAATGGGTTTTGACCAATGAGATAAATAAATTCAGTTTTTTATTAAAACAATATTTTCGCATCTTAAGTACATCAAGAGAGTAAAATGAAAGTATAAAATAAAATTTAAATAAATAATCATATTATAATAAAAACTAATTAGTTGTTTAAGAGTTATATCATAATATAATATCATTGTAATCATAAAAAACATTCTTGATAAAAAATGATATTGAAACATAAAACATTTACCACTTTGTTAAATTTAGAATCATAAGACACATTAAATAAAGAAACATAAATGAATATTTATATCACATAATTATCAAAATAATAATAATAAAATAAATTCATGGGTAGTATATACACTAATAAAAGAAACAAGTTGTAAATACGGCATGTGTCCCTTAGAAATAAAATTGAGATAAAAAATATCTTAAATTATGTCTTGAATTCCATCATACTAATTTGAACATAATGTATAATAAAAATATATTTATTATAAATATAATAAATAACCATAATAATATATATAATATCATATATTACTTACTTATGACCATTTATGATTCATTTATTAACAGATTATTTTCAAAATCATGTTTTATGAAATAACTACTTCGTTTTTTTGAAAATATTCTTGTTTTGTGTTTTTAGACCTTTTAATTTGATCATGGAAAATTCATCCATAGGGTGTTAACCATGATATAAATATTTCTGATATTAATTTCATATTTACTTATATCAATACATATTTTTTAAATATATAAAATGAATTACACCATTCATGAAGATGGTAGGCCGTATATACGTATGATTGTTGTTTCAATTTGATCGATGGAAAAAATGAAGGATAGGTAAATAATACATTACCATTAAAAATAAATATAGTTGTTTATATGTCACTTATATTTTTCAAATTTAATAATACTAACTTCCATGTAAATCATATGTTAAAAAATAATCACATCACTTCATGAGGTGGTATTTCACTACACACGAGTGACTTTATCATATTACCATGTAATGGAAATCATGAAGGTATATGGGGTATTATAATTAAATAATTATAATAAATTAAAAAATTTCATATATATACTTTATATCCATCATTATATCTATCATTTAGAGGTGGTGATGTAAAAGAAATTACATCGATTCATGAGGTGATGTTCTGCCGTACACATGATTGACTCTTTAATTTACCATTTGATAGAAGAGGAGGTGAATATAAGTTATTAAATTTATATAATAAGATATTAATATATGTTATATAATTATGTAATTATATCAGTACAATTGAATAATATTTGGATGATGTTTAATAAGAAATAAAATATAAAATCTTGGTTGACCGTGATACATATTCTTTATATAACCTCCATAGGTTTGAACAAAAAAACAACTAGGTTGGATTCATGTTTAAACCAATGACTATTTTATGGAATTATGGAAACAATTAATGACATTTAGATGTTTTTTGAATAAAAATAGGTTTTATATGTCTGAGGATTAGAGGAAATGGGGTGCCCTCAAATAAGTGGGCGAGAGGAAACACATGTAATTTATTAAATGAAAAAAGGTGGTCACATATTTTAAGCATTACAAAAGGATATAAAATGTGTCATTATCAATACATATATGGTTTATGGTCAAAATATGACCATAAAATGGGATTTCAAAAATTTCTTATGTCATTTAACCTCATATCATTCTTCTACACCAGGTAAACCTGTTTTAACCTTAACCACATTAATTATTTTCTACTATTTCTGTAAGACATTTTGACTAAAAATTTAGTTTAACTTGTTATATAACATTAAATATATTTATTATAAATATGGAATTAGTTTTCCAAAATACCGTTCTCATTAATGGAAAACATTAATTTAATATTAAACTTATAGACATAAAGAAAAAGACAATTTTCAAAGAGAAAATCTATATAATTATTGAATGTTTTAATATCAAACAAAAATATTTTTATAGATTAAAATGGCAGAAATGGGATTAATTAATACATTTTTAACTTATTTTAATTTTAAAACCATATTAAAATAAAATATATCATGTAAATTATTTCAATGAAAATGCATTTTTTTAATAAAAACCCTTAATTGTTTATTGTTTATCCAAATAAATAATATTCAAAGAAATTTAAAAAAAACTCACTCAAGGATAATTTTTACATATAGATTTAATAACGGATTCCTTTCAAAATAATAAATCTTAATGTTTAAAAAAGTGATTTTATTATTAGTTCACAAAAATTAATGAAAACATCTTTCATGAAAATAATATTTTGGAAACATATAAAATCTATACAAAAAATTAAGTACATTTTTTCAAATTGTTTTTATTAAAAAAATATAATTAATTATTAAAAAAATTATTACTATTCAGACTTACAATTTATACATTTAATTTATTTCGGTTATATTTAAATGAAAATATGAATAGTATATTTTGGTTCGTTAAAACTCGGTGTTACATGTTACGCAAGCTGTCAAAAAAAATATTCAAAAAAATCATAATAAATCATGGTGCTATAAAGGTATTGGATAATATATATTTAAAAAATCATTAAGGATAATGGGGTAAGTTAATTTAAAGCAACAAAATGAAGTATGGTTATATAGTTGGATCTGTTCTTCAACAAGATCCAATGGGGATTCCAGAAATGAATGTTGAGTCTTATTTTGAGGCTAACTTATGTCATCATTTCATCTCCCTAAAATCATCCATTTATGAGGAGGATATGAAAGTTTCGGATCTAAATCATCCATGTATAAAAAAAATTGTATGAATATAGGGAACAATATTATAAGATGTAAAAATTATTCTCTTTTTTCTATGCCTATGGTGATGAGATTTGTATGTAGATTTTCTTTTCAAGAGATTGTTCTTGATTCCCCAGATCATGAGCATGCTCCTCTCTTTTATAACCCATTGAATGTATTTTTTATCTTCGGGGAACATATCCAGATTAATTATGGAGGGAGATCATGAATTCATGAAAAAGGAAAATTTGACCCAACAAATCTGTTTTATTTTATACATTACTCAAATGAGGAGATGGTGGGGACGTAAATCCACATAAAAGCCTTATCAAATGATATGAACATATTATATTTAAGAAAACTTCATATTAAATTCAATAAATATCAAAAGGAATGGAGTTATAGTTAAGATCACATTTTAATCCATGGTTTAAATGAAGGGAATATCATTATAGAGGAGTACATCTTTATTTTTGAAAACAATTCATCCTACTTTTTGGTTCACTTCTGAAAATTGCTAAAATAGAATATATTTTGTTTTGACTGCATACCATATAGAGAGAATAACTATAACTAGTTAAATTTTTTGGGATTATTTAGAATTTAAAATATTGATATAATAACTGTTATGATTGAATTTTTTTCAGGTTCACATTAAACTCTTACAATGGATTTTATGGAAAAAGAAAAAATTTATTGAGAGATCATTTATCAATAAAAGGTTTTCTATGAACACCTTATTAAAATTAACACCATTATATTTCAATTACAGGAAATATTAAGGGGTATTTATCTGAAATTGTTTAGAGAAACATGATATCAAATTTATGTCTATCATATGGTAAAATAAGAATTTATTTTCAGAAGAGTTTCCTAGTATTCCACTAAATCATGCGATTTAAATTTTAATAGAACTCATACATGGTGTTATGATTATATAGAAAACTCTATATAGAATGGACCTAATTAAATTACATGAATTAAAGAAGTAATTCTCAAAGAATATAGATAAGGGTTTTATATGACCAAGTGATTCACTATATTGTGATCTAGTCCTCTATGTTAATAATTAATATAGATCAATGTGTCTATTCATTAATTATCATGCACATAAAAAATAATGATCAAAAACAAGTATCATTTACCCAATATTTATGACTTATTCAATCATATGTGAAAGGAACAATATTTCTCACGGATTAACCTTAAATAGGGATTTTATAAATATGGGTTAAAAGGTTGGGTGTACCCAAGAAATAATTCCATATAAAATATTGGCATTATGATTTTATGGAAATGTTAATTAAACTCAAAATTTCACCAATAATCATCATGAAACTAATGAATATTGTATTTACATATTTCATTGATCAAATTGCAGTGGTATTTTTAGATGATATAATCATATATTCCAATATCATGAAGCTTATTTGAGGATTGTGATGAAGATCATACGAAGTGTCAATTTTATACTAAAATTATAAAAAATAAAATAAATCTACAAAAAGTATCAATATTGGGTAATGTAATCACATGTGGGGTATATTTAAGGATATATTAAAAAAATAAATGACTGTTGAATGAATCATACCAACCGTTGTTACAATATATATTGTTTTATTAAATTGGATTGATGTTATCAATTCATTTTGTAAAATTTCTCAAGGATATCAAATCAACTAACCCAATTAAATCAAAATGGTTTCAAGTTCATTTGAAAAGATAATCTTGAATTTAATTTCAAATATCTTAATGGAAGGTTGTTCATTGAACTATTACTCATATTACACTACAATGGATAAGGGTTTTTAATATATTGTGGTTCATTATATATGTTATTGGGTTGTGTAATAATTTAGAATGACATATTGTGGGCTTAGAAATTATTATCGTTAAATAATGATTTGGAAGTAGTAGTTTTAATATATTCATTGAACATATAGAGTCATTATCTCTATAGTTTAATGTGTGAAATATATAAAGGCCATGAGATTTATTGTATATATTAAAAATATATTTGAGTATCTTCCAAAGGTTATAGTTTGAGTTGGTCATGAAATAGGACTTCTTTATACATTACCACCCTAGAATTTCCAATAATATGTATGATGCTTTTCATAGGAAGGATCATGAAATATAATCCAAGATGAGGATTGAGAGTGATGTGACACTCATGATATGTAAGGGATGGACCTTGAAATCATTAGGTAAGGGGAGAAGTCATATGTTCCCTAAATTAATGCTCAATTATCCATCCATTTATATATCATAGAGGTACAAACAATGGTCATGGGACTATAATAGAAGGTAATAAACATTTAAGAGTTAAAATATTATTATAGTGGAATATTAATTTTATGTAAATGAATATGTGTTCCATCTATACTATAATTAACTAATGATTCATTGGATGATGAAAATAGATCATCATTATGTATCCATTCAAAATGAAAAAATAGTATATATACCTAAAGATTAATTTCACATTGGAAAAATTTTTGAGGAATATTGCAATGTATGTATCTCAATGCTTGGTATGCCATCAAGTTATGGAGAAATGATAGAATTCTAAGGTAATTATGCTACCATTACCCATGTCTATATAAAAATGGGATAAAATATCTAATGATTTTTTTTGGGACTTAATAAGAACTCAAAGTTAAATAATGTATTTTGGGTTGCAGTTTATATCCTTAGGAAGTTAGCAGAATTCATTTATATTCAAGAATATTTCTTATCAGATCAAATTGATAGGATATACATATATAAGGGGGTAAGGATTAAAGGTGTATACTGACAATTATATCTGATTGAGATAGGAGTTTTACTAGAAATGTTTTGATAAGTCTTCAACTATCATTAGATATGGTGTTGGGATTATTTATTACTTATCATACTCAAAATGATGGTTAGTCTAAAAGAACTATTCAAACCCTAGAATATATGATGAGATCTTATCTAATGGTTATAAAATAAGGTTGGGATTGAGACCTTCCCCTTTTATAGTTCTTATATAATGACATTTTTCATTATAAAATCCAAAATGGAACCATATTAGGCTCTTAATAGGACGTGGTGTAGAACTATAACATGTTGGGATAAATTTGGAGAGTATAAACTAATGGGACGAAATATTTTTCAAGAAATTTTATATAATATTCAAACCATTTAGAATTAAATTAAAAATACATAAATTCAAAAAAAATAGAAATGATAATAATAATTTAAATGATTTTTATCTTCATGTTATAGGAATGGTATTCCTTTGAATATCACCAAGGAAAGTGATTTTGAGATTCTGTAGAAAGGGAAAGTTAATCTGTAGATACGTTGTCCTTTTTGAAATATTTGATCATATGACGATTGTATGTTATAAAATATTAATTCCAAAAAAAAATCTCAAATGATTATGATGTATATTATGTATCACTATTGTGGAAGCATTAATATGTACCTTCCCATGTATTGAACATATATGTAGTGCAACTGAAAAATGATCTCTCTACAAGGAAAACCAATTCATATCTTATATCATTGAAATAATTTACTATGAAAAAATCCCTATAACCTAGATAAACTTTCTAGAGGAACCATAATTTATAGAAAACAACATGAGAACCTAAATATGTAATTTGGTATTATTTCCCTCATTCTCATCCATCAGGTAACAAAATATTCATGGTGAAATAATTTTATGGGGTATAATGTAACAACCGAAAATTTAACTTTGTATTTATTCCTTTAAAAAAATATTATGTTGAATAAATTAATTCAAATCAAACCCCTAACTAAAAAAAATAATGATACATTTTTTTAGGTAAAATATTAAAATTCACAATAAATATTAATACATTATGATAATTTTATATGAAACATCATTAAAACAATTTAAGATGAATAAATCTACCATTAAATAAAAGTATAATTAATATAAAATCTGTATCGTTGTGGTTTTATATGAAGATTAATACCTAATTAAAACTATGGAAATTAGGTAGAGAATTAAAAATATTATAGACATATTGAGAGATAAGTGATTGAATGATTTTATTAAGGCTAAATATAGAAATGAATCCTGAGTCTTATATATATGGCCACTGCAAAAAATATTATAGGATATATAGTCATTAGATATATATTTTTTGGATATATGTCTATTTGTTATATCTGATGCATAATTTTTATAATTGAAATTAATATTCACAAATAATAATATAATTAAAATATGAAATAAAATAACAAAATTTAATTAATACATTATTAAATCTATTTCTACATGACACATATAATAATAATAATGATTAAATAATGATTTCATGTAATAATAAAATTTAAATTATGATTATATTACCTATCGATTGATAAAATATAAAGGTATTATGGTGAATAAATAAATTTAATCACATATATTTATAATTATTTAATGTGAAAAAAGATATTTTTCAAAGAAATGTTTTCCTTAAATATTGATTTTTTTATATAAATAAATATTTTTTTGTATTTTAATTATTTACTATAATATAATGTTTTTATATATAATAATATATATTTGAATTTATATAATTATTAATTGATAGGAATTAAGAATAAGAAAACGTAATGTTCTAATATTCATTTTTCTATAAAAAATGACTTTCCTAAAGATATTATGTTTTAATTTGAAAGATAAATTTATCATATATATAAATTGAATAATATTAAATGAAGTCAAAATTTGAAATCAATATAATGTAATTGGTTAATTTGGAGCATCTTATATATTCCATAAATAGAAATAAAAATGAAAAGTAATTAAACAATGTTAAACGGATAAAAATATATAAATTAATTAGACACAAGTTATTTATAATTAAAATAATATTTATAAATTATATAATTATAGTGACTAAGGATTATCATACATTGATATTATATCAATTTTTGATAAATATTCACAACGTTACATAAACATATTCCTAAGTACTGTAATAGTTTAGTGTCATTATAAACATGTAAACAAAAAAAAGGTCCATAGTTAAAATACATCATCTCCCGTTATGATGTTAATAAAATATCCCTTTAATACATATCGTACATAATAAATTTATTTAGAACCAATTTATATGAAACTTTAGAAAGGGTGATCTCATATTCTCAGTAAGGGCAAACATGAGAGATGAATAAGAAAAAAATTAATTCAAGGGAATGACACCATGATCATGATATTAAAAAAGAATACCCTACATATCAAACATAATAAGAATAAGCCATGTAATAAATATTTGTAGCTCAAAAGTTTGGAATAAGAAGAGAATCAATCACCATGAACCATGAGAGCATAAAATTTTCATAAGAAGTAGATTTCTAGAATACACATAAGCATAGAAAATCATTTACATAACAGTAAAGTATCAATAACAAGGAAATAATTTTGCAATGGGTTAACATCCCATACAGTCATAGTAGTCAAGTATTCCTCTAAAGACCATCATAGTGAGAAAATTACCATACTGGATCAGGTTAACTCCCCATTCGAATCTTGTCTGTTTCATGAGATATAAATTGTAACCTAATGTGTTTGAGGGAGATAGAGGTCCCACCCATATCATTATTATAACCACATTTTTTGTTACACAAAATACTAAAACATTTATAGTATCATAACTTAGTAAATTAAATGTATTTCATAAACATTTAATCATATCATTACCTTTGTAAAAGAGACATGATTCATAATCATTTAGTCATTTCCTCATAATATAAACCATGAAAATATGTGGGTTTTATAAGAGTTATATCATGGTATAAAATGTGGAATAGAAACATGTTTCATAAATACAACTTTATAATAAATATAACCATTCAAAAAAAATAACAAGAATGGTAACATTGGAACACATCTCCTGAAAATCATCAGTAAACTCAAATAATTTCATCATAGATTGAGAATTATTTTTTAATGAAAAAACTACTCGAACATTTCATATTGAATTTTTTTTTTGAAAACAAAATTTTAAAACCATAAATTCATAAAACATTTCTAAAATCCTTTTCATTGGAAATAAACAAGAACACTTATAATGTTATATTTTAAAAATAACATTAAAAAAACTATAAGAAAATAACCATTCCACTTGGAAATAAAATTAAAACATCATTTTTTTAAAAAATATTATTCTATTAAAGTAACCTTGAAATGTACACGGGAATCCTTAAATAAAATAATGTCCTTTAAAATGAGATGTTTTGTTTATGTCTAACATGTTAAAACAAAAATTCCTTTCACATTTTTTATGTAAAATCAAAATAATTAAATTTTTGGAAAATGAAATGATTGTTACATTCAAAATAGTTGTTTTAAAAAAAACATGCGTAAAAATATATTTTAAATATCATATTAGAATAATAAAACCTTATAAAAAATCTATAAATTTTTTTTAGATGATTATAAATTGATGATTGAAAAGAGAATTAATGTCAGATTTTCTTAAAATAAATTTTTAAATTATTTTAAGTACCTAAGAGTTGAAAATTAGTTCTATTACTTTAAAAAAACCTAAATAACTAGAGATTAATAAAATTAATAAGTTTATTTTGGGATTAATCATAATATTTTATCTTTATAAACATAATCATAAATAATCCTAATAAATAATGAGATTGTAACATAAAAACATTTCAATTTTGGTAAACATTGAATAATAAAAACCATGAAGGAATAACATAAAATAGAACATTAAATTTCACGAGGACAAAAAAATTCATCATATTACCCATAAATGTTGTTTTATACTCACCTCATCAATGTATATAAAACCATAATATAATGTGTCTCTCAAAGAATGAAACTTGAGACAAAAATCTATTACCTTAAGTCTTGATTTATGTTTATCAAATTAAAACCCACTTTATTATAATATAAGTTTATTATAAATAGATTATCGAAATATTTTTTTTATATCATAACATTTATTATTTTATTAAGGCATTTTATTACCATTTTTTTTACAATTCCTTATTAAATAGACGTTTTAGGTAATAATAACATTGTTTTTCAAATATGGTTTGATTTTTTATTTTTGGTCCTCTTATTTTGATTCTGATTTCATCATATTAAATTTTTTAACAATGATATAAATATCATATATATTCATTATATATGGATTATGTGTAGTCCATAATATTTAGTGATATAAAATGAAATACGCCATTCATGGTGATGGTAGGTTGTATGTACATATGGACATTGTATCCATATTATCATAAGGTTTGTAGAAGGAAAGTAAAATTACATATTATCATTATAGAATCATTTTTATTCATATATATCAAAAAATTTCATTAAAAATTACTTATTATGAACCATGTAAGAATGAACAAATCACATTTCTTCGCGAGGTGGTAGTTTTTCAAACACACGAGCGATGTTATCGTATTCCTACAAAATGGTGAGTATGATGGTATGTGTTATATAATAATTCGATAAGTATAAAAACATCATAAATATTATATATGAAAAATAATTCCATAATTATGTACATCCTTCAGAGGTGGTAATAGAATAGCAGATAACATTAGTTTACAAGGTGGTTGTCCACCAAACACAGAAACAATGATTTCGTAACCCATTTGATGAATGTTGAGAGGGTTCTAAGTAATAAAATTATCGTAAAAAATATGATTATATGTAATATAATTATGATAATATATCATTATGGTATAATAAAAAACTAAGGAGGTGCAGGAATAAATAAAAAAACTCTTTTTTAGGAATGCTACCACTTCTTTGGGTGTCCTCCATATGTTTACACCAAAATCCTTCATAGGTTTGATTTATATCAGAAATAATTCTTATAGAATGAGAGGAGAGAGTTTTTAAAGTTTTTATAGAATGTATTGGATGATACAAAATGGTTTTTAGGTTTGAATATGATCTGACATTGGGTGGACATTTAAAAGTTAGGTGAGTGGAACACTTATAAATTTTTGAAAAGAAAAGGCAATCCATTGTTTTTATCATGAAAAAAGGTTCCAAAATGGACCATTATTTAGAATTGAATATATAATGTATATATATGTAAATATAATGGTGGTTGAAAATAATATTTATTTATTTTTAACTCTTATTCTTTTAGTATAACCATATCTCTATGATAAACCCAATTTTACCTTAACCGTGTTAAATAATGTTCCTTTTCTACTATATTTTCTGTAACAAAATTGATTTGAAATTATTTAATAATTGAAATTAATATGATTAAAATTATAGCGTAAAAATTTTTAAATTATATTCACAAAATTGTGAAATTTTAATTTAAAATTAATCCCTCTAATGCGACGAGAAATTGAGGTTTAAAAGCGAATAAGTTTAATAGATTCAAAATTTTATATATCAAAATATAATATTTATTTTATTCCAATGAGATAAATTATGTTAATTAGTGTATAATTGAACATTTTTTCCTTTAAAATCAATTTAAAATATAATTGAAATTTAAAAATAAATTAAAAAAATGAAATTTTTATTTAGAATTCAATATTTATTACTATTCATCAATAAAAGGAACTGTTCAGAAAAATAAATAAAAATCACCTGCAGATAATTTTTAAATGATAATTTGAAAAATTATGTTTATTTTATCCAATTAATTTTCTAAAATATATATATATATATATTAATGTATATAAAACTAAATAATTGTTTTTAAGAAAATAGTATTTTTGAAACATGTAATGACTTTATCAAAAATCAAATGTTTTTTATCAATATGATTCCATTATATAAAATAATTAGAATTTATAATTAAAAATTAGTTATTCCTAATCATATTTCTATGTTTAATGGGAAGGTTATAATAGTCGGGTTTAAATAACTATATTAATAATATATCGTGGTTTTGTTAAAACATATTGTTGTGTGTAACTCAAGAAAACCTAGTGTTTCATGTAGTACAAGATTAAATTAGTGTTGTGTGTAATTAAATATATCAAATAAAATTAATTTATTTGTAAGATAATAATAATTCATAAAAACATGATTGTTACTTTCTACCATTTTAAAATTAATTTCTCTTTCAAAATTCATGACCCTAAAAAATGACGGTAATTTCGCCTCATTATATCCTTATATACCCACATAACATCCTAAAATTAGTGGTTTCTGAAAAAAAAAAAATAACCAGGTGAGTGGTTTTTTTTGTTTTGTATAATGTTCTATGTATGCGGAAAAATCATCACCAATTCTTCCACATATGAAAGATATATCTATTTTGTTATGATCTATGAGTTTAGTAAATATTAAGGTCCAAAAAGTGTACTTCCTTGAGAGATAAACATGGAACACATCGTTGACATGAAAGAGGTTAGGTGGATGTTCTATGTGATATGATAGAGTTCCAAAAAGATTTTGAATTTCAAAAGGACTGATGAACTGGGGATCACTTTCATTTTCTTCCAAAATCTCATATCCTTATTCCATGTAGATTTTATTAGAACACGTTATCAACAACATAAAATTATAGACCATTCTAGTGATTATCAACATAAATTTTCTACCGACGTTGTTCATCATTGATGTGTTGTAGAATGACTCTAACCATCTCTCCCATTTCATTTTTTATCTTAGGTAAAAATAAATTTCTTTTTTCAACATCATTCTTAAAAATTTTATGTCTACATTTTTATCAATAGAGGGTTTCATAAAGGGCCATATGAATTCTTGATTGAATGCTATTATTTTATGAAAACTCAACTATAGGAAGGGCTTAATCCTAACCACCTTTGAAATAAAATGATTATGATAAAAAAATATTTTCTAGGTTTTTAATTATTCCCCTTGACCAACCATCTATATATGGATTATATACAATGATAAAACTAAACATCTTATCAATATCTTGCGGAAAACATCAAGAAAACATTGAGGTAAACTTGTTTCTCAATCCCATACAACGTAATGTGGTAGAACATAAAACATTACTAGATCCATAATTTATGTCCTTGAAAGTTGATCTTGAGATAAGTTTTCTCTAATAGTGATGATGTGTGACACCCAAGATAGGTTATTAACTATAAAACATATATAATTACACCCTTTTGGGGTTTGGGGGTGTCTAATAAAAAATATTCATGTTGTTTTTTCCCGTTTTTTGATCTGGTAAGGGTAATAGATATAACATCCCCTTATAATATATCATTCATCCTTAAATTACTAACATACCAAGAACCAAGATAAAATCTCTATGATATCTCTCCTCATTTTATATCAGTAGAAATAATATTTTAAAGGTATATACTACTGTTTACTTCCTGAATGAATAGAGAATGACAAAATAAAAACTTCTTCTAACAAATTCATCTTCGAATCTAGTATGAATGGAACCCTTTCACCATTACAGAACCTTGTCATTCCATTATGACCATGGTTAAACTTTGGAACCTTTCTATCTATATTTTTATTCTTTACATCTTCATTTTGTGCTTGATTAATCATCACTTAGATATATGGTGAAACATTTAATTGATAAAGGTAATATTCTCCACCTACATTATGATATAATGATACATCCATTGAAAAAAAAAGAAATATTGGATCTTATGTAATAATTATGATGAATAACCTAGTACTATAGTTTTGACTGGAAACAGTAGTCACCATGTTCTCATTCCAAAGGTGGTGATGTATTGAATTTATATAATACTTAATCTACTCTAACAATCTAATTTTTCTCATTCTCAACTCATTCTATGTGAATATATACTTTAAAAGTTTATGATCAAAATATATATCACACTTTTTTCAATAAATATAATTTCTATATATCTTTATTGAAAAAATCACTACAACTAACTCCAAATCATTGATTTGGGAAATATTTCTCACGATTCTTCAATTATAATGTGACATAAGATATAAGCATGTTCTCTTGAATAATAAATCACCACAATACCATAATGGCCGCATCACTATATATAATAAACACTTCTCCACTATAGGGTAATGTAATTAGAGGTTCCCGGACTACTCTTCACATTAGTTCTTTGACATTTTAATCACATTCATTTTTCTAGAGGAACTTGGATCCTTTTAAGGTTAACCTCATAACATGATTATATATTCAAAATAAATTATCCATAGACCATCGATAATATCCATATGTACCAAGAAAAACTATAGATCTCAATCAGCATGGTTGTTCTACGTGAATATTCATTAACCATTGTCTTTGATGGATATAAAAATATAGCATCTCTTGAGAATACATGACTAAAAAAATGAAACATTTTTTAGAAAAAATTCACACCTCATAAATTTTACATATAGTTTCTCCTTATATTGAGTCTTTAGAAAAACTTTTAAGTGTTATTGCTTCTCTTCATACTCTTTTAATGAATAATAATATAATCTATAAATACTACAACAAACTGATCAAGGTTATCAATATAGACTCTATTCATTAAATCCATTAAGATGGAACAATAATTAAAAAAATCGAATATAATTACTATATATTCATAGTGACCACACATTATAATGATTAGAATCTTGGCTATGCCCTCATACGTTACCCTTATTTGATGATATCCAGGAGGAATTTCACTCATGTAAACGTCATTAACTCTATATAGATGATCAAACATGTCTTTAATATGGGTAATATGATACATGTACTTAAATGTTATCTTATCAAGCTCTTGGTTATCCATAAAGAGTCATATAGTACACTAATTATTTATAGTAAAAGGAACAGGTTCACCCCAATATGACACACCTGTATAAATGAATCTCTTTTTCAACCCTATCATGGAGTCTTTTCTTTAATGAACATAATTCAATAGGGTCCCTTCTATAGGGGGTCTTTGAAATTGTTTTTCCATAATTAATAAGTTGTGTTGAAAACACAACTTCACATTTTGGTAGAATTATGGGAAACTCTTCTCGAGAGACATCAAATATTTCTTACACAATATGCTTTTGACCAATTTTGACTTTCTCCCTAAACATTTGAGATAAAGAGAACTTCTAACAAGAAATTAAGACCCATTAAATGTGTTAGATTTCTTTGGGAGGTTCTTAATTATCATCACATTAATAGATGATCATTGGTCTTTTTGGAAACTCAAATGTGACTTACCCTCATCAGAAATTTCTGAGGTATTTATGTAGATAATGAAAATCCATACCTAAGTTAACATCAAATTCAACCATAGGATGAATGATAATATTTTCTTGGATGCACATTACCATTAACACCAACCAGAGATAAAGCATACACATGATATTATATCATCATACCAATTATGTTTTTCACTAATAATTCAAATCTAAAAATTTGGGTTTCATCTAAATAACCATATAATATTATTATTATATGAATGAATGGGCAGATACATAATCAAATAATACATTATTTGTTCTAGAGTGGATAGTAACTATACATTTCACCATTTCATTAGAGCACTTCTTATCATGAATAGTGACCACGTGAGAATTACCGCAATCTCTTATGTAGAATAATTGCTAAAATTTACCATCATAATTAACCTTTTGATATTTTGAATAGGATAGAATAATTCTTTTACTACTTTCACATGAAACACTAGAGTGTGGTTCATTCATTCGGGAATCATTATTTCAATTCAAAAAAATTTATAACATATTCCCATCACATCGATAAACAATTTCTTGATTACCTTATATTCCACAATTAAAACATTTTATAGTTCCCTAATGAAAATTTACTCCACGATTATTCTCACATTTTGAGCATAAATGAAACATTATGTTTTCTCTCCATGGTTCATATATTTTCCATTTAATTGTATTTTTTTATTTTTATCAAAACCATGGGATTGATATCTAACTCCTACCGTAATTTACCCCTTGATGGTTCTATGAACAACATCTTCATATCTACTGAATTATCTTATGATTAAATCTCTTTATAGAAATTGTTTTAAGACATAATATAATAGATCAAATATATATTTAGGTTGGATGATAATACCAAAATCATACCTCACAATTCTTGTAAAATTTTCCTCATAAGTAACAACTATTCATCAACCTTTTTCATTAACTCAGGGAACTCAATCTCATATTTTTTTAATAAATGTGAAGAAATTAATTATTGAACAATATGTTCTTGATGTTTTCCCAATCCATGGATTAAATTTCTTCTTGTTTCCTCGTATTCTTGATAAGGGTCCATAATTTATCCACTTCACCTTCAAAACAATAGACATCCAAAAAGACTTTTTCATGATCTGAACACTGTATAATGTAAAATATTTTTTCAATGGGTCTAATCCATTATTAAAAAACTTTTGGATATAAATAACCAAGGAAAGAAGGTTATTTTTACCTCATGAAAGTCTCATTATAATTTTCCCCCTTTGTTCATTTGTATGTCCAGTATGATTCATACAATTAGAAAGTTATGTCCCCATTATAATGAATTTTTTTATTTTGACTCCCATAATTATTTGATTCATAGGAGTGTAATAAATGGATTTTTTTGTTTCACTCATCACTAAAATGAATCCATCAGGTTGCAACCATTGGTTAAAACAAAAAAATCATAGTGTAAAAAAATAATCTGGATTGGGAACCACATAATCATGAAAAATCAATAATCAAATATCTAAATCAGGACACATTTTTTAATATATGATACTGTAGGATTATCCTATGTTATTTATAACAATCATATATTTAAATCGATCGTTATGGTTTGTAATATTATGTGAATTTCCATAGCATATCCCTCGATAGTGTTTAATGAGATGTGAAGTAAGGCCCTTTGTCATTTACTAAGTGATGATTGAGTCTAACATAATATGACATTTTCAGATTTATTACCCCTAGGTACAAATATGTCATAGTCACATCCACTAATAGAATCCATTTAGGGATGAAATTACTTGGAAACCACTCGCTCTATCATATACCAAAATTATTGGATAATTTCCAATACTTTGAATCATCCTTAAACTTAATATTAGATATGTCCTTAGGGATATCACTATGGTTCTCTCATCCATGTTTCCTAAGGATAACTAAACATATCATAATATACTAACTATTGTATCATAGGTTTATTATACATAGATATTACATCATTTTTTGAATATTGATTACATTACACAAACACATTCCTGAGGACCATAATAGTTTAATGTCTTTGGAAACATGGAAACAAAAATAATACATAAGTAAACTAAATTATATCCCACTATAAACTTCTTAACTATAACATTTGTTATATACATAATACATTTCTTCATAACCTGGAGAAAGGAAACCTAAGAATGAGTGATTTTGGATTCTTGGTAAGGGTAAAAGATAAGGATACGTAATAATAAAATTAACATAAGGGTATTAGAAAATAAGCATAATATTTTATAACTATACTATGTATAGAAAAGTTCATAATATTGAGTTATTAAATAACATCCAGAATTTCATAAGACAAGAATCATAAGGGAATCAATGAACTTGATCCATGATAGCATATCATTTTTATAAGAAATATATTTTTAAAATACACATAATCATAGAAAATAAATTACATAGTAGTCAAGGATCACTACCAAGGCTATCATAATGTAATGGGTTAACTCTCCATACCATCATAATAATCATGGTTTAGTCCCAAGACCATCATAACAGATAAATCCCCTTACTAAATTGGGTTCACTTCCCAATGTAGTTCTGCCATGCATATGGGGTACAAATCCTTACCTAATGCATTAGAGGAAGATATAGGTCCACCCATATCATAATGAATACTATATTTATCTATTCCCAAAGATCGAAAATCATTCATCATATCATAACCCCCGAAATGAATGTGTTTCATATGTATTTCATCATATCATAACCTGTGGAAAAGAGATAGGTTTCATAGCCATTTCATTATTTAATCATAATGTAACACATGAGAAAAAGTGAGTTTAATTAGAGTTATATCATGGTATAAATTATAGAAGAGAAATTTTTTCCATAAAGAACACATCATAATAAACATACACCATTTTGAAAATGAATATGAATGGTATCATTGGATCATATCCCCAATAATTTATAAGTAAACTCAAAGGATTTCATCTAATATGGACAATGATTTTGATAGAAAAAAACATAGAATGTTTCTGTAGGAAAATAAAAAATATTTTAGAATATAATTTTAAAACTAAAAATTCATAAAACATATTATAATAATCATTTTCTTTGAAAATTAAATGGAGAACTTATAAAGAAATAATTAAAAATAATTTAAAACATTTCTTAAAGAAGATATCCTTTGTTGATTGGAATTTTTTTAAAAAAATAAATCATTTTGAAAATACTTTTCTTTAAAAATATCTTATAAAAAATAAAAATTATCATTAAATAAAATAATTGTCATGATAGAGGAAAGTTGCATTCATATTTTTAATGTTAAAACAATGATTCATTTCATATTTTGGATAAAATTCAAACATGCATTGTTTAAAAATGACTTGAAGATTCTATTACAAAAGTTTTTTTTATAAATTCTAACATGGATACGATATATTTTAATAATCATAAGATATTTGTAAATTATTTTTCTCAAAATTTTTAGAAAACATGGTTCTTGAAGGAAACAGATTTCTGACCAAAAATAGAAATAAATTCATAATTTTCTAAAACATTTCCTCAATTATTGTCAATAACTAAAAGTTAAAAATGGTACTATTACATTAAAATATCTCTAATAACCAAATTAGAATAAAATTTATGAGTTTTTTTGACATATGGATTGTAATATTTTATCATTGGAAACATAATAATAAAAAATCTTGATAAATGATGAGAATGTAACCTAAAATCATTACCACATTGGTAACTTTGAAATATATGATATTTTAAGTAATGACATAAAATTTAAATTATAATATCATTATTATAAATAAATTCATGATATTATATGTCAAATTGATTTTATATACACCTCATGATAAAATATAGGTTTATAACATTACATAATTCTCAAATAAAAAAACTTTCGACAAAAATCCCTTATCTTAAGTAATGAATTTCATCAAACATGTTCAAACATCCTGTTTGATATATATAATATTATTATACATTTATTACAGAAACATATTTATATATAAAATTATATATGTATGACTTTCTTATCATCTTTTATTACCTGTTTATAAATAATTCCATGTTAAAGTTTTATTTCGTATAATAATCGATTTGTTTTATGTATATGATTTGATTTGTTATTTTTGGTCCAATTAATATGATCCTAACATAGAAATATCTTTAATTTTAATCATTATATTAATATCACATAAATGTATTATATATGTATTTATATTAATCCATAATATTTACTGATAGAAATTGAAATACATAGTTTATAGAGACAGTAATTTGTATGTACACGTGAATGTTGTTTCCATTTTTGTATCAGATTAAAAGAAATAGAGTTAAATTATATAACATCATCTGAAAATTATATTTATTTGATCTATGTAGAATATTTTTATTAAATACATCCTTACTACCTTCCATGTAAATCATGAATGAATCACATCACTTCAATAGCTAGTAGTCTTTCATACACACGACTGACATTATCATCTTCCAACAAAATAGAGTTTACGAAGGTTTATTTGATTTAATAATTACATAATAAAAATTATAATAATAATATAGTAAATATCATATATAAATAAGAAATTCATAATTATTCTCAACCATGATAGGTGGTAATGGAAAAATTAAAGACATCTGTTCGCGAGGTAGTAGCCTATCATATAAATGGATGATGATCTCGTAAATAATTTAAAAAAATTGTATATGGTTTTATATCATTATATTAACATAAAAATATACTTGTTTATGTAATATTAAAAGGTTTTTTGTCATCATTTATTTTAAAAATTTATGGATGTGGATAAAACAATTAAACAAAAATGCTCATTGATCAACACTACAAGTTCTTCGGTTTTCCTCCTTAGGTTCACACCAAAAATCCTACCTAGTGTGGATTTATGTACAAAATAAAGATTATTATATTATTTGAGAGAAGTTGGAAAGTGAATTGGGTATGTTTGTTCTTAACCAAAAGTGTTCTATGGTTTAAATATGTAGAACCGGTTGTTTTCACTCACTTATAGATCAATTAAATTTCTATCTAATTCTTTATTTGGGACATAATTTAAAATCCTAACAATTTAGCATTGGTATCAAGTGTTTTTGTGAATTTTTATGATATTGGAACCTATATTTTTTGGAGAACTAGTCCTGGTTCATAGTTTTTAGTAAATCAGGTTGGGAGGCCGCACTGTTAGAGAAAACCATATGGGTGGCCTATTTTTTCGTACAGAGCTTTTCTAAATAATTTTTGAATGATTTAACTAACCATTAAACCTAACCATGTGATTTCCTCCTCTTCTATAGGAACCCATTAATGGTTTTCACATGGTTTGGAATCCTGTGCAGACAAACTATGTGCTGGATAAATTTTAGGTAATTTTACCTTTTTACCCTAAATGATATTATTAAGAATTCCTTCTTAACTAATACTATATGAACCCAGTTATTATTCTTGAGGTACATGTTTCTTATTTTCTCTATTCCTTAACTGTTTTTGAGAAAATAAGGAAAATGGGAAAAATCCTAAATTTTGTGACTACACGCCATGTACTTGTCCACACGTCGTGCACTTTGGCATTATGGGATGAGTACACAGGGTGTGTAGCCATGTCGATGAGGAAGGGTGTCGAAACTAACTACACACCGTGTAATTTGTATTTATATGTTGTGTAGTCAGTCGGAAGGAAAATAGTAAGGCGGTGGAAGTAGCTGCCAGCAGAGCACCGGTACACGCCGTGTACTCATGTAGTATACATCGTGTACTCATGTTAACTGATGAACATTGCAATGGTTGGAAAGGTAGCCACTAGAGAAACATTTAAATGAAAACATTAAAAGCCGTGTAGTCATTAGACATGCCTTGTAGTTTGTTTTTTTAGATTAATATTGGCAGTAGCCTCCCCTGTTCACAGGAAAGGCTTAGAACTGGAGGAGGGCTTGGGAGAGAAGGCCGGAACATTGGAGACTGCCTGATCGAGCACCGGGAATCTGATTCCGCCTCCGTCGACCTCGTTGGAACCATACGGGTATGCCTTTTATTCTCCTTGAACCAGTCATTCCAATTCTTCGTCTAACGGAATTTATTTACATTTGAATGGGAATTTATACTCCCTCAGATCTACTTCGTTTTTGGACGATTCAAGGATCGTCGTTCGTGTATACCGATCAGGGGTGATCAAGGTAGGTTGGTTAGTGTTTAAATTCCAACTCTTGTGCAGTTGTGTGTACCATTGTGCTACGAACCCATGTTGGGGTGTCGGGTGGGTGAGGCCTTGGCTGTTTTGAATACCTAGAATTGTATAGGTAATTAAATGTGATAATAAACTATTTTTTGGGATCGTTACTTGGATTCAAGACCACCCTATGGGTGCGATCCTCTGTTTATCCATTTGGCCAGGTTACCTGAGGGTATACCGTAAAATTTAGCATGCTTTAAATTCACTTGAGAGAAATTTTATATAGTTGTTTGATTATCTATTGGTCTCAGTCCGGTTACTTGCGCCTGAGTGCATTGTTGTATTTAGCCTGAGGGCAGTGTTCTATTTAGATTGAGGGGAGTGTTTTAATTCACATGAGGGAAAATTCTTTCATGCCTGAGGGCAATAGACTATGTGCATGAGGGTGAAACTTCGTACGCCTAAGGTAAATATCTGTTATGTCTGAGGATAGTTTCCTGAGGGTTTTTTTCCAATTACCTGAGGGTAAGGGTTTACATGTCTGATGACACTGACTATCTACTTAGAATATTCACCGAGGTGATGTATCATATTAATATGATAAAATGAATTTTAAAATGGAAATATAACTGGAAAAGTTAGTTACTTTTGAGTATTTCTTAGTTTATTGTGTTTACAACTGCACACTCTTGTTGCATATTTTCACACAGTTGGGCACATGACATTAGGGGGTGACTATTGGGATTTATTTCTCACAACCTATTTGGGGTCATGTCTTCGGCCCCAAACAGATTATATTTCTATAGGTATGGATAATGGCAAGGTTCCCTATACATGTACTTGTTTTTTGTTGAGGAGTAGGCGAGCATGGGTCGAGCTTAGGCTCACGATGCTACCGGTTGTTCTGTTTTATTCTGTTGTACCTGTACTTGAGCTGTATTGTTTTGTACTGTAATGTTGTGTAACATGTTCTAGATGTTTTTTTAGAACTTGAGACATGTTGCATCATTATCTATATGACTGTTGGTTATCTTTTACTACAGTTGTTCATTTTAAATGTTTAAGGATTATTGCTTCCACTATTATTGTATGTTTTTTATATTTTGTTCCACTGCGCTACACTATGACAAATGAGGGAATAGTTTCCCCACTATCAGAACTGGGCCCTCGCTGGTAGTCAGTAGCCTCTAGTGTTTGGGGAAATGCACTTGAGGTCATGTGACCAACCGGGTTCAGGGCGCCCGTGGTGTGGCACCCAGATCCAGGACATTACAAAGTGCTATCAAAGGGGTTCTTTTCTTTGACTTACTTTTTGGAGCCTTAGTCAGGGATAGAATTGAAACAGTAGTTAGTAATAATCAGTGCCCAGGAGTAGCTAACCCATGTACAGAGAAAAAGCAGTCTACCACGTATTTTTTAAATTCTTTTGATTTTCAAAATTTTACAATTGATTTGATTTTCACCGTTGGGTGATGCACTTGTAATTGTACTATTTATATGTTATCCATGGGTTCTATTTAGTTGAAACCCGATGAGATGAGGGTACTCCATCTCATGCATCATTTAGGATCATTCTAGAAATCACATGCCATGCATAGTTCAATGCCATGTAGGTGGATTAGAAATTTCATGTTGTTGTGATAGTTGTAGTGCTAGAAAAGCATGCTGTTGTGATAGCTACTTTGATAAATACCTGCTATGTGATAGGGTATTTTTGTGTGAGTCTGTTGATAGAATGGACGCCAAACTTTGGTTTTTGTGGAGTATGGCCCCGTAATGACCGGAATTTGGAGTATCATTGACTGTTTATCTTGTTATAACACATATAAGATGCCAAACATTGATTTGCGGGGAGTATGGGCCCTTAGAGTTTAGAATTTGGCACTTAGGTGTTGTTTTGAGTAATTTTTTGGGTTTCAGAGTAGTTTCAGAGGCTTACTGTCTGGGAACCCAGGATACATGTCGTGTAGTTCCTAAGACACACTCTATGTGTTCTTTTCTTCAGGAAGAAAAGAAATCTTTTTAATTACATTCATTGTACCGTCAGTACACGCCGTGTAGTCTCTTCCCCCGTCATAGACAGTATGGGCGAGGACACGGGGAAGGGAAATGATTGGGGAAAACATGTTGTGTACAGGATGTACATGCCGTGTAGTGTTGAACTGGAGTCCGCCCATGTAACTGACAACATGGATCAAAGTTACCATAAGACATACACATCGTGTCCACTGTGGAACACGCCGTGTAGTCTGGCATGAGGACCCAGTCGTGCAACTATCAAACATGAGTTGGTGTAACCTCTTCTTAAATATGCCGTGTACCTGAGGGGCACTCTGTGTAGTCTATTCCAGTGTGAGACTATGTGGACCTGACCATGTGGATGGGGAACCAGGGTGGTGTACATGCTGTGTACGAGTGTCACATGCCGTGTAGTGTTTGCCGAGTAGTCATCTGTGTCACAAACGACAGAGGCAGTTGAAAAATTAACCATACACATCATGTAGATGACATACACACCGTGTAGTCTTGTTCAAAGGGAGTCTTGTGGCTAAGACGTGTAGAAGGACCCAGGCTGGGGAAGAAATGTCAAGTACATGCCGTGTAGTCTTGATTTGAAAAACTTGAACTTCCTTCTTCCTCCTGTTCCCTTTTTGGTCCTCTAGTTTTTCAGTCTTTGATAGACTTAAATCTAATGAATTTTTTTGACATTGTAGATTCATGCTTCCAAGATGACCACGTGTTGTTCTCCAGGAGAGAGGCAACGATTATACTCCAGAGATGGTGGGACATGGGCTACCAGTGGATCCTCTAGCAGAGCCAGATGCGGTGCCAGACGTTATACCTGACACAGGCACGAAGGCGCAGTTTTGTGAAGGCTTTATGTGGTTCATGCAGACCTTTTAGGGAGCACCGCCAGCTGCCATATCTATGGGAGACCGGACTCGTATCTTTCAGCAGCAGTATCCACCTACATTATTAAGGGATGGTGGACCACAGGCTATGGAGTCTTGGTTGGGGTCTATGCAGACTATTTTCGAGCATCTTGAGACATCTACAGGGTGGAGGGTCAAGCTCACTACTTACATGCTGCGTGATTCCGCCAAGAGGTGGTGGGATGTTACCACTTAGTCTGAGCACCACAGAGACATGGCGTTGGATTATTTTCAGGAAGTCTTCTATGTATTCTTCTTTCCTGAGACATTGAGGGTAGATCGAGCTCGATAGTTCATGAACATATAGTAGGGATCTTTGTCGGTGATGGATTATTCTGCTCACTTCACTGAGCTTCAGCATTTTGCACCTGTTCTGGTAGGTGATGAGACATTGAGGGAAAGATTCTTTAAGGATGGTATTCGATATGACATCAAAGTACTGATGATTGTTTTCAGGTTTCCTACAGTACATGCGATTGTGAACCAGACACTGATTACAGAGAAGAACCTTCAGAAGGCTAGTGGTGTGGGCTAGGGTGGTTCAGCACTAGTTTCTGGTACTATTTCTACCGGAAAGAGGAAGAGACAGATGTACTTCACTCACGGTGGCTGTACCAGCCAGAAGAATGTTTCAGGTGGTCAAGTAAAGTTCTACCAGTGTGGTAAATAGGGGAACAAGAGACCGTAGTGTTCACGTGACCCAGTGGAGTGCCGAGATTGCAGTAAGATGGGACAACTGCAGCGCTTTTGTAGGGAGTTTCTACCAGTGGCCAGTGAGAGGGGTTCTGTACATACTCCAAAAGTAGGAGAAGGACCAGCAACTTCTTACCAGTAAGGAAACTGGAATACGTCTGGGCGAGCAGGTAGAGATGGTGGTTGTGGCCATGGTAGCAAGACACCAGGATCTCAGAGGCAGCAGAGCGGGACATCTCAAGGTAGCCAGGCTGTGTCGTAGGGCCGCGACATTGGGTAGACATATGCAGTGCAACAGACCCAACAAGAGCAGGATCCCAGACCTTCTACTTTCAGAGTTACTATTCTAGTAGCATCTGTTTTATCTTCAGTACTTTTTGATACTGGTGCTACACATAGCTTTATATATGTACCTGTTGTGGAGAGCCTTGGGCTCTGTCTTTTTTTCTTCTGATTTCATGATGCTAGACACTCTGTTGGAGACTAGAATGGCTAGTATGGATCAGTGCAGGTAGTTCCCCCTAGATGTTGGTGGGTGTCACTTTTATGGGACCTATATGTCTTAGAGATGACGGGCTATGATGTCATTGTTGGGATGGACTCTTTGGGTCCCTTTTGAGACTTTGTAGTATGGTATCGTCGCAAGGTGCATTTCACATCACCAGAGGGCGGAGAGTTTCTATATAAGGTTGAATGGGATTTTCAAGCGATTTGAGTTCGACCAGATCATCGTGGGCGAGGTGGTGTGATAGCCCAGATTTTGAGATTATATCTAGATGATTAGGGTGATTGTCAGATAGATTTCCCTCTAGTAGTTGATCATTTTAGGGATGTCTTCCGAGATGATTTTTCAGGTCTACCTCCAGAGTGAGAGGTGGATTTACCTATTGAGCCTGTTCTAGGAGCAACACCGGTGTCCATTCCTCCTCATAGGATGGCTACAACTGAGTTGCAGGAGCTAAAAAGGCAGTTAGCGAAGTTACAGTAAAGATGTTTTATCCAACCCAGTACTTCTCCTTGGGTTTCTCCTATTCTTTTTGCAAAGAAGGTGGACGGTACCCTCAGACTTGTGTGGATTATCGGAAGCTGAACCAATTGAAGGTCAAGAACCGATACCCCTTTCCAAGGATTGATGATCTTTTTGATCAACTACGTGGAGCATGAGTGTTCTCGAAGATTTAATTGAGATCGGGATATCATCAGTTACGCGTGAGACCATCAGATATACCACTTACAGCCTTTTGAAGCAGATATAGTCTGTATGAGTACTTGGTTATTAATTTTGGACTCACGAATGCACCATCAGTTTTCATGTCTCTGATGAATCGTGTGTTCCATCCTTATTTGGATTCATTCGTGGTAGTATTCATGGACGACATCTTGGTGTACTATCATACTCGACACGACCATGCCACCCATCTTGAGATCGTACTGAGTACACTGAGAGAGCATAATCTATATGCTATGATCTCAAAGTTCCACTTTTAGATGGACTAGATTCACTTCCCAGGTCATATAATCTCAGAGGAATGAGTGGCAGTATACCCATAGAAGGTGAGAGCAGTAGTTTCCTGGGAGTATCCTAAGAACGTGTTTTAGATAAGGTGTTTCTTGAGGTTGTTTGGTTACTACAGACACTTCATATTGGTCTTGTCCCACTTAGCAGTGCCGTTGATGGGTTTTACTAAGAAGGGTGTGATTTTGTTTGGTCGGAAGCTTGTGAGGAAGCCTTTCAGGACTTGAAAGGAAGGTTGTCATCCGCACTAGTCCTGATACTTCCAATGGAGGGGAAGAGCTATACAGTTTACTATGATCCATTAGGTGTGGGGCTGGGAGCTGTGTTGATGCAGCACGATAGATTTGTTGCATACGGTTCATGGCAGTTGAGGCCACATGAGAAGAATTACCCGACACATGATCTCACGTTGGCTTTAGTTGTTCATGTGTTATGTTGTTGGACACATTATCTCTTGGGAGAGCATTTTTTGGTTTTCAATGACCACTAGAGTCTCAAGTATACCTTTACTCAGTGTGACTTGAATCTGAGGTAGTGAAGGTGGGCCGAATACCTTCAGTCCTTCGATTTTGAGCTTGCCTATACACCTGGAAAAGGTAATGCAGTCGCTGATGCACGAAGCAGGAGGACTCAAATACAGGCAGTGTAGGAGGCCAATGATGAGTGGCAGTATATGGCTTTGTTTTCTGAGATGCATTTGGAGGTGCACGAAAGTCAGGGGAAAACCTATCTTTCATCTTTAGCTGTTACTTCTACCCACTTGGATAGTGTGAGGATGAGACAGCTATCTGATTCAGAAAGCCTAGTTCTACTGGAGTTGGTGGAAAGTAAGGACCCTCTTCCTAGTTGGACGATAGGCGATGAAAAAATTATGTGTTTCCATGGAAGATTATGGGCTCCATGGCATATACGTGAGGAGCTGATGCGGGAGTTTCATTCTTCAGCTTGGGAAGTTTATCCCGAAGTTACCACAATGTACCGTGACTTGAGAGGTCAGTATCGGTGGCTCAGTATAAAGAGGTAGATAGTTGGTTTTGTTATGAGATGTCCCACCTGTCAGCAGGTGAAGTCGGAGCATCAGAGGCCAGCCAGACTATTATAGTAGTTACTCATTCCATAGTGGAAATGGGAGGATGTCGCGATGGACTTCGTGTCTAGGTTTTCGAGGTCACCTCGAGGCAATGATATCGTGTGTGTTGTTGTGGACATACTCACAAAGGTATCTCACCTTTTTCCTATCAAGGAGACCTTCGGAGTGGACGAGATCCGGAAGTTCTACATCCGAGAGGTCGTACGTCTTCATGGGGTCCCCTGTTCTATCGTTTCAGATAGGGAATCCGATTTTATGTCTCATTTATGGAAGAGTTTTCAGAGGGAATATGGTACACAGATGCTTCTGAGCATAACTTACCACCCTCGGACCGATGGCCAGTCAGAGCGTACGATACAGGTGCTTGAGGACATGTTGCGTGCATGCATCCTAGACTTTGGGGGCTCTTGGGAAAATCATATACCCATAGTCTAGTTTTCCTATAATAATAGTTTTTAGGAAACAATTGAGATGGTGACTTACAAGGCTTTATATGGTAAGCCAGGCCGGTCACCATTTTTCTAGAAAGAGGTAGGTGCGACAGCTTTACTGGGACCATGTCTTGTGCAGGAGACTTCTTAGCAGGTCCAGTTGATTCAGAAGTGAATGGATACCACAAAGTCTCGTCAAAAATCTTATGCTGATCATTGTAGAAGACCCTTGTAGTTTGTGGTTAGGGATCTAGTTTTCTTACGCGTTTCATCGTGGTTGGGACACAGAAGGATCAGGAGACAGGGTAAACTTTCACCGAGGTATGTGGGTCCATTTGAGATTATGGAGAGATTCGGGTGGGTTTCCAATCTGTTACAGTTACCACAGAGGTACTGAACCATGCACAACATCTTCCACATATCTCAATTGCACCGCTATCCTTCAAACTCGTCTCATGTCTTTCATCTAGTGGAGGTCGAGCTTCAGATAGATGTGTCCTTTGAGGAGCATCCGATTCGTATCGTAGATAGGAGCACGAAGCTTCTCCTATGCTGGTCAGTTCCTCTTGTACGGGTGATATGGAAGAATGGACGAGTGCATGAAGAAACCTGGGAGAGGGAGATGGACGTACATGCTCAGTGGCTAGAGATGTTCTGAGATTTATCTTCGCCACACTTGGAAAGGAAATTAGGGGATGAATTTCTTTAAGGGGGAAAGTTTTTAAGAACCCGGTTCTTATTCTTGAGGTACAAGTTTCTTTGTTTCACTATTCCTTAATTATTTTTTAGAAAATAAAGAAAATGAGAAAAATCCTAAATTTTGTGACTACACACCGTGTACTTGTCCACACGCTGTGTACTTTGGCCGTGTTGGATAAGTACACAAGGTGTATAGCCTTGTCGATGAGGAAGGGTGTAAAAACCAACTACATGCTGTGTAGTTTGTATTTACACGCAGTGTAGTCAGTCTGTAGGCACATTGAATGGTGGTGGAAGAAGCTTCCAGCTGAGCACCAGTACACGCCATGTACTCATGGATTACATGTCGTGTACTCATGTCGACTGATGAATAGTATGATGGTGGGAAAGGTAGCTGCCAGAGGAACTGTTAAGTGAGAAAATTACACACCATGTAGTTTTTTTTCGCATAAAATGGAAAGTAGCATCCCCTGTTCATAGGGAAGGCTTAGAACTGGAGGAGGGCTTGAGAGAGATGGCTGTAACTTTGGAGACTGCCTGATTGAGCACCAAAAATCCGATTCCGCCTCTGTCGACCTCGTTGGAACCATACAGGTAAGTCTTTCCTTCTCCTGGAACCATTCTTGCCAATTCTTCCTCTAAGGGATGTTATTTACGTTTGAATGGGAATTTCTTCTCCCTTAGATCTATGTCATTTTTGGACAATTCAAGGATCATCGTTCACATATACGATTAGGGGCGATCGAGGTAGGTGGATTAGTTTTTAAATTCCAACTGTTGTGCGGTTGTGTGTACCATTATGATACGAACCCATGTTGGGGTGTCATGTGGCTATGGCCTTGGCTGTTTTGAATACCTAGAATTGTATAGGTAATTAAATTTGATAATAAACTGTTTTTTGGGATCACTGCTTGGATCCAAGACAACCCCGGGGTGCATTCCTCTATTTAGCGTTTTTGCCAGGTTACTCGAGGGTATACCGTAAAATTTTGCATGCTTTAAATTGACTTGAGAGGAATTTTAAATAATTGATTTCTTATCTGCTGGGAGCAGCCCGGTTACTTGCGCCTAAGGGAAGTGTTCTATTTATCCTATGGGAAGTGTTCTATTTATCCTCAGGGTAGTGTTTTAGTTCACCTGAGGGAAACTTATTTCTTTCCTGAGAGAAATAGAATCTGTTCCTGATGGCGGCACTTCGTATGCCTAAGTTAAATATCTATTATGTTTGAGGACAGTTACCTGAGGGTTTTGTTTCCAATTACCTAAGGGTAATTGTTTACATGTCTGATGACACAGACTATCAACTTAGAACATTCACCGAGGTGAAGTCTTATATTAAAAGGATAAAATGAATATTAAAATGGAAATACAACTGGAAAATTTAGTTACTTTGGAGTAATGCTTAGTTTATTGCATCTACTACTGCAAACTGTTGTTGCATATTTTCACACAGCTGGGCTCAGGCCTTTGGTGGGTGCCTACTGGTATTTATTTCTCACACCCTATTTGGGGTTATGTCTTCGGCTACAAACATATTTCATTTATGCAGGTATGGATAAGGGAAAGGGTCCCTATACAAGTAATTGATTGTTGCTGAGGAGTAGGGGAGCATGGGACCGAGCTTTGGCTCGCGATGCTAAAAGATGTTCTGTTTTGTTCTATTGTACCTATACATGAGATGTATTGTTTTGTACTGTACTGCTGTGTAACATGTTCTGGTTGTTTTGTTAGAACATGAGACATGTTGCATCATTATCAATATGAATGTTGGTTATCTTTTACTGTAGTTTTTCATTTTAAATGTGCACGTCTTATTCCTTCCACTGTTGATGTATGTTTGTATATTTTTTTCTACTGTGCTACACTTTTACAAATGAGAGTATAGTTTTTCCACTATCAAAACTGATCCCTCACTACTAGTCGGAAGCCTCTGGCATTTGGGAAATTCACTTGAGGTCATGTGACCAACTGGGTTCGGGGAACCCGTGGAGTGGCACCCAGATCCGGGACATTAAAAATAAAATTTATAGCGGAAAAAATATCCATTTCACTCATTTTTGAGTTTTTGAGGTCTAAACCGAGGGATCAAGAGATCTCATCCAGTGCATGGATGTTCATCCCCCAAGTTCATTGATTTTGGAATTGTCATGTGGGGCCCATTGATTTCATCTATTTCCTTTTATAGAATTTAAATTCCATTCTTATAATCATTAGAATAGTATTGTTATGATATTTCTAAAAATTTTATTAGTTTTTATTGTTTAAGACCACAACTTTTTCCATCCTATGTAGTATGTGTTTCTATAATTTTTGTTTTAGTGCTCTGACATTTTGATCCATCATTCAGGTGTGCCTTTGGTTGACCCTTATAATTGTGAGAATTCCTATATTAAATGGCTTGATTTATATTTTGAATTTCATAATGGAAATTATGATGTATTCTCATCACTTGACCCACCTAACTTATGTGAATAAATTTGATAAATAAATGTTAAATATAAATTGTAAAGTATACTATGTATATGAATTTTCCTTATAAGATGTAATTTAATGTTTGGTTTCATGTCTGTAGAACCCATTCCATATTGATGGAAGGTAGAGGAGTGAACCATAATTATATGATATTCCTTACATGGTTTTGATAGGGATTCATGCAAATTTTCCTTGTTACACTAATGAAAATCATGGATTGAATCATATAGGTTTATCATTTAATTATGACTTGATTTTTGGATTTATTGCTACTTGACCTTATCCGACTAAGGAGGGGAAAGGATTCAACACATTGAAATATTATATGACTTCAATATCAAAATAGGAGTGTCCTGACTCAATCTCTCGATGGATTCCATAGGTAATTCCTTTATCACTTAGGAACCCCATTCTGATTCAAGGATAGAGCTTTCTTTGGTTGAGACCCACCTAGAACCCAATAATTTTATCTCATTGGATGCTTAGTATGAAACCATTGGATCCCTCTAATGATATTATAGGATTCCTTGGATATACTCCATGGATCTAGCATTGAAATGTAGGTTCTAGGTTGAATCCCATTTGGCCTAGTCATTGCTTATCTCCGTTTTACCTTGGATGAACTCCTTGAACTCAGTAAGAATCTTATTGTGGAATGCCTTCAACTTAATACTTGGATTACACTTTTACCCTTAGCTATGATATATTCATTTCTATGTTGTTTACCCTTGAGGTATACGTTTCTTTGGTTTTTACCCTGGAACATTACTATAAACATCCTTACACGTTTCCTTGTTTCATTTGGAACCTCCACTATTGATATCGTGAAACATATTTATAAACTAAAGATAAGTTAATTAATGAACAGGTTACATGTTCAGTCACAAGCCAAGGGATAAATCTTTTACATGAGTATTTACATTACTGTGCTACATTACCATATATATTCATGCTTTCACACTGTTATATTTCAATCACATGGGTTGGATATTATAGACACAGTTTTTGGTGGCCCACAGATATTCATCACACAGACAATCCAAATGTCTCCGGTACATGGGACGACTACATGATTCCAGGTGTGGATAGAGGGAAGCAATTGACTTTGAAAACATGATTGATTTTTGTGTTAGGATAGAATTGGTAAAATATAACCAAGTTATAGCTTAGGATGCTTGGGGGAATTTATATATTTCATTTTTTCTAAATTGGTTTTTCCTAAATTCATGGTACTTTTTATTCATGTTTTACTAATTTTTAGATACATGAAATACCATCATCAGTTGTGGTTTTTTATTCTAGTTGATTTAGTTATCATTAAAATTGTCACTATTTCTATTGAGTCAGATATTTACATATATTTCTTTTTCTATTTACATATGTTTATAATTATCCCATGTTCTACACTTTGATAATGAGTTAATAATCTCCCCATGGACACAAACTAGACCCCATTTATATTTGGTAGCCTCTGGCATTTAGGGAGATGCACATGAGGCCATATTGTCCACCAGGCTTAGGGCACCTGTTAAGTGTAATCCAGGTCCGGAAAATCAAAAATTGGTATCATATGGTTTCCTCTCAAACATTAAAACATTGATACAAATATAATTGAGATTATTATTGCATCGATCTTGGTTAAAAGTCGTGATTCGGCATGTTGAATTCATTTTTGGGGAAATGGATGAATTTCCTAAATTGTAATTGTGGTTCTCCTTATTCTTATTGCAGTTGATATCATTTCACTATTGGGTGAAATAAATTTTGTGTAGGGTTTTGTGTTATTATTCATATATAGAATTTTATTTCATCTATGTACTGGTGATATGAGGTCATAGAACATTGTTACATGCATCATATCGGCACCTAGAATTTTGATGTGATGCATATTTCTATTCCATATTGGTGTATTTCAAAAACTATATTTCTGGATATTACTATGATTGTTGTGTGATGATGTGATAATTATCTTTTCATTCTATTACTCTGGGTTTCAATTTATGTATTTCTTATATCAATTCATAGGTGAATGGGCCCTCATGGGTTGGGATTAGTAATTTACTTAGTCGATCCATTATGATGTAAATAAATGGGTGCCATTTTCAGTGATAAGGGTTATGGGAACTGATTCAATGAGAATTGATAACCATTATAAATTAAAACAAGGTATCTAAATTGAAATGGTTACACATTCATATCCCTCCTTTTCACATTTATGGAAGGTAATAGAGTGAACCTAGTAATGAAATGTAAAATGAAATAAATCTTATACTTGAGAGTACATACTGATACCTAGTTTTTTAAAAGGGTAGTTGGGGTAGTATTCCTTGTGTAGTGAGTTTTCATATGTTCATCTTATGATAGTGATTATATCTATAGGCATTATTCTTTTTAGAGGTGTGTTCTTGAAATTTTTTGACCAATGCTACCATGACGTCCTCATATTATATATCTTTTGGGTGGTGACAACCATGCTCCATACTTGGTGGGACCTTGACCTCTTACTTTACCTCCATGAGTTACATTAGAGGAACTGCCTATTTTAATTGATCATGAAACTGACATCCATGTTCATGAGAAATTATAACATCAGATGCAGTCCATGCATGGTGATCCATAAGTTACACCAATGGTGCCTGATCTGACTCATGATTTCCTGCTGCAGCATCCTCCCACTTTCTCAGGTGATGGCACTCAACATGCTATTATGCCTTGTCTAGAGTCCACTATGTATATCTTTGATCATATAGATATTATTATTGATCATAGGTTCAAACTTGTTACTTAAATTCTGGGAGATTTAGCCTAGCAAGGGTGGGATGTGATTACCCAGGCTGGTCATGATTAGGTCATCATATGGGGTGATTTCTAGAAGCCTTCCACAATATGTTCATTCATTTTATAATAAGGTAGGATAGATCCAAAGAGTTAATGAATCTAGAGTAGGGTTCCTTGTAATTTATGGAATATTCATCACATTTCACTGAGATACATTTATTTTCACTGCTTCAATTAGGTAATGATATTTGTGTGCTTAACGCTTCAAGTATGTGCTTGTGTACACCATTCAGACACAAACGAATGACTTTTGACTTCATACATTTTAAAAAATATACAATTAGGCATGTATCACTAAGAAAAACCTATGTGATGGAAATATTACTGTGTATAAAGGATTAGTGTCATGGTACGCCAATATTTCTCCTGGGAGTAGGAAACATTCCCTTGAGTTTTCTTGTCAGGGATGTGACAACCAAACTACCCATTTCGATAGAACCATGGTGTGTTATTAATGTGGATGAAGGGGGAACGTGAAGCCTCCTTTTGATAGAGACCCAGTAGATTTTCAGGATTGTGGCCATATGTGGAATCTTTAGAGAATATAGGGTACATTTCCACCACCTTAGAGTGGAAAAGGATCAGTGCCAACACCAACTTCATGAGAAGATTCTTTTTCACAACATTAGGTGAGCAGTTGGAATAGAACTGGATAGATTGGATGAGGAATATATAATGGAAATATTACCTAGACCCCTAATAAATAGTAGCCCAAAACGAGTAGTTATAATCGTGGAAACCTAGTTATCTCACAGGGTTAGGTATCAAGAAAATTATATACACTACATCCAATACCTGAGGATTAGGATTCCAGACAATCTAGAATACAAGGTACTATTCTAGTGGCATCTACTATTGTATCTTCTTTATTTGATACATGTTTATAGAACTCTATTATCTCTTTATATATCATGGAGAGTATCAGACAAGTGATAAAGAATTAATGTGGTATAATGACCATATATACACCATTGGGAGTACAGTTAGAGAGAATACACCAATGTAGGGACTATCCCCTTGAAGTAGGCACTTACCCATTCTTATAGAACCACTTCATTTTTGTGGAGAAACGCTTTGTTGTCATTCCTAGGATGTATTTGTTTCTTTAGTATCACACTTCTATACACTGCTATTGTTACTTGTTATTTCTTATATCACCATAGGGGAGAAGTTATCTACATAAGGGTGAGTGAGATGTTCAATCTAGTTGAGTTGGACCCGAGAATCGTGGGATAGGCAGAGTGAAAATCCATATTTCAAATCTCTTTCTTGAGGATCAGGATTTATATTAAGATTATAGACTTCCAATAGTGGATCATTACAAGGACATATTTCTTGATGATTTTTCTGGATTACCACCTCATAAATAGGTAGATTTTACGATGGATCTTGTTCTAGGAGATGATCTACTTTTCATTCCTCAATAGAAGATGTCACGTATAGAGAATAATGAGCTCAAGCAGTAGTTAGAGGATTTAAAGGCCAAAGTAATTAAATAGACCAGTACATCCTCTTAGGGTTCTCCTATGATTTTCTCCATGATGGAGAATGAAACCTTACATATATTCATGGACTACTGTAGGATGAAACATCATACAATCAAGAACTGATATCCACTTCCTTGAATAGATGATCTCTTCGAACATATATGTGGATCTAGTGTATTCTCTAAGATTTTCCTAAGTTCAATATATCACCAAGTGTGTGTAATGACATCAAAAATTCCACATACTTCCTTTCATAGCATGTATGCTCTGTAAGATTTCCTTGCTATGTCATTCAGTATTACGAATGTGCCTACTGTTTTCTGGGATATAATGAATTGGGTTTTCATCCCTATCTCGATTCATTTGTCATGGGTTTTTTGTATGACATCTTTGTTTATTTTCATACTCATAATGTCCATGATAAAAACTATAAGATATTTTTGAGTATAATGAGAGTTATTCATATTTATGCTAATATTTCTGTATTCCACTTCTAGATCTAAAAAAGTCACTTCTTGGGATATATTATCTTAGAATTAGGTGTATCAATTAACCGCGAGAAGGTTAGTGTTGTAGTTTCCTAGTAGAAACCCAAGAAAATGGTTAAAAAACAACATTCATAGGGAAACTAGATATTAAATATATTTCATACAAGAATTATCACATCTCTCTTCACATGTCACTAGTATTACAAAGAAGGGTGTAAATTTTCTATGGTTAGAAGCATGTGAGAAAGTCATTCAGTAAGTGAAATGGTTGCTTGTCTCTGCACATATTATGATTATTCTATAGCCTGTGAGATGTTATACTATCTTCTATGATCCATAAGGCATCGACCTAGGAGTAGTGCTGAAGCTGGAAGACAGATTCATTGTAAATGGATCTGGTAGTTGAGGCCTCATGAAAAGAATGACCCAACTGACAGCCTTGAGTTATCAGTAGTTGTCAAAGACTTATTTTTATGGAGAAACTATCTATCCGGTGAGTTATTTCTTGTGTACATAGAATAGAAATCCATAAATATATCTTTTCACATCATTAAATAAACCTCAGACAACGAATATGGGTGAAATACCTATAGTCTTTTGATTGTGAGAAAGCATATATGTCTCCAAAGGGAAATTTATCCAGGATGCACTGAGTTGAAAAACTCAAACACATGTCGTACATGATGCTAGTGATGAATGTAAATTAATTTCCCTATTCTATAAGATTAATCTAGAGTTTCATGACAATCCTGAGTAGTTTTACCTCTTATCCTTGACAATTACCTCTCCTCTCCTTGATAAGGTAAACGGTAAGAAATTTTCAAATCCTGATGGCTTGGCCCCCTATGAGAGTATATCCTGATCTGACCTACCTCCAGATTGGTCTATGGATAGGGACCACATTCTGTGTATTCATGGGAACATCTTGGTTCCTAAAAATATGAGAGAGGAGTTAATGTAAGTGTCCCACACATTTGGGTAGGTAGATCATTTAGAAATATACAAAATGTATTGAGATATGTTACGCTAGTATGGGTATCCCAGGATGAAACATCAGATAGAAGGCCTAATCACAAGGTGTTACACCTATCAGAAGGTGAAGGAGGAGAACCAGAACTCATCAGGCTTGTTACATCCATATCCAATCTTGGAATGTAAAAGGAAAGATATTTCCATGGATTATGTAGTCGGGTTACCTATCTTTCCTAGAGGTGGTGGCATTGTGTGGGTTGTCATTGATAGAATGATGAATGTTGATCACATCACTCTTATTTGATATACATTGTCACTTAATGACATTGAAATAATTTATGTCCATAAGACCATACGACTAGATGGGGTCTCTCATACTATCATTTTAAATAGAGATGCTCATTTTACATGATGGTTCTAGTAGGGCTTGCATTAACCTATGGGTACACATGTGCTTCTAAGAATAGTTCTTCACCCTCTGGCATATTAGTAGTTAGAACAGATGATACGAGTCCTAGAGTACATGATACAAGAACGTTTCATTGATTTCGATAGTTCTACGAAAAGCATATACCTCTCATCATGTTCACCTATAATAATAGATTTCATGAAATGATTAAGATGGCTCCTTTTCAAGCCTTATATGGTAGGAAATATTTTTCACCCCTATACTGGCAAGAGGAAAATGATGCAATACAAGAGACCTGGGAGGAGGATTAGTTGACCAAAAATGGAATCACTAATGCTTATTCAAGATAGAAATTTTATTTATATTTCCCTCGATGACCTCTAGAGTTGAAGGTTGGGGATTATTTTTTCTTTAGGGTATCACCCAGGCTAGGGAATATACGGATAAAGAGGCACAGGATATTATAACCTCATTATGTAAGAAACTTTTAAATTATAAATAATGTCGGGCCAATATCCTATCGATTTATATTACCTCAAAGGCACCATGATATGCACAACGTCTTCCATGATTCATAGCTTCACCAATATCATGCCGAACCATCTCATAATTTTTATCCCAAAAATGTGAGTTATATGTTGATTCTACTTTGAAGAGTATCTAATATGTAATGATGATGGGAGAAAAAAGTCTCTCTGAGGGTGGTTTATCCCTCTAGTATGGGTGGTATGGCAGAATGACTATGTGCATGATGAGACTATGGAGTGGAATGACGACATATGTTCCCAATGGCCAGAGTTGTTCATGGATTGTGTTTCAAAACCCATGGAAAGAAAACACAGAGAATAATTATTTTAAGGGGGGAAGACTGTAAGAACCCAGTGTTTTAGTCAGGTATGGATCCTTTAAATTTTTGTATAATTATTTATTATGGACCATATATGGGTTCTTAACAAATTAGAAAAGGCATTAAGGGTGTTTGTGTAATTTTCTAAGTTCAAAACCCATATTTTTGGGTGAACTAGGCATGGATCACAGCTTTTATTAAACAGTGTGGGGAGCCGTCATGGTTAGAGAAAACTATGCATGTGGAATGCTTTTTCAGGTAGACCCTTACACCTTTCTTGGAGCAGAGTCTTCCTAACCGTGTAGCATAACCATGGGAGTTTCACATCTCCTCCAATTACCTACACATGGGTTTCTCATGGTTTGGAAAATTGTGTGGACAAATTGAGGAGAGGCTAAATTTTATGTAATTTTACCTTATTACCCTTCATGATATAATTATGCCTCCCTTCTTCCCCAGTAAAATTTGCAGCATATAGAACCTCCATTTCTCTCATTTTGTAGATTTTTTGAAGGCCTAAACTAGGGATAAATAGATCCCTTTCACCGGGGATCCGTTCGAGCTTTCGTTTATTGTATTGGATTTGCAACAAAATGTTCTCAAATCTGTTTGACTAGTTCTTCATATCTCTTTCTCTCGACCTAGTTATCATGGTGTAATAATTTTTATCTTTTTCTCATATATACATTTTCCATGAAAACATAAAGGCTAATACTAAAATAGAAGGGTCATACAAGCCTAATTTGGGTGTTTTATAACTCATACCTCAAGTTTTTTGATTTTGGAATTTTTGTGTGGGGCCACCTGATTTCATCGGTTTCATTTATTAAATTTATATTATATTCCTATAATCATTTGAACCTTACTGTTATACTCTTTAAAAATATGTGATTAGATGTTAGTTTTTATTCTCACACCTCTGTCCATCCCATGTAGGATTTTTTCCATAATTTTCATTTTAGTGCTTTGACACGTTGAGTCGTTGTTACGGTGTGCCTTGGCTTGACCCTTCGTATTTTCAAATATTAAATGTCTTGAATTAAATTTTGAATTGAAAAATGGAATTTATCATGATTTTTCAACACTTGACCCACCTAAGGTTTGTTTTTAAATTTGATTAATAAATTATAAATGGATGTTAGTTGGTATACTAAGTATATAAATTTTTCTTTTTTTGATATAAAAGAATGTTTGGTTGCATGTCTATTGCTCCCCTTACATGTTGATGGAAGGTAGCTAAGTGAACCTTATTTATCTATTATTCCTTGCATTATTTTCATAATGGTTTTCTGCTACTTGGACTTGTCATACTACAGAATGGGAAGGCTTGAAAAAAATATATTTATCAATTAATTATGACATGATTTAAGTGTTGCATGATACTTGGCCTCGTCAGAATAATTAATAGAAATTATTGAACCAATTAAAACATTATATTAATTAATTATCTAAATAGATGTTTTATGAAAAGATATTTCCTTGTATTTTTTAGGGAATTCCATGAGAATTCAGGAACCCCATTCTGATTCAAGAATGTTGCTTTGTTTTTTGAGACCCACGTACGATCTGATACTTGTATATTATTGTATGCCCAATATGAAAACATAGGATCCCTTAAAAAAATATTATAGGCCACCTTATATACACTTCTTGGATCTATAGTTGAGAATTAGGTGACATGGTTAATGCCCATAGGGTCTATTTATTGATTAGCATCGTTTTACCTTATATAAACTCCTTGGACTTGGTAGGCATCTTATTGTGGAATTCATTAGAGTATGCTCCTTGGATTACACTCTTACCCTTATCCAGGCTACAATAATTATTTATTTGGAGACTCTTATGGTCTATATTTCTGTGGTTATTACCATGGAAGATTACTATAAATTCCATTACAGGTTACCATTTTACATCTTAGATCCTTAATTATTGAAAATATATAACTTATTTATAAACTAGACATAAATTAATTAATGAACATGTTAAATGTTGAAAAACAAATCCAGGGATGAAGAATGTACTTAGGTATTTACATTATTTTACTAATTTACCTTATATAAGAATGGTTCCACACTATTAAATTTCAATTACATGGGAAAAAAATGTTATAGACACCATTGGTGGTGGTCCACAGTAATTTATAGCATACCCTATTCAAGAACCTTTTGTACCTAGGATGACAATATGATTACAGGCATATAGAATAGATAAATTAATTTCTTGATATGTTAGGATTGAGCTGGTAGTAGATAACCATGATGTAGATTGGGATGGTTGGGATAGTTTATGTATTTCATTTTTTCTACATTGTTTTTTTCATTAATGCTTGCTACTTTTAATCCATGTTTTATATCTTATAAGATACATGACATATCATCATCTGTTGTATATGTTATTCTAGTTAATTTATTTATTTTTAATATTTTATATATTTCCATTTTATTTTATTTTCACTTATATTTTTTCCACTATTTACCTAAGTATATATTTATCCATTGTGATACACTCTGGTTAGAAGGGAATAGTCTACCCCAGGACACATCCTAGGCCCTTTCTACTAGTCAGCAGCCTCTGGTGGTTGGGTAGATATGCTTGAGTCCATGTATACCACTATGATGAGGAACCTTACTAAGTGGCATCTAGGTCCAAGAAATCTCAGAATAAGAGTAGAGAGGTGTGACCATTATATATTTGGGAAGTGGCACACTTATAATTGTTTGAAACGAAAATGGTGCAACCATGTTTTTATCATTAAACCTGGTTCCAAAATGGACCATTCTATAAAATATATTATATAATGTCAAAAAATTTCCATAACTATAGTGATGTAAATATTTTCATTTATTTTTGACCCATATCATTTTAGTTTAGCCCCCCCCCCTCATTAAACAAAATTTTATCTTAACTTTGGTAAATAAATTTTAATATTTTTACTATTAATTTGGGAAAAAATAAGATAAAATCATTTGATAATATAAATTATTCTTATTCAAAGTTTGTAATAAATTTATATAAATTCCATTAATATATGTGGAAAACATTTAATAAGAAATTAATTTTGTATATGTAATAAGAAAATGGGTATTTAAAGATAAAATGATCAAAAGTTGACAAAGTTTTTATATCAATATTCATTATTATATTGATTCCATGACCTAAATTTGATTAATGGATGTATAATTAAACTAATTTGAAATATAATTGAAATTTATAAATGAATTAAATAAATAAAAAATAATTCAATTAAAATTTAATATTTTTCCCTATTCATTAAAAAACAACACTTTTTTTTAAAATACAAAATAAAAATTGTGGAGTTAATTTTGACATGATGATGTAAAAAATGAAGTTTATTTTATAAAATTATTTTTATAAATTTGTGAAAATTTAAATATATTTTTTTTTTCAAAAAAAAACTATTTTTTCTTTAGAACTACTTTTTTAAAAACATATTATTACGTAATTGAAAATTAAGTACTTATTTTTTTCAATATGCTTATATTATATAAAACCATTATAATTAATATTTAAAATGTATTTATAACTATTAAATTGCTATTTTGATGACTAGTTTATAATAGTATTATTTAAATAACTATTTTAATAATCTAACATGGTTTAGTTAAAACGTGGTGTCATTTTTTTGTAAGATAACCTTGTGTCGCATATTTCATATGATTTACTTGCTATTGAGTGTAATAAAAGCTACCAATGCAATTTAATTTATTTGAAAAAATGTTAATAATAATTCAAAAAACACCAGGGTTTTACATGAAGTCTTATGTAAGTTATGGGAATAAAAAATAACTGCCTTACCAATATTTATTCACCTAACTGTCCTACCCCCCCCCCCCAAGTGATTCTACCATTACCCTTCACATAACTTATGTTTCCAATGAAATGTATCTAGTTTTCACATATAAATTGAGATATATTTTAACCCATAAAAGAAAATATATTCTTCCAAATTCCATTCAATACCAAACCATTTTTACTCTTCTAAATAAGTATAATACTTTATAAAACTTTTAGATCCGTGAAAGAAGCTTAAATACTACATTGTAAAGTAATCAATGTCATGAAAGTGTGAATTCATTAAGTATCTATGTTCTTCTCTAACATTTTCAATTAAATTCTAATATGAAATATTTTTAAAACTCATACTCCACTATAATAATGTCACATTAACATCGTTATAAATTTTGTAAAATTATACTACTATTATATAACATTATAATCTTACTCATTCATTACTATTGCATTTTCTTATTTTTGACCATTCATACACCTATATCAATTATAATATAGAAACATCACTATTTTTAATAATAATCTGTAAAAATACCTAAATAATAATAATATATTATATTAAGGATCAATATATTTAATTAATATGGTTCCATAATTATGAAATTGAATTAAACAATTATTATAATGTAATTCATGGTTATTAGTAAATTACCTGAAACATACTCATTGTGGACCCTATTCTGAAAAACCATACACATAATTTAGATATATTGAATATGTAACCAAATAAATCAATGGAAAAAAAATATTACACTACCATGACTAATCTAGAAATGAACTTACTAAGAAATAATGGGGACCAATATCACCATAACAAAACTTGTACGAACCAATCAGTATTTATATCATTTAATGATTAAAATAAAAAATAAAATAATAATATATGTATATTTAATTATTTTAAATGAAGTTTATAAATTTTAATGATTTGAATACATTTATCAAATAAGTTATTATGATTTTCATGTTTATTATATAGGATTATTATGCACTTTCATGGATTCCATGAGGAAAAAGATAGTCAAATCTCATTCCAGACACTAAATTGTTAAAACTAAATATCCATTGCGAAAAATTTTATGATATTTATATCTAAACCCACCTATGTTTTACTATTATATGTTTTCCATTAATTTTACATTTCCCCTTACCATTCTAACTTCCCTTTGGTTCAGAATTTACCTAATGTAATGTTTTTAATAGAAATTAAACCTACATCTGATTTTAGGTCTATAATCATCTTCCTCCATCTATATATTATTTATTTTGTTTTATGGAATTAATTATCTATAATTATAGGACAAATTTAGGCTTTTATATTTTACTTATCTTAATTTTGAAATATATTCTTCATTTAAATGTTTTTTGGCTAATTTGTCCCAGTATTGACCTTCTTTACAAACTATGAAATGACACTTATTTTAAAGTTTCTATAAAAAATGAATTTTAATCATCATATTATTCGGTTTTATTAAATAAAATTTTTCTATATGTTATAATTTTTTAAAATAATTGTTCTTACATATTTTTGAAAATTATGTTTATTATAAAAAAGGTATCAAAACATTAAAATTTCGTTCTTATTTATTCTCAAAATGAATTATAATAACCTAATAATTGTTTTTTCATATATGTAAACATCTATTGATGTTTATTATTATTCACTAATAATATGATCCAATGATACCATGAAACTTATTTCTCAAGATAACTTATGATAATTTCATTTTGAATTTACCATTGAATATGTTTCTTCCACATGATTTAATTAATCGATGATGAAATTAAGAATTTTTTCATATATATGTTGAATGCATATGTATGGTTTTAATTATTTTATTTTTGAAAACAAAAATTATATATGCCTCTAATACATTAGTTAAATCCTTAACTAATAAGACGATAGAGAATGGTGAGTGAACACAAACACAAAAAGGTGTTTTTTTCTAAGTTACGAGTTGTCCTAGAATTAAAAAGTCGTCCAATGAAATAGGTAATGACATATATCACATGATCTATGATTTTTTTATGTGATCCTTTTATGGTTTTTTCTGGTACATTGATTATGTTATCATACTCAGATTATCCTTTTTATGCTCACTTATGATTTTTAAATTTTCTCTCTTACATTTACCCTCTCTAAGAATATAAGTTAATTGTGTTAGTACATTTTCATTACATAGGATATAATGAATAATATTATTTAGGAAATTTAAGAAATGGTATCATGTGAGAATACGTTTTGTGGGATATGTTGAAGGTTTTTTAATATAGGATTATTATGTATATTGTATCCCAAGGAACTAAACCTATAGATTTTGGGGTGTGATTTATTATCAGAGTTCATTAATATTTATAAAAAAATTAAATATATATATGTATATTGTGATTAGATATCCAAATACACTAAGGTTGAGTACATTACATCATCATGAGGTGTGTATACTTAGTAATAATATTCATATCCTCATGTTGAGTCTTTATTCAAATCATTAGGTTTAGTACATTACATCACAATGGGAATATACATTAATGATTTTTTTAAAGACTCAACCTGAGGATATGAATATAATTACTAATTATCCACTAGTTATTGGTTGTGTAGGACAATGTGAGATAAATTTTTAAATGTGTAATGTGAAACAATAAATATAATTTCATATTGAAATTAAATATGAATTAAAGAAGAATATGGTGGGTGATTTTATATAAAATAAATAATTTGATCAATATAGGAATGTAGAATGTATCCATACAAAACAACTTATAGTTTGGGATTATAAAAAAATTAAGACAAAAATAAAGTTTCAGATCATTCACCTATGGTTTTATTTTTTGGATTTGTTTTATATGTGTACTAAAAATGATTGATTTTTTAACTGGTTAGTTGAGATGGGTGATGGAAAATAATTTAATTTTTCTTAAAAAATAATTTATTTGGTTTTATTTTCTGGATTTGTTATAGATATCCATTTTAGTGATTTAATGACTCTTATTTTCTACACTAAGTAGCTCAAATATACTTAGAGAAGATTGATTTGTGACTCATTTAATTTAAGAGTATGATACAATACATTTCAATATTATCTTAGTATTTATTGATAATAAGGGGTAAAAGAGAATTTTTTAATCCATATTAATTGAATGGGAGAAAAAAATTTCTAAATTATTATGGTTGGGATTTCCAATTGAAATATATGTGATGGAATATAATTTCAAAGGTGAATATTTTTGAACTCATTTAGTGATGATGTTGTATTTTTTCAATACATGTGGATGAGGCATTGTATAAATGAGTTGATATAATGTATTTGGAGATTATATGAGAATTGTTAATTATTTTCATAGTAGCTTTAAATATATTTTATAATATTAAAATGAATTTGGAGTTTTGAAAAAGGCATATATATGTTACTAAAGATGAAAAATTGGTAGAAAGAAAAGATTTCACAATGATACATAATATATTTTTCGATGATATGTAATATATTTTGGTTGATATGTCGACTATTACAAGTGGTGCATAATATTATTTATGATATGAAATATGTTCTAGAACTATGAGATGTAAAAAAGAAAACACTTTTATAGGGATATGTAATATTGTTGGGATGATATTTAAGATCTTCCAATCGATGTATATTTTTTTAAGAAGCTGATGTAAGCAAGTTATTTAATTATCAGAGGATATATAAGATTATTTTTAATATATGGAATATAATTTTAAGGATGTGTATAAAAAAAGTTGAAACTCTCTATGGTGATACATATTGTTTTCTATTTCTTACGTAAGATCAATTTTTGGAAAAATGTAATAATTTTTGTGATTTAAATGATTTGACACTATGTTCTTAATCAACTATTAAATATCATAATGCCGATATAAACTCAATTTTAAATCATGTTGATAATTTTATATAACTAAATTAGGATCAATGTTATGATCACTACTCACTATTTTTTCATATCTGAGTATGAATATTTGGATACTTTTTTGGAAGAATAAAAGTTAGTGGTTTAATCAATAATATTCTTGACCAGAATAAATGAGAATGTTATGGGTAATTATGGAAAAATACTACATGATCATGGGGATAAAACTCACATAGGTTAATTGAGTATTGAAAATTCAAGAATCATGACTGTAATGAATAAATTTTATTTCTATAATTTAGTTTTTCTAATTAATTATGATTTTTTTACTAATATAAAAGAAAGAACAATTAGAATAATAAGAGAGGGTATTGAATGATATAAAAATTATGAATGAAAATTATGATAATATAGTTTCCCATTATAATTGTTGTACATAGAAATGGAGAATAATATACCGTTCAGAAACATTAGGGATGTGCACTTACACATTATATATTTCAAAAAAATTATTCATTCTTTGGTAAACAATTTTATGATTATTTTATGACTTTTTATTTCAAATTATTGTATTAGGATTAAAGATATTATTTTAGATGTTGTTTTATCTTGATAAAATTAATTGAATATATTTTGGAGGGATAAAATGTTCTAATAATTAAATTATTTTCATCCACATTGGTGGTAAACCTCATAGAAAATTTTGTTGTGTTATTTTTTATACATTATTTTGATATAAATAAATAATTATTAAATAAGTAGGATTAAATTAATATTTTAAAAAATTAATAAAATGTGATTCATCCCCGAAAGACATCACCATGTGATCAAAAAATAATAACATATCAAAGTTTTCTCTCAAGATTACTAATTAAATTTTTATAGATTATAATAAATCATTCAATAAGAAACAAGTTCTTATTTTTTATAGAAATATAAATCATATTTATAATGAATATTAGAAACCCAATCATATCTCACATGAGTTTTTGGTCTTTAATTCAGTTCTATATGGTTTCATAGCCCTATGTGAGACAAATTTAATGTCTCTTTCTAATGAAAATAATATTGAAATTGATATATGGGGAATAATGAATTGTTTTATTATTTATATGAGATTGAGAATACAAAATTATTGGGATGAAAAACTACTAAGTAAATATAGGTAATTATTCAATGTATTTATAAAGGAGATAAAAAAAGTAAAATGAGAAAAGTTTTATCTTTGTAAAAGATAGTTTTAAGAAGTGAGAATGTATGAAGATAAATTTATTTATGAGATATTTACCAAGGATAATAATATTATTAATAATATAAAAGGACATATTGAAACTCTTAAAGGATACACAATGGTGAAAAAACTCATGAGAATCCATCTAGGAAAATTTGATACAAAAAATCATTTCTTTAAGATAAAGATATAGATGTATTAAAAATTGATCAATTATAATGTAATTTAGCCAATTATGATATGATAAGAGGAGCTAAAGTATAATATAAATGCTAGGTATTAGAAAGAAATAAAATTGGCATTCTTAATGAATATAAATATTAAAGATAAGCCTAATTCCTCTGATGAATAATAGAATAAAAAATGAATTCATGAGATTATCTACCTAGTGTTAATATACATGTAAAAGACCAAATTAATGTAAAAATGGTAAAATTACAATTAAATAGATAAATTATGGGAAAATATTTCATTTATCGTACAAATTTAACTTATGAATAAGAAATGAAAGATAAGTGGAGGAGGAAACCAAGAGAAACATCTGGAAACAAAATTACATAAATAAAAATCAGTATCAAGCACCAAGAAATGATAATATTTTGTCAAATTATATTATAATTAAATTTATTTCCTCGGAATAAGGTTCTTATAATAGTAAAGTAATAATTTATGATGAGGTAACCCAAAAATAAGCCTTTCATAATGTTTTTATAGCTGAAGAAGTAAAAGTGAGTATACCATCATAGGATGATCCAAAAAATTACGATGAATTTACAATTTATAAATCTTAAATAAACAAGTAATACAACATTATAATGTTTTGGTGAATGGATATTATTAGTCTAATAAATGAAAATTCACATCACAAAAAAGGATCTTAATGAAATGAAGCATATTCATATTGATAATGAATGATTACACAACTATGTTAAGAACATAAAATTTGAGAATAGTGTAAAAAGTAAAACCATTGACGATATGAATTCCAATATCATCATTTGGTATGAATAGGTTTATAAGTTAATGATATAAGTTTTTATAGCTAAAAAGAAAAGTAAAAAACCCAAAAAATATTATAAAAGTTAAATCACAAGAGCTAGTGAAATTTCTAATAAATTTTAGAAAATTATAAAAGGTATTGAGTAGTTAAAAATCAACCAACAAATCAAAAATCAAATTTTTTTTAAAAAAAACATAGGTATGAAAAAGGAATGTTTTTCAATAGAACTTTCAAAAAATAAGATCATGGTTTTTGGAAAATCTTCTAAAAATAGATATTTTTATTTATAGATATGTATGAATATTAGTTTCGACATCATTATTTATGGAAGGATAATAATATGGAAAAATTTTCACATAATACCCAAAATATTACATAAATGGATTATCTAAATAGTTTTAGTGTAATTAACAAATTATAGGTCTTTAGATGAGGATGGAAAACACCACATGTAGATACTAAAGTTTTATCAAAGAAGAATATTTCAAGGATATTGTTGATTTTATGGTATTTTGTATATAATTATTATATTTTATGGTTAAAAAATTATCTAATAGGATTAATAAGGGAGAATAGAACAAGGGGAATGTAAAACAATAGAGAAAAAATTATCAGTTGTAATAGTTTGAGAGTAAAATTGATGTTGTAAATAGTTTTGAGAGATTTAAATAAGTTTTTGAAATGTGAGATCAATAATGAAACATCTAAAACATTTTTCTTATAATATTATAAATATAAATAAATCTTTGTTTTATAACATTTTGTTTTTAAAAAATGAATCATATCAAATAATAGGAAAATATTTTTGAATTCGTTATCATTGATTACATATCTAAGAAGCCATGGATTATTTTTAATGAGGGGTATTCCTAAATCATAGGTGATATAAATAATGCGAAAGATGATAAATGATATTAAGGATGGGATATCACATTTAGAAATGAAATTTCGTTAAAAATTAATTTTTTTGGTATAGATATGATTGGGAATAATTAGATCAGGCCTAATAATGTTCTGTTTTCGAAGGGTTTATGTATACATTATTGATTGTATCATATCTTTTTAATTGTAGAAATGAAGTTAGTTTCTAAAATATTGGGTTTTAAAGGTATATATTTATATATATTTTTATTAAAAATATGGTGTAGAAAGAAAGGTAAATTGAATCAAGTTGGAGAATCCAAAATATATTAAAATAATAGTATGCAGGATGAGAACAATTTATTGAAGAAAAAACATGCCTATTTTTTCATAATGTACATGTAGTTGTTTATTAAATAAAAATACCTGTGAATTATTACATCCATGAATATAGACACAATTAGTTATTTTAATATATTTTAAATTTGGGAAATAGTGAGTAAAATTCATAAGGCAGTCTAGATCTAAACGATAAGACCCTTAGAGTTAGTTCACTATAATATTTGAAAACATATTTCAATGAATTAAATATATGGAGGTATGTATTTATTCATATTTATTGATTCATTTACTCTAATGTAATGAATTCAAATTATATTAAACAAGAAAAAGATTATATTACAATACATTTTTATTTTTTTGGTGCATTATGGTTTTAATTTTCAGTATAGACTTGTCTGTGAACATCTTCATTTTTTAATGGATCCGTATAAGGTGATCTTGGAGTTGAGTGGGTATTTATAAGAGTGACATGATACATTTTGAAATATATACATTAACATCATCTAAATAGGAGTACGATCGGCGCTTCAGTGCACTGGATGAAGCCCCCCTCATACTATATGGGGCCAAAAAGATAACCAAAGGGCAACACTAGTGTGCAAGTGAGTCATAAAATATCTAGTGGAGTTAGAGGTGATTTCATTTTTTAAGGGATATAGGTTATTTCTCTCTTTTATACCCTTATTTCTTCCCCTCTTCCCCTGGACCCCCACATGAACCTGGCCCCATAGATATCTTTTTTATGGCTTTAGCTCCCTCTCATTTTTTTCTTAGTAATTTCCAATATCGGATATTGAAATGGGGTTCTAAGGGTATGTCTACTTCCATTTTTGAAAAAAATATTTATTTATCTTTTATTATCCTTTTTATAACCCTAATATAATAAATTTGGGGCTATTTTTGGGATTTTGTTTGCTGGTCTTGATTTGGGAGGTGATTCTTGGAAAATTGGCTCTACTGATATTGTGGTAGGAAGTTTTTACCATTTTATGTAATTTATATAAAATTATATGTCTTTATTTATGTGTGTGTGCATATGTATCCCCATGAGACCATAAATTTTGATGTTTTTATGAGTGGATGAGCTTTGTATTGATGCAATATACTCCTTACACAGACAATAGGGAATGTGTTCCTAATAAATGGCGAATGATAGAATTTATTAAGTTTGATCATAAGGTTGTATTACTAGGTAAATGTGATAAATAATGATCCATTAAGTCTCATCTGAGGATCACTTAGTCATGTTATGATACGAAGGTGTTCAGGTTGTGAATCCCCTACCTTGTTTTTCATGAAATTAACAAGCTAGAGCCTTGGATGAGAAATAGAGGCAGAGATATCCACTTGTATTTTTTATCTTGGAAACTATCATTTGGGATTGGGAATGGCTGGAATTATTTTTTTAATTGGAGTAGGTCCATCCACTTTTTTGTTTCAAGAGCGAAATTTCATGTATGTTTATAGTGGGGTGTCCCCCCTTTCCACTGATACTTTTTAGGCATTTTGATTCATGTGATTGATCTTATATGTGGACTCCTTGGAGCTTGTGGGGATTTTATCGTGGACTTATATGTAGCCCCCCTACAGTTGTTGATGATGGGCTTGTATGATTCAATATATAGTACTTGGTTTATATAAGGTGGTTTGGTGTGTTTGATGATTGTTCCCTAATGAGGGTACTAGGTTGGGTTGACTTGATTGACCTCCGGGCCAAACGGGGTGGGTCAGGGTACATGACAAGGTCATGACCCAAATGAAAGGTCTGGGTTGTATGATTTATCATTGTATCGGTAGATGCTTCATTCATATAGTGAGATAATGTAAGTAGAGTTTATGATCTTTGAAATATAGTAAAATCAAGATCACTTAGTTTGATTTAATGTTTATGGTGTATTTATTTTATATAATCACATAAAACTTTACGTGACCTAATTCATTTATGGGAAGGAATCATTATTGGTATCACAATAAGATTATAACCACACCCTGAATGGGAAAATTATTGTGTCTAGACTCTTTGGTTTTTGATTTTAGATCAGGGATAAGGCCCTAGTTTGGGAGGTTTTATAGGAGGAGTAGATCGGGAGAGAACCATTTGACGAAAACTATGGGATCAGTTATAAAGATGATTATTTTGTTTATATTGTCTCTATTTAATTTATATAGATATGTTGCATGTGGGTATATCTTGGCATATATACATATTATTGCATATTATATTGTTATAGCCTGGGTAGATGTTGTTTATTTGATTTGTAATCTATACTTATCATTAATTTTATTATTGTTTTAAATATTTTATGTGTACTTTGTGGTTATTTATTAATGAGGTAAATGTATCTACATAATTTTTCCTAGGCCCTCACCTATAGACAATAAAATTATTAAATATGGGGAGGTGTGCATAATTCCACAATGGAGTTCATGAGCATGGGTCTGGTGATCCAGATGTGAGTGTCACTAAATATTATCAGATCCATTTTTAGTTTCTCATAAAATTTAGTACTTGGTATACAAAATATTGTAAATTTTTAATACATTGTTTGGAAGTCATTTCTAAGAGTATCAAAACCACGTATGGGAGGAGTCTATGTTTTCAGGGGTTAGATAACTATTTTTGGTTTAGCTATTACAGATAAAATATTTCACCTCAAGTAATCCATGTGGTTTTAGTATTATTATTTAAGATATTTTTTCTCCTGGCCCAATTGGAAAGAGTGGGTTATTTCATGCATCATGTATATGCATTTAGGTTAACATGTTATGTTCTTAGTTTTATATGGTTGGTAGGGGATTAAATTAATTAAAATAAAGTAATAATATATTTTATGGTTTCTCATCCCTAGGAACACCTCCCCCTCCCTCGTGGAAATCTTAGACTCCTTTTTCATGGTGGTATTGGAATGTAATCTTCATGAACTCTTTATGCAAGTCCCTCCTCTCTTTATTTATTCATTCTTATTTGTTTTTTCTTCCCTATTTCTTTGGTGTTAAATTTTCTAGCATATTTTTTGATATAATGTGGGATGAACCTAGTTCTTTCAGATAATATATTGATATTTAAGGTTTTATATTACCATTATATGGTAAATTTGTGTGGTGGTTTTGGTTTTCAACATGTTTCCAAAAGTTTCCAAGCCCAAGGTAGATGATTCCACACCTCATCATCGTTGGATGATTTTGGTATGTTTGAATTGATTTATAAATTTGTTTTATGGAATGTGTGGGTGGTTTGAATCATTTTTTCAAATGCTTTTCGTGTTAATAATGGTTCAATGGTGTTTTTACAAATAATAATGGGTGGTTTGGAATTTTTTTATCAATTGAAGAAAGAACGTCCGGTGAAGAGGTGGTTTATGTGATATAGGAGGTAGAATTGAAAGAAAATAAAATCCACGGTAATAGGGTAGGGCAACCAATGTATAGTATTATAGGTTGATCAGTATGATGGCGGCCGAGTTCCTCATTGCACGGATGATGCTACAACACTAACTAAACATATGATGATGATGATGATGAGATTCCACTTGAAATTCATATGTGACTCTTCCCTAGTGTCTCATGCATGAGGAAATTGTGGTTTATAAATTCTATACCATGTCACCATGGTATGAGGATCCTAGGTCCCCACTAACCCTACTTCCATAGGGATTTTTCATGGTATTAATGTGATTATATTCTTATTGTTATCATTTTTGACTTCTGTTCTTTCCCCATTAATTTCAAATCATGTTTCCTTTAAATGTGTTCTTTCATTTCATTTTATATTATTTAAAAACATGAATGTGAATTTTTCCTATTATATAATGGAGTGGGATCTATTTTAGGTGATATGCTACTAGGAATTAGACCACACCCAACACATTCCCTTGAGTGTATATTGAACTTATTAAGTTTATCCTAGGTAAAGGAAAGATGGTTTGTGGTGGTGGTGGATCTTGTTTTTAGTGTTCCTCTTATTATAGGTATTGGTGGAGGTGGATTGGGGTAGTTGACCCTATTTTCAAGGAGATTTTGGTAGTGTATCTAGATTACCTCCCCATTTTTGTGTTTTGGATTTTGGTAAAAAATTTAATAGTTTGGAATCTAGTTTTAGTGTAGACATCTGAAAGATTTATTACATTTAATTATGGTTCTTGATTAGGTTTTATGAGTTACTCTTGTGGTTTTTTATAAAAATTTATCATGGGATAAATCATTAACCAATTTAATGATAGATTCCTTGGAACTATTTTCCAGCCTATTGAATCTAAAAACCCATTCGGGCCATGCCACATATCGAGTCAACTATCGAGATGGATGAGAATTTGGAAAAATTCATCAAAAAATAATATTGGAAATGGTTTTTCCCATTATTTGGGTTTTGTTATTTGGTAGAGTCTTGAAAAATTGAAGTTTGGAATGTCTAGGTTTAAGGTTCTGGTTGTGAGTTGGGTTTTTGGCCAACATTACTCCGGATAGACCTTAGGTAACCATGGTATGTTTGGGATTTGGTTTGACCCTTCATACATGTTAGATGTACAAGTTTCAAACTGTCCATGGAACCTAAGTGGGGTGAAGTAGTGTGACTTGTTATTATTCTTTAGTTTTTTTTATTTATGGATGTTTTTTGATTTTTTTATTCTTGCTAGATTTTTTTGGATATTTTATTTATATTTTTCTTATATTTATTAGTTTTTGCAGCATTATGCCTACACTGTAGACTTATTTTTCAACCAAAGAAGAGTATAGGGAAAGATATACCTCACTATTTGATCACATATTAGTAGAAGTAGTGGTTTCAGTTTTTTTAGAATTGGCTAAGGGAGAAGGCTTTGATGCTACTCAAGTCTAGGATGATGAACCAAGTCTGGGAAAGGAAAAAGATTAGAGGTTTTTCAATTACAAGCCTCCATACTTATGGTGTATCATGGACCCCAATAAGTTAGAGGATATTATTTAAAAGAGTTAATGGTATTTTTTGTTTAATGACACTCTAGTGGTAGTTAAGGTGATCTGTGATTAGTTTCTATTTGAATGTCTTGTAATAAGTGATGCTACATGGTGATTCATGTCGAGAACCATAAAAAAATGGGGTTGATGGAATTTACAGTCACATTTAACATGTATTATTATCCTGAGACCCTAGCTTACTCCTATAACCATGAGTTCTTGGACCTCTGCCAGAGGGAGAAGATTGTGTTTGAGTATGCCAACTATTTTGTTGACTTTGCCTATCTTTTCACTCAAAGCAGTTTCCAATGAAAAACTTAAGGCTCAATGGTTTTAAATAAGGTTGTGGTGGGATATTGGATAACAGGTCATAATTTTCACATTGAATATGTATATTAAAGTTGTATATCATTCCATGATAGTGGAAGTACACCATTCTATAATATATGGGGTTTTTAAGGAATCTTCAGCAGTGGGTCAGGGTAAAATTAGTTCATATGAGATGAAGAAGAATCTCAATGTGTTAGAAAAGTTGGTAGTTGGTAGCTCAATCTACCCTTCCTGACATCCGTTTTCTACATCTTCAAATATTGGATCAGTTTTGTGCTATAAGTATGGGAAATCAAGGATTGTGTGGTCTTCATTCCCAACCCCACCAACACATTTCCATTAGTTTGAATATATAAGTAACATGAAGTGTTTTTTTCAAGAGATAAAAATCCATATCTCGGTGGTGTGGGTTCTGCAGTTTCTAGAGGGAGGACGGTCCAATCCAATCCATATAGGATAGTGTGTTCTCTAATCAGTATAACGGCACGGGCCTTCTCTTAAAGACAAAGCACTTGAAAATGATGTTTAATTTTTTTTATAAATGTAACTAAATAATTACACCCCACTAATATCAAATAAGGACCATTTTAAATGTTTAGGTTTTGAGGATTAAACAACACCTTACATTTATTAGAGGGAATCAAAATTTAAATAAATTCCTATTATACTTCCGTTCATGAAAACTCCAAATGTGATACATCTAAATTCAATCTTCTTAGATTCATGTGAAAAATCATTTTAAAAAATGGTGAGTATCCAATTTCTCAATAAGGGGTTTCATAACCATGGAAATTCCTTTTAGGAAAATTATTATTTTGAAAAAAACTATTGATTAAATAACCCTGAAATTCTTTTGAAAAAATTCATTAAAATATTATTGAAATCACTTATACTTGGAAAATATTTTACCTATGAAAATATTTTTACCTTGAAAACATTTACACCATTAAAATTATTTTAAAATAATCTAGTGTGTTTCAAAAAATCTTAAGCAAGCTTTTGAAAACAAAAATACTATGACAACTTCTAATGTTGAAGGCCATATTGGGCCTACCAACTTACCAAGTGATGGGTTCACTCCCCAATTCCCTACTCTATTAACAACATTCATGTGTCAGGTTTTATGAAATGAATTTTCATCTTGCTTTATGTATATGTACATTATACAACAATCATTGTTACTATTAAAAAACTTGTAAAATTTTTAATACATATATATACATACACACACACACATATATATATAATATCACAAGAATAATGCTTCTATATTCAAAATAAATCAAATCACATGTCAAATTTTCTTTTCATGATATGAGAATAATTATAATACATATTTTTCATTAACAAAGTATTCTTTAAAATTATCTTATACAAAATAATGTTTTATGCACTCAATATGCGTATATATATTTCTCATACAACTTCCATATATATATATATATATATTTAAATCATAAAACCAGCACATCTGTAAAACATGTCATTGATTAAGATAATGTCTATATCTTATAATGAAATTTAATTTCACAAATGTATTATTTCATTTCTCATAAAAAGTGATATATTTAGTTTCAAAAATAACTATTATAGTTAGAAATTACATATAGACTATTATATTTCGAATATTAACATAATGATTTTGATAAATCCAAATCCCCTTAAATAATAAAAATCCTTAATACCTTACTAAATTCAAGGAAAATCAAATAAATGAAAATTATTTCATAATAGACATATATTTACAAGATGATGTAATTTTTATTAAAAAATAATGTCTATGAAAAATGAAAATATATTCTTCTTCAATAATGTAATATCAATATGTAATTAATCAAATTAATTAATTTCATTTCAATGAAATATAATTTTCAAAATAAGTTGAATGAAAATAAACACCAAAATAATTTCCCATAACAAATTTTAAAAATTAAAGTTTTTAAGTGATATATGATATAATTTAACATGATCCATAAAATACATGTTGAATACAAAGAAAAATAATTTCAATAAAATTAATGACTATAAATAAAATTAAATAGATAGCATGAAATAGGGAGTCCCTTACCTTTAAAGGCCAGTTTACATCTTATGTTTTGAAAAAATAAGGTGTTTTCTAGACCATGAACACACCTAATAGGTAACGAATTTAGGGAAGATAATTTCTCTCATAGTCTCTCAAACTAGTAGATGTGGAAAATATGAAAAAAAATTTAAGAAGGGATATATCCCTCTTGCTCATGTAACATTCAGCCACTCATCCCTCCAAAAATAAGAATTCACAGCACTGCCACTCCTGGAAAAGAATTCTGAGGAACTTCTTATATAGAAGTTTCAAAATAATATTGATAATATTAAAAAAATTATTTATCATACTTACTGTTGGCCATATATGGCCATGGAAAATGGATACTTCATTCAATGAATGCAATGTCGTTCAAAACCTTTCTGTTATGCCCAAAACGAAAAATACCAATAAGAAAGAAACCGATAAAATTTGATTATAGTAGAAAAGTATGTTTAAATCATACAGATAATAGGACCATAGACTTCATCTCAAATTTTCAAAGACATATCAAACATCATCCACCCAACAAATCATCAGATCAGAAAATGTGGGAAACTCAAATCATGCATAATACTGCAAAATGGCCACTACTAGTCTATATATATCAATTTATAGATGAAATTGAATAAAAATCAACAATATGATGAACCCAAATTTAGGAATGAATCTATATCAGGATTTAAAATAAAAAACAAATAAATACCCACCTACTTGTAGATATGGATCTATATGTCTTACTCGACCTCTGAAAATGGAAACACTAAACCATGATCCTGACTTTGTCTGGATCATATTCTTCTTTTTCTGTTTTATCTGTGAATCACCTCGCACCTAGTCTACAGGTCCATGACTCCACATATAGCTTCAAATGTGGACTTTTCATCACTGGTTGGACTCTTGAAGAATGAAATCTCGATGCTGCTCGAATCATCATTTAAGAAGTTTAACCATCATAGTTGAAGATTTCACCCACAGAAAACCCATGGCTTGATCTTGTGAATCACTTCTCGTTATTTCTCTAAGTGAAACCACAAACATGATTCCCTTACGCTTATCTCTAATTTTCTTTCCCTTTTTTATTACAGTTTTGTTTTGAAAACAAAACATATTTTGTTTTATTATATCATTATTCATAATTCTATTTTTATTTAATAATTTCAATTTTGTAATAGAAATATTAATATCCTTTTTGTTTTGAAATTTGAATAATATAAAACAATTAATTATAATTCTTATATTAATTTGATTATTAATTTTAGATTATATATAAAATTTTAATAATTATTATCATTTATTTTGTTTATTTAATATTCAAAAAAACTTATTTTCACATAAAACCATAATAAAATTCAAGATTTATAATCAGACATATGTAAATAAAAATAATACTCATTTTGAAATCATTAAATCCCTTTATGAACCTTATTAATTTTTATCATTATTTTAAAAAATAAACAAAGTAAATAATATATTTTGTTTAAATTTTTTTTCCATAAATATTATTTCATGAAAACTATATATAAAAGTATAATTAAGTTATAATATGTCATCATGTATTTAAATAGTTAAATGATGAAAATCTATGTAATTCTTTTCATTAACTGTAATAATGTAGTTTTATAAAAAGATTTCATAACATAATTTATTTAAAATACAATCCATTTATTAATTACCGAATCTTTCTTGGATGTTATATCCCCCTAAAAAAATTATGCCCTCAAAATTTGTTTTTTTGGACCAGAGAAAATTCGGAATTTCCATCTTTATAATTAAATAATTTCTTAGGGAACTTAACTTACTAATGAAAATTCTAAGGCATTGATTTATTTTCCTCAAGAGACAAAATCTAATCTCTAAAAGCATCTTGACCATTCCTTTGATACCAATTATAACAGCCGGAGCCATCTCTTCTAGAATTAGTACTTGAATATGTCGTGTAATCTTTTTTCTATAAGTAAATGAACAATTAAAAAAACTAAAAATAAACATTGACCATTTTACCAGTCTAGGTTCTAAGAGACTAGAAAACACCTTACAATTATCAAATATTAACAAAAATTATAAAAACACCTTAAATGCTTCGGCATGTGATAACTCCATAAGTGATGTCATCTGAATTCGAGTTATAAGATACTCGTGAAAAATCATTTTTAAAACAAAGCTTGTTAAGTCAATTTGCCAATAAGAGGTTTCAATCCCATTTAAATTCCTTATAGAAAAATCTTTATTCATAAAAAAACTTTTTATTAAATAACTATGAAATTGTTTTGAAAACTACTTGAAAATATTATTTAAATCACAAGTAATTTGAACATATTTACCCTTTTAAAATATTTTCACTTTTAAAACATTTACACCTTTAAAATGATTTTAAAACAATCTACTGAGTTTCAAAAAGTATTACGAAAGATTTTTTTTAAAAATATTGTTTAAACTAATAACATTTAAGGTTATCTTGGACTTACCCACTTACAAAGGGATGGGTTCAATCCTTAATTCCCTACTCTTTTAACAATATTAAAGTGCTAGGTTTTATGAAATTAATTTCAAGAAATATTTATGTCTATATACATTATTAAAAATATTTTCATACATTCTAAAATAGGTAATTTTTTAGTAAATTTTTATACATATATAAATATATACTTTAAAAGATTACATCTTCTAGATTTGAAATAAATTAACTCACATGTTGACTCCTCTTTTCATGATACGAGAATAATTTTCAAACATATTTCCCTTTTATAAAACATTCATTAAAAAAATTATAAAAAATAATGTTTTATTCATTCAATATGCATATATATATATATTATTCTAAAGTATACATACATATATATATATGTGAATAATAAAATGGATTCATATGTGTAACATGTCATTGATTAAAATGATGACCATATCTTATAATGTTATTAACTTTTAAGAATGTATTAATTATTTTCACATACAATGTGATGTCTTTAGTTTCAAAAATAACTATTATAGTTAGAAATTAAAAATGGAAGATTATGTTTTGAATATAACCATAAGTATTATGATAAATTCAAATCCACTAAAATAATATCAATCCTTAATCCCTTACTAAATTCAAAGAAACAAATACTTGAAAGTATTTCCATAATAGACCCATATATACATGGTGTTGTAATTATTACTATAAAAATAATCCTTTTCATAATGTAAATATAATCACACTCAATAAAGCATTCTTAATAAGTAATTAATCAAAAACAATTATTTTTATTTGAATGAAATATCATTTTGAAAACAATTTTCTATGTAAATTATTTCAAAAGAAATTTCCCGTACCTAATTTGAAAATAAAACTTTTTTAATTTATATTTGACATAATTTTACAAGATCTATCAAATACATTTTGAATAAAAGGAAAAATAATTTCATAAAAATTAATGACCTCAAATCAGAAAAAAGTAGATTGCTTGAAAAAAGAGTCCCTTACCATAAAAGGTCAGTCTTCTGTTAATGTTTTGGAAAAAGAAGGTGCATTCAGGACCTTGAACACACTAGACCAGTAATGAATTTTGAGAATATTGTTTTCTCACAGTCTCTCAAATTCATAGAAGTATAAAATAAAAGGAATGAAAATAAGGGATATAGATCTCTTTCTCAACAAACACTTTCCTCCCTATCCTCTAAAAACAACAACTCATAGGACTGTCTTTCCTTGAAAATAATAACGATTCACTTCATATATAGTAGTTTCAAAATACATTTAGTAATCATAAATAAAATATTTATCATACTTATTGTATGCCACATACACCCATGGAAAATGAACACTGCAATCAATGAATGAAAGGTACAAAAAAATGGTTATGATAAAGATATAAAATACCAATATGAATGAAACTGAAAACAATTTGATTACAAAATAAAAGAAAGTTCAAAATAGACTAATAATAGGACCACAAACTTTGGCTAAAAAATTTCAAAGATGTATAAAACATCTTCCACGAAAAAAATGATCAGATTAGAAAATGTTGACAAAATAAATCACGCATAATACTAAAAAATACCCACTATTGGTCTTTAGATATCAATTTATATTTTAAACATAATAAAAAATAGTAATGCAATGAAATTCCATTTAATAACGAATCTAGATTAGGATTTCAGATAACATAAACTAGAAAATGTTGAGTCAATAAGGTTTTCCTTATGACTTTTCCATTCCTTATTGTTTTGAAAATCACAAACACCTTATACTTATGAAAATATAAATTTTACCTCCATAAGGAAAATTTACTTCTTTAAGGAAATTTACCCTAACCTAGATTTTCATATACATAGAAATATTTTTATTAAGTACAAAAACCAGATTCATACCCAAAATCCCAGATGCCATATAATGTAATGATTTGGAGCATTCTGTTTTTAGGATCCGAATTCTGGATGTGAATTGTTATGAAGTTCCAATCCGAATTCTAGACTCTGAACTCTTAAGTAGTTAGACTCCAAACTTTTAAGCAGTTCGACTCCGAACTCTTAAGTAGTTCGACTCTGAACACTTAAGTAGTTCGACTCCAAACTCTTATGATGTTCGACTCCGAACTCTTAAGTAGTTCGACTACGAATTCTTATGCAGTTCGAGTTCGGACTCTTAAGTTGTTCGACTCCGAACTCTTATGAAGTTTGACTCTGAGCTTTTACTAGTTCGACTTCAAACACTGCAAGTTCAGATTCCGATCACTGGTGAAACCAGACTCTAAATTCTTATAAAACAGAATCCAAACATTTCTTAACATAGAATCCGAATTTCATTTTGGTTAAACTCCGAACTTTTAATTTGATTACACTCCGAAATTTTGTATGGATTTTACTTACATATGCTCCATTTCAAAACTATGTTTTGCATTCAATTATAAATGATTTATTATTAAACAATTCCATTCATTCTGTTTCTAATTAACCATTGGTTGAGTTACACATGTACAGGTCCCTTCGAATTTCATGGAAAATGTGACCGTTGGAGGAGGGAGCTGACTGTTGGAAATTTGCCTATAAATAAGATCTCATTTGAAAGATCTCAAAAACAAGTTGATCGATTTAGAGACCACATGCTGTTAAGGTGATTTCGAGAAAGAGAATATTTTCATGCCTTGTGCGTACTGAACTGCTCGTTCAGATTGCTTCGTGCGACTCCGAATGTTGGTGATTACATTCGAGGACTTCTAGGGATAGGAAGACAGAGGTGCTGACTACCTTGAAGTTTGAGGGTTTCCTTGCTGAGGAAGATAGAGGTTCCAACTACCTTGAAGTTAAGGGCTTGCGGGGATAGAAAGATAGAGAATCCGATCTTAGTATCGAGGGCTTACCCTGGTGTGGGTAAGACAGACTTGCTTGAAAGTATAAATCAAGGGACCTTTATCCAAGGTTGTTGGATACCCTTCTCTTTGGGTTAAAAGACTTATATCTTGTTACTTTTAGTTTTACTACTTGTTTTTCTGCTGCATGTTTGTATTGTAATGAAAGTATAATCTTCTTATATTTCCTTACATTTTTGCTATGATTAATTTAGATTCTATACACTTTAAGATAGAATCTCTTTTTGTAAACCTTAGTTCCAATTCTCCAATTGGTGTTAGAGGTGTTGTGAATATTCTCAGTTTAAATTTGTTAAACATATAACATTCTTTGTCTAAGGAAAACATAGTTATCTGTAACCAAATTTTAAGGTTTTAAAGGAATTTTTAAAGTACACAATTCACCCCCTCTTGTATATTGAGAATCTACATCGTTATTTCGATCCTAAAATTGGAATCAGAGGAAGTATCTGAAATAATTATAATCACATATTATTTTTTCTTGCTCACTTTTTCATTGTTCTTATTCTTTTCTTAGAATGTTTTTTTCCATTACGAACTTTTTCATTCCGAATTTTCATTCCGAATTGTCATTCTGAGTTGTCATTCCGAACATTGTGGTTACAAACTTTTTATACTAACTAGTTTGGTTGCCAAGTTTTTTTTAATAATGGAAGGAGTAAATGTTTGTTCTATTGAAAATCTAAACCCTACAAGACCACCAATATTTGGTGGTAATGACTATTCATACTGGAGTGATAAAATGAAGAATTTTATTATCAATACTGGTGTGGATAATTTCGTAATGCTTACTAGTGATTATAAAATTCCTAATATGGAAGTTAGAACTTTCACTAACCAGTAAAAGAAAGATTATCAACTCAATTATAAGGTACGAAATACTCTACTATGTTCAATTTATAGAAATATATATAGCCAAATATCTTCTTGTGAAGGATTTAAAATGCCTCGGAACTAAGGATGCTACAACGGCTAAGATTTCTCAGCTCACTACGAACAATAAGATTCTTCAGCTCTGGGTACAAGGTCTTCTCGTACCAAGAAGAGGTGACAAAGATAATTTGAAGAAGAGTGATATCTATGTTTTATATTTCTTGGTAAATCTAAGAAAAATTAATTTGATGAGGTATGTCTTGATTACGATCAAGAACATCAAAGAAGGGAATTTGAGAGCTCAGATAATTATGTACCCTGCCTTAATATCTAGGTTGATAGTTCGGTGCCTAGAATCCTTCAAGGTTGCATTCAAATCAAAAGTCCAGAATTCCATGCTTTTATTAGTAAGTGATGATACTTTGAAGAGGATGAAGAGTGGGTTTTCCAGTGAATCCGGAGAATTTTACCCTCTATCTGTGGAAGAGGTTAAAGCAGCTCAGAATGAAACACAGAATCCGGAACTATCCATAAAGACAAGGAAGAAGATAAAGTTAAATGAAGTGGTTGATAATATAGAATGTCCTTAGGCTAAGGAAACTCGGTCTACTCCCCCAAGCCAAATAAGCAGAAAACATATATAGATGAAGTGACAACCATGTGGAGGGAAGACAAAGAGAAGATGAAGGAAGGGGATCCAAAATTTGGATTGGACCCTACAGAGGCTATGGCCTTAAAAGAAAAAGCTGCAGAAGAGTAAGAGAAGTAGGAAAAAGAAAAGAAGATTAATAAGAAGTTGTCTGAGGCTGAAGTGGTGAAATCTTTGCTGAAAGCTACAGAGTTAGCTTCTGGAATGCTTCCCGTTCCGGAAACGTTCAGTTCTGAACCTACTTTACCAGAAACTCCATCCAATAACTATGTCATTCTGAAAAAATCCAAAGGCAAAGAAGTAGTTGAAGTTTCTGAAAAAGTAGAGGAAGAAGTTGCTGAAGAAGTAGAGGAAGAAGTTGAAGAGGATGAAGAAGAAGAAGAAGAAGAAAAAGAGGTACGTGAAGATTTAGATTCCTTGTTCAGGAAAGTAGAGGTTTATAAAGATAAGGAAGAATCCGTAAAGTCATTAACTCCCGGAAAGGGAGATGAGGAAGCTAGTAAGTATGATGATAAACAAGAACAAGAAGAAGGAGAAGAAAATATCTTGTATGATGAGGAAGAATCCTTTCAGATGAATTTTCTTGAGGAAGGACAAGAAAAACAGAAACAAGATGAAGACCAGATTTTTCGAGTTTCTGAATCTGAGGAAGTATCTCCTTACAAGTAACACATTCTGAGAGTTGATAAGGGCAAGGAAGCTCTCATGGAGACTCCAATAAAAAATATTATAAGGAATAAATAAACTGGTGGTACCTCAAGAAGGATGTTGGTTCGAGCTAAAGAAGATCAATATACAAGAAAATTATATGATTCGGAATCATCATCTCATGGGCATGTTTTTGTGGTTCAATCTCTGAAAATGTTGGTGGACACCATTCCAATTTTTTCAACTATAGATTCTGGATGCCAATTGCTGCAATAAAGTATGAATCAGAAATCGGATTCCTTATCCATGGTCATGGATAAGTTTTTGAAGCTCAAAGCTGAACAAAATAGTTTTCTTATCAATTATGATGTGCATATGAAGTCCTAATGTAAGGTAACAAATTGTTCTAAGAGAGTTGATGAAGATTTAGTTCAGTTTGAGAGTTTTCAGGATGAAGTTCAAAATGCTTTTGAAATGGAGGATAAAAAGGTTAACGACATTTATGAAAAGCTATCCCAAGTGAAAAATTCTCGGAATCAACAGGTCAAGGACCTAAATGGGAAGCTTAACTCAGTATCTCAAAATTGGAAAAGTGAAAGAGATTTCCATATTGAGTTTCAGTAGACGTTGGAAAATCAAGATGAAATAATAAAGTTGTAGAAATAAGCCATGCAGGCTCATGCAGAATCTCAGGCAAAAGCTTTAAAAGTCCAAGAAGAAAAGTTAAAAGCCTTGGAGAGGCAAGTTGAGTAAGACCAAAGAGACTTGAAGAAGCTCCAAACCTTGTTAAAGAAGCTCATCCCGATGGAGAAGGAAGACAAATGAACACACTTCAATCTATTGTTGTAATTTTCTTTCTTTGTAAAATTTTCCCAACTATAATGAAATGATATTTATTTGGATGTATCATGTTATATACTAATGTTTCAGGTACCATATTTTCTATTCCATTCCCTTCAATTCATTTTGAAAATCACAATGGGGGAGAAGGAAAAAGAACTACTCTTAAGGAGGAGAAAGGAAAAATTTCTAAGTAAAATATCCTTAATGGAAGGGGGAGTTTCTCAGTATGAAGTTTTTCATTCCTATGATAATGAAAACTCCACTCTGGAAATTAATAATACAATCCTTAGTGTTTCAATGCCTAAGGGGGAGTTATTTGTATTCAATTTCATCCATGAACATAGGGAGATAAGTTTTAATTTCAATTTCTAATAAAAATTTTCAAAATCATTATATGCTTTTTCGAAAAGATGTTTGTGCTTTCCAAAAAGGGGGAGATTTTTGAGTCAATAAGGTTTTCCTTATGACTTTTCCATTCCTTCATATTTTGAAAATCACAAACACCTTATACATAAGCAAAAATAAATTTTACCTCCACAAGGAAAATTTACTTCTTTAAGGAAATTTACCCTAACCTATATTTTCTTATACATAGAAATATTTTTCTTAAATACAAAAACCAGATTAATACCCAAAATCCTAGAAGCCATATAATGTAAATATTTGGAGCATTCTGTTTTTAGGATCCAAATTCTAGATGTGAACTGTTATGAAGTTCCAATCTGAATTCTGGACTCCGAACTCTTATGTTGTTCGACTCCGAACTTTTAAGTAGTTTGACTCCGAACTATTATGTAGTTCGACTCCGAACTCTTATGTAGTTCGACTCCGAACACTTATGAAGTTCGACTCCGAACTGTTATGTAGTTCAACTCCGAACTATTTTGAACTTCAACTCCGAACTCTTAAGTAGTTCGAATCCAAACTCTTATGAAGTTCAACTCCGAACTCTTATGTAGTTTGACTCTGAACTCTTAGGAAGTTCGACTCCGGACTCTTAAGTAGTTTGACTCCAAACTCTTATGAAGTTCCACTCCAAACTTTGACTAGTTCGACTTCTAACTCTGCAAGTTCAGATTCTGATCTCTGGTGAAACCAGACTCTGAATTCCTATAAAACAGAATCCAAACATTTCATAACATAGACTCCAAATTTCATTTTGGTTAGACTGTGAGCTTTTTATTTTCTTACACTCCGAAATTTTGTATGGATATTAATTACGTATGCTCTAATTCAAGACGATGTCGTGCATTCAGTTATACATGATTTATTATTAAACGATGTCATTCATTCTGTTTCTAATTAACCGTTGGTTGAGTTACACATGTACAGGTCCGTCCGAATTTCATGGAAAATGTGACCGTTGGAGGAGGGAGCCGACCATTGGAAATTTGCCTATAAATAGGGGCTAATTTAAAAGTTCTAAAAACAAGTTGATCGATCTAGATACAACACGCTGTTAAGATGATTTCTAGAGAGAGAACCTTTTCATGCCTTGTGCATACTGAACGGCTCGTTCAGATTGCTTCGTGCGACTCCGAATGTTGGTGATTACATTCGAGGACTTCCAGGGATAGGAAGACTGAGGTTCCGACTACCTTGAAGTTCAAGGGCTTCCTTGCTGAGGAAGACTGAGGTTCCAACTACATTGAAGTTGAGGGCCTGCAGGGATAGCAAGATAGAGAATCCGATGTTAGTATCGAGGGCTTACCCTGGTGTGGGTAAGACAGACTTGATTGAAAGTATAAATCAAGGGACCTTTAACCAAGGTTTTTGGATACCATTCTCTTTGGGTTAAACGACTTATATCTTGTTACTTGTAGTTTTACTACTTGTTTTTACGCTACACATTTGTATTGTAAGGAAAGTATAATCTTCTTATATTTCCTTACATTTATACTATGATTAATTTAGATTCTATACACTTTAAGATAGAATATATTTTTGTAAACCTTAGTTCCAATTCTCCAATTGGAGTTAGAGGTGTTGTGAATCTGCTTAGTTTAACTTTGTTAAACATAAAACATTCCTTGTCTAAAAAAACATAGTTATCCGTAACCAACTTTAATTGTTCCAAAGGAATTTTTAATGTACACAATTCACCCCCCTCTTGTATATTTATCATCTACATCATTATTTCGATCCTATAGTAAATACATACATTCTTGGAGATATGGATCGTGATTTCTTAATCAGATATCAAAAATGAAAACCCTAAACCATGATCTTGACGTTGTTCAGATCGTATTCTTTATCTCCTACTTCATTGGTGACCCACCACACACCTGTTCTACAGGTTTGAGACTCCATATAATTCTTCGACCTCAGCCAATACTGCATTGATCGGACTCCGAAAGTAATACCTCTTGATTCTACTCGAATCATTATTTTGGTAGCCTGACCATCACGGTCAAAGCATTAACCAACAAAAAACCCCCAAATCAAGGTTGTGAATCCCTTCATATTGTTTCCCTATGAGAAACCTCAAACCCATTTCCCTTATACCTATCTTGAGTTTTCTTTCTCATTTTTTATTTGGTTTGTTGTTTTCTTAAACAAATCATATAAATTTTTTATATCATAATTCATAAAACTAATTTTATTCAATAAATACCATTTTGAAATAGAAATATTAATATTCATTTTAATATAAATTTTAATAATATAAATAGTTAATTATAATTCTTATATCAATTTGATTATTCATTTTAGATTATATATAATATTTTAACAATTATTATCATTTATTTAGTTTCTTTAATATTCAAAAAACATATTTTCATATCAAATCATTATATAATTTACTATTTAGAATCAAAGACATTTAAATCAAAATTAAAAATCATATTCAAAAAATTAAATCCCATTATGAACCTTAATAATTGTTATCATTGTCTAAAAACATATATAAATTAAATAATATATCATATTTAAAATTCTTTTTACAAATTTTTATTTCATGATAACTATATATAAAATTATAATTAATTTATAATATGTCATCATGTATTTATATAGTTACATGATGAAAATTAATTTAAATACATTCTCAATTTTGATTAACTGAAATCACTAGTTTTATAATCATATTTCAGAACAATTCTTATTTAAAATATTATTAATTTATTAATTACCTAAACATTCTGAGATATAACAATAGTTGTCTATAGTGATATAGATTGATCTACTTCTAGGAAGAGTCATCTCAAGGTAGGGACACATGATAGTTATTGTCCTTAATATCAGGTAGGGATAATGAATCTTAATTCTATGGATCAAGAGCTGGTTGAATTAGATACATGACTTACAATGGTTCGAGGTATGATCCTTATTGCATTGTCCATAGGTGTTGTTCTATTTGACACAAGTTATTCTAATTCCTTTATATTTTCTTATCTTATGGTTGTGTTCAATTTTCAAACTATGACCAATCCTTATGTAAGGGATTTAGTAGATTCTTTTAGAAAAAGTGAGAGAATGGTTTCAAGTGTTTATATTTTGAACTCACTCTATCTGGTGTCATGTGAGAATAGAATTTTCAGGTTATGGACATGGAAATATTCAATTTTATCCTTGGTATGGATTGGATGGTGCATTATAGGTGCACATTGATTTTTACCTTCCATGGGTGAATTTTGTGGAACCTCATGGAGGCTGTCATCTATTCCATGGTGAATAGAATCCTTGGTCAAGACATGCTAGATATCCACATTTGAAATTGGGTAGCCTTGTTTTCCATATATCATTGCTCATGTTGGAGGATGATGGTAGTAGTCTTAAAGGTGAAATACCTACTATTGTAGATGGGTTTATAGTGGTATTTCTAGATTTTTTTTCAAGGTTTACCCAAAGAGAGATGTGGTGCCCACCATTGATTTGGTATTGGGGAAAGAGCTGATATATCTTCCCTCATATCGTATATCCCCAACTATGTTGAGTTAAATAAAGATACAACAGAATAATTTAGAATCCAAAGGACTAATTCGCTTGATCATCTCACCTTGGGTAGCTACAACTCTATTTTCTAAAGAAATATAATGGATCTTTCTAGTTGTGAATCAATTACTAGAAGTAGAATAATGTAAGAATAAACATTAAATATCTCATGCACTATATTGATGAACATTTTGATCATTTCAAAGGGTTATGGTTTCTCTCTAATATTAAAATTCATTTTTGGTATCACCATATTAAAGTTGGAGGTTCAAATTTCCTTAAATCATCATTCTAAATAAGTTATGGCCACTTTGAGTATTTTTTTAAAGAAATTATTGTTGGAAAATACTCTAGTGATCTTTATGGAACTTGGGATATAGTAGTTCCATTAGAATCTTGATTAATTTGTCATCATATTTTTGGATTAATTCCTTGTATATTTAGAGACCAAAGAATAGCATGATAGGCACTTGGATATGATGTTTGGTACTCTTTGATATCACCACTTATATGTTAATCTTTTTATGTGTAGCTTCAAGATCAGGTAGGTGAGGTTTTTAGGCCATGTGATCATCGAGCCTGGGTTTTCAGTAGACCCCATAATGATCGATGCAGTAATGTCATGGTAGAAATCAAAAAATGTGTATGATATTAAATGCTTTTTGGGCTTGGAAGGGTGTTGCGAGCAATTGTTTTGGAATTTTTCTTTTCTTTCTTCTCCAAATAATTTTCTCACCCTAAAATGGATAATGTTTGAGTGGATCCCATATTATTAATGGTTATTTATGAGTTTATGAATTGGTTGAAAATGATATAAGTTTTTATCATTCCCAAATACAGAAGGGGTATTTGGCCTACTGTGATACCTTAGGTATGGTTATTGGGAGTGTGTGGATGCAGAATGAGTATGTGGGTGAGTATGGTTCTAACCAACTCCAACCACATGAATGGAACTACCCAACCAACAACCTAGAATTGGTTGTAATGATGAATTTCTTGAATAGCTGGTGTCATTACCTCTTTAATGATAATTTTATTGTCTACAAAAATCATACGATCTGGTCTTAATTTTTTTCAGAATGATTTAAATTTGAGGAAGCTCTATTAGGTCAAGTACCTTTAAGGGTTTATTGTTGACATTATCTACACCCCGGGTAAAGGTAATATGATATTGAATTCCTTTATTTGTAAAGTGTTGGTGTTATTATTTAAAGAGTCAAATGTTTAATGTACATTTATGGGTATCTTTTACTAGTATCGTATGGATACTAGAGAGTTTAGTGGAGGAATGTTCTTTTGTAGTGTTCAACTGGCTGCCTCCCTCCTAGAGATGATTCAGTATGGGAAACTTTTTGCTATGTTTTTTTAGAGTTCTATGTATATGTTTCATGATTGGTTGGTTCCCAGTGATAGTTTATAATATTTATATGAGTAATTTTTTTCAAGGGTCAGTTCAGTGTGTAGTTTCTTTGTAGAAGGTCGCAATGCCTGTTAGACACTTGTGGTTGTGGGTCATTAATACTGGTATTACCAAAATTTTATATGAAATGTGACAATTTTTTTGTGGTTGGGAGTGGAACAAGATATTCTTAACTTTTTTTCCATGTGTTTCACTTCTCAAAATTGTACTGTAGAGAACCATAGTCTCTCATGGTTTCTTTGGCCACTACACATTCAAACCAGTAAGTGGGATGAGGTTTGCATATATTCCATTGTTGGATTACTTGGAACACCATGAGGAAGGAATGAAATATGGATGGTGATTGAACATCTGGCCAAATTTTCATATTACATCCTGATAAAAGACTCAACCAAAGTGAAAAAATTGGTTCAATTGTATTTTTTATGAGATAGTCGGACTTCTTGGTGTCGCATCCACGATTTTTTTAGAATGGGAACCTAATTTTAAATCTTTTCATTTGGTAACAATTTGGGAGGGGATGTGATCCTAGATCAAGTTATTTATGGCTTACCATCCTCGAACAGATGGTCCGATTTAATAGGCAAGTAAAATCATGGAATACATGCTTTGGGCATACATGCTTGATTTTGGAGGCTTGTGGGATAACAATTTGGGATTTTATAAGTCTTAATTTAAAAATAGTCACAAATTCATAATAATAATTTCTCCCCTTGATGTTCTTTATGGTTATACATGTTAGTCCCCTTTGGGTTGGATTGAGGTGGGTGAGACCTCATCTTTGCAACTAAGTCTTGTGTATGAGATTTCTGATAATGTTCGGCTGATAAAGTAGTGGTTGTTGATGGAGAATAGATTTCATAATTCATATGTTGATTAACATCACTAAGCCTTATAATTCATAGTGGGTGACCATCTATTTTTGAAAATGGAACCCCACTTGGATCACTGTAATCTTGTTAAAAAAGGTAGGGTAATGTAGATATATGTCATACCTTTCGAGATTATGAAAATAATCAAAATGGTTTTATACTAGTTATATTTTTCATCCCATATGACATTGATTTATGACATGTTCAATGAATTAAAGTTAAATATGTATAATTTCGATCTGTCTGACATGCTATATTGGGAGGAAATAGAGCTGGAAACTGATTTTTCTTGTTTTTTAGCGATGTGTATCGATTGTGGATTCTGAATAGAATGATATTTAATGGAAATCTATATCATAAGTTTTGGGTTCATTGGAATTATTTTAATGGTCAGAATGATACATGGGTGTGAAAATCCATAGATTAATAGCAGTACCCATTGTTTCTATAATAAAATTTGGAAATGAATTTTTGGGGGTGAAATATTTTCATAGTGGGGAGAATTGTCACATTTGTGATTTTATTTTTGAAGTATTTCTATTTTTTATTTTGTTCTTTTCTTTATTTTCTCTCTTTCCCAATAGTTTTGTAGAAATAATTAATTTTTTTGAACTGAAATAAGGTATCACATGTCTGGATCATGTTTAGTATAAACTGTGTGTCGGCCTAGAGAAGAGTGTTTGTCCTGGATAGTGGCACAGTCATGGTCAAATGGGTGTGTGGATAACCATATGCCCAGTCAAGTGGGTCTTTTTCAGCTGAACAATTGACATAATAGGTGTTCTCCTTTCCCTTGTAGATCGTGATGCCTCTTTTTTCCTTTGCAAGGATATTCCACAAGGCTTCTGTATAGTTTTCTTATTCATGTGGACTTCCAAGAACCATAAATATAGTAAATTTTGTCTTTTTTCCTTCAGTGATTTTAAACCAAATCCACCCATTTTCTCCCCAATTCTAGATTCTAAGACCTCAGTGCATCCCCCCTCCATCATGGCTCCCTTGGACTTCTTTTTCATAGTGGATTTGATGTTAAATATTTTTGAACTCCTCAATTAATTCCGTCCTCTATTGATTTATTTCTTCTTCTTGGTTTATTCTTCCATATTTTCTAGGTTTTCTCATCATTATTTGATTTGTCGCCCAAAAGTGGGTTTAACCTTATCCTTTGGGAATGATCTTGAGGCTTATGGTATGCTCTAACCTTTATAGGGTCTCATTATACTGCATTTCTGATTCTCCATTGATTTTTGAAAATTTTCAAACCAAAGGTAGGTGATTCCATGGTTTAGAATTTTTGGATGATTTATTTTATTTCTAAATGTGTTAGATGGATTGTGTGGGTGGTGAAAATATTATTTTCAAATTTTTCTGTGTGAATAAAGGTTCAATGGTGGTTTTACAAATAAAAATTGGTAGTTTGGAATGTGTGCCTCAGGTGCTGGAATAATTTTTATGGAATAGGTGGTTTATGAAACATAAAAGGTGCAATTGAGAACAAAATTAATCCATGGTAACTTGGTAAGGAAGTCTAGGTCAAGTATGATATATGGATCGGTAGGGCTGAGACCATGTTACCCCTGACTGGTTTGATGATACAACACTAACTAAACATTTGATGATGATTAGATACCACAATAATATTGAATGTGACTCCAATATATTCGTCAATGCATGTGGTCATAGTGGGTTATTGATTCAATAACTTGTCATTATGGTACGAGGATGTCAAATCCCTCCTAACGGATTTTCCTTAAAGAATACATGGGTTCTCATGTGATGTTATTATAGTAATTCATATTGTTGATCTGTGTACTTTACTGTTTAATTTCAATAAATATTTACTTAAAAAAATTTATTTTCTTTCCTTTTATTTTTTTTAAAAACCATCATGTTTATTTTTAATACTATGTTATGGTATGGAATATATTGTGGGTGATATCCTACATGGAATGAGCTAACACCGTTAAGATTCTCTTAGGTTTATATAGACCTTGATTTGTTTGGAACACATAAATACATGATGTTCTATGAAGTTGTTGGTGGATCAAGTTTCTAGGTTTCCACCTCCTATAGGTATTGGTGGAGGTGGATTGAGGGCATTCATCCCCATCATTAATGGGGGTTTTTTTGTAATTTCATAAGATTCACAAAAAAATGGTTTTTTTAGTTAGAAATATAAAATGTTTAACTCTTTTTTTAGTGTTGACATGTAGTAGTTGTGTTTATTTTGATTATGGTTTTTGACTATGTTGTGATGAGTTATTCTTTTGGTTGTTCATGGAAGTTACTCATTGGTGATATAATTCACAAATGTAGAATTTCATGCCCAGGAACTAGTTTCTCTTAGGTCATAATTTACAAAATAACACACAATAGGGGTTCAATTGTGTATCTTCTAAAACATCAACAATTCTGGATTTCGACACCCTATATATTTAAAATATATTTGCATCATTTTTCTTCTATATGATAATATCCAGTGGATAAACAGAAAAAAAATAAATTAGCTTTTTATAGTGTTATGGGGAATAAAGACCCCCTAGTCCACTCTACCCAATACTCTCTCTGTAAGATTATAAAATTTTACCACAATTGTCCTCTGATCATATGAATAAAATTCCGCAACTGAGTTCAAGTAGTTGACACCTTTACAAGCAATAATAATAAGAAAGTATCCTGGTTCTTATAAAAGGGATCTTGTTAACCACAACTTAGCTTAAAAAACTGATACTCTACCCTAACTGAGTACAAGATGTTAAAACATAAAATTAATAAAAATAAATTTATTAGATGAAACTGGTTGAGCTTCAAAATTATAGTAGTTAAAATATATATTATATGGATATTAATAAATTATAATCTTCAATAGAGAATGACTATGAATAAATCTTAGTTTCACAAATATTGTCAATTTAAAACCAAAAACCCAATAGAGTCAATGCAAACTTATAGTAAAATAAGATAGAACATTTATATCTCCAAAGTGTATACCAATTTTTGATTCTTTCCTTCACCTTATAAATGTATAGAATTTTTCAAGATTATGAGTGAGTTTATGAAATAAATATAGGTACCTTACAAAGATATCATATATAAAAATCGATAAAATGATAGAATATATAAATAAAATATCTAGTTATGAATTCTAAATCCACCATTGATTCCAGATAAATTGTAGATATTCATATTTTAAATAAAATAGTGGAATGTAACATCTCTTAAGAGTTAGAGTGATGATATCCCTTGAATATGGTTCTTTTAATAAAATATAATGAACATTAAATCAGTTGAAAATGAACTTTAAAACAACTTGAAACTATATCAAGACCATTATAGAAATCAGGGAAAATATTTTGAAATTATCTGACATGATGAAAAGTAAAACAAATTATTCCTTCACAAAGTGAAAAAATACCAAACGTAGGGTTCAACTGTGTAGCATGCATCTTCTGAACGTATGGTTAAAAAAGTAAGGTTGTTCATAAAAGTAAGTTTTATGATCCATAATTTTTTCTATGAAATATAAGGTACATTACATACATAAGATTCTTTATCATTACATTCCTCTCTTAAAAAACATATGGTTCCTTCCAAATGTATGGTTCCTCAACCATATTTTCTTGATAATGTAGGGTTGATTAACCATACATAATATTTTTAATGTGGGGTGGATACACCATACATTTTTTCAATTATAAGGTTGAATAGTAATATAAATATCATTTTCCAAACATTTAGTACAAAATGTAGGGCTTATTCCTTACGTTACACTTATCAACATAAGACACAAACAATATTTCTAGAATGCTTCAAAATTTATCCTAAATAATGTAAAAATTATTCCTTGCGAATTGAAAGAATGAAAATAATTTCATAATTAATATAAATAAATATTAAATACTTCAAATATACTTAATATAAACTCATTAGTAATATAAAAGGATTATTTGTTAGCATCATAATCATAATAAATTATAGAGTATTGTTGAGACAATACTTGCCCAAAAATCTACCCCTTTTTTATGATCACACAACCCATAAAATCATTAACCTAATTTTTTATTTTATAATCATACGTAAAGAAAATATTTGTTATAGAATATCAATATTAAAATATAATTTTAATAAAATGAGATGTTTTGTTTATCAAAATTTACCCCCCCCCCTTTCTGTGATATCAAAAATAAAGTTTAAAAAAAATTAAAACACGTTTAATTTTTCACTGAATAGTAAATTAATATAATAAATTTCTTATGTGGAGATATAAATGATGGATTCAATAAATTGAGATAAATTAGAAATGATATCAAATAAATCAATGAAAAATTTTAACAATGAAATTTTAGTAATAAAATTTGTATAAATACAATTGACAGTTTTGACATAGAAAAAAAGTCAGTCAACCATAAGGTTTTATGTTAAAAGGGGTTGCTCGGGGTTTGTTTCTGGTAATTGTTCTAAAGGGTCCTAAGTATCTTGAAACACTTCTTTCAATTATACCATCTATACATATAATCTTTTATCCAAATTATCTCCCAACATTATTATCAAAACTCAAGAATCCTAACTCACATGTAGGCTTTCAACTAAATTGGATTTCAAAAAGTCATTAAAACTTTCATCCTACTGTACAAACATAACCAACTTATCACTTAACATATTGAGAAGAAACATGATACCTGGTTCACATATATTCAATTTATCAATAATATATCTCTGATTTTCCAACAAGACTAACAAATTGGAAATATTACAATGATGGATCTCCAATATAGCATTCATAATAGCCATAATCATTGTGATTGCTTGAAATATTCTAATCAAATCTGGCGAGGTTGAAGGGGAAGAGGTATAAGTACTGACTTGAGTAACATTCCTTGTGATTGACTCAAAATGGATTCTGAGATTCCACATCATATTTACAGAATTGGTTTTAGAAAACGAGTCATACTTGATTTTCCAATATGGTCTAGCATCTCCTGGTTAAATTCATCAAAATATTTTTTTTTTCATAAAATTTTATTTAATTTATTGAAGATAAGTCTGAACGGACTCAAAATCTATCCTTAGAGCTGATGAAATCTAAAAATCATTAGATTACTTTCTTACTACTTCCAAATCATGTTTTAGAATAGAATTTTCCACTTTACTGATATTAATTTTTTTGAGAAGATCCTCAATATGATTAGTCAATGAATCTGATGTCCCTTCATCTACATTTTTGGAATAATCAACTGCCATAACGGCTAATGTATTAGTTGAATACTCTATACTAAAATTTCACTAACATATAATATATTATCAATAATATATATCTTTCACTACTATAAATTTATTTTTTACCAACGGTTTAAAACCGTTGGGAAAGACCATTAAACCGTTGGGATAAGATATCCCAACGGTTTACTAATCCATTGAAATTATGGACGTGGGGATAGCCCTTTACCAATGGTTCTATGTGAATCATTGGCTTAGACTGGATTCTATTTTATATACAAATGATTCAGGTGAACCGTTGGAAATTAGAGATTTTATTTCATTTTAGAAACGGTTTACAAGAACCATTGGGATATTTATTTTCTGATGGTTCAAAACCATTGGTATATTTATCTCTAGAATATATACCCCATCCTTCACCTCTAAAACACCATAATTGATTAAAAACAGCAGCACCACTGCTCTATATATGCAGCCATCAACTACCTATTACACCTCCAAAACTAATCATCACCTGCACCTAAAATTAAAAATATCAGCACCATAATTGATTAAAAAGAGTAGCATCGCTGCTATATATATTCATCCATACACTTCCTATTATACCTACAATAAAAATCTCTCTAAATTGATTAATTATATTAATTTAATCAGAACACAAATAAATATTGAAGAAAATATACCATAAAGAAACAAAGTAGATCGACTTTCTCATTCTATAACTTTCAATATCTGATAGTCTCATACATCAAAAGAAAATAACCAAAAAATGTGGAGTAAAACAGAGGAAGTATTGGGTAAAAATTGAATCTAAATGGATTGTGTAGTTGCTCATCATGGCTGAATAACACTCCCTCACCCACGACACCATCGGCAGAGGTGAACGATAAGAATTTTGACTTCGGGTATCGGTCCTTGGATGTATGCTTTTCCCTCTCCGCCTACCACACACATTCAACAACACAAGATCTGAATCATTAAAATAGGATTACACTGTGTTTGGTTTGAAAAAAATATTTTGATGAACAAAACATAGCCAGAAAAACATATTGAAAAACAAGAAACTTACATATTTCTGTCATCAAACTTAGTGCTTGTGCTCCTAGATATCATGAGAATGGAACCCCGTCTCAGATGAAAAATACACCCACTCATTTCACACCTTTTGTACCTGCTTCACCCTGTTAGCCTAATCCAAAAAATCCTGGCAGTCAGTAGTGTTTTCTTTGTGGTTAGTGAGACCCCACCAAATTGCCATGCCGCCATAATCAACATAGAGTTTATTATTTCATTCAAATTGGAGAGGCCATCCAGGTAGAGAGTAAAAAATAAATTTTTTAAGTGAAGTTACCCAAACAAAACACAAATCTGAGTTGGGTCTGGATCCATTACCAAATTTATCTTCACTTTTGAGCTTATCATATGGATCCTTGTTAAGGACTTCCCCCGAGATCCATAGACCAACATCTTGGAGCAGCATCATCCAGTTTTCCTCCACAACTCTAAGTAATAACTCTGCAAACACACTCATTCACATCACAAATAATAGATGATAGAAAATTTTACAGTCATGTTCCATATATAATGGAATGATAGATAATGTTATGGTCATGGACTAAAGATATTTTTTAGTTAAAAGGTTATCATTGAAATTAGTTTTAACATGGTTGAATACAAAAATAATACCTTAATTAATTCAATTCTCACATCTACTGAACTGTATCAAATAATGTTAATTAATTTGAAAATATTTTTTATAAAGTTAAATCCAAATTACTTTTAATAAATTCATATGAAGTACTTATTAAAAGTTAGTCCCTTTATAAAATATCTTTATTAATCAACTAAAATAGATTGTAATATATGTTATGACTCATAATAATACTAAATTAAAATTAACATTCTAGAATGAACATGGTTAATAATTCATGAACATATACATATAATCTTGATCTCCAAAATCTCATGTAACTTAGCCACTCAAGGAAAAATCATCTTCAAATAATAGTAAACAAATTATAATAAAATGTAGAGTTTAGAATTATATAATTCAGTAATTATATAAAATAAAATCAAAGCCTAAAAAATTTAAACCCTCCAAAATTACTATGTAATATTCTCCCAGGTTATCCAATAGAATGGAAAACATGTGTGATAAAAAACATTTGAAAAAAATTATAAATTTATAAAAAAAATAATTATAGAAATCCATAACCCACTATATGAAACTAGTAACCATGTCAGCATGACACAATATAAGAAAAAAAATGAAATATCCTCAAACATAACCTAATTGAAGTGGTTTGACCTCCACTATTTTAAATCTCATCCATTTTCTATGGTCCATGACCCTAACTCTGGAGATTCACTCGATTTACATTTTTATGTTTTCTATGCATTCATTATTGTTGATTTTCCGATCTATTTCATTCCAAATCTCGTGATTTTTTCCATATTTGTCTAAAACAAATTGTACCAAACACACCAGATAACAAATTATATAACAACAAGAATTGTTAAATTGGGAAAATAAAACTACAAAATCCATGATACTATAATCAGAATTCAATCTTTAGTATGATGAAGTGACACAGACATGGGGTTATATATTCTCACATCTAGTTTATTGCTATGTTTAACATTATAAACATTCATGAATGATGAGTTCGAACAATAAACCATATAGGGGTTCATAATTCAAAGTGGATAAAACAAACAAAAAATATTGTTCAAGTTTATAGCCAGATTGCTATAGAACCAGAATGAAAAATACCAAAATAAATGGATGTAGAAGATAAATATTTGTTAGAACTTATTGATATAAAGTGGAAGATGAAACGATAATGTAAAACATGATGGATCATGGATGGGGAGGTTGCGTTCACATCCTGTGAAAAAGAGGGGTTCTTTGATTATAGGAAACTATATTCACCCCTCTTTGTTCGACAAAATCACTCAACTAGTTTATTGAGAAGAAATTGGTTAATAATATTTTATTCATTTATAAACACTAATGAAACACTAAAAATAAATCGCGTTAGAAGATATAATATAGTGTAAACTTACCGATTTGAAGTGGAAGACAAAAAATTACATAAGTCGAGATGGAGCCATCTAGGAAAATCTGAAACTACATGCACTACGAAGAGCCACTGGGAAGAACAGGATCTTCTAAGAAGAATGGAACCATAAGATCTTGTAACAGGACACTGGGAGGAACTTTCGGGTTGAATGGGAACCGCTGGGACGAAGAGGAACAACAACTGTGGGAAGAAGGGGCACTTCGAATCTGATTTTGGGCTTCTGCATGCTGAATGGGTCTGGAGTTAGGAGGGTTGGTAATTTTTTATGTAGAAAATCCATCCCTAGGGGTTTTAAAAATATTTCAGGGAATTGTGGTATTTTTCTGGAATAAGATATACAAACAGTTTAACAAAACCATTAGTATATCAGAACCTATTCCAATGGTTTATATAAACTGTTGGGTAAATATTATATATTTTATTCTATACCAATGGTTTAACAAAACATTTAGTATATGGAAACCTATTCCAATGCATTAATAAAACCGTTGGGAAATAATCTTATACATAATCTATTTCAATGGTTTTTTAAACCGTTGTAATTGTAGCGTTGGGATATGTGGTATTTCCTGTAGTGTTTTCTATAGATAGAGATCTAGGTCTCTCCAATGACTAATAAAAGTATGAGATAGATTAATTCTCCATAAGATCTGTAACCTCATTTACTAATCTTTTCACATGATGTTCTTCTCAACCATCCTCTTTTTAAAAATCCTCAGTTGTAATAGCCTCATCTTGTTCTTAAGAAACATCCTAAAGATCTAGAAACTAAAATTCAACATTTTGATCTTCTTCTTGATTTGATTCTCCAAATTGAGCTGAATGGGTAGCTTCTCATGAAACTAACACTTGTTCTTCAGGTGGTGGTTCTTCTATGTTCATTGGTTTCATAACTAGATCCCATATAACTTCTTATTCTTACTATCCTTATTCTATATTTGTTTCACTAATAAATTGTAATTTTCTTTTAACAAATTTAGAAACACATTTGGTTTTGGATTATCTATTTTCATCATTTCTTACAGCACTTTTCTCCCCCCGTTCAAATGATCTAAACCTCTATTGGCCATCTGTACCAACTAGCATAAGAATTCCCTTCACAGTACTCCAGTAATATCCCAAATTCCTAAGAGTACCAGAATTTAGGACATTACTATGAGGACGTTTTACTCTTTGATAAAATAAATGAATCAAATCCTTCATGAATATAAATAAATAGAGTATCCTTCCATAGAGGAAAAAGGGCATTCAAGCCTCTATTTAGAAACAATAATTCAAAAATCACATCATGTATCTAGGAAAATTTAACTTTATGTCATTGATGAACAAAAACATGATGTATATATCAAGGTATAAAATATTCTCCATCTCAAATACCCTTTGGAAAATTACAGTTATAATAAACATAACTATCACTTTTTGATCAACCTCATGATCCTTAACAACCATTTTCCTAATGTTTATTAATCCAAATAGAAAAAGAATACTGTCTGAAGATTTTTGATCATTATTTCCAATACATCGATGGTTAAAATAAAATACAACTTCATGAGGAAATTTCAATATCTGATCTATTTCTAAAGAAAAAATTGAAAATTATTTTCCTTTTATTTTCACAGATTCAAGATCTACTATTTCTCTAAAACTAATCTGTATAATACTTTTGAAATGATTCAGTTCTACCTCATAAAAAAATTCTATTTTCACAAAATTTAATATAAATTTCAAAACATGAAATACTAGTCCAATCTTAAGAAATATACTAGTCTTATATAATAAATATAAATGCACAACCTTCCCTTGAAGAATCTTACTTGATGAAACGATTTAATTATTCATGTCACTGGGTTCTCCCTTATCTGTTCTATTATTATTCACCATTTATAATAATTAATAGTTCTATGGTTTTTAGATTATAGGTTTTGAAGGTAGATGACGGTTTATAAAGATGAAATAGTTTAAGAAACAAAGTGGTAAGTTACGTCAAATGTTTTTTGATAGAAAATTATGTTTCCTTGGTTTCCTATAACAATTACTGAGGGTAATTTTTATAATTTTTGAAAACATAAGACTTAAAAACCTAGAAAATATAATTAAACAAGTAAATATTAAGAGTAAAATAATTAATAAACAAATATTAAGTGAAATAAAGATTTTTTAAAAATGAAATAAGTTGCCAATTAATTATTTAACATTAATTAAACCTAACTCTCCTTAATAAAATGAAAACTAGTATTGGGAAGTGGTTTAGTGAAAATATAAGCAAATAGATATTTAGTACTAACAAATTGTAAAGATATATCCATTTTAAGAACATGATCTCTTTGAAAATTATTCCTTATATCAATTTGGTTAGTCCAGGAATAACAAATATGTTTTTTTGATATATTTATTTCACTACTATTGTCACATAAAATAAGAATACTATTAATGATTAATTCAAAGTCCACAATAGTGTTTTTCATTGGCAATACTTGTGCACAAAAACTGTCAGTAGACACATATTTTGACTCATTAGTTGATAGGGTAACATAATATAGTTTCTTACTAGACAAAGAAAATAATGATTTTCTTAAAAAGAGATAGGTTCCTAAGGCACCTTTTCAATCTAACACACAACCTCCAATTTCATCATCTGAATACTAAATCAAATTCAAAATTAGATGTTTTCGGTAAATAATACATTGAAAAAAATACATTTAAATATCTAAAAAATTAATAGTAGTAATATTGTATTCTTTTAGATTTTATTAGCATCTATCACAAATATATACAACAAACAAAATTTATGGTCTTCTAGAAGTAAGATATAAAACAATACTAATCATTACTCTATATAAATTTTTTTACTGGTTTTCAAGATTAATACAAATAATGTTTTATATTGGTATACATGGGGTTATATATGTCATAATTTTTTCAAGTCTAAACATTTTCAATAAATCAATAAATATATTTACTTTGATTTAAAATATATCCATAATATTTTTGGTAAATCTGAAATTCTAAAATAAAATACAGTTCTCCCATTATACTCATTTCAAATTCTTTTATCATTAAATTTGATAAATCAAGACAAATATTTTTATTAGTTGGGCCAAAAATTACATCATCAACATAAATTTTAAATAATAAAATACCATAACAAATTTTTTTCCTAAATAGTGTTGGGTTTTCTAACCAAATAGTAAAACGATTTTACAAAATGAAATGGATTGATCATTCATACCAAGCACTAGGTTTTTATTTAAGCCCATAGAGAAATTTAGTATGTATAAATTTTTTTTGAGAATGTTCAAAACTAGGGGTTGTTTAAAATAAACTTCCTCTATTAAATAACCATTTAGAATGGTAGAATTTGCATCATCCTGAATAATTTAATATTCATATGAGATGCCTAAACTAAAAGGATTATAATTCCTTATAGTCTAGCTAAAAGGGAAAATGTATCATCATAATATATTCATTCTTATTGATTATAACCATTGGCTACTAATCTAGCACTATTCCTAGTAATGATTCCATAATCATCCTATTTTTTTATAAAGACCCATTGGGTTCCAATAACTAAATAGTTGGTTGGCCTTTCTATGAGTTCCCAAACTTCATTATTTCTAAATTGATTTTGTTCTTCCTACATAGCCATAATCTAACATTTGTTATATAATATTCATCAATAGTGTTAGGTGCTAATTGGGTTTAAAAGGAATAAAATTCATCTATTTCCTACATTTCTTTTAGTTTTGATTTCTTTGTATATATCTCCTCTAACAGTTTCTAAATGATGGTTCATTAGAGTTCTATACTTTCTATGTAGAACACTTTCTTTTTATTTTATATCATCTTTTTCAGAATTGGACAAAAATTTATTAATATCATTTTCAAAATTATTTTTAAAGGTTTCAAGTTTCAAGTTATTAAAAGAGTCGGTGACTTAATGAGTTAGATTTTTCTATTTAATGAATGATTCAATTTCACTAAACATCACAAGAACTAATTATTCCACAACCAATGAATTTTTATTAAATACTCAATAATCTCTATAGGTGAAAAAAATACTAAAAATATTATTTCATCAGCTTTTGGATTAAACTTACCAGGATTACCCTTGGTGTTCAAGATATACACCTCGCATCCAAAAACATTAATATTCTTTAGTATATGATTTATAGTATTCAATAGTTTATATGGTGTCATTGAAAATATATGAAATTAAAAAAATCATGATATAGTAGGTTGTTCTTATATATTTTTCAAAAAAATTGGTAGGAAGACTGTATTCATTTAGCATAGTCCTTTCCCTTTATTTAATAGTTCTATTTCTTCTTTCAATTCATTTTGTTGAGGTGTTCTTGGTGCGGAGAAGGTGTGTTTAATACCCATATTAGAGCCAAATGAATTGAATTATTGATTCTCAAATTCTCCACCATGGTCACTTTTTAATGGTATTATTTTAAATCCTTTTTCATTTTTGAACAAACATACAAAAACTTTCAAAAATAGTGAAAACATCACTTTTGAGTTTTAGAAAATAACCCCAAGTAAATCTTGAATACTCATCAACTAAAATATGTAAATATAATTTTCCAACCAAACATGTAGTCATTGATTTCCAAAATAAATCAATATGAACATTTTCTAATGGTTTGGATCTAGAAATTTTGTTAATAGATTTGAATAATAAAATATGTGGCTTACCAATTTTGCATGCATTATAGAATCTATCATTATCAAATTTAAGAATGGGAAAATAAAAAACTAATTGTTTATTAAATAATTAATGTAAACAATAAATATCACAATTATTGAGTCTCCTATTCTAGATCTCTAATTCTTTTTTATTAGTAGTTGAACAATTATCTTTTTTTTACATAAAAAATTTAAATATAATTTATAAAAAATTTATGTTCTTGGTGCTCTATTCTTATACAACATATCTTTTAACACAAAGAATGATTTGTTTGCATAATCAATATAAAAACCATCCTCACAAATTTGAGAAATACTTGTTATATTGTAATTTAATCCTTCCACATAGAATACTTTTTTTATTGAGGTAGTTTTTTGGATTTTCAAAGGTTTCAACTCCAATTATTTTTCCATTGGATTTATCACCAAAAGTGACAATTCTATCATAAAATTGTGTTAATGTGTGAAAACTTGATGGATCTCTATTCATAATCTAGGAATATCCACTATCCAAAGACCATATATTATTTTTCGAGTGGCATATTCCCTACAAAATCAATTAAAAAAATGTTTTCTTTGGTAACCATATTTTATTTGGTCTAGTAGTGTTAGCTATCAATGATCTAGGAATCTAGTTACTTATTGTTTTTATATCATATTCATCATAAAAACTCTTAGAAATAAAATCTATTTTAATTCCAATTATTTTAGGATTTTTCAAATAACTATTATTAGTTACATGGCCTTTCGTTCCATAATGATAACAGGTTGTATTTTTAGGATTGGGCACAAAATATTTTTTATACATTTTTGATTTCACACGGTTTCTTCCTATTCCATATCTTTCTCTTTTATTGGAATTATTTACAAGGATTTCATTTAAGATATTTTATCCTTTATTAATAAAATAGAAACACTTATATATGTTTTTACATCATCTTGTAAAGCTTTGACACTTATTATATGAATAGTACAGTTTGTTATAAATGAGTTGATTTTTTCCATCAACTATTTATATTGTATAAGCAGGCTACCTTATTCTTGTAAAATATAATAATGAATATTTTTTAAAGACATATGTTTCATTATTATAGAATCATAATTTTCTCCTAATATAGAACAATAGGAAACTACTTTATAATTTGAGAAACTACTAGTTTTAGAATCATATGAATAATAAGTTTATAACTTTTCTACTTCTTTATTTGCCATAAATACATATTGGCCTTTAGTTTTTATTGTTCATTCTCTAAATAAAACATTTAATGATAATTAGAGTCTTCAGATACACTCTATATAGATTCTGTTACTCTTTTCCATTTATGATTATTATCTGCATTATTCTAGTATCTCTTTTTAAGCATTTTTCATTCATCTTTCAGTCAAGGACAATCTAGTCTCATATGAACCGTGTTCATGTACTCATAGTAAGGAACAAATATTGGTTCTTTATCATCCTTTCAGAATGATTTTCTGAATTCTCTTTTCTTCTTGTAAAACATACTGAATATTCTATCTAGTTGATCCAATTTCATTCCATAATCTGAGGAATCTGAATTTTCCTATTTTTATTCTTCTTGTTTTGTTTTTCTTTTATGTTTCCGAGATGTCACTATCCACAAAAAATTTATTTCTTCAATATAATATTATTATATTTATATTTCTCCTTCATTTTAGCTTCATGAATCATCAATATCCTCGTTAGTTCTTTCATTTTCAGGTTTTGACTGGTGGTGATTGTCGAATAGTAGTAGATATTCCATTTCGTTTAAAAGTTAGTACTATTAGTACTTTTTAAGGCATGATCAAATTTTTTTATGAGTTAACCTTATGTAGAAATATTTTTGGTAATTACATTAGTCCATCAATTTATTTATGTAATGATTTATCTATCAAAAATTCTAATGGTATCAAACTTCATATTTTCAGTTTCATACTATCGTATATTGTTTGTTTCTTCATAAGAACCAACAATAGTTTTCCATGTTTTATAGGCAATAAGAAATTTTGATACATGATTGAACTCATCTAGTCAAAGAACACAAATAATAGAATTCATAGATTTTGAATTCTGTAGGATTGAAATATAGATGTATATGATCAATTACAAGAGGGGTGAATTTTATGTTTAAAAACATTCAATTTTAGAAATAAATAAATCTATGTTTAACAAATATAAACAAGTTAAATTCAAAAAAATTGTTTGGTTCTTAAATAAATAGATAATTGGAAGGTCTAAGGTCCGATTATAAGAAACAAAAACATAAACAAATTAAACTAAAGTAAACATATGAAAGATTATCATAGGGAAATATTATACCATTAAGTTTATAGAATCTTATTTATTATAGTAAGTGTAAGTAAAAGAAAGTGTAAGAAAGTTATAATTTATTTCATTATAAAAATACAGCAGAAATAAAATTTATAACAAGAAAATGTAAATAAGTAGGAAATTTTTTAACACAAAGATAATGGTATCCAACAAACTAGTATAAATCCTCCTTGATTTATATATTCAAGAAAGTATATCTTAACCACACCAGGGTAAGCCCTCGATAAGAATATGAGGGACTGTCTTGCTATCCCTACAAGTCCTCGATCATTAAGGTAGTTGGAACTTCGGTATTTATATCCCCCGAATTCCTTTCATTTTATGGTATTTAGTACCTTTATCTTCCTATCACGGGAAGTCTCCGATTGTACATAACATCAATCGGAGTTTCACTAAGAAAGCTTTAACAAGTTGTTCATAGTTGAAAAAGATGTTCAAAGATCGCACAAGGCATAATAGTTTCCCTCTCTAAAAAACACTTCATAGCATCACAACATTTAATCTCTTGATTTATGTGTATTGAACTAGTTCGAATGAGCACCTATTTATAGAAAAAAACATCAACAGTTGGTTCCCTCCTCCAATTATCATATTTTCCATTGAATTTAGGAGGGACATGTACACGTGTCTCTCAACCAATAGTTATTTAAAAATAGATATTACAATATCGTTTCAGGTAATAAAACCTTGGGAAACATGACCATGATTATGAAATAATAATTTGTAAGGAAAAAATATCATGCCTAATAAACTAGAATCCGATAAAATTGAAATAATATGTTAGGAAAGTAAATTAAATTTAATGAATATGAATAATAGGAATCTAGGAAATATAGAATTCATACTCTGAATTTTGGGGAATTAAGAGTCTGAATTATGACGAACTTGAAGATTAAATTGTGAGGAATTTTAACTCAGAATTATGAATAATTTGGAGTTAAAATTCTGAGTAATTCATAATATTAATTATGAGGAATTCAGATTTTAAATTATGAGGAATTTGGGCTATGAATTTTCAAAAATTCATTTTCTTAATTCTGAGGAATTCATTGTAATAATTTTTAGGAATTCATAGTGTGAATTCCGAGGAAATCAGATTCTGAATTTTGAAAAATTTTGAGTCTAATTTTTTAGGAATTCGGTGTCTGAATTCTGAAGAATTTGAAGCCTGGATTTCTGAGAATTTAGAGTCTGAATATCAAAGAAATAAGATTTTGAATTTCAGATAATATAGAGTCTTAATTTTATATAATTCAAAGTCTGAATTTCTAAGAATATAAAGTCTGAATTTCATAGAATTCAGTGTCTAAATTTTAGAGAATCAGGAGGCTGAATTTCGATGAATTGAGAGTTTGAATTTTAGACAATTAAGAGTCTAGGAAAACGTAAGGGTTTTACGTAAGATAGGATCTAATGATTTAATTTAAAAATAAGGTTATACATAGTTTAAGAAACATTAAAAACATTGAAAATCATAGGTAATTTTAAAAAATTTCTCAGTGAAATAAATTTTTTCATAAGAAAATAATTCCTAGAGAATAATAGTTTTTCATAAGAAAATGTATTTTTGATTTTAAAAACATAAAGTAATGGAAAACATCATAATAAAGACCATTGACTTAATAATCTCCCACTTTTTGTAAAGAAAAAACAACTGGTTTAAAAAGAATATAAGGAATAAGGTTTCAATGTTTGTAACCTTTAAAAGAGATACTTATCTCCCTTTATATTGACTCATAATGAATACAACTAACTCCCCTTAGGTTTTGAAATCCCTATGAATCGTATTCTTGTATTTCATAGAAATATTACTTTTTCTTACTTAAGAATATCTTCATTGAGTAACACCCCCCTTACATTGGGATTTCCTTCTCTATATTATTTTGATCATTCGTTTCTACCCCTTTGTGGTTTTCAAAAAAGAATGGTGTGAATGGAAAAAAAATGTACCTAAAAGGTTAAAAATATACAAGACAAAACAATGGAAGTACAAAAAAATCATTATGATTGAAAAAATAAAAATACAAGTACAACAAAAGATAGGGTTTTAAGGAAAATCATTCATCCTTATTTTCCTTAGGCATCATCTTTTTCGGGGTGGTATTCAGCTTCTTCAGATATTTATGATCATCTTAAAATATCATTATAAACTGCTCCTAGTCTTGAATTTTCTTCTTGAGAAAATTGATTCCATTTTCTTGGGATTTAAGGACTTTGGATTTAGACTTTAGGACCACTTCTTACTGTTTTAATTTTTCTTCCAACTCTTCCTTGGGTTCTCTTTCCCTTTTCTGAATTAAAGTGACTGTACTGAGATTTCCATTCAGGTCTTTTCCCTCTTGAATCCAGGATGCTTTCTCTTGATTCCACTTCTCTAAAATAACTGATATAAGATTTTTCAAAATTTTAACTAACTGATCAAAGGCATATTTTACTATGTTTAGAAAATTATCAATGATTTTATGATCACCAATTAATGACTTAGACAAATTGGATATTTCCTTACATCATATCTTATAAGCATCATAAACAATATGAAAAGTCATAAACTCATCATTAAGCATAAGATAATTTTCCATGAGCATTATTATCAATTATGACTTATGATTGAATGAATGTTGAAGCAACTAACATCTATAATAAATACATGAAAAAACAGAATGGTTTTCAATTGATTTTTCAAATATTCAATAACAAAATAATATCCTAGGGAAGTTGATTATTCAGTAGTAGATTCCTTTGATGGTGAGGAAACATTATCTTGCTCATCAGTTTTCCTATTAGATGTTCCAAAAAAAATATTTTATTGATTTTAGAACTATATCATTTTGGGTGAATCAACAACCACCTTCTTTCCTTTCTCGACTTTATAAATAACCTTCTGAAATCATAGAGACTTGTGCTTGATATCATATAATTGGATTATCTTATCTTCATCAACGTCATCATTCTCATCATCTTCCTTATCAACATCATGATAAATGAAATCATGACTACTTCTTTCATCATTAGTAGGTTTATCAACCTCTTCTTTTCCATTATTATAATTCCATTCTGAGATTATCTTGGTTTATTCAACCTAGAATGTTTTAATTGACATCTTCTTAGAAGGAAATTCATTCTCATGGTATTCTTACTCCATTTTTATCACATATTCACTGTCATCCTCCTCGTCATCCAATTCTACTTCTTCTTCTTACTAAGTTATTTTTTCTACCACAATGGGTACTAGTATGAATAATTTATTTCTTTGAGTTTCTACTGGAACTAAATCTTGAAGGAAGGATTTTTGTACTAGGGGTTTTTCAGATTTGTTCTCAGTATCTTTAAGAGATTCTTGGACATGTTCATCTTCTAACATCTTCTTCATCATCTTCTTTTCTGTAGCTTCTTTTTCACACTCTTCTACTGCCTTAATCTCTAAGCCCATTTCCTCAGCAGGTTCTAAAACAAAACTAGCACCACCATATTCCTCCAATTCATTCTTATTATCCCTCCATTTTTCTACAACATCATTAGAAAAGGTCTTTTGTTTTTTCATCTTGGGAAAAGCTTACTGTGTTACTATAAAGGGTGCCTTTTCTTTTGGTTCTAATTCTGTATTATTTATTATCTTCATAGCTTTCTAGGAAGTTTCACTTAGTTCACCTTTCTTTGGGATAGATTTAATTTCACTTTCAAAAAGATCATAGAACTTTCTTGACATGATACTGAAACTGATTTTCATTCCCATAAGAGCATCATCACTCAACAACATTATCATTAAATTTCTTGATTTTGAACTACAATGAATTTTAAAGGATTTTAAACAGAGAAAGAAAATCTTAAAAAATATATCTAGATACATGCTTATCTCATAATTTAGGGTTTAATTCATTATATTACTAATCGTAAGAATGATATACATGATAATGTTTACCATTCCCAGATTCACTAAAAATTCCATAATTAAAATATTACACTTCATAATGGAATCCTTATCTCCTTTTCTAGAAATAATAAATCCATGCATTCACAATGATAACAATATGATGTTAGTTGTAAGATTATTTATCTTCAATGACTTGACTCCGATGAGTCCACGGAACTCAACTTCCTTTTCCTTCACAAAGATTCCTTCCTTTTTTGGAAGCATGTGAGAGAAAAATATTGCATCAATTTCATAAGTAATACCTAGAATATATACATCCACATTGAATGATAATGAATAGGTATTACCATATCTCTTAAAAGAAAACTTTTCCCTTCCTCCTTCTTTATAAAAATATAATGAATTATAAAATTATATTAGAATTTTTAGATAAACTAGATCCCGATTCTTTTGTTTGGAAACACCCATTTGTTCTCAACTATTCTTCTTTATAACATTTGAAATCACGGAATCACATTTCATACAGAAATTTGAATCTAGAATCCTTTGTTTGAAAATTTTCCAAACATTGTTTTTATGGATTGAGGCCATATGACTTTGAAAGGAATCTTCAAGATACATTCAGAACGAATGGAAACATAGAAAACTGAACCACAGATTTGAATGGCGGAAAGGCATCAGTTCAAAATCTCTTGAAAACCCAATGTGGGACACTAATATGGGAGGTATTTATATAGGCTACATGGTTATGAATCAAATTCTAGAATCAATCCAACGGTTGAAATAATCATGATATGTTCTGACAATTGATATAAATGCTAAATAATGATGTTACGGTTCTGTTATTTTTAGGTTTTAAGGAAAATCATATTTAAGGAAATTTAATCCGATATAGTTTTTCTAAATCAAGATAGAAATACCTACAAGTAAATAAATGCAATTATGAATAGTTCATTAATGAAAATCACAATCTCTATTTCATAGAAAAAAATTTCGTATGTTGATAAGGTTATTCTTGAAAAACATATATTCTTGAAAATTTTATGAAGGAAGGAAAATTTTAGGTTCTGAAAATTTTTATTATAGAAATGAAAAAAATTAGGTTCCAAAACAAATTATTCAAAGAATTTCTTTTGAAAGAAAAAACAAATGTACCCCTTATAAAAAGGAGTTTCTTAATGTTAAAAGATATGTATCAAAAAAAGTAAATATGAATGACTACCTTACGATTTTCATTCCAAAATTTTGTTTAATGTATAGAAATCTATCGAAGGGTAAATATTTTGTAGAAATTTCATCAATTTGATCTTGAGTTCTGATAAATATAAGAATAGTATCTCTTTTTTGTGTGTGATCCCTATGAATATGATGATTTATATCTATGGGTTTTTCATGCGAGTGGTGTGTAAGGTTTTTCCATAGGTAAATGTTACTAGTATTATCACACAATATCTATGTTTTGGAAATACTTATTCCATAGTCTGTGAGTGTGTGTTGTATCCACAACACAAGAGAAAAACAACTTCCAGCTGCTATAAATTTAGCTTCAGTAGTGGGAAGTGCTACTGAGTGTTGTTTCTTACACGACAAAGAAACTAATGAATTTCAAAAGAAATTACATGTTCCCATATGAACTGTTTCTATCCATTCTACATCCACCAAAATCAGCATCTAAAAAACGTTTTAATAAAATCATTTCTAGAAGAATAAAAAATTCATAAGTCAGTGGTTCACTTTAAATAGTGAAAAATTATTTTCACTATTATTAAATGAGATTACATTGAATTATATTTATATCCTGCACATAATCATACTAAAAAAATTATTTATGGATGACTATCTATTAAGTATATTAAACATTCCATCATATCTCTAAAATATGTCTGATCTACTAGTTTCCCAACTTCATCAAGATCAACATAATTTGAGGTACCAATTATAGTACTTGTAGTTTTTTTGTTTTCATATCCATACTTCTTAAGAATATATTTAATAAACTTATGTTGAGATATATAAGTTCTATATAGTTTTTTAGAAATTTGAAAAACAAGGAAAAATATTAACTCACCAATCATACTCATTTCAAACCAATATTTCATGAGGTTCAAAAATGAATCAGATAAAGATTACTGATTTGATCTGAATAAAATGTAATAAACATAGAGATTCCATCATTAGAGATAATATGTCAAAGAAAAGAAATATCATGAAGCCAGAATTCACAGTAGCTAAACATCCCATATAATTCATTTCTTCTGAGGGTTTTCAATATAGTGTGCAAGTGATTTTCACGATCTTTGCATATTTTTGAGTATACCATGATATCATAAATAAATACCACTACAATGTCATCACAATATTCCTTGAAATCTATATTCATTAAATACTTGAAGATAGAGGGTGAATTAGTCATTCCAAAATGCATTACTATAAACTCTTAATACATGTACTTCGTTTGAAATGTTGTTTTTGGAATGTCCTACTTCTTCACACACAACTAATATATCCAGATCAAAGGTTAATAATTGAAAAATTTCTAACTCCATGATGTTGGTCGAATAAATCATCATTGTGGGGTAGGGGATACTTATTCTTTATTGTTATAACATTGATCTCCCTGTAGTCAATGAACAACCTCATAGATCCATCTTTCTTCTTTAACAAAAAGGACAGGGGATCCCCATGGAGAAACATTAGAGTGAATAGATCCTGTATTACGGAATTTCTCTAGTTGTTTCTTTATTTCCAGTAATTCCAAAGAGGTCATTATATAAGGGGTCATCGATATAGGATTTTAACGAGGAATTAAATCAATAGAAAACTCAATTTCTCATTATGAAGGATGTCCAGGTAAATCCTATAGAAACACATCAATATATTCCTTCACAATAGGTATGTACTATATTCAAACATTATTTTACTCTCTAATAATTATTTCATTCTCATCTTCCCCAATAAATTAATTTAGTAGAGAATCTGGGGGTAGATCTAGAAAAGAATCAGGTGGTGATGTTTCTACTCTAATGATAATGTAATCCTTATCATCATTGAAAATTGTAACCTCCTTCTTCTTACAAAAAATTTTCAAATTAGGGTCTGAAATCCAATCCATTCCTAATATTGTATCAAATTAAATCATGGGTATGATGATGAGATTAGAAAATAAATAACATTTATATGACCTAATGGGAACTGATTCACAAAATGTTGTTGTGATGATACTTCCCTTATGAGTTTCGACTGAAAACACCCTTGTTATGTCAAATTGAAAATATCTAATTTTCATAGAAAATTGGGATGATATGATACAATGCGATGATCCAGAATCAAATAATGCATTGGCTAAAATTGAGGAAACTATTAGATTACTACCACCACCTCATTCCTAGCATCAACCTTAGTAGTAGTGATCACATAAGCTAGACCTTGATCCCTTGGCATTTTCTGAGGTATGATTCCCTGGCTCTTAGGAAATTCATTTTCATAATGTCCCATCTCACTATAATTGTAGCATTGAACATTGGTAGCTTCTTTCTTTCCCTTACATTCACCAGAAAGATGGCCTTTCTGTCCACATTTGTAGAATACTCATTTTCCTTTTAGACCAGCACCAGGGTTCTTTCTTACCCAATTTTCATAGGACGGAAATTCACCTCTTTCCTTCTTCCCTATTTCTTTATTTCCATTCCCATAGTGTTCAGTAAACCTCTTCTTCTATTTATTTTATTTAAATTCATAAGACCTGGAGAATTTTTTTATTTCTTGATAAAACATGAGACTATATCTTCATATGATGAGAAGGATTGCGAGGCTAATGCTCGATGGAGAAATGGTTTCAACCCATCAAATAAATAATCAATATTAATTATTTTGTTACATATATAACCTGCAACAATCCATGTTAACCTTGTAATGATAGCTTCATACTTTATGAAATTCTCATCCTTCTATTGTCTCAGTCTCATAAATTGCCTTTTCATATCTGGTCAATGGTCATGATGAAAGTATTTTTCAATGAAAATATATTTAAACTCCCTCCATTCCATGTTCAATACTTCTTCATATTTCTTTTTGTTTTGGATTAATGACCACCATTGATCTGCATCTCTTGTGAGATGATAAATTGCCATGATAATTCTTTCCCTTTCACTTCTCCCCAAAGCCTGAAATATTTTTTCTAAGGAATTTATCCATTGCTGATATAGTAATAGATTTTAACTCTCATTGAATATTGGTGGTATTTTCCTCATGAAGTGGTCTAATTTTGTTCCTCTATGTTGTGGATCTGGGTGCTCTATACGGGTGAGGTAATTATTCATAACCAGAGTGTGTTTCCCTGGTATGGTGATAAGATAATCAACACCAGTTGCATCACTAGATCCACTATAATTATTTTGAGTAGGAGGGAAATCCCTACATTGATTATGTGTGTTGATATAGTTTCCATTCCTTACACTATGTGCCATTTTTAAATAATGGCATACACTAGATTAGTTTATAAATCGCAATACATAATTCCAGAATTGTAAAACACTTAACATATATTGAACAATTTATGGATATAATTCATAATCATAAAAAATGTTTTATTGTAGAAGGTATATATTCATAAATCCTTCATAATTGTTTTTAAAGAAAATTTAAATTTTCCTAAGAATATCCCCTAGGGGTGTCGTAACCAAGAGTTCATCAAGGCTTGTTGTTGTGTACCACGATACCCCAACCCAATCCCAAAACTCCTTGTCTGAGTTTTCACTCTTTGGAACATCTGTGCCAGAGCTTCCTTTACCTTCTCGTATCTAGACAGGTATCTATTTCTTGGAAAATACACAAAATTTCTACATTAACAAAACTCTAGTATGTTATTCTATACCAATCCTAAATGTCTATCTTATGGTAATGTGCACCAATCAGATTTTACCTAATTCTAAATTCCAAGGTAGGTACTAAATTTATCTGATAACAACTGTAATGCCCTAACCCCAGTTACCCAAAGTTGGTGCTTTATTACATAGAATTGGAATTATACAAGGAATCATGTCCCGAAATATTGAACAGTTTAGTATTATTGAAAAGAAGATACATACATAAGTTAATCATTAAAACATGAGAATAAATACAAAACTAATTTATTCCATTAGAAACATCCAAGCCTTCTTGATTATTCATGCAAGTCACTCATAACTAAAATCTTCATTTCCTGGGAAAATGAAACATAAGAAAAGGGGGAGCTCAAATGCTTAGTAAGAGTAATAAGTATAGTAAAAGATAACATAAACATTAGGCATGTTGAATAATTGAAAACACATGCCTTTATAAGTAATAAATATGAACTCTTTATGGATGGAATATGAGGTGAGAAAATAATTCCATAATAAAAAATAGTCTAGGGTATTATACTAGTTGAATAACCAAATGAACAATAATTATTATTTTTATAATGAGGGAATTTATAATGCTGGACATTCTTACACATCTTGAAAAGGGCTCAGTCAAGATGTCTAAAAATGGTTTAGGCCTCGGAAAAAACCATATATCCAATTGGGAAAGGCCTCGGCCAATTCTACATCTAATTGCCTCATTAGACCAACCGATTTCACATGGAGCTATATCAGGCTCCACCAATCACATACTATGTCCAATACATTCCTCATATGAAAAGGTTGAAAATTAACATATACATTCGTATTAGTACCAGCTTATGAAATGTAAATACTTTAACCATAAACCTTGAATGGTATAAAAATGACACATCCAAGGTAGAACATATCAACAAATCATAAATACAATATGGAATATTTTTATCGTAATGAATCAACATAAAAAAAGTGTAAATTTTAATAAAGGATTTTGACATAGATGAAATCAATCCGTTTTGAAAGAAATATCCCTTTCTATTATGAAATCATTTAGGAGTCACATAATTATAAAAAAACATTTATTTGGAAAATATTCTAATAATATTGTAATGGAATCTTTGAAGATGTTATAACAGTGGGAAATAGCTTCACCTGCCATATAAGTGTAAAAAACATTCTTACCATAATTTTGTCGAAAAGGTCATAATGTACCTTATTTGGAAAACAACAGAATGATTCCTTTGAAAACATATAAGGTCAAATAAGTGTATAAATGACTTTAACCTATAATATAGTAAATATTAATTTTTTTTGAAAAAACATCTTAAGAAGACACAGATGTGTATGATAAGGAGGTCCCAGTAGATACTTACGTAAAAACAACCTCATATAATAAAGAGATTGTGAAATTAACCCTTAACTTGTACTTTTCCTTAAACGATGGTATGTTAACCTCTAGTATAATAGTTAAAACATTGTTATTGAATTATAACATAATCATATTCATAAATATGAAAACATATTTGATCTTATAATATTTTTTTGTTAATAATATTTTAGTAGTATCATCATTTCAGGTGATAACTAATTCATTTTCCTTTATATGCTTGGTGATGTAAGTCATGTTTGTTATGGATTGAATGTATTTGATTCATGTAATAAATTATATTATGTTCATAAATATTATTTTTAATCATAAAATGTATATTATTGTTGAAATATTATGATGGGGAATGAATCTCATCGCATTCGTGGAGACGGTAATCCATATGTACACACGAGTGACAATATCATAATGTTGATGATGAAATAGTATGTAATTGAATGGTATATCATCTTTAAATAATAATTAACATTTTATATTTATTATTTACATCAGTTTTACTCATTATTATACCCATCTAAATAAATAAGTCTTTGAATAACATACTACACCACGAATTGGATACGGTAAGCTGTACATACGCACGTATGGTAACTTTGTCATTCATATGATGGATAGAATAATGAATATTGTAGAAATATATTAATAATAATATCATAGTATATAGATGATATTTTATTTCTTATTTTATAATGGAAACAACCAGGATAGAGGAAATGGAAGAAAAAAAACTTGAAAGAGGTGATGAAATATTTACAACTTCTTCGGGTTCTTCCTTTTGATTTGATCAAAATGGTTCCTTAGGGTCGTTTTCTGTACAAATAAAGGCCTATAGGATGAGGGGATGAATTTTGGGAGGAATTTGGGATGGGTTTTTTCCTAGCCACATGGATTTTGAGATGTTAAATTAAGAGACAGTTATGTACCCTTTTATAAGAGATGTGAGTGTCACTTTAGAAAACACTTGAAATATTAATTTATAAAAAAATCATTTTTGGTTTATAATGGATCAAAAATGATTTATTTATAAGATAAGGTAAGGATGGGTCTAAAACCTTTCAACCAATATGTTTTATATAGTTTTTGGTCACCATATTAACCTTATCTTTTAGATTTTACTCTTAGTTAAATACTTTGACATTTACCATGTCTCTTTGTATTTTTATATTATATGGTTAATAAAGTTACTATAACCAGAAAAGTGAATCCCATGTGGTTCATTATTAATATAGATAACCTTATATAATTATTTTGGATGAACCTTATATTTTTAGGAATATAATATCAATTAATAATAAAGTATTTGTTTTAAAAACTCAATTACGTCAATTTTGACACTATTTAGTATTTGTTTTTTTTAAAGTCATCACAATTTAATTACATAGAACAAAATATATTTAATAAAACCTAACATGTCAAATTCACTTATAAAATTCGTGTATTGCATCAAAACATATAAATTATATTTATTTTAATATATAAAATATCAATTATTTGATTTTTTATTAATAAGGAAAATACTAAATCATTATTGTGTAATAAATAAATATATTTATTTTATTTCTAAAAATTAAAAATAAAATATCACCATATATGAAATATATTTATATTTCAAATTAATTTTTATAGTTTAAGAGATCAATTATATAACCCAATAAAATAATTTTTTACTAAAAGATATATTCTTTTGTTATTTTTGTCTTTCCATTAGATAAATTAATGTAAAATGTAATTATCACTCTCATTTGGTTCCATGGAGTCCCAAAATTGACCCAAGGATGACCATGGTTGGACAAGTATAAAAAAAATGAGAATATGGCACATGTTAGGGTTATTTAATATTATTATAATATTATTTTTACCCTTATTTACCAGATTTTCACTTTAACCATGATAAATATAATATTTAGCAAAGTAATTATTCAAAATGTCTAAAAATAAAAGTTACCTATTTACACAATTTGAAACTCCTATTTACACATATAGTAAATATTTTTTCAAATTAAAATCATTGAACTAGTAGAATTTAATTTAAAATTAATTCTCGTTGTCAAAACAAAAAGCGTTTTTTTAAGAAATAATAACTGTCAAAAGATTGACACTTGTTTATATTCAGTTTAAAATTGAAATTACCTAAAATGACTTAAAAAATATTAAATGATAAAAAAAATAATATAATGATACTTTAAAACCACTCAAATGTATAATTTAACACTATAAATTATTTCTATTAAAAAATAAGTTTTTAATTAAAATTTAGTACTATTCATCAAAAATTGAAAGTTTTCAGAAAAGTACCAAAAACTCACCCTAAGATAATTTAGATATTCCAAATTCAAAATTAAAGTTCATTTTGAAAAATAAAATTTATAAAATTTCCAAACTTGGGTATTACAATTCATAACTTCTATTCTGATTGGTCACGGTGTGTTAGAATCTTTAAGTTGTGTAAAACGCAACCTACCACATTATTCAAAGGGAAACATATCGTGGAAGCTTGGCGTGTAACAAAGTGTTTTATGAAAAATATCTTCATAAATTTCTGATACCTCTCTTTTTAAAACAAAAATTCCAGTATTTTATTTCTTTAACTTCTTTTTCATCATATATTTCTCATTATCTATTAATTTTAGAAAACCTAAAAACTTTTTTTAATAGAGGTAATGTATTATCATCGGAAGAGGATTATTCCTTATATGATGATTCAAAATATTCTTCATTAGGAAAATTAGAATTTAAATAAATATTAGTTGTTGATATAACATTATTTACCATAGCCATAAGGCAATGATTTTCAATAGTTAATCTAGATATGAGACTAATATTCTTCTAACTAGGGGATTCATATTCTGAATATTCATCAGAAGAGTCAAAACCACTAGCACTCCAGGTGTCATTATCCTTAATGAATTTCTTATCCTTATATTTTTAGTAATTTTTTATATTCCTTTCATAATTATTTTCTTTTCAATATTTTCTCTTATGCATACGACAATTAGGTCTGATATATCTAGCATGTTTTCATTCATAACATGTTACATCAGAATATTTCTTATCCTTTCTATATTTCTTCTTATATATATACTAAGAATATTTCATTCCGAAAATCCTGTTCATACTTAGATCAATATAAGATAACTCATTCTTATACTGATAATTGTCACTTGATTCAGATAAGACAACATCTTTCATAGATTTAGATCTAGTTACCCTTTCAAGAGTCTTATATTTTGATTTTGTAGTGAAACCTACCCTTCCATTGCCATTCTTCTTCTTATTAAAATAAACATCTCTCTTCATTTTTATTTCATGATGAAAAATAGTTCCAAATAACTCAGCAAGAGTAATGTTAGGTACTTTCCTCTTTTCACCAATATATTTCATTTTTTATTCACACTCGTTGAGTATAATATCAATTGTCTTGTCCAAAAGAACATCATCATCAAGACCTTTCTATCCAGTATATTGAATATTGTTGACAATGGTCATAAATCATTGTTTCACTTTGCAAATAGGTTCCCCATAAGGAAATATAAATCCATGATATTAAGCTCTTAACATATCTCTTTTAGTTTCTATCACATTAGAAGCTCTGAAATGTGTAACATCAAATTTATTCAAAATGATATTGGAAGATTCACAAGATGATATTTTACTATAGATATTTTTGGTTAAGTAACTTAAAATAATATGGTGTACCTTGTAGTTTACTTGATATTCTTATTTTTCCTGATTTGTGATGGTTCTGACTTCTTTATCCAGAATCATGTATTCTCTAATAATCATGACAATGTTATTCAATCCAGTGTTAATAACAAAAGTCTTCATCCTATCTCTCCAGAACTCATAATAATTACCATCAAATATTGGTGGTATAATAGGATTTATATTGTCTATAGAACCTACATTCATTCCTACAATTCTAAAAAAAATTATATTTTCCACAAAACATGTTAGTTGTAAAAGGTTTTATAAATAAAATATTTAAGGAAAAGATGAGAAATTATTTTCAAGAAGGAAAAAAATATATTAAACTATCTGTTTTTCAGAAAACATTCTTTGATACCAATTATTGGATCAAAATAGAGATGTAGATACACAATTACAAGAGGGGTGAATTTTACATTTGAAAACATTCACTTTTATACTTAAGAAAATCTATGTTTCTCAATGTTAAAAAAGGTAAATTAAAAATCCCTCTTCGGTTCTTAAACTAAGAGATAATTGGAAGGGCCCATGTCCAATTCTATGAAACCTAAAATCTAAATAAAATAAAATTAAGGATACTTAAGCATGTTTATTATAGGTAATGAATCTACATTAAACTGTATAGAATCTTCATTTATCAGAGTAAGTATATGTTGAAGAAAGTATAAGAACATTATACTCTCCTTCTTTAGAAAAATACAGTAGACATAAAACTTGTAACAATAACAAGTAAAAAAGTAAGAAATATTTTAACCCAAATAGAAGGGTATACACCAACCTTGTATAAAGCTCCCTTTATTTATAATTTCAAGAAAGTCTATCTTTCCCACACTAGGGTAAACCCTCGATAAAAATCTCGCAGCCTATCTTGCTATCTCTGCAAGTTCTCGAACATTAAGGTAGTCAAGACATATTTATTACTATCAATGTAATTCCTAGAACATTTAGGTAATTTATACCTTTGTCTTCCTATTCCTGAAAGTCCTCTATTTTACACAACAACAATCAGAGTCTCCCTAAGAATATTTGAAATTTTGATCACGGTTGAAAAAGATGTTCACAGATCTCCCAAGGCCTTAGAGTTTATCTCTCTAGAAATTACTTTACAGTATCACATAATGTAATCTCTTGATTGATATGTTTGGATCACATTAAAGTGAGCTCCAACTTATAGGAAAAAACTTCAACGGTTGGTTCCCTCATCCAACAGTCATATTTTTTCCTTCAACTTTCGAGAGACATGTACATGTGTCACTCAACCAAAAATTAGTTAATAAGAGATTTTACGAAATAATTTCATGTAATAAAAACATGGAAAATAATATCATGCTTAAGAATAAACAATAGGTAAGGAGAAACAATATCATATTTATGAAACACATATCCGATAAAATTAAATCAATATGATAGGAAAGTAAATTAGCTTTAACGAATATAAATAATCAGAATCGAGGAAATAAATAATTATGCGTTTGAATTTTATAGAATTTGGAGTCTAAATTAGAAAGAATTAAGAATATGGATTTTGAGGAATTTGGAGTCCAAATATTGAAGAATTTAGAGTCTGAATTCTAAGGAATTCGAAGTTTTAATTCTGAGAAATTTGGAGTCAGAATTCTGAGGAATTCAGAGTTAGAATTATGATGAATATGGAGTCTGAATTCTAAGAAATTGGGCATCCAAATTCTACATAATTTGGAATCATTATTTTCAGGAATTCAGAGTCTGAATTTTATAGAATCGAGAGTCTGAATTTCAAAACAAATGGACTCTAAATATTTTAGAACTTGATGTATTAATTTCTGATAATTCGGAGTATGAATTTCATTGAATTTAGAGTCGGAATTTTAGGGAATCCAGAGTTGTAATTTCATATATTTTGGTGCCTGAATATCATATAATTGGAAGTCTATGAAACCGTGAGGTTCATACTTAGGTAAGGATCTGATTTTTGACATAACAATAAGATGGTTTAACTTGGTTTAAGAAACATTATAAAATACATTGAAACCCATAGGTAAAGTTAAAACACATTATAAAGAAAGGAAAATTTCCTTAAAAATTAATTCATAAAGAAGGATAATTTTCTTCTAGAAAAAGTTTTTGCAATTTTCAAAACATAAGGGTATGGAAAAAGTAATTAGGAAACATATTGAATTAACGAATTCATGTCATATTTATCTTCTGTTGAAGTATCCCACGTTTTTAGTTTCTCAAGACTCTTATATGGCGTAATTATTTTTGAGTAAAATTTCAATTTATGATGTTTAAGATAGGTAATTATCCTTGATTTCCAACTCCCATAACTTTCACCATTAAAGTATGGTGGTTGATCAATCGAAATGATTCCCTTAAATAAACCCTTTTTATATTTTTCTAAATTTTATACTTTTTATCTTTCTATTAATTTATCAAAAATCACACCTATAATACTAATTTTTATATTATTATATAAAAAGTAACACATAAGAGGGAGTGAATTGTGTCTTTTCAAAAACATCCTCAATTCTGTATTTCGACACCCTCTATAACAGAAGCAGAAATTGAGTGTTTTTATTATACATGATAATATTTTGTAGATAAAAATAAAAAAATAACACAACTATATATAGTGGTTCATGTCAAAAATATCTCTTTGTATAGTACATAAAATACTTTATCTGGGAGCTTGGTAAATTTCAATAGAATATTCCTCTTATCATAAGACCAAAATTCCACAATCGAGCATAGGAAATTAAAACCATTAAAAACAAAAATAAAAACAAAATATCTCGGTTCTTATAATATAGATATACTAATCCACTTCTTAGATTGAGAAGTTGATACTCTTCCACATCTAATTATAAGAAGTTGAAACTCATATTAATCAAAAGAGAATAAATTGTTGAAACTGGTTGAACCTCACTATTACAGAAGTAGAAATTGATATCAGAGGGATCTTTGTCTAGAAATAATAATCTTCAAGAGGGAAAGATTCAGAAGAAATTCAAATTTCATAAATGTTTTAAATTTTCCATTATCAAAAAAGATCGGTAGTTGCGAACTTATAGTAGAACAAGATAGTACTTGTATATCTCAAAAGTTTTTTTTCACTTTTTGATTTTTTTTGTTCAATGTAGTATTGTATAGAATTTTACCCAAGATTGATTGTGTATATGAAAGAAATATAGGTCCTAGGAAAAGATCATGTTCTTTAAAATCGATACAATAATAATATATATAATGAAAATACCCTAATTTAGAAATAAAGATCCACAAAATATTCTTGAAAAATCATAGATATTTACATATTAAATAAAATAGGGGAATTATAACTTCTCTTTAGAATAAAAGTAAAAATTTAAATTGAATACAGTTCTTTGAATCACAAATAACGAGCTTCAAATCAGTTGAAAATGATCTTTAAAATAGCCTGTAAAATTGTCAAGACCGTTTCAGAAATAATGTATAATATTATGAAAATATCTGATATGTTGAGAAGTCAAACGTAGGGTTCCTTCAAAAGGAGGATAAATAAAAATTGTATGGTTTAATTATATAGTGTTCATCTTCTAAACATAAGTTTGAAAATGTAAGGTTGATCATAAAATTAAGGTTGATGATCAATACATTTTTCTATAAATCATAAGGAACATTACTTACATAGGGTTCTTTAATAGTACTTTCCTCTCCTGAAAAACGTAAGGTTTCTTCCAAACCTAAGGTTCCTTAAAAAAAATTTCCTAATAACGTAGGGTTGATTAACCATATGTACTATTTTGAAAGTAGTGTTGAAATTCCATATATTTTTATTCCAATGTAAGGTTGAATAAAAATATACGAATCATGATCCATACATGTTGTACAAAATGTACGGTTTATTCCTTATGTCATGATTATCCATGTAGGGTATGAAAAATGTTTCTATAATGCTTGAAAATACATCCTGAAAAATTTAATAAATAATACTTGTGAATTAAAATCATGATAATAATTTCAGAATAAATATAATGAAATATTAATTATCCTAAAATAATCCTAATTTAAAATCATTATTAATATAAACAAGGGTATTTTTGTGCATAAAATCATAATAAATAATATATTATTGTTGATAAAATACATCCACAACAATTTCCAGCACATAGAGATTGAGTATGACTTTGAGGACTTACTGTGGGATGGTTCGGCTATCAAGGTAGATGGAAACCTAGTCGGGTTCATGTCATTATTCACCTAGGGTTCTGTGTGTTGTTAGAGCTTTTAATTTTTTTATAAAAAATGGAAAATTTACATAAAAGGGGAGAGGGGGGTTGATTTTTTTTCAAAGTATTATCTTTTTAATAGAATTTTTAATACCAAGTGGTTGTTGAATTATGTCTATGGTCAATTTTAAGTAGAATTTTAATTATGAGAAAAAGTGTATCGGGCCTCACTGGGCTTCCAACATGGTAAAGTATAATTTTTAAAGAATTTTTTTAAAGTGGGAAATTTTTTTGTCATTCACTTGTTTTTTAAAATAAAAGGGTATTTGTATTTTAATGGTTCTCAAATTGATATTAATGTGATTCCACAGATGTTTTGTTTGAAATTATGTTTTCAAATGATATTTCAAAGGGGTATATATTACTTAACCAATTGAGATGAGATTTTAGAAAGTCAATTTTTTAACTATTAAAATTTTTTTATGGAGTGTTTGATGTGAATCATGACATGAAGGGTGTGATTTGTTTTTTCTGTGGATATAGTGACGAGGTTTCGACTATGTGTTTTGGATAATATACTCCTTTAAAGGATGAGAAAAAAGTGGTTAACCAGTTTGGTGTGGATTCTTCATTTGTAATGTACCCTTGAGGGAGGTAGTATTGGAATTTCAGTTTACCATGTGATAGTGGTGTCACTCTCTCATGAATTATTGAAGAATGTTTTTTAGATATAATTTTAATGTGTTGGATACAGTTAGATGTGAACCCTTTAGTCATTGAGAAAGTAGGGAATTGATTTGGGTAGAGACCATGTGTTAAGTTGGCTATTGTGTGGAGTTTCATGGGACCATTGATATGTATCTCTTTGTTTAAAAGATAGGATAATAGGTTTATAGGACAATAGGTTCACTTAAAGTCCATTTCTTATATACTGGTTAGTGGGATAGTTGGGTTCATCGAGACTTCTGAGATTATTGAGTTGGTTTCTCTCATTGCCTTAGGTCGTAAAAAAGTATCACATTTTAGGAACTAGGTGTTTGGTACTAGGTGAGAAAGGTGCTAGAGACTTTATATATAAATTCAAAATTTATATGTCACCCTGAATTTATATTTTTTTCTTTCGTGGAGACTTATGATACGATTGGACGTGTGTTTTAAAAATTTAGAACTACCATTCACTGATGTTTTATTTCTTATAGTGTTTGGTGATGTGAACAATGTGCTGAAGTCATAGAAGGGACGCCAGGTGGATTCCTATGAAGTTGTTTTTGGTAAGAGTAGATGTTTGTATTGTGGTTTTTATTGGAAACTGGATTTTTTTCTTTCTTGTGTGATGATTTCTTTAGTTGTTTGATGGAGTGGTAGCACTATATATGACAATGTGGCACTAGGTTGGGATAAGAGGTAATGTTCTTAGAGAAGCATTCCGGTCTACCATTGAGGATTTCGTAGAGTGTTTCTGGGATCCTTTTTTGTTGAAATGGTCATCGGATAATGTAATTTTGGTGATTGATTGGGTTATATCCTATAATGATGGTGAGCAGTTTATTTTAGATATTTTGATTTAGTTGGAAATGCCTCTAATAGGTTGTTCCTTGGTGAACTAATTTAGGTGCAGTAATTTCATAAGTATTCAAACCACTTGATGATGTGTTCTCCTAGAGGAAATTTGTATCATGATTTTATAGTGATTCAGATCATAGAAAAGTCATTGCTTTTTAGAGTAATTTAATGTTTAGAGGGGTTGGTTGAGGATTAGACTATGTTGTTGAATGGATAGTCTGGTTTGGACTTCATTTTGGTCATTGAAAATTTTCATGATGCCTGAGTTGTTAAGGTATCATGATTGAGATATGATGTTGAATTGATGGGTGTGGTCAAGAATATTCAAGATTAGTTATCAAAAGAAAGACAGGATAGTGTTATTTAATTTAGATGGATGGGGTGAGGAAGATACTCTATCCATTGTTTCAATTATGATGTGATTGATGTGGTTTGGGGATCAAAAAGTATATTTTAAAGAAAAGAAATCATATTCAGGCGTGGGGTATTAATTAATGTGGTGGAATTGTGTTTGGATTTTGATGGCGATAATGGGTGTTAAGATTTAGAAATTTCCAATGATCAGAAAGTTAAATGACAGTTTTTGTGCCTGTACCATTGCACGAACTAAAATACACACATTGTGTTGAGGTATCTAGGTCCGATGAGTTTCATTAAATTGGTGTATAGAAAGTGTAATTTAATTCTGTAATAAGGTTAGAAATTTACATTGAGTTGTGTAATATTGTAGTTGGCTTGGAGGATAGTGGATTTTGGAAAACCATCAAAGTATGGTTATCCTAGAGTCATGGATTGTTATTATAATAATGTGATATTTTACATAGAATTGATTGGTATTCAAGATATATATACTATAATGAAAAGTTTATCATGATCATGACTCTAAGTGTTTGGTGGACGCAAGGTGGGATCATACTAGGGAACCGGTAGGAATATAAAACCCCCAATGTTCATCAAAAGTGTCATGTAGGAAAAAATATCCAATGTATATGGGTGTTTATAAAATATAATTTCATGTTAGTGGATAATATGTGATGTTAAATGAGATATAATATACTGTGGGTATCAGTCTATCACTATCAAGAGTAAATTTGTGACACAGACCAATTGAGTTATGAATGAATTGTTGGGAAGGCCTCTGATGGATGATCATGTGTTTGTGTGGTGATTTAAGGGGTGAAATATTATTTTTCATTTGATTAGGGGTGAATCATAGAAAAAACACAATTAGGGTTCAGTTTGGGAATAAATTCTTGGGGAAACAAGGGGATTAAATATCATAGCTTGAGGGTATGAGTGAGACCTCATCATATGGATTGTTAGTATAAAATATTGAGTTGGAGGTGTGTGGTTCTTTTGGGGAGTTTCTAGTGTGTGTTTGGGATAATATAAGGAAATGGATATATTGGAAGGTAGTTCCTATCACTAAAAAATTCTATTTGTATGAATTTCTCTTGGAGTGGGATGAAATTTAGAAGTCGATGTTGGGACTATAGGTCTGATGATTGGGCCCAGAGGATAGGTTTTTGATGAAATACCCATATACGTACTTATCAAGGATGATAATTCATTAGTGGATGATTTTTTTATTCCCATGTATTTATTAAAAGCATTATAGTTATAATTTTTACCTATAACTATGTGAATAGTTTCATTTGTGGTTGATAATGGCATTGACGAATGTTCTAGAGAAGAGTCAAGAAGGTTAGAAGGGACCCAAAACTTCTAGAAAGTGTAAGGGGGGCCCTCAAATAGCATGTGAGGTTCTAATAGATAGTCTATGAACTAGCCAATGACCCCCATGATTTTTGGGCCCACCAACAAGTTGGGGGGCCAACGTAGGCGTCATGTGTATTTTTTAGATGTTATTTTTTAAATTAAATTTTAATTTCCACCCATGGAACCCCTTAATTCCACCCCTCTACTCCCCTAACTCCCACATAAAGGTCCCCCTTTCCATGGATTTGGCATTGTATCCATGTTTTTTTGTCATTTTCATCACTGTCAGTTTTTATGGGTCCATACATATATATCTAATGTAATATATGAATTAAATCACAATCTCTATTTGGTTCTAAATTATCGAAGCCTAATATAATGAATTTTTTTAGATATTTGGTGCATTAGGATAGATTCGAGTAGTGGTTCTTTGTATGTTAGCTCTGTTGAGATTGAGGTAGGATGTACATACCATGATACCGGATTTATATAAAAGTGTATGCCTTAATTTTCATGTGTGTGTATGTGTATCCCTATGAGATCTAGGATTTTGAATTTTTTTGAGTTAGTGATGTTCATATATTAGGATTTGAATCATTATAAAGCAAGTAAGGGTTTTTTCACCTTTTAAATAGAGAAATTGATATTTTTCTTATATATAATCATAGGGTTGTCTGCCTAGATAAATATTCTCAAAATGAGTCGTTCAGGATCCGTTGACGCACATGTATCTTTTTTTAGTGATATTAGAATTTCAGTTTTGAATACCCTATCAATTGGGTCCTGTAATATTCAAACCTGATGCTTGGATGGGAGCTAGATGTATAGATATCCACTTGTCTTTTTTGGCTTGGAATGTACCATCTAAGCTTGGGAATGGATATAATGGCTTGTTTTTTTGAATATGGGATTTGGGGTGTATTTTATTGCTCACATAGATTATTTATTCTAGTTTCTTATTGACTTATTTAGATGCAATAGTTTATCTGAAGTGTGATTCCTTAGTTTGACATTTGATTAGAGGACAACCATGAGTGGGATGGTTCGGTCCAGTTAAATGGATGGCCATTCTAAGTGAGAAATTACTCCATGGTATGGATTTTATGATGATGGAATTTGTTGGTGAGATGTTAGGATAAGTTATGGTGTGGGTTTTCAATAGTTATTTTAAGACTATTTTTGTTTTTTATGCATGTCCTTGAGCATGTATGCAGCATCCCTCGAGGCAACGGGGATGGGCCAGTGTTCTTATATGTGGCCTCCCTATATTTTGGGAGGATTAGTGGGTGGTATATACTATGGTGTCCTCTATATTTGTGTGGAAGGTACAATTTTCTTGATAACTATTCCCTAATCATTGTATTAGGTTGATGTGACATAACTAACCACTCGAGTACACGAGATGGGTTAGGGTGCATAATGAGTTCATGGATAGAGTGATAGGAATGGGTTAGGGGTTTTTTAATTTATCATGGTACTAAATTACATTTTCTTCTATTGATTATTTGCTGTTATTTGGTATTTGGTTTTTGGTGTCTTGGTTAGTGCATGATCACTCAGTGGGATTGTATGTTTATGTTGTATTAATTTTCCACAATTGCATACAATTATTTTTGACTAGATACATTATTGTTATGGATACATTAGTGCTTCCCTACCATGCTTATACTCACACCTTACATGGAAATCACAGTTCACATGAAACCCATTTTGTCAAAAAAAAAATTAGATGAGGTATCGGGTCTATCTTAGTGCGGTTTTAAAGGAGGAGTAATTCAGGTGAGGTGACGTCATGAAAGAATATAAGATCAGTTGGAAAGGTGAAAATTTTATTTATTTACCCTATTTTTACTTTATATAGATTTTATTCATGTAGGTAACTCTTGACATATATATTTGGTATTTTATGCCATGGTATTATTGCATGGGTTTGTGTATTTATTTCTTATGAAGTATATTATTCTATTTACTCTATCTATTTTTTCTATTATTTTATGCATACTCCGATGATTATAAATTACTAAGGGTATTATATATCAACATTTCTTTTTAGGCCCTCATAGTGAGTAAGTAGTTTTTTTCATATGGGGAGGCTTGCATGAGGCCATTATGGCATCCTTGAACCTGGTTTAGGAGATCTGGGTAAATGAATCAAATGATAATGGTTAAAACATTACTAAGAATAGATAAAAATAAAACTAATTTTTTAGTTGATTATCACAAAAAATATGTTAGTATACAAAAAATAGAGTATCTTGAAAATCATGGAAAATACATGATTTTAGTGAACCATATACTTTGAAATAAAATGGTATGGATAGAAAGAAATACTGAATAATTGTTCATATTTTCTTGTCCCCTCCCTCCAAAGGTACACCAGTTAGGTCGGAAATGAAGGAAAAGAGATAATCACCCCCTGAGTCCCACATTTAGTAGGATTCAAGTTCATTACAAGATATCTGGGTATAAAAGACTCATATAAAGAGAAGTCATTACACTCTATTATATAGGATAGGTTGATAGGATAAATCAAATATAATAAAAAAAATGAAATAATATAAAAATTAAATAGAAACCATCCCTAAATTCCTGCATACAGAAAATAAATACAAATAATCTCCAAATAATTTCCAAAAGTAAAACCTAAGGATGACACATTGCAATATCTCATGAGTTCGAGATAGAAATATACAACGTTTTCCAGGAATTTCTCCTAAAAATAAAAAATAATAATTTGTATATACATAGGGTGAGTATACAATTAAACTTGGTAGGATAATACATATATTACATCAAATGAAAGTGAAATGAGGATACTAATACACCATTGAAAAAATAGCAGCAGGAAAATCATTAAAATAAGCCAACAAATCCATCCCTCAGCATGTAATACCTACCAAATAAGACAACCAATTAGAGTTTCGTAATAAGAATAATATCTAAAAATTTGTTCCTTGAACCAATTTCCCATTGTGTTTCTTCTCTCACTCCCTATCTCCGTACTCCCTAATACTACAACCAATCTATATGATAACCTATCTGTAAACACTAGGTCTATCACAAAAAACAATATATTGGATGCAGACACAAGGGATATCATAGCATATTACATCTCTCCCATAAACACTTGGGCCATCACAACACATCACATATCACCCATAGACACTTAGACTAACATAAAACGCCTCCTCCACAACCATAACCAGGATAGTAGTGTATCATGAACATAAATAACATCATCCTTGTTCAATCCTCTTACCATGCATGACCACCACCATAAATGAACTTATCAACTAATAAAACATAACCATAGTGCACTTTTGACTTTTGAATTTCATATCCCATTCATATAAACATCCCTTATAAGAGAGAGTATGGACGATGGGGAATCCAACAATCAATCCTCAGTATAGGGATATTGAAAAAACATCCCCAAAAACATTTAGTTGTTGGTACATAGTGCTTGACTTTGGAGGGATGTGTATATAAATCAAAAGGAAATACAATTTATGTATACATATCATAAGAGAAAATAAAAACCTATGGGTTCACTATAAGAGTATCAACCTCAATTACAACATCACCACAAATTCCATAAAAACATCTCTACATTCCCTACCACCACTAAATGAAAAGTACTATATATGAAATCCATGAGCCAAAATCCACATTTCATATTCACTCTCAAATTAAACCATTTTATAGATTTTCCCAGTACTAAAAAATTAATTTATATGGGACATCCATTTATCTATTTCATCCCACTTATTGTGAACTTAATAAAAACTATTAAAGAAAGACTTACCTTTTTAATTTGAACTTCGTTTACCATTCCATCCCATTCCATATCAATTTCAATATTTACACAATTATTCCATAAATACTAAGAAAATATCACAAAACTACAAAACATAAAAACAACCCATAATTCTCATTCCAATAATCCACACATTACTTCCACTTTACATCACCAGCACATCTCATTATAACAACCACACACTACAACTGCAACCCATCAAAACTGGAATGTTAGAAGACCACATCTCATCACAGCTTCAACAAAACAACCAATTTTCATTTCAAATACCACAAACACCACAACCATGCATCACAAACACACATCACAACAACACATCACAAAGAAAAATTATAACCACACACAACAACTACTTTTATATTATTTCATTTCAGATTTTGTAAGGAGATTTTCATCCCATTTTTATTACATTTCAAGGGTATTCTCAGAAAAACCAAGAGTTTCCATGGGAAAATAATTTATTTTCAATATGAATGTTCTTAAATAATATAATTATAGTTTATATTAAACATTCACAAAATAAGTGTTCCATAAACATATCCACTACAACACAAATTCATCCCCGACCAGATGTGATTTTGAACAAGGTATCAAGCATGAATAATACCAATAACAATATCAAAATTGAAAAAAGACATGTGATTTAATTCTATTTGTCTTCAATTTAATTTAATAAATTTCATTATATTCATTGGTCTGGAGTATAAATTCCTCTATAAGAAATAAAAAAATTATAACCACTCACATTTGATGCAACTAAAAGAGAGACAATGGTTCCCTTACCTCAAATGATATATTCTGAACCACTACACAATGTTTTAACAAGGGGAAAACAACTTAAATGCGCCACAATGAAGAAAAAAAGCATCATTTTCCATGAAAATAATAACGCACATCATCCTATTACCAAAAAACACAAAAAGCACATGCTTCATTGACATCATCATTCCCTTAAAGGATTAATTGAAGAAAACAGGGAGATGTTAGTAGGGAAACTCCACTAAAACCACTAAATATTTTTTCTTTCAAGGAAGGGTTCCATAGACTCTGAAAGGGGTAATTAAAAACATCTTGGGGTGCACTAGGATCATATAATAAATGAGGTAGAATTTGGAAAAAATCTAGGGTTTGATGGATTCAGTAATATACAGGTAGTCTAGAAAATATAAGGCCATGAAACAACCTGTATCAACATTTCATACAATTTCTAACAAAAAGGAATAACATTGGGAAAAGGGAAGAGACCACACCAAATCTTGGTTAGTAGAAGTGTCATATGAGAAACACAATGATATCAATGTCATAAATATAAAAACCCAAGGATAAAACCACAACGCAGTAGAAACCATCATGCCACAGAGGGAATATTCCACAAAAGAGTATATGTCGCAACTCTGATGCATGGAGTACCATCCTCCAAAGTAATAAAAGTAACATAACTACTCCATGAATCATCCCATCTATACGACAATTATGATAGAAATGTAAGAGGCACTTAAAATCTACTCTGAGCCTCTACACAGTAGCTAACATCTCCATGCTATAGAAAAAAGTAAGGTAAGCTCTAACACTGTTCCATGACATAGATATTCTAAAAATTAAAAAACCCTTTGTAGATACACACCCCAAATTTATATGGAATATTTGATCTCCTCATACCATACTAACCACCATTATGGCATAGTATGACCCTCTATGCCACAGAAACCTCCACAGTTAAAATCTTCATTATATCTCCTCCCTTTACCCTCAAAACTCATTAAGACTTCCCATATACACCACCACCAATAAAAATACCCCAAAACAACATGAAATATTGATTGTTCCATTATATGAAATACCTCTAAAAATATTCTCATCCTTGAGAATTAAATAAAACCATGATAAAATTAGTGGAAGAGGTACAATCAACAACTCCATGAGATACCTCTTGGTGATATCATCACTACTAAAACACTTCTGCCATCTTAAACTAACCTCAATACACCTATCTCACACTACCATCCACACTACGTTTCCATAATCCCGTAATTCAATCTAAATATTTCCACAACCAACACATAACTCATCCCTAATAATATAAATTAAAGAAAATATACTTCACATGGCATGATATTATCCAAATTGGGTAGCACTAAACCACTCACATGGTTTTAATTCATGTTAAAATATAATACATATTGATTAATAAATATTTATCCCCTCTTCAAATACATCATGATTTAATCACTCACCATCACATAGGGAAAAATCGCAACATTGTGAAAATATATATTAACGCCTCTCTTTAAAAAATTAAATTAGAATGAGGGAAAACTCAATAAAACTACAGATTATAGGCATGAATATTGATCCCATACTCCAATGTAATCTCCTACAAGTTACTATGCCTCCAAAAAAATACACCAAAGTAATGGATCTTACATATAGTACCTTCTCGTGATTATCTAGGATCTCTACTAGATTCTCCATGAATGTCGCATCTTCCTCAATATCTAACTCTTCCAAACCAATGTCATGGTATTCAATATATAGATACTGATGGACCTTAGAGACATGGATGACCCCTTGGACCCTTGCTAGTTTTAGAAATACATCCAACTTATATTCCTCGTAGCCAACACATCATAACACCAAAAATACCCAAACAAACAATGGAGAGAGATTACTACGCCTAAGAAACCTTTTATTTCCATAATGAAGATAATCCTTAGAAAACATGTAGTCTCATAACACAACCTATATAGGTATCAACCTAAAATTAGAATAATAATTTTTTTGATCCAACATTTCCTTTTCTCTCTCTTGTACAACCTAAACCATCCCTATCATGGTATGTACCATATCAAGATTAAGAACCAATGAATCCCAACCTTGGACCATCACAATAGAGAATGAAATGTTCTCCCATAAAAATCATAAAACAGGTCCATTAAAATAGATGAATGGTATAAATTATTATAATAAAATTCAACCAAAAGAACGTGGTTCTCCCATGATCCACTAGAGTCGAATATACACACCCACTAAATATCGTCCACTTTTTGAATAGTCTTATCAATATTATCTTTTTTATGATGGTGAAAATAAGTTTTAAGGCTTAACTGGGTTCCAAAAGAATAATGCAATTATATCAAGTCTCAATATAAAAAATCATTATCCCAATTTGAGACAATGGACTCCATTTAGTCATGCAACCACATCCATTTACCTCTTTTTCAAGATATCCATAAAACCAAACTCATTAATCGCTAATACGTGTGATGACTTCAACAGCTAATAAATTATTACCTATATAATATCAAATACTCCCTGAGAATGGGGTAATTCTATGAATAAGTACATCAATATCTTATCACAGTTCTACTCATGAACATAAAGGGTCTACAAAACCTAAAGAACACACATTTTACATCCTTTAACTACTGTAAAACATGACATTGAGCCATAAAATCTACCACTACACATTTCATCCTCAGATATCCAAACTTTATCTTCAAACCACGATACATCTTAGACACTCACTAATGTACCACTAATGAAGAGATATATAATTTATAAAGGACTCTAAAATTCATCTCGATTGGAAAAAATATTCTCCACTTAAACAATATTTGGTTATGAACATCCACTATCTATCCATCTAGAGAATAACATTGTTTATCATGGTCATACATCACCTCTACCTTTGAGTCTCCAAACTTAGAATCCTCTACCTATTTCATTTTAGAAGACTACACTCTTATCTAAAAAATAAAATTCCAACATATATCACCCTTGAATCTATATTCATGACTGTTAAATCCTCTACAACTTCCCAACATTCTACTATATTTTGAAAAACTCTCCTTCATTATTTCCTGTGTAATGCATCATCTATGAAATTTCTCTTTCTTAAGGGGTCTGAGATCTCAATGACATAATCCTTGAAAAACTGAACCCACCTCCATTTCTATAAATTAAAATAACACTAAGAAAAATATACCTCGATCTCTCATGATCATTATAACCAAAAAACATTCCCCAATGAGGTAATATAACCACAACTTCAACACAAAATACAATTATTTCTTTCCCTAGATCATTAGTGGCTGAGTTACACTTATTGGAGCATAACATCTTATACCCATTATATAACATAAAAATGTATCAAATCCCATATCTAATGTATAAATAACCAAGATTAACTTACACATACATTACCTCATTTTTTCAGATTACATAATAGATCATAAAAATATACGCCCAAACACCATATTATTTTAGTAGATTTGAAATAATGAATAAAAAATATTCGATCTCAGTGAATGATATAAAATGTTTCCCAAAAAGATCTTCTCTCATAGTAATTCGACATAAAAACCATTATGCATTACCTGGGGAATGGAAATATAAGAAATGCGTGATCTCAAATCCTTAGTAAGGGTATGTTAAGAAAATATGTAAATATAACATGAACATAACATTACGAGAACCTGAGCATAATAATAAATTATTATACCCTCGATATCAACGATCTAAAACATGAGACAATTCATAAATATTTTCTTTTCATAATACATGAATCAAAATATAATCAAGAACATCAACCATGTGAGAATATCGTAGGCATAAGACCTAGAATTTATGGAAAACAAATAATCATGTAATATCATTACATATAAGTCAAGGCTCATTTCCAAAAAAAAATACTAGGGAACTTCATGGGGGATACACATAATGGGAATGAAACACCACCATCCCTAATAATAGTACATCCTATGTATGCAATTGGTTTTCCCCATTCTTTCATAGTTGATCAGGTTTCACTACATTCCCATAATGAATTAGGTTACCCCATATTCCAATAGTGGATCATGATTCCCCATTATCCCATGTTGGATTAAGCCATTTGACTTGAATACCATCATTATCTCATGAGATATAAGTTTTTACCCAATTAATTTGTGGGAGATATAGGTCCCACCTTTCACATAACAAAATCATACAAAAATTTGGCATAAGAAAATAAAACATTCATCAAATCATAACACATAAAAAGAGATGGGTTTTATAAACATCATATCATATCATATGAAATTAAATGGATATATTAATAATTTAATAAGATAATAACCTATGGAATATATAAATATATATATCATATTAATTTTATCATTGGATAAACTGTGATAGAAAGTGAGTCATAAGAATTTATCATGGTATACACTGTTGAAGAGAAACAGGTTTCATAAAAATTAATCATGGTATAACCCATTGTAGAGACATAGGTATCAAAATAATCATGCAATAAAAAATAGGCAATTTATAGAAATAACAGTAATGTTATCATTGTATCATATCCTATGTAAAACATAAACTATTAACCAGGATGTCATCTTAGATTGGGAAAAGTTTTGAAATATCACATTGAAAAAAAAATTCTTTGAAAATATTTTTCTGAAACACATAATAATTTAAAAAAAAATCTTATAAAACACTTTAAAACATATAAGTGAATCATGAAAAAAATAATTTAAAACATTTCATAAGGAAAATATCCTTTATGCTTTGGAAATTCAACATTAAAAACATAAACCATTTTAAATACCATTTTCCTTGAAAATAACCATGGAGAATTATAAAGAAGCATGAATTTTTTTTGAAAACATTTTCTTAATAAATTTTATAATTATGAAATAATATATGAAATCCTATAATCATTTTCTTTAAAAAAACCTTAAGAAAAAATTTAAAGGAATCATTAAAAATCATTTAAAACAATTTTTGAACAAATATCATTTTGTAAAAACTATTTTAAAATAAAAAATATTCAATAATATTAGAATAAAAATTTATTTAATAAAAAGAAACATGTATAAATAAAAATTAATCATAAAGGTTGTGATTATCATGATGGCGGTTTATTTTGTACATTCTGAACATTCCTTTTGTACCTTAAATGTTTTTAAAATTTCCCTGGTCATAAAATGAGAAGAGTATCACATATAAAATTATTTTTTAAAAAATTAATTCTTGGGTAAAAATATCCTTCAAACACCAAAAGATAAAATGAAATCTTTTTTGATAACCTTTTTGAAAATAAGTGTTTGAAAATGCACAGATTTCCAACTGAAAGGATAAATAATGTCATATATTGATAAAAAAATTCTTAATTATCTCAAATACCAAAACGTGAAGCAAAATTTTCAATACATCGATATAACATTAATATATATAGTGTAATAAAATTCATGATTTTTTTTTTGATATGTATAATAATATCTCATCAATGGAAGCATAATCATAAAAAATCTAGATAAAATATGATATTGAATGTATAAGTAATTACCATATTAGTGAATTTAAATAATTATAAAATAGAAATAATAACAATACAAGAAGATTACACTACCATTTAAATAATTATATTCATTTAAAATTTCAAAAGTAATTATATACACCTCATATAAAAATACATGTGTGTAAAATGGCATTTTCCCGAAATAATGAAAATTAAGACAGTATTAATTTACCAATTAGATAAATTTTGAAACATAACTCCCATGAAAGAAATATCATCAAATTTATATTTAAATACTTATTCATTTAATTAAAATAATTATATAATACATCCACTAGAATTATACACACCACAAAAAATAAATTTGTGATAAATAAGGCATGTATCTCACAGAAATAAAATGTGAGATGAAATTTCATAACCTTAAGACATGAATTTATTCATACATGTTCTGACCACATGTATAACATATAGATAAGTTTATTATTCATCTATATTGAAAAATATTATTATATCTAATACCATATATTTTTTTATGACTTTATATTACCTATTTATTAATAACGACATGTTATTATTACGTTTCTAGAAAAATCCACTATATTTTTCAACTATGTTTTGACTTGTTATTCTTGATCCTCTTACTTAAATCCGTATTTAATTATTAATATAATGTAAAAAATGGTATAAATATCATATATATTAAATATATATTTATTTACAATAATCTATATATGATTGAATTATGAAATTGAATACACCATTCTTAGAGATGGTAGGTAGTACGTATGCATGAATGTTATCTCTGTTTTATTATTGTATTGAACGAAATAGAGTAAATGAAATATTTTTATATATACATTATAATTAATGTAGAATTATAATTTCATATATATCCAATATTTTCACTTAACACATCCTTAATACATTTCATGTATGGTGGGAAATAATCACATCGCATTGAGGAGGCAGTAGTACACACTTCCCCAAAACCAGATTATTGTACATAAGAAATGGTAATCATGATATTTTGTGCTATATAATAATTAAATAAGAATATATAAATCATAAATATCATAAATAAAATATTAAAATATTGTGTCCATCACAATTCACAACCATGAAAGGTGGTAAAGGAAAAATGAACAACATCATTTCATGAGGCGGTAGTTCATTGTACGCTAGGATGGTAAGTTAATTTCCCAATATACGGAAGTGTTTATAAGTGTATTTATATCACTTATAATAAAAATATTTCAGTATATATTTCTTAATGTTTTCACTATATACGTGTTTAATATGAACAATTGAGGTGGTGGATAAATGAAATAAAAAAACGAGTTTGAGGAAAGATGTTACCACTTCTTTGGGTAACTCCTTTTTTGTTGCACAAATGGGATTCCATGGATAGGTTTATATCAAAAGATAGATTTTAAGGATTAATGGGTGGATTTTGAGATCTTATTTGATCTGTGTTTTTGTGATAAAAGTTATTGAGAGGTGTGAATAAGTGGAAGGGGTTAGTGCATTTTAATAATGGATGAGGAGTGACATTCTTGTACATTTTTTTAAAGGGAATTCCACCAATATTTTTACAATGAAAATTGGATCCAATAATGGAAATATTATATAAAATGTTTTATGGGGTATAAATATGGCTATAAAATGGATTCTTGAAATATGTATAAGTCTGTTTGGCCATTAAATGTAAGGTTTAGTCCCTTGTTAAGTTAATTTTCCACTTAATTGTGGTAATTAATTCTAATAACTCTATCTAATATTTTTGTAAAAAAAACTGACCATATTTTATTTTAAATTATATTCTTATTATAAATATGTAATCTATTTTTTCATATTCTAATCAAATAAGTGGCATAAATTAATTTAAATTTAATCCTGTATACAGGGTGACAATGCTGGTTTTTAAAGTAAAAATGTCCAAAAAGTTTGATATATTTTTATATCTATTTTAAAAGTGAAATTGAATCCAATGACCTAAATTGAATTAATTTATTTACAATTTATCTAAATAAAAATGAAAATTAATTAAACATCTAATTTATTCTTATAAATAAATTAGATGAAAAAGCAGTTCTGAATTAAAATCCATTATTTCCAACTATTCATCACTAAATGAAACTTCATTGAAAAATTCAAAATAAACCCAATGATAATTATTTTTTTTTGAACTTCAATATTTAGTTAATTTTAACCAATAAATTAAATTAAGGTTTCAAAATTATATTTAAAATTGGTACTTCATTAAAATGTAGAAACATTACTTTTTAGAAGAATTCATCTTTTTTTTCATAAAATTATATTTATTCATATCTTATACCTATCAAATAAAATTGATAATTTTAAAAAATACTAATTTAATATATTTTATATAAATTCTATTTAAAAAATAAATCAAAATATTTTTGATTAATTTATTGAGACAAAAATCTATTCGTATATATAAAAATAGTTTTCTAAGAAAAGTAATTTCTTTATTTTCAATTAGTTATTACATTTTTAAATAGAAACTAATAACCAAAGAATTAATTTTATATAAACAAGTAAATTATATTTTTATAGTTTATTTAATCATATTTGTATGATCCATTCCAACAGAAAGGTAGTAGCTAAAATAATATTATAATATTATTATTAATAGTCTAATGTAGTCTTGTAAAAACTCAACATTAGTATTTAAGAAAGCTATCAAAGGAACTCCATATTGTGTGTCCAAAAATCCAAACATAGGGTTTGGTGTACCAAAATATAATCTAACTATTAAATGTAGTTAATTCAATCCAATCATACTTCTATAATATAGAAAAATTATTTAGTGTTCTGTGAAATGAAAAATATTTGATAGTTGATTTAATTCAAAAAACACCTTTTTTTAAACCACTAGGTTTTACATTCTATTCCCCTTAAAATTTATTTATACCGTAAAATTTTTATGGGTTATAAAAGGTTTAATTGTTTATATTTCCATTCATAGAAATACAAATATTAAAAATGAATACTACAACATTCTTTAAAAAATATATTTGGAAACACAACGGTTACCCAACGAAACAGTTAACTAGGTTTCTGCATAGCAGAACATAAGTGGGAAGGGAAAACATAGACTTTGAGGATAATCATAATTACTTGTAGAGAGTGATTTAGGTCATCAATCACAAACAAGTAAATTATCAAAGGAATATTTAAGTCCCCAATTTCATAAATTTTTGATGATTTAAATTTCCATCGATTCAACATAAATTGGACGAAATTTTATCTTTATATCATTTTCCTAAATTTGATGAATTTTCAAGAAAATATAGACATACATGATTTCAGGATCACTTTACCCATTATTTTACCATGATCAACTTCCTCTTCATCTCTCGTTATAACAAATTAAGGGGATTTTTTAATTATAGAATCGTTAATATATCATGAGATCCAAGAATTGAATGACATGTCATTCTATCTGTTTTTTGTCACAACAAATGGTTATTACAAGTTATCCAATATTAATAATCTGTTGTATCACAAGTTAATAATTTAATATCTACAAACTTATCTAATGTTTAACATAATACATTCCATAAATGGTTAAACTTATAACCCTTCCAGAAGATCCAATTTCAAACATCTAGAAAAAAGTTCACTAAATTTCTCAAAAAAATATATCATTGACCCTCTATATATCATAATGTATCACATGGTTGTTGCAAACAAAACATTTGAATACCATTATTATTTATTCCCTGGAAACATGGTAATGACCTGATTTACCTATAATCATGATCGAAAACATTCATTTTTTCTTATTCCAAAGTATATTTGATATAATCCTTAAATAAAAAAATGTTGTAAACTACATCTATGTTAGCATAACCACTTATCAACAAGTCTTTGATTAGTTACAAGGAAATATTTACCATCCAATTTAGTTATTAATTTCCATCATATCATTATCAAAAAAAATATTATTCTAACATAAGAAATTTATTAATGGCCATCTTCCCTTATTCAAATTATCACATTTCGATTAAATCACATTTTTTGTCTATTGGTAATAGTCAAAATAAACTTGTAAACCCTGATTGAATCACAAAAACAAGACAATCATTATATATTTCACAATTTATATAACATATTTCATGAGTCCAAATATATAAAAACATTTATTATTCCACTTCATCTATATTCTATAATAATTCTACCACATCCTATTAATTAATTCCTCTTTCCTTCCACATTTCAACTATAGTTACATTATCAGTAGAAAAATAACCTTTACCCATACCACCTTGTTGATTATATTATTGAGATTTCCACTTGGGACAATGATTTTTATGTTGAAAAATAATTCCATTCATAAAAAATTTAACATTTCATGATTTTTTAGGTAGGACAATATTCACATCCATTTTATTAACTGAAACCATCATTTTTATTTTGAAGTGACATTATTTGTGTCCCATTACATAATGAAAACAATATATTGTTCCTATAATACATTAACATTGGTGATTCATTCCTCATTATTAAAATAATTGAAAATTTATTCCTCATTCTTCCATGATCTCCATTACCCTAAATCAAATCAAACTCTTTCCTTCTTTTTTTTTTCAGTCTGAGAGTTTATTAAGGTACATGTAGTTAATCATGATCCTTGAAAGCTGACTAGGAATGATCCCAATATCCTTTAATCCAGTGGAAATTCCACATGAATTCTCCTCAAAAATTTCCCTTAACATTAAACATTATCCAATTTACTTCTGGTTCCTTCAATTGACTAAAGCTAGAATGCATTGAGTGAAAAACAAATGTAGCGAGGAACCACATAATCTGGAAAAACCACATATAGGATGTATAAAACATGACACCTTTTTTAATCTATGAGAAATTTGGTTTATCTAAGGTTATATATAAAAAATATACATTTAAATCCTTCATAATATTTCATAAATAGTTTTTATTTTTTAAAATCTTATCTCCAGGGAGTTCCAAACTTGGTTTGAAGAAACAATCATTTTCATGTAATTGGTGACAATCGAGTTAGGCATAACACACCATATCAGAGTAGTTACCCCTAGGTAAATACAATCCAGATCCATATCTACTTATATTACCTATATATGGATGTAATTCTAGGAAACCACTCACTCTATCCTTTAAAAAAATACTAGTACATTTTACAAAACATTAACTCATTGTTAGAATTATACTTATAGACACCCCTGGAGATATCCTTTTAAATATCATGTGAGATATCATTAATGTTTTCTAATACCATTTCCTAATGTTTGACTAAAATTTCACTATAATATCTACTATAACATACATACCGATTACATCATTTTTTTCAGAATATGAAATACATTACAAAAATAGATTCCCAAGACCATATTAGTTTATAGCCTTTGGAAACAAGGAAAAAATATTCTAACTCATTGAAATAACATTGATTTTTCCCATAAGGATATCCCCCATATTAATTATACTTAAATTAATTCTTTATAACTTGGGGACAGTAAACATAAGAATGGGGGGACATAGAATCCTCATTAAGGGTAAATAAAGAAAATATGCTAGCATAACATGAAGATAAGTGTATGAGAACATGATTATAATGTTATAATACCATAGATTGGATATAAAATACCTTAAATAGGATAAATTGAATAAAAATTGGAATTTCATAATATATGAATCATAAAACAATGAATAACATTAACCATGTGAACATATCATAGGCATAAGACAATGAATTCGTGGAAACACAAAATCTTGTAATATTTTTCCATATAAGTAAAGGTTTTTTTTTCAAAAAACATTAAGGAACTTAATAGGGACTAAAAAAACTAAGAAGGATTCACCACAATGCCCATTTATAGTCATTTGTTTATAGGGGATCGAGTTTCCCCATCCTCTTATAGTGGATCAGGTTTTCCCATCTTCCCATAGTGGATCTAGCCCATATACACAATTACCCTATTTATCTTAAGAGATATAAATATTTACCCCATATATTGGAGAGATATATAGGTCCCATAATTCACATAATATAATCATACATACATGTTCAAAAAGATTATAAAACCTTCATCGTATCATGACATATAAAAAGATAAGGGTTTCATAAACATCGTATGATAACCCATGAAATAAAATAGGTGACATAAACATTTAGTCATATAATAACAAAGGGAAAATATTAAATTTTCATAATTATTTTTTCCTTGAATAACCTATGAATAGAAGCAGTTTTCATAAGAATTTATCATGGTATAACTTGTTGACTAGAAATGGGTTTCATATGTATTTATCATGGTATAACCCATTGAATAGAAATGGAGTTCATAAATATCAGTCCATAAAAACGTACATTATTCAAATAAATAATATTAATGGTATAAAATAATCATATCCTTAGTAAATCATACACTATAACCACAGATTTTGTCTTATATAGAGAAAGAGTTTCATTAATCACATTGAACATAACTTTCATTTGAAAATCACTTTTAAATAAATATAACATTTTAAAAATCATTTTCCAATAAAACACTTGAAAACATATAAAGGTATCCAAAAAAATATTTTAAATCATTTCATTAGGAAAATAACATTTACACTTTAAAATAACACTTTTTAAAACTTAAAACATTTTAATGACCATTTTCCTTGAAAATAACCTTGATAACTTACAAAGAATCATGAAAAAAAATTATATAATTTGAAAAGTTATAAAAAAACATGAAATCATTGATATCCTTTTCTTCGAAAATAACCTATTTAGAAAATATAATGAAAACATTGAAAATAATTTATAATACTTTTGAATCATTTTTATGAGAAAAATTATTTTAAAACCATTTAAAATTTAAAAAAATTCCAGAATGTTTGGAATACATTTTGTTTTAAAAAAATTAACCTTGATTACATACAAAATAATCATCAATGATGCGTCAGGCAATTTTGTGGGTAAATCAGTACCTGCAAAACATTATTTTTGTACCTTAAATGTTTAAAGAAGTTCCTTGATGAAAAAATGAAAAAAAAATATTACTTTGAAAACCATTTTTTAAGAAGGTTACAAATTTATGAAAATTTCCTTCAAACATCATAAGATGTTGTTAAAAAAATTAGAATACATGGTTTTAAAATAACAATGATTTTTGACCAATATGAGAAATAAACATGGATTTTCATAAAAACATTTTCTCAATTAACTAAAGTAAAAAATTGGAAATAATACCATTACATGGATATAATAGGCATATACTGTGGTAATTAAATTAATGATATATCTTGATAGATGTATCATAATATTACATCAAACACTGGATGTTCATGAACAATCTCGATAAATGATGAGATTGAACCAATAAAAAATTACCACATTGGTTATATTAAATGATAAAAAAATTGGAATAATAACATTAAATTAATCTTAAAAAATAATTAAAATAATTATTTTCATGGTAAAATTTTTCCAAAGTCTTATATATACACTTCATAGAAAAATATAGGTGCATAACATGACATGTGTTCAAAGAAGTCAAATTGAGACAAAATTACTTTACCAATTTGGTAATATTTGAAACATAATTGAATGAAATAAATATCATAAAATGGATATTTAAATACAAATTAGTTTAAGTATAAAAATCAGAGAATAATTATCTGTCAAGTATACACAACACCCAAAATAAATGAGTGTTGAATAAAGCATGTATCTTGCAGAAATAAAAAGTGACATGGAATTCCCATACCTTAAGTCCTGTATTTATTAGTACACATTAAAAATTTCTGTATAATAAATATAACTTATTTATAAATATAATATATAACCATATTATTATATATAATACCATATAATATTTTGTTATGAATTTATATTACCCCTTTATTAACAACTCTATGTTAATGTGACTTTTTGGGTAATATCATCATTATTTTTTGCATATGATTTTACTTGTTATTCATGATCCTATAAATTATTTAATGATTTTACTTTTTAAATAATATCAAAAAAAATTTAAATATTATAAATATACAATATATATTTATTTATAATAATCTATATAAGATTGAAGTATGAAATTTAATACACTGTTAATGGAGATAGTAGTTCGTACATACAAATGATTTTTGTTTTTGTTTTGTTGTCATGTTAAAAGAAAGAATGTAAATGAAATATGTATATATAAATATATATAATAATTAAAAGAAATTTGTTATTTTATATATATATCATATAATTTCAATTAACACATTATTAATATATTTCTTGCAAGGTGTGAACAAATCACATCCCTTTTAGGAGATTGTAGTCCACACTTCCCTGGCGAAATTATTGTACTTACAAAAAATTGAATGCAATAATTTATGTGTTATATAATAATTATATAAGCATATATACATCATTAATATAATATATAACATAAAAAATATAGTTATCATCATAATTTCATACCAAGTTAGGTTGTAAAAGAAACATGAACAACATCATTTCGTCAGGAACTAATTTGTTGTACACAATGACGATAATTTCATCACCCGTTATATTAATGTGAGGGTAACTGAAGTCAGAACCCTTTTAATAAAAAAGTATTAGTATATTTGTGGTAATTAATTTATTATATTATCATGTAATAATAATAATTGTGGTCGTGGATAATGAAAATAAAATAAAGGAGTCTCATGAAGGATGTTACCTCTTCTTTGGGTATCTCCTTTTCCTTTTCCCAAAAGAGATTCCTTATTTGGATGTATTTTTAAATGGAGGATTAAAGGAGTAATTTATATATATTTGGAGCTTATTGTAGAAGAAGTTGGGTATCTATATTTCATTATAGTTCATAATAAGTGGGAGGGTGAGTGCCTTTTTATAGTGGTGGAGTGACATTCCGGAATGTTTTTGGAAAGGGAATTACACCCTCATTTTTCCTATGAAATGTGGACACAATAAAGAAACAAAATTAAGATAATAGATTAGAGGTTGATAATATCAAAATCAAATGGATTATGAATAATTTTATATGTCATTCTAGCCCTTAAGTGTATATTTTAGTCCCTTGTTATGATAATTTTTCTTTTTAATCATTGCAATTAATTTTAATTACTTTAACGAATATATTTGATAAAAAAAGTTTCCCAAATTTAAAATAATATATTATGAATATTATAAATATTTAATCTATTTTTAAAAATTACAATAACATAATTGGATTAAATTGATTAAAATTTAATCAAGTAGACAGTAAGACAAAGGCAATTTTAAAATAAAATATTTTCAAAATTTCCATACATTTTTATATGTAATTTCAATGTTAAATTGATTCAAATTACCAAAATTTTATGAATTAATTAAAAATTGTTGTAATTAAACTTCAAAATCAATTAAAATATAATCTATCCTTATAAAAAATTTAGATGAAAACCCATTTTTTGATTAAAAACTATTATTTCTAACTATTCATCAAAAAAATGAAACTTTATAGAAAAATACCAATATATAAACCTAAGTTAATTTCTGTTTTCATATTTCAAATAAAAAGTCTATTTTTTAATATAGAATAAAAAAAATAAAAAAAATTATTTAAATGGGTTCCCTATTAAAAGGAGGTAACGTTACTTTATAGAAGAATATATCTTTTTATTCATAAAATTTGATTAATTGTAATTTTTTACATATAAAATATATTGGATAAGTATTAAAATTGTTCATTGAATATATTATATATAAATTTTATTTCAAATATTAATAAAAAGTGTGTTGTTTTATTTATTTAGATAAAATTATATTTGTACAATGAAAAATATTTTTCTTATAATATTAATTTCTTTATTTCCAAATAGTTTTTACAAATAATTATACTAATTGATAACGAAAGGAGTAATTTTATGTAAATGAGAAAATTAAATTTTCACAATATAGTTAATCATAATTGTAAATTACATTCCAATAGCTCGATGTTAGCTATAAAAATATATTCATAATAATTTTAAATGTGTAATGTTGTTCGGTAAAAACATGACCCTGTATATCATGAGAGAAATCAATGGAACTCAGCATTATTTATAACACAATCCAAACATATTTTTTTAGGTACCTAAATCTAATAAAAGTCCTTAATTTAGTGAATGCAATAAATACATTATTCTTAATTATAAAAACTATATTCATTGATTCATGAACTACAAAATATCAAAGGGATTAAATTAATTTCTTAAAATATTTCAAAAACTCTTAGGGTGTTATTGGAAGCATAAAAAAACCCAAAACATCACCCCTATACCGAAAACCAATGAATTGGAGCATTAATAAATCTCCACTTAAATTAGTGATGTTCTATTTGACATTAATCTATCCAAGTAAGCATCAGGTCCTTACTAGTTGATACTATCAAGGGGAAAAACTGGAAATATATTTTTGGAATCCCTAGTAATATTCCTCAAGTAATCAAAAACTATAAACCTATTCCATATTCATGAGATATTCCAAAGATATTACAGCACTTATGATCAATGGGTCCATGGTAACACCCTCCTAGGATACCACATTCCCAATAAAATACACCTCCTAGGGCCAAATCATAAACTATAACAACTTTATATAGAAAGGGTGGCATTGAATGATCTGCAATAAATCTCAGAGATTATCATAAATTTTCAGATATTACTTTTAGTAGATCAATATGTACAGAATGAACATGACTACGAAAATGGCATAGGAACTCAAGGATCCTAGAGTTCATGATCCCTATAAACATAGCTGGTGTGTTCATAACACCAAACAACATGGCTAAAAACTCAAAGTGACCATTCCTATATTGGATAGAATTAGTTTGGATATCATCATCATTCACCATCAACTGGGGATACACCAACCATAAATAAATCTTAAATGACTAACTAGCTCTTCTATGATGGTCTAATATATCACCAATCATCAAAATCGGGTACTGATTTATGATTGTCACCTAATTCATCATACGATACAATATACACTTCCTTAAACAACCATCCATGTTCCTTGTGAATAAAACTAGATCTTATAGAGGTGATACTCAAGGATAATTGATATTTTTTCATCCAATCATATATCTAGTTCCTCAGTTACCAAAAATAAGAGGGTAACATTTCATAAGGATCCATTAAAATAAAAGATAAAACCAGATGAAAATCAATCTCATGATTAAAACCATATCGAGGGTCTATCATCAAAAAAACAATATAAAAAATAATGAAACTCCCTGATAGACCAAGGGACATCCATAATCCTAGAATATTCTAATTCCACAAAAAATCATTCACCAAATAATGAAGGGGATCCACACATCAACTTCTTCACATATAACCATTCTCATATATGAAAATTGTTTACCAACTATCCATATTTGGGAACATGAATATCCTCTAGATGAATTTGATAATAGAATGTATATAATATAACTAGAAGATATTGATTATTACATCATACAACAATGTCTAAAACAAAAATAAATCATTACATGACTGATGTGGCCCTATTATTAGTTTACACCCTGGATGAAATAAAACAAGATATTCTAATTTTCACACTGAATAATCAACACCAAGGGAATTATAGGACTATCTATGTATACTCTCATAGAACATGATATAGATTGTGAAACAATGGAGTGGAAATTTATTGAATAAAAAATAACAAACAAGGGTTGATGAAAAGTTGTTCATACCTCAAATGATCTCTGGCCCCTCTTAAACGATAACCTCTATTGTATGAAATTTTCCAAACCTGACTTAGCTTCATTAGTACTGAATACCACTTTTATGATCATTCTCAGGTTAGGTTCCATGAAGATGAGTTACATTCTTAACTTGAACTCTTCCTACCACTATCTCTTCTTTTTGAAGAATAGAAACATTTCCCCTATAGCTAAAATGGCCTCACTGGTAGATAATAGAAAGGAGGATAATAAACTAGACAACCATCACCATTATGATCTCTAAAACCCATTGGAATATGATTCAAAAAATTAAAATAGCACCCATAGATGGAGCACACTATCCCATGGAACACATAAAATCAAGGAACTCACATTCCTAATAATATGGAAATGGAATTTATTGATATTGAATCCCTATAGATAAAAACCTAAAAGACCCTATCACTTGTAACCTACCACTGATAAATATGATCTTTGATGAACCATACTAGTTCTTATTTCATGGTAAGCCTCCTTGCAATTGAATAAACACAATCACATCCTCCTTATTTTAAATATCTAGGTACCTCGACGATGTAAATTGAAAAACTACATACTAGATAGATTGATGAAGCATGGCCTCAAGACATTATGCATGAGACTGCACAGGAGGAAAAATATCAAGGGTAAAATATAAAATATCCTTGAACATGATCTAAATTTCCCCTAGACATTCTCTAATGGTTATGAGAAATAGGATCCTTCATATTCACTACTTTAATGGTTTAATATATGAAATCTGAGAGAAAATAACTCAAAATGTTTGAACAGGGAACATTTTTCTCCTTACAGTCACAATGGTACAACATCCACCATTCAAAAACAACGCCTCACATCTGGTTAACTACCAACGGGGCAAGTAATCTGCCTAGGTCTGTATCAATACAATGGATATATCGAGAACATCAAACTATTTTTATACTACTAATTATATAATCTTACCTCATCATTCACCAAATCCTACCACTGGATGAAATGCAACTTCCACCACCACTTATCATCCTCCTTAATCGGACAAAACCTCTAATGATTATTAATTCACCCTACTAGACTTAACTAGAATGAACTACAAGGACGACATACATGAGAAATATATGAAAGAGAAATATGACATCCTCAACCCATTATAAAATAATTTTATCAATATTTATTAAATTCATTCATTTTTACTTCCCAGAACCACACAATTCAGATAAGAACCCAATCAATAATGCTGAATATGCCATTCCTAGGACTCTACACTTCATGCAATGCTACCTCACATTATCATTCATTAGGCTCAAAGTCCTTTCATTAAATCATGGGGGTGGGATAAATCTTGTGTCATATCTAATCTTCCCTAGCTTATATCACGCACCAAGATCTAAAAAATATGGTTTCCATACCAACCCATAAAATCCTCACCATTATTAACTAAAACACCACATTATCTCTTATCTATTCCTCTAATGCCACACTATCACAACCTCCATCCTCAAAATATAACACTTGTGGGATATTAATGAATGAATGTAGATATTGAAATCAAATTCCTACTTTTTTAGGCCCCAGGTTTGAAACATCAACTTAGGGTATAAAAATGTCACATAAATCAAAGTCATTACACTCAATAACATAGAACCATGAGATATTATAAATAACCCACAAGAAACACTTTTAAATATTATAAAAATTAATCCAAAACCATCCCACAATTTATATATAAATTAAACAGATACAAAGAGTCCCTTAATAATGTTCTAAATGAAAACCCTAAGGCAAATACACCATAATAGCTCTATATTACAAGCTATAAATATCAAGAATAGTCTACAAAGCCATCCAATAAACATGAACCCCTATTTTTATATACCTAGGGTGACCATGAAAGTATATTAAATAGGATAATACCTAAAGTCCCTCATGAACTTATGAATAGATAAAAATAATGCACCAGTGAGAAAATAATAGAACCAACAAAACCTAAATAGGTCAACTAACCAACATCATCCTCAATATGAAATTCTCACCAAATAATTAATCCAAGCATAATAACATAATATGAATCACAAATATAAAAAAGTACCACGTACTACATTCCCACTGGTTTTCCACTCTCACATCCCAATATCACACGTCCTTGACTTCCAATCTATTCTATCTAACAACCTTCCCATAAACACGATGTATTTTTTAGCACATCATGTCTATTCTAGAAACACATTGGCTATCACAACACACCAAATATCACCCTTATACACATAGACCATCACATCACATCACATCTCACTCATATACACCTATTCTATCACATCACATATTAACCACAACCATAACTATTATAGAAGGGTATCATGAAAAAGAAGTTCATCAATATCATTACCTCTTCATACCATGTACGATCTCCAATATAATACATCTCATCATTTGATAAAAATCATCAAAAATAACTTTTAAATTCTATATATCACAGATTATGTATATCAATGTATCATGGAAGATAGATTCATTAATATGGGGAATCTATACATACAACCTCACCATTAGGATGTTAGAAAAAACACTCATATTAGCATTTGATTTTCCATAAATAGCCCTCAACATGGGTGGGGTGAGTATAGAAATCATAATTAAATACAACATATGTATGTACATAAATACATTAAATACCAACCTATGGGTTCACAATAATAGTATAATCCCAACGCACAAAAACACCCCTATGTCCTCAAAACATTCACTACATTCACAGACACCACTATACACAAAGCACACTATAATCAATACATGAGCCACAATACATATTTCATCTTCTTTATAAAATTAATCAATTTTAAAGAGTTTCCCATTACCATGAAAATTCATTTATAACCTATACATTTAAATACTTCAACCCTTTTATTCATCATTTAAAAATAATGGTTCTATTCATACCTCCCATTTTAATTTCAGAGTTCATCCACCATTACATCCCATTTCATATCAAATTGGATATTAAAAAAATTATTCCATCCCTTATAAGAAACAAACACAAGACCATAAAACACAAACAAAACCCATCTTTCTCAATCATAAAATTTCTAAAATCTATAGTTCTCTAAACCACCAACTTTTATCACAACTACCAAACACCACAATGAAGACTCAACACAACAGTCTCATACCAACAAATTATCGCATCCCAACTACTACAAAACAGACACATATTATTTAAATTTACACACACACAACAACCACACATCAGAAAAAAATATCAAAATCATTCCTAAAAACCACACACAACATAAATTTTTTATATATTTAATTTAAAATTTATAAGGGAAATTATCATCACATTTTTTTACTTTTCATGGTTATTCCCTCAGAAACCAGAATTTCCATGGAAACCAAAATTATAAATGAGGTTTATGTTCATAACCAATTCCATTCAAAGAGTTATCATATGATCACACAACATGGGGTCCCAAAACATATCCACTACAACACAAACAAATCCCCTAATGGATGTGATTTTTAACAAGGCACTAGTTCTATATATGATCAATAATAGTATCAATGGCACTAAAAATATATGATAACTTTCCATTTACATTAAATGTAATTTAATATCATTCATTATGTTTATTAGGTCATGAAACCTATCCTCCCAATTAAAGAAAAAAATCATAACCCCTCTTGCGTGACACAAAAAAAAAGATAGATGACAAATCCCCTTCAAAAAATAATGCTTTCATAATTATTTCATAAAGATGGAATAAGAAGAAGAAAACCTCCATGAAGCACAATAAAGGAAAACATAATGATAAACCTAGAACAAAATACCCTACAACATCTCATTGCTAAAAAAACACAAAATTCATAAGTTTCTTTGACATCGGCCTTCCCAGGATAGAAAAATTGATGAAAACATGGAGAATAAACAGAATAAACCTAAAACCACCACAGATCAATCTACTGATGATGCGGTTCAAATAAACTACAAGGTGGTTTGTAATACCTTCTAATTATACACTTATGTTTCCCATTAAATGATATAAAATCTTCAAAAAAATTACAGTTTGAGAGGGTTTATGAATTTATTGGGATTATAGAAAATATAAGACCACAACATATCTTGCCTCACCATACTTTAGAACTGATATGAAAAGAAATACCATTTCATAAATGTTAGAGACTATGATACATCTTAGATGGGAAAAGATACATCTAATAAAAATTGAGAGCTCTACCTTGAGTATCGCAAACCCAAAGATATGACCAAGTTGCAACAAAAAAACAACACATTATAGAAGGAAATTTCGACGAAATAGGATATTCCACAAACCTTCTCCACGATGAATCTACCCATAAAATAGTAGAACAATAAAAAATCCTAAAAAATGTATCCTATGTCCATAACACATTTACTCAAAATATGGTAGTAGTAGTGATTCTTTACTGCTGAGAATCAACACCATAGAAAAAACATCCATTTCACATAACATAGAAGGATATCCCATAGCCCTTCTCCATAGCCTAACTATGCCAAATAATAGTAGAACCTATAAAAATTTCCAACCAAATCATCTATGTCGTATTTATCCTCTCCATGCTAAAAACCCACCATTACCTCACAACATGATCCTCCACACTAATGATATATCCTTATCTAAAATATCAGTAACATCTATTACTTTTACCACCAAACACATTCGGTCTTCCGCCATACACCTCTACCACCAGAACTGCCACATATTTACATAATATAAGGTCCAATCCATTTTAGATATGAAATAAACCTTGATAAATGATAATTAAAGTTCAATATATTTCTTGTTTTAATTTATCACTACTATTGGATTCATTCAAAAAATGGTTTATTGTGGACAAATTCATATATAAATTTTTTTGAAATTTTGTTCATGAAGAAAAATAATCAAAAACATGTTTGCGTGTTTTGGGATAAAAGACTAATTAAGAAGGAAAAGTAGTTGAAAATTTTATATAATGTTTGGAGATGGAATATTCAAATTTTATACATCATATGGATGATTTTAGAATGATAAAATAGTAAATTATTGAGGTTAAATGACTATGATGATGTGATAGAATTTGAACCTAAATAAGAACTCAAAAAATAAGCAGTTAATGATGTTGAGGATGATTTTTTTTCTTTTATAAACCACCTACACAAATGAAATATAAATCAAAAAATTATGATGATAATGAAGATTAATTTTACTCTAGAAATGAATCATTGAATATAAGATCCACCTGGATAGACTAAAGGATGGTTAAACTTGTTCCTGATAAAAATATCATAGGAAATCAGACTCAAAGTGTGAGAAAAATAATGTGGATGATAACATATTATCACACTAGTCTATTTCAAAAAAATAATTCAAAATCTAATGTAGAGGCCTTTGTGCAAAAAAAAATGGATTCAACTATTAAATTATGATATTTATCAAATCAAAAAATGAAATATGGGATCTTGTGCCTATAAATAAGGAGAAAAACAATAATGGAAAAAACAGGTTTTTTCAAAAATCTAAATGTGAAATATGAAGTTTCTATAAACAAAGGGTTATACGAAAGTGTTAATAAAAAATTAAAGGCATTTATTTTCAAGAAAAATTTCCCACTATTACATTGATTGAGACCAATAACTTTTTTTCAATTGCAACTAAATGAATATTTAATATTTTCCAAAATTGTAAAATTTATTATTTTATGAATGGTGAGATAAATTAATAAGTTTGTATGGGGTAATTTATGTCATTTATACTTAATAATTTTTATTTATTGTATTCATATTTAATATGTCTATTTATGGGTTGATTCGAGCCTCAAAAGCATGGTATTTCAAACAATATGAGTACTTGAAAAGCATGGAATTCATTAACAGACATAATAATGGAAACCTATATGAAAATAATACCAACATTAAATGATACATTTTTATTTTTATGTGGATAAAATGTTATTTTCTATTAATGATAATTTCTTTTGATTATAAATTTCCAAAAAAATGAAAAATAATTTTGATTTTTCTTTTCATTGTGAGATTAAAATTTTCTTAGAGTTTTATGTCACCCAAGTTGATTTCCATATTTTCATTTCATTGTAAAATCATACCAATGAGTTATTGAAGATTTTTCGAATAAAAGAATCAAGAATTGTGTCTACACCAATCTAATAGGGAGTCAAATTGTATAAGGATGATAAATAAAATGATGTAAATGAAAAAATTTCAACGAATTGATTGGATGTCCATTGTATAGTACTTCCGCAAGTCTAGGTATTTTTTATGTTGTTTCACTTTATTCTAGGTATCAAGAGATTCATAAGAAGTCACATTTCATGGATGTAGGTAAAAATTTTAAATACATCATAATCATATATTGTTATATTCTATTATATAATAAGAAATAAGCTGTTGATTTATAAGGCCTCACTTATGTTGACTGGGATAATAATGTTGATGATAAAAAAAGTCCACATCTATAGAATCATTTTTTATTGGTGGAAGATGTACTTCATGGAATCTCGAGAATAAATCATTCATCAAATTATGTTCTAGTAAGGATTATTATATTTTTCAATCCTATGATTCTAGATAAATAATTAGGATAAATAGTCAACTTGAGGATATGAAATTTATAAGTTAGTATCCACTTGTTATTGGATTTGACAAAAAAATTGTTATAAATTTGTTCAAGAATCTATTGAAACATTCATAATAAAAAAACATTGACATTAAATATCATTTACTAGAGGAGAATTTGGATACAGGTATAACAATGATGGGATTTTTTTAAGAATAAGAGATGGTTTTTAATATCCTCACAAAACCACTACCAATTGATGATTTTGAGATGTTGAGACAAAAAATGGGTCTTTAACCCATTCCCCCAACTATTTTGAGTTATGTAACATAATTTACCCTACTATCTTTTATGGGTTTTTATATATTTTTAAAGGAATTATGTAATATATTATGGAAGAAACATTATGTGCTCGTATTTTTTTATATTTTTTCCTTATATGATTACCAGAAAACGAGTTAATGATTTCTTGAACATTATTTGAGCCAGTATCATTTGATGGTGTGATTTTTTATTGAATTTATGAATTAATTAATATATCTTTTTTCCAAAAAAATGTTATCTCCAGTTAACCTGGATATGATTTATTCATGACTTGTTACTTTTAAGAAGATGATAAAACAGATGTAAACTGTATCGTTGTCTTTATTGTCACTAAGGGGGACAACATAACATTTTATCTAACATGATATGGAGGGAAGAAAAGGATTATAAATTAGAAAGGTTGAGATGAATGAATGAAATATAATGTACTGAAAACAAGTCCAATGGGGGGATTTTTTAACTAATTTTTTTAAAGATGTTGCATTTTTTCCAATATATATGGAAAAGGTTTCATACATTTGAGTTGAAATGTAATAGGTGGAGATTCCACGACAAGGAATATATATGTTTGAAGTTGAGTTGAATAACATCTGAAATTATGAGATGGAGTTAGAGTATTTATAAATTAATTTTAATGATGTTAAACATATAAAATAAAAAATTAAAATCGTCCACAAAGATATATAATATATTTTGGATGGAATTTAATACATTTTTGTGGATATATAAGATAATCCAAGTGATGAATAATATTCTAGTTGATGCGTGATATCTTTTTAGGCTCTGATATGTTGTAAAGGAAATCCCTTCACTACGATAAATAATATTATTTAAATTATATGCAAGATATTATAAGTGATGAATATGTTTTTCCATAAAATATGTATGAAATTTCATTTATTTAACATTGTATTTGTAAGATTCTCTTTTAAATATGAAAGCAACTTAAGTGGATGTGTGAGAAATAGTTGAAACATATTGTAGTGAAAAGTAAATGTTTTATATTTCATAGGTAAAATAAATCTATGGAATAATTTGATAATTCATGTACTATAAATGTAATGATACTAGGATATTTCTAAAATATTAAATAACATAGTGTTTATGAAGATGCAGCATTTATTCAACCATGAATTGTGGAGGATTAAAACTATAAAAGTGTGAGGATATTTTTTCACTATCATTTATATATGATTTTGAATATTTTAAGAAAATTTGTGAAAATGAAAAAATATATGATTTATTGAGAATGTCATTGATCAGTTTAAATGACAAGATCATGGACTATTATAAAAAATAATTTTATGATCATGAGGATTAAATTAAGGAGGTTTTTTTATAAATGAATATTATATATTCATCATTTCTATTCATTTATTGTTATTTACATAATATATTTAAAGAAATTAGTTTTTTTTACATAGTTAGAAGTGAGAATAATTATAATAAAAAATGGAGAAAATGGAGGAAAAATTTTCAAGGAAAACTATGAGAAAATAATGGACCATTGGGATTGTTGGATAAAGTAATGATGAATAAAATCAAAATCATATAATCAATTTGGTAATTCATGCTTAATTTGGTGATATTTTTTAAAAATTGGCTCTTAGTTATATCATTGGTTAAAACTTTTGTGCCTATTTTTGGGCTGGTTTGTACCAGAATCTATAGTAGGTTCAAAGATATCAATTTTCATGTAGCTTTATCTTGACAAGAAAAGGTAAACAATATGAGTGAAAACACCAATACCAATAGTTTATTAATCCATATTTTAGGTGAAACGTATTAGGGAAAAAATTAGATGTTTTTCTCCATTGTGAGTTGGGGAGATTTCTACTAAATAAGTAGGAGGTGGTCGGTGTTTTAAAAAAAGTTATCAAAACTGATTTGTACACCCCACCCAATGTTGATCACAACATCAGGTGATCCAAATTAGAATTGAATAGTCATTAAAATATACTACTTAACTACCCCACTAGGTTTTATTTATGAATATCCACCGATTACCACCTTGATTATGAATTCTGAAATCAATCTTTCATAAATATCATCCTAGAGTAGTAAAAATAAAAATTATAAAAAACAATATGGTTGATTATTAAAATCAAATACATGGAATTTTTAACTTCTACTAGAAACGGTTGTAACCATTTCCTACTATTTCAAAAACCCCAAAACCAACAATGTTTTCACTAGATATCCTTGATATACTAATATATTCAAGAAAAATTCAACTCCCTAAAGAATTCCAAATTCGTTATTTCATTATTAAAATTATACGCAATAAAAATCCATAAAGAAAAATTCTTACATGTATTATAAAAAATTTAAACAATCAATTCCTATTTCTTTAATGATTTAAACATGAGTTTTGATTGATTAAAACTGTAACATTGAAATATATTTTTAATTTCCACATCAATTCAAAAAAATATTAAAATATAGTTTTATCACCTAATTTATATATACAAAACATTTACACATGATCTAGTGTAAAAATATATGAATTATATAATAGATATTCCTATTTAATTAAATGTTTTTTAAATTGAAAAAACTAAATAATTTTTCCAAACTAAAAAAAGAAAAAATAAGATAATTTATTGTCAACATTCTCTATGTGCCACTATATAATACATAAACAATGATAAGATTGAATCGTTTAATGATATTGTAAACTAACTCAGGATTTTTTCTATCATATACCTTAGATTTATCGACCTAAAAATTCCACAATCCTAGAGTACTTGATAAAAATAAATATATATCTATAATAACAAGAATTTCAATAGTATCAATGAGGTTTAATCATGACTAAAACCTATGTATGAGTTATGATATATTTTTTCCACCATTAACATAACTCAATTTGAAAAACAACAATGATTTGATAACAATGTTAAATGATTTATCATATAATCTTCCATTTTTCTAACTAGACCATCACAATCCTTAAATATGCCACCTAATATATAATAATATAATGAAAATTGTTTCTAATTTAATTTAAAACATATAAAAGACATGACCATCTATTTCAAAATCAATAAAACTTATATATTCAATCATAAATTATACATGACATGTTCATAATTAAAATTTCCACTTTGTAAAAAAACTAGATAGGACCTATTATTTGGTATCCTATATTATTAATTAAAAAAATAAAATAAATTGAACATATAAGTGAAATTAATGCAAGGATACACATATATCTATAAATAATAAATAAATAAATTATAAAACTATGCCACTTAATATGTAAACAACTATAAATAATATAAGAGGCCTCTGACCAAACACAAGAAACCAATTTCCATTCTGAACTACTATTAATTTTTGTTACATTAGTCATGACCTCTATATATCTATAAAAACAATAAATTTCAAATAAAACTAATCTTACTGGTTCACAATAGATTCCTCAATATATTAATGGTTAAGTTATATATATCATGACTTTGTATGATTTCTCTAAAATTACTAAAATCCCCTGAATAAATTTAATAAAAATTAATTTATATTCAATTATTTTTCTCATCACATTTCATATAATTTGAAAAAACATAATCCTAGAAATCTTAAATTTATAAAATTTATGTATAAGAAAAATTGGAAGAGAAACATAAATATTTATGTAATGGTAACGTCTGTATAGAAAATACCCACAAACACGTTCTCTAAGAATAAATTAATCTCTAGTCCAAATAAACTATTATTTATGATTTCTAAAATAAATTCATTTAATCTATTTTGGGTATTTATAAATACATTACACTAAAATATTTTTATATATATCTTATCTATGAATGGAAGACAAAGTAATTAGATCCATAAGCTTAAATTATAAAATTAAGCCACAGGGTTGTTCATACCATCTACAAACCAAAGGACTCTAGATCACTATGAATGATTACCAAAATATCATACATATCATGTATTTACTTACTTATGTATAGATCAATTGAATAGTGGATGACATTTTAAGATTACGAAAACAAAACTGTTTAAAAAGTGAAACCTCTCAACTCATTATCCCTGTGTGAAAATAAACTAACCAATACCCTATCTCTAAGTAATCACTTGGATAAAACTAATTCATTCACTTATCTAAGATTAAAATTGACTGTAGAAGGATATTAATGTTTTATACCAATTATGTAACTAATTTTAATAATTATAATACAAAAACAAGGATAGATAATGTTTTATAGCCTTGGTGACATAACTCTCACACCTACAAATTATTAAGAAAACTTTTATTGAAAAACCCACCTATAAAATTTCCCGAATTTAATATATGAAAATTATGAATAAAATTCAGCTATAAAATATCAAGGATATTATCCACTCAAAATCCCAAAAAAAATCACACCCATAAATTACCGAGAGGATATTCCAATAAGTTTCCCAAGAAATACTGACTATAAAGACATGATCTTTACTTCAAACTATAATATAGAAAAGACCACCTACCAAAACAATAAATAACATAACATATCATATAATAATAACAATGATTTTTATCTTGATTTTTTTTAAATTCATATACAAATCCCACAAATTTTTTTAACAAAAAATTAAGACATTGTAACATTGTTTATATCAAGTGTCGGTCACATTCTCATTGTCCTTGACCATTATATGGTTAAATAGTATTTTAGAATATCCCCTCTTTTTTCTTGCAGTCTAATAAACCATTACTAGATTATAGTATTGAAATAATATATAAATATATAAATATATTACTATATAATTTTCCATCATAGATTCATAATTGTGAAACAAACCTTTGACAACTATAATATCACCTTACATAGTTTTTGATACATGACTATAAACATTTATTCATTTGTGGATGTTTAGTAGATGAACAAACACAATTATAATTACTTTTAATCTTAACATGAAAACCTATTATAAATTTTAATTATAGTTGAGAACGTTAATTAATTCCAATTTTCACTAATTATCATATAAAACTTCAAAAATAAGTTTCTAACATAAAAATATTTTCATTCAAACATGATCAAATAGTAAAAAATGAATCCTTGGATTCTGGGTAAATAAAACCATTCCTCTATTGGGATATTTTTTTATTAAAATTGATCAGTTTTCATCCAAAATATTAATTAATCCTTCCAAAAAACCAAATAAATTCAACATATATCTCAAATACATAAATAAAAAAAATACATATATCCCAATAAAATCATGCGAATCAAAATTACCCAAGTCATAACCTTCTTTTTTAATTGTTAAGGATATGAAACTATGATAATTAAATCTGGTCATGTTGTGCTACAATAGAGGCCACCATTAAAGGATTTTCATTTTCATTACCATACAAAAAACATCACCTATCAAAGGGGAATTCCTACAAATAAAAAACTTATTTATTTCAACTTTAATCATCCTAGGCTAACCATGGGATACATTCATACTCACATTCTAAATAAAAAAATGGAATTCTCAATGATTATCACATATTTATTTTTTGGAAACATTATCATATGCATAACACATTATTTTTTTTTAAAATGGTGAATTGATTCCAAAAAATGTATTATAATCAACAAATTCCCATAAAAATGTATTAAATATTAATATTCACATGAAATTATTTTTGAATTTCAAAAATATATATATTAATATCAGTTATCCACACCTATATATTATTATACAACTATATCATATTACAATTCAATAAACATCTATTCAATTAGAACAGTACAAGACTAACTATTAAAAATTAATTATAAGATCACACAGGGTATGTTTGGGAGTTTAATGTTTAATGGAATGGAATACAAATGAAGTGTTTTTAAATGATAATACATTAGCTGGGAAATTTATTATGAGAAAGTGGGATTTCCATGAATTTCCATTCATATCATCCCATTACCCCTAACACCCATTCATTCTAAACATTTAATTAGAGTTACATCAATGGAAATGACTTCTGGTAACAAATTATAATAGTTTAAATAAATATAACAAATTAATCAAATATAAATATAAACAATATTTTCCAAAATTTTACTTAAAAAATGAATTTATTGAATTCTATTTTTGAAAATATCATATAATATTTGAATTTTTCAATTATTATATATTATAAAAGATAAATACATGAAATTATTAATTTCATTAACGTTTGTTTCATTCCCTTACATTAATTTCTATTGATGAACATTCCATTTAATTTTATCAACATTTAAAGACATATATTTAATGCCTTTTAATTTGTATGAGGTCATTTTACTTAATGGGTATTTAATACAACATTCCATTTAAGAAAAAATACTAAAAAATATATAAAGTTGTATTTCAAGTTCATAACAATTTAAGAATTTCACTTTTAAAATTAAAATCATAGTACATTCAACGATATTTATAAAATAATTTGTATGCATTGCAACCACTAATTCATTACAAATTAATTCCAAAACTAAAAACTTCTACATCACAAACATTATTATTCCTAAAAAATAATAAAAATTAACCTAAACCAAGAATTATTCACAATTATATATCGATCCATAATGATCCTCCCAATGTCATTTATTTAATTTCATCAGCCTTCCCATGGACCCATTTTGAAAATTTCCATAATTCAGGATGTTTTCTCTATAGTGTGGATAAAACCCCACACCAAAATAATGAGAAATTTTAATGACATACAACTAATATGAGGAGGAATATGAAAGAGAAGAATATGAATAATTAAATAGATCGCTATCTTTTATCTCACAACATCCCTATTTTTGAGTTATTGAATGAAATTTATTTTAATTTTAATTTATTTTTTGAATGGATTTTTACATGGAGAATTGATTCAGAACTTGTTTTGTAAATTATAATTAATTATTAACATCATTTTAAATGTAATTTACTTTTATTTTATGTTTAGATAACTAAACATCTAGTAATTACTTTCATGGATTTATATCTTGGTATAATGATATTATTTTATTTTGAGGATTAGAAAATTAATTTAGTTGATTTAAATTGGGTGATTAATGTCCGTATGAATATATGTGAGGGTTATTTTATTATTATGTAAATTGATACACTACTTAAGAATGTGGTTCATATTCCTTAGTTTTTTTTCAATTTTATAGGTTCAAATATTCTTCTAAATTCCTCACAAAGGATGATGGATATATCTACTCCTTCAGCTTATGTGATGGATCTTCTAGTATCGATGGTTTTATCACATATTCTCCAATAAAATATGGATGGAATGGATTTCCATACCCCTCCTTTGAGGATGTCCTAGACTTCTCAACTCCATAAAAGGTCTTTGTTGATCTACCATTATTCCCTCATATTTACTAATATCTAAAGTCTCTAGAACTAGTAATTATTAATGATAATATTTCCATTAAAATAGTAATATTATTCTTGGTTGTGGTGTATCATAGATGGATATTAGTAGTGAAATTTGGCCCTAACCTCTCCCACTAATTGTATCTAAAAGTTTCATTGAATCATGGTATCACTCAAGGAAAATGACTATTTCCTTACTCAATCTGCATTCATTTACACTCCACATTTTTCAAAGATGATTTTTATAGGTCCTACGCTTTGGATTTACAAGAGTGTTACTGTAAATAGCTATTACTCATTAATTGATAAATGAAACTCCATAATGGTAATGAACCCAATATAGAAACAATTTAGGTTCATCTACGTATTTTTTAAATCCCCTTACATATCACACCATTCCTTAATGGTATTAGCAACTCCTTGAGATATTCTATGTCTGATGATGTTTCAAATGTGATGATGAAACACACTAGGGATACAAGGATCTATGTAGAAATATATATCTACATTCCATTCCGAATATGGATTCTCTTTTGTGTGAAGTCATCTACACCCATCAAGAAAAATATCATCTAATTCAAGAAAGTAAGATTCTAATTTATTATTCATCTTTATGTTCATAGATTCCAATTGTTGGAAATGGTTTGCAACCACTGATGAATCTTTCTCTTCAACAATATATCCACCCCATGTATGACCAATGACCCATGGTCCAAGTACATTTTGAAAACCTATTTATTTTTAATATATTCCCTGTTATTCCCATTCCATATCTAATGTACCTCTATTCTGAAACCCATTTAGAGAATCTAAAAATTATGAGGGAAATATTTTATATCTATATGTTGTGTCTCCCACAGCTTCATAGGTCATTATGTTTTTAATTTTGGATGATCCTTATCACTTTGTTATTTACCCCATCCAATTCTAGTTTCTAATATCATACCTTAATTATATACTAATATTTTTTTGGTCCATCCATAGGTTCTTATAGTGGTTCCCCCCATTGGATTTCGTATCTTCATTCACACTCCTTCCCATTATATTCCTTTTGGTGAGTTATAATAAATCATATTTTTTGAAACCACTTAATATTATTCTAGACTCTATGATCTCCTTACAGAATAATATATTATCTCATCTTTTAGAGAATCAAGATTACCCCACCATCCATCACGCTAATAGAGAACTAATTTAATTCTTTGTGGCTATTGGGGGAAGAACACCATGTTTCCACTCCCATGAGGGGTAAAGCCAAGAGGAAATATCCATTTCCATCTATGTGAAATAATGGTGTGGGAACTATATATATTAACCAGAATATGTTGGTGAGTAATGTGTAAACCCATTAAGTGTAAGATAATATAATTCCTTGAATTTTATTTATGTGATTTCATTTAAATAATCTTGATGTTTTAAAAATATTTTGATTCATGCAACACACAACTAAAGTAAATAATAATTTGCTTGATACAAAATGAAATAAAATAATATATATTTTAGTGAAAACTATATATTAATGATTTTTAAAATATAAGGATTCGAATTCACTTACAAAAATGAAGTGGATTTTAAAGAGACTCTTTTAGTTTTTTCTGAAATAGGAATTTACAAACAATTTAATAATTTTTAAGAATGATATTAATAAAAATTATTAATAGAGTTGAATTAATTATTAATAAAATCAATTAATTATATCAATGTAATTATATTGTAATAATAAGGAATAATTTCAAAATAATTTTTAATTAAACAGAATTGATTTATTTCGAAAATTATTATTATATATGTTTCCTTTAAAAGATAATTTCCATTATTTAGAGTGTTAATGTAATAAGAAATTTATAGATTTTAAATGGATAAAATATTAATAATCATTCAAAAAATTTATATAATATTTTCATAAATGTAGATAACATCATTTAAAGGTAAAAATGTATATTTTTTAGAAAATAATTTTTTATATGCGTAATGTATTATTAGAATAATAAATTCAATTAATCAATATTGATGATTTTTTTCATGAAATGTGTAGATAAAATATAAATTGGAATAAATAAACATTTATAAAATGTTTTTTACTTATCATGAAATGATAATTAAATTAATTTTATGATTAATAAAATATTTATTTCTGAAAAAAAAAATTATGTGTTTTCAGTGGGGAAATTAGAAGTAGTTTTTATTAAATTTATAAATTTAATATGATAAAATATATTCTATATTTGAAATTAAAATTTCCAAATTTGATTTAAATTTGTATTTTTATTTGTATTCTTAAAAAATAGTTACCATGGAAAAATCTAAGTCATCACTTTAATGGTTAAAATGGGTTAAATGGTCTTAAACTAAGGGAAAAGTCATTAAATATCATGAAATAGTTTTCTTTATCTAATTGGATGTGTGTATATATACCTAAAATTGTATTATATTCATAATTTTAGTTTTTTGGTTCCATTATCTAATAAAAATTACTTTATTTGTATAATGTTAAGGGTATTTACAAGGGTGTATCTCTCCTCATATATTGAAGGGTTTCCCCGATCCTTAATTTCCCCCACAAATTTGTTGAGTCAATAATGTTTCTTTATGACTTTTTTATTCTTCTATGTTTTGAAAATCACAAACACTCTATCTTAATGCAAATTATTTTTTCCTAAGTATTATCTTAATAAGGAAAATTTTCCTTCCTTCGTGAAATTTTATCCTTAACTGGTTTTTCATTTTTCATTTTATAGTTTCCATAAATATTAATATATATTTTTTTCTAAAAGTTAATATTCAGTTTCATATCTAAATCCTCAGAATGCTATAAATCCTTAGTTTTAGAGTACTCTATTTTCAGGTTCTGAATTCAGATTCTAAATTATTAGAAATTCAGACTCCAAATTCTTGGAAGATCAGACTCTGAATTCACTAAAATTCAGACTCCAAATTCTCTAAAATTATGATTCCAAATTCTTTGAAATTTAGACACCAAGTTCTCAAAAATAAAACTCTGAATTCTCTTAAATTCCTACTTCAAATTATCTGAAATTCAAATTTCAAATTCTCTGAAATTCATATTCCAAATTCTCCAAAATTCAGACTCTAAATTATATGAAATTCAGACACTAAATTACTCTAAATACATAATCCTAATTCATCTAAACTGAGACTCCAAATTACTCATAATTCAGACTCAAAATTCCTAGTAATTCAGAATATGAATTCCTAAGAATTTAGATTCTTAATTCATTAGAATTCAGATTCCTAAATCTATATAATTTAGTCTCCGAATTCTTTGGAAAACAGAATCTGAATATACGTGATTTATAGTCTCCAAATTTTTACTTTCTAGGACTCTGAACATTTATTTTTCCTTATATTTCGAACAATATAATTGGTTAAATGACCTTATATTAGTTCAACATGTTATAGTAATGAAACTATGGTATACATTCTATTTCTAATGAACTGTTTTTTAAGTAACATGTGTACAGGACCCTCCAAAATTAAAGGAAAACTATGACCATTAGAGGAGGGACCAGACCGTTGTAGAAGTTCCAATAAATAGAAGTTCATTTGAAAATTTTCAATACTGATCCATCACTCTAGATTTTGGATGCTGCTAAAGTGATTTCTAGATAGAGAGACTCTCATGCGTTGTGCGTACTGAACATCTTGTTCAACTTTATTCATTCGACTCTGATTGTTGGTGTGTACAATTGAGGACTTCGAGGATAGGAAGACATATGTGTCATCTACCTTAAAGTTAGAGTAATTCTAGGTATATGAATATAGAGGTTCTGACTACCTTATTTTTCGAGTTCTTGGGGGATAGAAATACAGATTCCAATATTTCTATTGAGGGCTTACCCTACTATGGTTAAGAAAAACCTTCTTGAAAGTATAAATCAAGGGACCTTTATCCAAGGTTATTCGATACCCTTCAATTTGTGTTGAAAGATTTCATACATGTTACTTGTTTTGTTTTAATTTTATTTCCACTATAGTTTTATAAATGATGAAAGTATAACCTTCTTATACTTTTTGTTCTTTTTTATACTCTAATAAGTATGATTCTTTATGCTTTAAGGTATAATCTTTTCTCTTGTAATCTTTTCTTAAGGTTCATTTCCAGAACCATATTTATAGAACCAAATTTTTTTGTAGAACTATAAAAAGTCTTGTGAATTTACCTTGTTTAACTTTTTGAAACATAGTTTTCCATAATGTTAAAAATGAATGTTTTTAAACTTACAATTCACCCCTCTTGTAATGTATCATCTTCATTCATATTTTGATCCTACAATTCGTATCATAGGAGGACTCTAAAATTCATATATTCACTTATATGTTTTATTTCTCATGTTTTCATTGTTCTAAATTTTTTCTTTTCTTAAGATTTGTATCATTTTTTACATACATTTACTATTAACATGTTTTTGGGGAAAGATATTTTTATTTAGATGGTAGGAATGAATTTCGGTTTGATTGAAAATAAAAATCCTTCATGACCACCTATATTTGATGGAAATGGTTATGAATATTAGAGAGATCGAATGAAGACTTTTTTCATTAATACTAGAGTGAAAAAATTTGTTATTCTTATTAGAGATTACATGATTCCAGATAAAGAAGTCAGAAATTTTACTAATCATAAGAATTCGTAATATCAACTAAACTACAAGGTACACAATACATTATTATGTTCCATGACCAGGATTATATATAGTCACATTTCTTCATGAAAAGCTACAAATTGTATTTGGATGAAATTTGAGGTTAATCATTTTGGTACATCCAAGGTTATAGAAACTAGAAGAGCTATGTTTTGAGCAGAGTATCATGGATTTCAATTTCCTTATAGAGAACTTGTGAGAAAGGTAAAATAAAATATTATAACCAGTCTTAATAATTTACAATCAATGGGTGAGAAATCTTTAGATGATGATTCACTTGTGGAAAATATTACATATATCATACATAATGAGTGGGAATCTAAGAGAACAGCTATTGATGTCAATATGAATGTATCTAAAATTACTCTTGATGAGATTTGTGGAACTCTTATTCCACATGATCCAAGAATGAAAAGAGATACTGATATGAATGAAAAGAAGAATGGAAATGGAAGTGTAACCTTTACTACTACTAAATCCCAAACATCTGAAAGGGTTACCAGATCCATTTCAAAGAAAGCCACCGTTTTATCTGAATCATGTGAAAGGGAACATTCTGATGATGAGCTAGCTAATTTTTCTCGAAGGATGAACAAGATATTTTGGAAGAAATACTGTAATTATAAATTTAAGAATAAATAAATAACGGACAATAAAGACTCTAAATTCATATGTTATGAATTCAAAAGATCATGGCATATAAGGCCAAATTGTCTTATGCATAAGAAAGAGGATAGAAAGGGAATGATTTTTGAGAGAAATAGAAAGAAGTACTACAAGGCTAACGCTAAGAATTTTTTTAAAGATAATGACAAATGTATTTCCAGTGGTGGACATTCTTATGATGAATCCTAAGAATCCAAATCTTCTTGTCCAAAGTATCTTTGTATAATTGTCAATATACCTATTGAAAGTCATTTTTTAATAGACAATGTACGAAATGATGAATTCATAAATAATGTATCCTTAAATAAAAATTATAGTGATAATAACTATTATGAATCCTCAGAAGAAGAATCTTTTTCTGATGAAGATAATACATTACCTACTTATGAATATGTTTCTAGGGTTTCTAAGCTATTTGAGAATGAAAATTCTAAACTCATGAAAAATATTGATAAGGAATATTGAAGAATTTATAATTTTACTAAAGAAGTATCAGATATTTCTAAAGATATTGATATGGAAATTTATGATTTTGAATGTTTTTCAAAAAATCTTGAGGAAGTTAATTCTAAGAAGGATAAACTTTCTAAGTATCTTGAAAATTTAATTTCTAAGAAAAGTTTTTTAGTGACTAACTCTAGTGCTAAAAATAATTCTTTTAAGGACAGAAATTTAGTTATTAAATGAAAGTCATAAATAATTTCCTTGAAGATTTGTTTTTCAAACATTACCTTGGGTAAGGAAAATTTTGTTAAAATTTATTCCCAAATTCAACAGCGGAGGAATAATTCTAGATTTGCTTAAACTCATTCAAAACCTATTTTTAGTAATAATAATTCTGTTCCACAAATTTTCCAATTATGTACTAAATGTTAGTGTGGAGGGCATTGGGAAAAAACTTTTCTTTAAATAAAAATTAGTCTGTAGGTTTTCATATATGTTATTTTTTTAAGATGATATGGATTCCTAAAATTTTGATTTTTGATGTTTCCGGATCCAAGAAAGTATGGGTTTTGAAAGACGAACAATCTTATTTTCAGGAAAATAATGATATTACCAACAAAAATACATGGTATATAGATAGTGTATGTTCTCAGCATATGACTGGTAACAAAAACATCTTTCAAAATATCGTCAATATTATAGGAGGAAAAGTATCTTTCCAATATAACCCTCAGGGAGAAATTATTTGTATATTTAACATTTTTCTTCTTGAAAAAACATTGGTTTAAATGTTTTATTTGTTAAAATTTTTCATCACAACCTCATTATAATAAATAAATTATGTGATGAAGGTTACCTTGTGAATTCTAGGAATGATATGTGCTTAGTACACAATTCCAAGGAAGTGTTTATTCTTTCTACCCACAGGAAAGAGAATGTATATAAGCTAAACATAGAAGAAATTAGGAGCCAAGACCTACATTGTCTTAGTGTAATGGAAGACCAATATTGGTTATGGAATTAAATGTTAGGACACTGTAACATTAGGAACTTATGTAACCTCTTTAATAAAATATTTTTTAAGGATCTAAAAGAGCTTAAAAATGATTCTTAAAATGTTTGTGATCCTAGTCAATATGGAAAGAAACATAAATCATGTTTTAAATCAATCAATGAAGTCTTAATTTTTAATGAATTACAGTTTGTGCATATGGATCTTTTTCATCCAACATGAACTGGAAGCATTATTGAAAAATACTACGTGTTTGTTCTAGTTGATGATTACAGAAGATTTACTAGGATCTATTTTCTAGTAAAGAAATATGAAGTGTTATATTATTTCTAAATTTTTAGAACCCAAGTTAAAAATGAGAAAAAACCTTCCATTGATAACTATTCATAGTGATCATAGAGGAGAATTTCAAAATTCTGATTTTGAAACATTTTGTTGTAGAAAAGGCATTACTCATAACATATTAACACCAAGAACCCCTTTAAAAAATAGTTTTTTTTGAAAGAAGAAATAGAATTCTTCAAGAGATACCAAGAACCATGATGAATGAAAATCTAATAGCTAAACACTTTTGGGCTGAAGCTATAAGGGCTTCTTGTTATACTATAAATCGAGTTCTGATTAGACCATTTCTTAATAAAACCCCTTATGAATTGTGGAATGATAAAAACTTAGAGATTCATAATTCAAGGTATTTGGATTCAATGTATTCATTCTGAATACTAAATATTGTTTACATAAATTCACACTCAAATATGAGGAAGAAATTTTTTCTGATACTTCACAACTTCTAAGGCTTATAGAGTTTTTAATAAAAATACTTGTACTATTGAAGAAACAGTACATGTTAAATTTGATGAAACTGGTCTTTTTGTTTTTTAACAACCACAACCTAAATCATCGGATGTGTTTTCAAGAACTAATTGTCAACCTTTTATAGAAGATCTTTATGATAAGTAAATTGTTCAAGAAAATTATTCTCAAACATTTAACCCAGAATACTTCCTACCATATTTTGATGAACATCTTTTTAAAACCCAAATAAGCTTTTTCTTAAGAATTATCCCAGTGGTAGTATAATTGGTTATGTAAATCAAACAGTAAGTACTATCTGTTCTTTAAGAAATTAAGTAGAACATATAGCATTTATTTCTCAATTAGAATAAAAAATAATTGATGAAGCATTAGGTGATGATGATTGGATAAAATCCAAGCAAGAAGACCTAAATGAATTTGAAAGGAATAATTTCTGGAACTTGGTTGAAGGACCTAAGGAAAAATCTATTATTGGATTAAAATGGGTCTTCAGAAATAATTGTGATAAAAATTGAATCACTGTATGAAATAAGGATATATTAGTTAATAAAGGCTATAATCAACAAGAAGGAATAGAATATAAAGAAACCTATGATCGAGTAACTAGAAATTAATATATTTGTATATTACATGCCTCTTCACCATTCATTAACTTTAATCATTTTCAAATGGATGTTAAATGTTCTTTCCTAAATTGATATGTTCAAGAGAAATATTTTTTTGAACAACCTCCTGGTTTAGAAGATAAAAAACATCCTGAACATGTTTTCAAACTTACCAAAGCATTATATGGACTTAAACAATTCCTTAGAGCCTGGTATTATTGAATCATATGATTTTTGTTACAAAACAATTACATTAAGGGAAATGATGATCCATCCCAATTTATAAATAAAGATAATAAAAATGTTTGGATTGATCAAATTTTTGTTGATGGAATTATATTTTGTTCAAATAATCAATCTTTAAATAATTCGTTTTCAAATATAATGTAATCTATGTTCAAAACTAGTATGATGGATGAGTTAGCATTTTCCAAGCTTTTAAAATTTCTCAAAAACTAGAAGGAACATATATATCCCAACAAAATTATATTAATGATCTTTTTAAAAAGTATCGATATGACAACACTAAGAGTTTTATTACTCCCATTGTTACCTCAAATTCACTTGATCTTGATGAAGATAGGAAACCAGTAGATCAAACATCATTTTGAGGGATGATAGAAAGTTTAATATACATGACATCTAGTCATCAAGACATAATTTTTCCATTATGATTATGTGAAAGTTAACAATCCAATTATAAGGAATATCATTTAGAGGTACTGAAAAAAAATTCTCTACTTCATGGGAACCAGGGATTTAGGACCCTTTTATACTTCTAGAAATTATTATTTTTAAATATTTTCAGATACTGAATTTGGTGGGTGTAAAATGGATTGGAAAAGTACATCTATAAATTGTAATTTTTTAGGACATTGTTAGTTTCTAGTTCATGAAAAAAGAAACACTCAGTAGATCTTTCCACTGCTAATGCAGAAGATGTAGGAGCTTTAAGATGTTATGCTCATGTGTTGTGGATGGAAAATGCACTCACAAACTATGGTATAAGTTTCACCAAAACACATATATTTTGTGATTATACTAGTGACATTTCCCTAAGTAAAAACCTTTCAAATCACTCTCATAAAAAATAGATATTGGGCATCACTTTCTTAGGGATCACACACAAAAATGAGATATCATTCATTAATTTATCAGAACTCATGATCAACTTGCTGAAATTTCACAAAATCATTACCCTTTGATAGATTTGAATAAATTAAGTAGAATTTAGAAATTATAACCATATGGTAATATTCCATATTAACTTCTTGTTCAAACATATATCATTACAGTAATAATTTCATTTTCATAGTGGGATTATATTTGCTTGATAGTCAAAAAAATTTCTTTTCCTTATTCAAAATTTTCGTATTCAAATTTTTGTAATCAATTTTTCTTTCATAATAAAATTTTCATAATCAGTTTTTATGTAATCAAATATTTTCTGTAATCAAAATTTTCATAATTTTTTTTATAAATCTAACATTCTTCAAAAAAAACTTCCTCATTGTGAACACTTTTCTTAGCAATCTATGAGGTATGTTTTCTTTCATAAATTTTCATAATCATCTCTTTACATGTTGGTATTTTAATATTATTTAAGAAAAATTTTTGGATTGAATTTTTCTTAAATCTGAATTTTTATCTTAAAAACCTCAAAAGATCAGAACCTACCAAATCTCTTCTTATGCTATCATCTCAACTGTCAGGTCTGATCAAGTGTTTTTTATCTGTTGGATAAATCAACGATGTTGGACCATCATCTCAAATGCCAATATAAGGACCCCCTGTTAGATTTCCCTCATCGATCTTCAAATCCTTCATATTCTTAAGTTCTTCCCCCCTACTTAAGTTTGTTTTGGATCTTTATGTTTTCCTCCATTCTTAATGTCTATTTAATTCTCTCCTCAGAATGAAATTTCGACTATAAAGGAAATATATGCATGGAAGATATATAATGAATGGTTAATCAATCCAAATTTCATTTGTATGTATGATTCAATCATTTCAAATAAAATCATGCTGATTGGCTAGGAAAGTCCATGTATATCAAAACATAAGGCACAAGATTCAGTTTATTCATAGTTATTGGTTGATTTTTAAGAATTAGTTTGCTTCTTCAATGAAGGAGGGAGAGACAAGTTTTCCTTCAAGAGTTATGGAATGACCTACTCCCTTTCTTACACTATGGCCACAAGATTGATTGGAATTCCATATAAAGGATAAGCAGAGTTCTGTACCAACAAGATTCCAGATGTAGAAGGATCTTTTGACAAAGAAAATGATTTAGAGTACCTTGGTCTGAAAGAAGTGAAGACCATGAATATTCTACATACATCTACAAATTTTCTAGATTCTTGAATTATGGGTTCAGGTTTTTATCATTCCAAGAAAAAAGGATAAGGATTCCCTCAAAAAAAGTGACATCTATATTATGGATTTCTTGGTGAACTTCAAGAAGACAAAATTGGTTAATTATATCTTGGCCATAATTGAGAATATGCAGAATGGAAATTTTAAGTCTCAAATCATCATGTTTCTAGAAATTCCCTCCATGATTATTGTTCTTTTACTTCAGTATTTCAAAATTCATTGTAGTTACAAGCCATGAAATTTTAAAGTGATGTTGTTGAGTGATGATATTCTAAAGAGGATTATGGTTTGTTTTTCTAGAGAATTAGAAGACTTCTATGATTTTTCTGAATCAAAAATAGAAGTTCTATTGAAGAAACTGGATGTAGCTGAAATTTCAAAGATGGGTGGAAGGAAGAGGAAGGTGAAGGAACCCGAAGAGGAAATATAAATACATATGTCTAAGGAAACTCAATCAGCCCCACCAAAACAAAAGTAGAAAAAGACATACCCTGATGAAGTAATAGTTAAGTGGATAGAGCCCAAGAAGAATAGGAAATAAGGGGAGCCTACTTTTGTCTTGGTCCCTTTTGAGTTAAAAACATTAAAGATAAAGGGTACTGAAGATTTTGAGAAGAAAGAGAAATAAAAGAATCCAATGAAGAAGATATTATAGGTTAACATTGTTCAAACTTTTCTCTAGGCTACTGAGAAAGCCTGTGAACAAATCCAGGCACTTGTATAATATTTGAAAGGATCAATTCATGTGACTTTGAGAAAGAAAGTAGTAATTCCATAACTAGAACAAGAAGAATAAATTGTGTAAGAGGAAGAAGTAGCGGAAGAAGTTTAATAATGAGTTAAAGAAGAAGAAGAATAAGAAGAAGGAAGCAGTGATACCGAAGTGATGATAAGGCAATTAGAAGATTATTATGGGAAGGATATTCCTTCTAAGAAACTATCAATAAAAACATCTAAAGAAGACTCTTTAAAACTTTATACTCCAGTAAAAGAATAAAAAGCTCTGGATGAACTGAATAAGCTATCTAAATAAGAAAGAAACAACCATGACTACATTCAACCAGAGGATATTGTGGAAGGTGATGAGAAAGAAAACATATAGAAAGAAAAAAAATTCAATTACTTGATAGGGAGAATTAATCTCCTATGGAAAAAGAGAACATTCCGAGAGTAGATAAGTGAATATAAGAGTTGGTTGAAACTTCTAGAAAATTTTATGTGAAAAAACAAGATGTTAGTGCCTAGTCTAAGAGGAAATATGAAGAGTTAGAAAATTAATCCTCACCAACCAAACACTCTGATTCTAAATCATCCTCTCTTGGACATGATTTTTTTGTACAATATTTGAAGAAGTTGGTTGATATAATTCCATTATTTTTACGTATAGACTCGAGGTGCCAGATGCTTCAACACTAATTTAATTAGAAAGATGATTTAGTCACCATGCTTGTGGATAAGTTTGTAAATCTTGAAATATATTTCAAAACATTATTCCTTGAATATGAAGATCATAAAATATCATGAAAGAAGATTATAAGTTGGTTAAGGATTACAATTAAAGATTTGAGAGCCTTTGATGAATTTCATGATAATGTGAATGATGCTTTTGACATTGATGATGGGAATCATAATGATCTTACTAAGAGTTTTGAGGAAAATATGACTTCAGAACAGACTACTCTGAAACAAAAAGTCAAGGACATGAATGGAAATCTTATTTCAGTGGATATGAATTGGATGAGCGAAAGGGATCTCAAAATTGAGATTGAAGAAAATGTTGTTAAGCAAGAATAAGTTTTTAAGGCTCAGTAATATTTTCTTAATGCTCGGAAAGAAAATATAAAACCCTCAAAGAAGAAAAATGAAGATTCAGATTAGTTGCTCAAGTGTGTAGAAGAAGACCACTAAGAGATAAAGAAGCTGAAAACCATTGTCCAGAAGTTGATGTCGAAAGATAAAGAAGGATAATTCTACCCCATTCGGATCTTTTTTTGTATTATATTCATTGTACAAATTATTTCAATCACAATGGAATTTTTTCTTGTTATGCATATATATTTGGTTGTTTCGTTCTAATTTTTCATGTACCATATTTTTTTCCATTCTCTTTATTCCTTTTTTAAAATCACAATGTGGGAGAAATGAATTATCTAAATAATTCTATGTAAAGAAGATATTTCCCTATGAAAGGGGGAGTTCATCTAAGGGTAAACTCTTATCAGAGAAGATTTTTATATATAAGAAAATTCAAAATATCATTTAGGAAATCAAGAATACGATCCTTAGAGATTTAAAAACCAAAGGGGGAGTTATTCATATTTACTCTGATTCATATATAAAGGGAGATAAGGTTTCTTTTATGTTCTTAAAAAAACTCTAAGTCCTTATATTCTTCTTCGTAAGGATGTTTTTTCTTTCCAAAAAGGGGGATATTTTGTTGAATCAATAAAGATTATTTATGAATTTTTCATGAAACACCCCAAGCTTCTATGGTATTCTTCTCTTTGAATAATGCAATAGTGTGTGTTGTACGCAACATCGAGTTCTAACACACACCACAACCAATCAAACTAGCCTTTATGAATAGTAATACCTACTTTTTGAAATTTTATAAATTTTATCTTTCAAAATGGACTTCATTTTTGGATTCAGAATATCTAAATTAGCATAGGTTGAAATTTTGGTCCTTTTTGGATAACATTAATATTTTTATGAATACTGAAAATTACTAAATTTTAATTAAAAACAAATTTTTTATTAAAAATAATTAATTGTGATAAATTATGATTTTTAGTGGTTTTAAAGTATATTTAGAATATATTTTTAACATTTAATACAATTTTGGCCATTTGAAATAATTTCACAATTAAACGGAACATAAACAAGTATCAATATTTTGATAGTTATTATATCTTAAAAACACGCATTTTGTTTTGACAATGGGAATTAAATTTAAATTAATTTCTTCCACTTATGTGTTTTGAATTTGGAAAAATGGATTCCATATTTGGAATTGGGATTTCCAAATTGTTTAAATAGGTAAATTTTATTTTTAGATATTTTGAATAATTATTTCGGTAAATATTTTATTTACCATGGTTAAAGGGTAAATCCAGTAAATAAGGGTTAAAAAATAATATAATAATAATAATAATTACCCTAAAACGTGTCCTAACTTTATTGGTGGATACATGTCCGACCATTGGCATCTTTGGGTTTATTTTGGGACCCCATGGAGCCACTTGTAGGTGATAGGGACACTTTATTTTAATGAAGTTAAAATAAATACAAAAATGACATAAGCATATATGTTTTAGAAAAACAATTTTTACAAAGGGTTATATATGATTGATTTCGACTATAAATATTAATTAGAAATATAATAAGATTTCCCACATAATTTTATTTTATTTATAATTTTTAGACAATAAATAATTTAATTTATTTATGACACAATGATGATGCATTAATTACCATAACAGTGAACAATTAAAATAATTGATATTATAAATACCAAAATAAATATAATTTAAGACTTTTTATGAATTAAAATAATTTTATTGGTTAATATGACATGTTATTATTGACTTAATTAACTTTGTTCGAAGTAATCATTCTGTTATGATTTTCACGAAAATAAATTATTGAATAGTGTCAAAATTGAGATAAAAGAGTTTTTAAAGAAAATATTATATTATTAATTGATATTCTATTCTTAGAAAACTAAATATCGTCCAAGAGACTTATATCATGATAGTTTTGTCATTAATGGACCACTTGGGGGTCTCTTGGTTGTATATAGTAAGTTTATTAACCATATAATATAAAGATACAAAGAGACATTTTAAAAGTGAAACTAATTACCTAAGAGTTAATACTTAAAGATAAGGTTAATATAGTAACCCAAACCGGTCTAAATCCTATTAGATGAGTGGTTTGAGACCTATACCCACCTTAAACATTAAATAATCTACTTTGGAGCCTTTAGAAACCGAATATGAATTTGTTATAAAATAATATTTCTTGCCTTTCCAACGGTGCCCCTCACACCTCTTATAAAAGGGAACTCCCCATTATCATTAATTCACACCTTAAAAGCCTTTTGGTTCGTCCAAACCCTGCCCAAATACTCTCTCAACTTCCCTAAATTCATCCTATAGGCCTTATAATAGTCAGAAAGCCATCCTAAGGAGCCCTTTAGATCAAATCAAAAAGGAGAACCCGAGTAAGAGGTAATGATTTCACCACCCTTTTTCAAGTTCCTTTCTTCTTCCACTTCTTCTTTCATTGTTATTACCATTCTAAAATAATAACTCCAGTATATTATATATATAAATTGATTTTATTATAAACATGGTACAACCATATTTCAGAATTCTATTCATCCATTGAATGACATGTCACCACACGTGCGTATGTACGGCTTACCGTCTCCACGTTGTGGTGTAATTGTTATTCAAAACATTATTATTTGGATGGGTATAATAATGATGTGTAATTAATGTAAATAATAAATATAACATGATAATGATTCTGTATATATGATATAAAATGAAATTAAATATTATTTTAATATCAAAAGAAGGATATTGTCGATCGTGCGTACGTACGGATTACCGTCTCCACGAACGCGATGAGATTTATTCTACATCATATCCATTCAAGAATAATTCTCATTTAATGATTAAGATTAATGTTTAAATATTTGACATAATTCTGGATAAGAATAATATAAATCCCCACTAGTAACAAATATGGCTCAAATAACAAAGAATATAAAGGAAAATTAACCCGTTAACACCCGAAATGACAATAATTCTAAGATATTATTAACAAATCAATGATAAAAGATCATATATGATATCATATTAGTGCATATGATTATTTTATATTTAAATAAAAATTATTTCACCATTATATAGAAGGTTAACCTACCCTCGACCAAGGAAAAAGTACAAAGTAAGGGGTTTCTTATCTCACTTTTAATTCCGTGATAATTCTATTGTTCACCACTTATTTATTACATGTGGTGTGTGTAGTACCCATGTTTGTATTCATTGTGTAATATACTTTAATTCATGTATAATTACGTCATCATTTTATGATACTTCTTTCATGGGTGTATGTTATATATGTTACCAAATCAATAAGGGAATTTGAAATTTTAATTTCCACTCAGTCGACTTTACTCATACTTCATTGATTATTTTACTCCAAGATTATATGTAGAATCACTATTAATTTGATTATGTCATAAATTCTACTCCCCTTTCGGTTGATATACTTTCTATACACATAATAACTCTATTGATAAATTCTCAAGTCATCGGTATGAACTTTAAAAGAGTAATTTTAAATCAATCTCCATTTGTTGAGTTAAATATCCAATTCATTGGTGTTGTTTTTACAAGAATATGTGTGAATGTCATCTGATTGATTTACACTAAATATCCAATCATATTCAATGTATTTATATTTTTTACACATAATTATGTTGTTGATTTATCCTTAACCTTAGGATATGGTCTTTATAAGAGAATTCATCTCAATTTACATTTCGTTGAGACTTCTTTGTTGTTATACACCAAATAACTTTTATATGAGGTATATAATTTAAATTGACATAGTATATCAGGAATCCCTTTATTCTCATGATATTATAATGTTTTGATTACCTCAATTATTTGTATTCAAGTGTCTCTCGTTTTGTTAGAAGCTCTAACTAAAATACATTTTTAAGTGTTTTAACGATTTATTATTCCTAATATTTCTAATTAATGTCCATGTTTTAAAAATGGTGTTAAGGATTTATTTATATGGAAATTAATGTTTTAAAATTAAAACACCTTTTAAAAGTTTCAAAAAGGTATGGGACACTTTGATTCTAAAATCTATTTTAAATGGATTCTTGACAAATACTGTGACTTTTAAATGATTTCAAGAAAAAGGGGGATATTTCACTCTAATTGTTTTGTGATTATTTTCATCTATGTCAATGTCCTTCATCATTCTTGATTGGGGTTATTGTGATAAAATAAAATCTTTCATATTGTATCGAATGAGTTATGTTTGACTATCGATGTGCTATTTTTATACCATTCATGGTTTGTGGATAATGTATTGACATTTCGTATGCTAGTTTTAATACGAATGTTTATGTTATGTTTAAAATTTTTAATATGAGGAAAGCATTGGACTTAATAAGTGACGGGTGGAGCCCTCTATAGCTCCTCGATGCATCGGTAGGTCTCATGAGACAAACTAGTGTCTTGGCACAATGCCTTGACAAAATCTTATTTGTAGTCTTGGCACGAGGCCTTGGATATGTGGTTATGATAGTCTGGAATTATGCATTCCATCATTATGAAAGTGGTCATTGATATTACATTTGAATATTCGATTAGTAGAATATTCATGTGAACATGTAAATGGCACTATGTCATTTTATATTTTCCATACTATGTTGAAGTACAAGTTTCAAAGTATTTTGTTTTATTTATACATTGCCTTAAATGTTTATTCTTATTTATGAAATTTTCCGCTATATTGTTATACTTAATGGGTATTTGAGCTCACCCCTTTTCTATATTTTTATTTTCCAAGGATGTGAAGAAGTAATTTATGAATGACCTGCATGTATAGTATGAGGGGATAAGAGTGTGGACTATGGAGACTATATTGTTGTATTTTTCACTTTATGATGTAATGTAAACATTATAAATGTATCTTGTTATTCCAAGTTTAATAAACTAATCGGTCTTTCAAGACTTGATCTTTCTTGTGATCGTGCCAATGTTATGTAATAAAGCACCGACTCTCGGTGACTAGGGTCGGGGCGTTACAGTTGGTATCATAGGAAGTTTAGTACAATCCTTGGAAGCTAGATTTAGATAAACTCTGATTAAAGCACGTAGACCTAAGATGAACTTTGAGTATTAGTATAGAAGAACATCCTAGAATTTTGGTATTGTAGTGATTTTGTGAGTTTTCCGAGCAATACATCCCTGTCTGGATACGAGCAGGTAGAGGCGGCTCTGGTACATATATACCTAGGGGTAAAACCTGAAAACACTACTTTGTGCTAGACTTGAATAAGAACTGGTGCACAACAATGGGCCTTGCTGCACTCTTGGTTACGACACTCCCGGGGGATATGCTTAGGATAATTTACATTTTCTTTACAAACCGATTTGAAGTATTATGTATAAGATGAGAGTAAATGACGTTGGTTAATCCTAATGTGTTTCAAATTGATAATATGGTGACATGATATTCTCTAAATGATTTTATGACTACTGTTACTCACACAATGCTTTCTATTTTTAGTCAATGGCTGGATTCCAATGAAGTCATAGTGTCTTTGAGAATGATGTACAAGGTGGGAACGGTGGTGACAATGAGAAAAAAAATGGAATGTTGATTCGTGTAAAAGATATCGTCTTCATGCCAAATCAATTTTCCAAAAATATGATAAAAAATATATATATTAACCAATTACCGGACTCAACAAAGAAGTGAAAGGTGATGAATGATAAGAGCTCCAGCAGTGGAGACCATGGAGAATGGAATCCTCAACTTCCATCACGTAGGAAATGTGGAAGGAGACACCCAGGAAAGTGTCTCAATGGGACAAAGAAATGCTTTACGTGCAATAAGGAAGGACATAATGTGAAGAATTGCCGAAGAAAAATGAAGAGTACATTGGAATAAGATAAAAATGGTCCCAAGAATCCATTTATAGTCATTTGCTGTAAATGTAGGGGACTTGGCCATTACCCGAGTGAATTCCCTATTCTATAGGATATTTAATTATTCAAAGAAGAAGCTATGTGAGAATAAATGGTTGTTGAAATGTTAAAAAAGTACTAGTTCTCCTTGTTTATGGGTTTACATTGGAATAATTTTCTCTTGTATTTTTAACCCTGCAGTTTTCCATGTGAGAATGATATTTGAGGTAGAATTTTATTTTCTCTTGTAGATATAGTTATAATTAACCATTTGGATTTATATGATCGTTGGGTTTGAGGAAATTATAAGTTATTATAATTTGGGATGAAAATGAAAGGTATGATATAAGATTTGTAGTTAAATTATGTTACTGTTATTTTGAGAAATTTATCTCATTTTGGTAATTTTATAAAATATAGTTTTTGAAAAAGGACAACATGCAGACCGTGTGACAACCCGTCGCGTCAGACAAAGATGTGGGAATCGAACCCACAACCAAAGTGCGATTGGGATTTATCGCCTACCACTAGACTACGTGAAGTCCCCGGTTAGTGTGCCTAATATTTTTAGTTTAATGATTTTATTGATCAATGATAAGTTTATTTAGGATCTTATGTCTTATCAAATGAATACCCTTGGTATAAGAAAATTATTTGGTGATTTAGTGATGAATTTTATTTTGAAAGATGTTCACTTTGTTGGGAGCACTATATTCCCAAGGAAAATAGAATTATATGGGATTTTATTTAAGGAGTAATGGTGGATTTTTGTCTATGGATTTATAGTTTTTGGGTTATTTATGAAAATGATTAACCTATAATAAAGAATATGTGATTAGGTTAATTACTTTTAAGTATGTTACTTTAAGAGTAGTTGATGTCATTTAGAGATACAATTTAACGTGGAAGACAACATAACCAAATTCTAATAAGTTTTGGGTTTCAATATTAGTTTGGATTATATTTAAGGATTTTAAGGACAATTGATTATTGAATGGTATTTATTTAACTTTGGGGTATTGTTGGTTAAATTTTAGAAATTAGGATTTCTTTTTTTCTCTAATGGAATAACCATTTGGGGGTTCATCAGATCTTATACTAATGGTTTTGGTTTTGATTAATCTCTAAAGACAAGGTAAATATATAGTTTATCCTATGTGGATCATGTTATTCTATGGAATTTTTTTCTAGCTCTTCCAGTCTGACCAAGTCTTCTTCAATACTCATTGTAAAATAAAATGAATGAGTTAGTGGTAGACATTAATTAATGAATGAAACTATACTTAAAAATTAATTATATCTCTTCATGTTCTTAGTCAATATCATAATGGAATTCCTCGTTATTATGTAATGTAACTTAAAAAAAATGTTGTCCGTTTAATTTTGTTACTTGGAAACTAATGACTGTTTGTCCCACCACATGTTTGTGGTTTTCTTATTGTTAAGTTTCTCCTTATCATGTTCTCTATCCATCTTCATCATAACTTGAAACTTATTTTATCATCCATATCCATGTTTTTCTACATGTAATACTAGTATAGGTTATCTCGGGTGACCTTTGTACTTCACTTTCTTTCTTTTAAAGTGATAGTTTTATTGACTATTTTTCCGATGTGGGACTTTCCATTATATTCCCAAGCCCAATATTAAAAATTGAGAGGATGAAATTTATTTAAGGATGATAGAATGTAACACCCCAAGCTTCTAAGGTATGCTTATCTTTGAATAATTCAATAGCGTGTGTTGTACGCAATATCGAGTTCTAACACACACCACAACCATCAAACTAGCCGTTATGAATAGTAATACATACTTTTTAAACTTATATAGATTTTATCATTCAAAATGGACTTCATTTTTGGATTTGGAATATCTAAATTAGCCTAGGGTGAAATTTTGGTACTTTTCGGATAACATTAATATTTTGATGAATAGTGAAAATTATAAATTTTAATTAAAAACAACTTTTTTAATCAAAATAATTATTAGTGATAAATTATAAATTTGAGTGGTTTTAAAGTATATTTATAATATAGTTTTACCATTTAATACAATGTTGTTCATTGGACATAATTTCACAATTATACTGAACATAAACAAGTATCAATCTATTGATAGTTATTATATCTTAAAAACACGCTTTTTGTTTTGACAGCAGGAATTAATTTTAAATTAATTTCTTCCACTTCTGTGTTTTAAATTTGGAAAAATGGATTCCATATTTGGAATGAGGATTTCCAAATTGTGTAAATAGGGAACTTTCATTTTTAGACATTTTGAATAATTACATCGGTAAATATTTTATTTACCATGGTTAAAGGGTAAATCCTGTAAATAAGGGTTAAAATATAATATTATCATAATACTAAATTACCATAAAACATGTCCTAAAATTATTGGTGGATACATGTCATACCATGGGAATATTTGGGTCAATTTTGGGACCCCATGGATCCACTTTTAGGTGATAGGGACACTTTATTTTAAATAAGTTAAAATAAATACAAAAATGACATAAGCATATATCATTTAGAAAAAAAAATTAAAAAGGGTTATATATGTTGGATTTTCGACTACAAATATTCCCTAGAAATATAAAAGGCTTTCCTACATAATGGTATTTTATTTATAATTTTTAGAGAATAAATAATATAATTTATTTTTAATATAATGATGATGTAGTAATTACCATAATACTGAAAAATTAAAACAATTGATATTATAAATACCCAAATAAATATAATTTGAGACCTTTTATTAATTACACTACTTTTATAGGTTAATATGACATGTTAGGATTGACTTAATTAACTTTTTTTGAAGTAATCATTCTGTTATTATATTCACAAAAAATAAATTATTGAATAATGTCAAAATTGACATAAAAGAGTTTTTAAAACAAATATTATATTATTAATTGATATTCAATTCCTAAAAATATAAGGTTAGTCCAATAGACTTATATAATAATAGGTATATCATTAATGGACCACTTGAGAGTATCTTGGATGTATATAGTATGTTTATTAACCATATAATATAAAGATACAAAGAGACATTGTAAAAGTAAAACTAATTTACTAAGAGTTAATACTTAAAGATAAGCTTAATATAGTGACCCAAACCCGTCTAAATCCTATTGGTTGAGTGGTTTACGACATATCCCAACCTTATACTTTAAATAATCCACTTTGGAGCCATTATAAACTGAATATGAATTTATTATAAAATAATATTTCTAGCATTTCCAAAGGTGCCCATCACCCCTCTTATAAAAGGGCACTCCCCCTTCTCATTAATTCACACCATCAAAGTCTTTTGTTTCAGACAAACCATTAACAAATACTCTCTCAACTTCCCTAACTTAATCTTATAGGCCTTCTTTTTGTCTGAAATCCAACCTAAGGATCCCTTTTGTTCAAATGAAAAGGATGAACCCGAGGAAGAGGTAATAATTTCACCACCCTTTTTCAAGTTCCTTTATTCTTCCACTTCTTCTTCATTTTTTATTACCATTCTAAAATAATAACTCCAATATATTATATATACTTTTATGTTATTATAAACATGGTACAACCATATTTCAGTATTCTATCCATCCTTTTAATTACATGTCACCATACGTGCATACGTACGACTTACCATCTCCACGTCGTGGTGTAATTGTTATTCAAAACATTGTTATTTGGATGGGTATAATAATGATGTGTAATTCATGTAAATAATAAATATAACATGATAAGGATTCTGTATATATGATATAAAATCAAATCAATTATTATTTTAATATCAAAAGAATGATATTGTCGATCGTGCGTACGTACGGACTACCGTCTCCACGAACGCGATGAGATTCATTATCCATCGTATCCATTCAAGACTAATTCTCTTATAATGATTAAAAATAATGTTTAAATATTTTAAATAATTATGGATATGATTAATATACATCCCCATTAGTAACAAATATGGCTCAAATAACAAATAATATAAAGGAAAATGAACCCATTAACACCCGAAATGACTATAATTCTAATATATTATTAACAAATCAATGTTAAAAGATCATATATGATATCATATTAATGCATATGATTCATGTATAATTCAACAAAAATTATTTAATCATTATACAATAGGTTAACCTACCCTCAACCAAGGAAAAAGTACAGAGTAAGGGGTTTCTTATCTCACTTTTAATTCCGTGATAATTCCATTGTTCACCACTTATTTATTACATGTGGTGTGTGTACTACCCATGTTTGTATTAATTATGTAATATATTTTAATTCATGTATATTTACATAATAATTGTATGATCCTTCTTTCATGGGTGTATGTATTTTATGTTACCAAATCAATAAGGGAATTTGAAATTTCAATTTCCACTCATTTGGCTTTACACATACTTCATTGATTATTTTACACCAATATTATGTATAGAATCTCTATTCATTTGATTATGTCATAAATTCCACTCCCCATTCTGTGGATATACTCTCTATACACATAATCACTCCATTGATAAATTCTCAAGTCATCGGTATGATCTTGAAAAGAGTAATTTTAACTCAATCTTCATTTATTGAGTTAAATATCCAATTCATTGGTGTTGTTTTTACAAGAATATGTGTGAATATAATCTGATTGATTTACCCTAAATATCCAATCATATTGAGTGTATTTATATTTTTCACACATAATTATGTCGTTGATTTATCCTTAACATAAGATTATGGTCTTTATAAGAGAATTCATCTCAATTTACAGTCCATTGAGACTTCTTTGTTGTTATACACCAAATCACTTTTATATGGTGTATATAATGTAATTTGACATAGTATATCATGAATCACTTTATTCTCATGATATTATAAAGTTTTGATTACCTCAATTATTTGTATTCAAGCGTTTGTCTTTTGGTTAGAAACTCTAACTAAAATACATTTTTAAGTGTTTTAAAGATCTTTTCTTCTAAATATTTCCCATTAATGTCCATGTTTTAAAAATGGTTTTAAGGATTTAATTTTATGGAAATTAATGTTTTAAAATTAAAACTTCTTTTAAAAGTTTAAAAGTGGTATGGGACACTTTGATTCTAAAATCTATTTTAAATGGATTCTTGAAAAATAGTGTGACTTTTAAATGATTTCATGAAAAGGGGGATATTTCACTCTAATTGTTTAGATGATTATTTTCATCTATGTCAATATCCTTCATCATTATCGATTGAGGTTATTAAGATACAATACAATATTTCATATTGTATCAAATGAGTTATGTTTGACTGTGGATGTTCTATTTTTATACCATTCATGGTTTGTGGATAAAGTATTGACATTTCATATGCTAGTTTTAATACGAATGTTTATGTTATGTTTAAAACTTTTCATATGAGGAATGAATTGAACTTAGTAAGTGATGGGTGGAGCCTGCTATACCTCCTCGATGCATCAGTAGGTGTCATGAGACAAACTAATGTCTTGGCACAAGGCCTTGACAAAATCTTATTTGTAGTCTTGGAATGAGGCCTTGGCTATGTGGTTATGATAGTCTGGCATTTTGCATTCCATCATTATGAAAGTTGTTATTGATATTACATGTGAATATTCGATTAGTAGAATATCCATGTGAATAAGTAAATGGAATTATTTCATTTTATTTTTTCCATACTATGTTGAAGTACAAGTTTAAAAGGCTTTTGTTTTAGTTATACATTGCATTAAATATTTATTATTATTTATGAAAGTTTCTGCTATATTGTTATCCTTATGGGGAATTTGAACTCACCGCTTTTCTATGTTTTATTTTTCCCAGGATGTGAAGAAGTAATTTATGATTGGCCTGTAGGGATAGTATGAGGGGATAAGAGTGTGGACTATGGAGACTATATTGTTTTAGTTTTCACTTTAGGATGTAATGTAAAATTTATAAATCAATCTAGTTATTCCAAGGATACTAAAATAATCAATCTTTCAAGACTTGATCTTTCTTGTGATCATGCCAATGTTATGTAATAATGCACCGACTCTGGGTGACTGGGGTCGGGGAGTTACATTTAATTCCTCTATGTTTTGAAAATCACAAACACACCATATTAAAGAACTTTTTTTCCTATGAATTATCTTAATAAGGAAAATTTTCCTTCCTCAGGGAAATTTCAACCTTACCTATGTTTTCAATGTTCATTTTATATTTTCTATAAATATAAATCTTATTATTTATAGTGGATAAAATTTGGTTTCATATCTAAAACCTCATAATTCTATAAATTCATTGTTTTAGAGTATTCTATTTTTATGTTCTGATTTTAGGTTCTGAATTTAGATTCTGAATTCTCTAAAATTTAGATACAGAATTCTCTAAAAATAAGCCACCAAATTCTCTGAAATTCATACTTCAAATTCCTTGAAATTCAGATTCTGGATTATCTGAAATTCAGACTCCGAATTATCTGAAAATCATACTCCAAATTCTTGGACATTTAGACTCTGAATTCTCTGAAATTCAGACTCTGAATTCTATGAAATTAAAATTATGAATTAAATGAAATTCGAACTCCAAATTTTCTGAAATTCGGACTTAGAATTCCTCAGAATTTAGTCTTCGAATTTCTCATAATACATACTCTAAATTCCTCAGAATTCATAATCCTAATTCCTCCGTATTGAGACTCTGAATTCCTCAGAATTCAGTCTCTGGATTAATATGAATTCATATTTCGAATTCACTAGAATTCAAATTCCAGAATCTATAGAATTCAGGTTCTGAATTATTAGCAAGACAGATTCCAAATATCCAAGATTTATAGTCTCCAAATTTTTATTTTATTAGAATCTGACGTTTTATTTTTTCCTTAGACTCCAAAAAATAGACTTGGTCAAGAAACCATATTTTGCTGACACCTCTTATAGTTATGAAACGATGTCGTACATTATGTTTCTAACTAACCATTTTCTAGTGACACGTGTATAGGTACCTCAGAAATTCAAGTAAAAATATGACCGTTGGAGGAGGGATCTGACCATTAGAGAGGTTACAATAAATAGGAGCTCATTTGAATGAGCTCATTATCGATCCATCACTCTAGAAATTGTATGATACTAAAAATATTTCTGGAGAGAGAAACTCTCATTCCTTGTGCATACTAATCATACTGTTCATCTTGCTTCATGCGAATCTGATGGTTGTTGTATACATTTGAGGAATTATAGGCATAGGAAGACAGAGATTTCGACTACCGCAATGTTTGAGGAAGTCCGGGTATTGGGAGACATAGGTTCTTACTACCTTAAAGTTCAAGAGCATTTGGGGATAGCACGACAGATTCTAAAATTCCTATCGAGGGAATACCCTAGTGTTGTTAAGACGTACTTTCATGAAGGTATAAATCAATGGAACTTTCTCCAAGGTTGTTGGATAACCTTCTCTTTGGGTTAAACAATTTCATTCTTGTTACATGTTTTATTTCAAGTTTATTTTCGCTGCATTTTGATAAAGGAAGAAACTATAACCTTCTTATACATTCTTATTCTTTTTTATAGTCTGATAAGTATGATTTTATACGGTTTAAGGTAGAATCTTTTAATTATAAACATTTTTCATGTTTCATTTATAGAACCATATTCCAATAACCTAGCAATATTGTAGAACTAGATGTGGTGTTGTGAATTTACCCTATATAACTTTGTTAATCATAGTTTTTCATAAGGTTAAAAACGAAAGTTTTTAATCTTACAATTCACGTCCATCTTGTAATTGAGCATCTACATTCATATTTAGATCCTAAAATATTGAGCACTATAGTTTGACCATGATTCACAAAAATACATTCCCAATACCATTATCAACTTTCTCGATTTAATTTTATAACCAAAATTCTACCTAATAAGGATTGAGTTGTGGTCCAAATGTAGATACCCAAGGAAGAGGTAATCTACATAAACATGTTCTTGCAAATTTATTTCTCATTTCACCTCTGGAAAACCATATATAACCAATTCAACATAACATAATTATTATATTTAGTATATTTAAATTGTATAATTTTGATGGAACAACAATTTTCTATATCATATTTATCTAATGGAAAATTAAAACTTTTATCAAGCTTATGTGCGGACTACCCCCTCCATAAAGAGATATATGTAATGTTTCCTAACCACCTCACTTGGATAATTATATAAATGAATTTAATTAATATATAATATTTTGGGCATAATTATGATTCTATAGAGATATAATATTTCTTAATTTACTTCCCTCCTATATATTGGAAATTGGAAATGATGCTCAAGTGTCCTTGTATAGTACCACATCCATGAAGCGATGTATTTCATTTTTCATCACATGATTACATGGATTTGTTTAAAAGTGTATATTAGATATAAATATTATATTTATAACTTGAGTATGATTATATACCAATGAACAAATTAAAATTACTAGAACTTTAGAAATGAATCATGCCTGGAAATCAAAATAGTTTTCTCCCACATATTTATTTAACAAAAAAATATTAAAAAATGTGTAATGAGAAATTATAATTTAATGAAATATATTTATATAGTTTTAAGTTTCATTCTACAATAATATGTAAAATAAATTTAAATTTCTTTTACATCAATTTGGAATGCATCCGACCAGGAGAGAATCCCTAGTAAGGGGATTCTGTACTCAATTTATTTTCCTTAGTTTATATTACACTTCATTGTACATGTAATTAAAAGATTTTTTGTTTTATGAATTATTATTATTTTATGTTTTATAATATTTTTCATTATATAGATTTAAATTTTTTATCCCATAATCACTATATTTATTAATTCTTAATCGAACTATAATGATCTTTATAATTGTTTTTTTCTAAGTATAATGTTTTTGGAGAAATAGTTGATATTGAGAACTGTGTTTTATTTTATATGGTGTAACTAATACCCATTTGAAATATTATATCATTGTTAGTTTTTGATAATGTAAAAAAAATTCAATTTATGTTCTCTCTTTCAAATAGTTTTGATTCAAAAGTTACCAAAGCCATAAGTTTTTTTTATTTCACTTTTATCATGATTTTTTATGTTTCAATTTACAATAGGGTGACTGTATGTTATTATTTAGGGTATTAAACACTTAATTTGGGTATGGTACTAAAAACATTAATGTTATATTTCTAGTTTTTATAACAATTTATTTTACCCAATTATTTCTATAATAAACATTCAAAATCAAAGGATAAAGTATATTACTTATAAACCCAATGACAATTTATGTTTAGAGTTGTACTGAATTAGAAAAAATATTACATAACAAATATCCATGAATTCAATTGAGTATCATTCCCAATAATAATTTTTTATATTCTATATAAATTCTTCAATATATCTCAAAAAATTATTCATATATGAATCTTTTCTTGATAAATTGTTTACTCCATTATTCATAACATGGGGAATATGAAACATAAGAAAGGTGACCTAAAATGAATATAATGGTTAAACCTAATAATTATCAATTGAATTTAATTTTTGAGAACAAAATAAGCATAAGGTTATGATAAAATAATTTAAGCGCATGAGCATAACAAAAGAGACCTCATACCCATCAATCCTGGATCAATAAAATTATGGCATGGAATAAAGCTCTAAAAAAGAAAGATTCATTAGAAACAATAATCATGAGACATGTTGTCACAACCCGCCCTCGGGGTCCGTGTCGTGACTACCCCAAGCCCGCCTTCCATAGGCCAGGGGCTGGCGACTAGCACCAAGGCGTAAATCCCGATAAAAAGGGAAGGCATTGCCTTTGTAAGGTAAACAAACACCACAGAGTAAGCAAGCGGAAAGTAAACACTAAACAAAAGCAGAGTACAACTGAAAGTGCGGAAAAGTAAATGGGCCAGAATACAAACTCAAAACTGAAAGTAGAGTACAACTCGAAAGGGAAAACAGCAACTGAAAAGTAAATGCCGCTACACCGAGCTGTCCACTGGAAATCCCACCTGAAGGGTGGGTACAGATAGCTCCTCTGCTCCACAGGTCCCGCCGTCTGCTCCGTGCATGTCCCGCCCAGTGGTCCACCTCCGGGTACCGTCCCGCTCTGCAAGCCTCAGCTAAGGTCAACGTTGTTCGTCGTCTGCAACCAACACAACGTAGTGCGGGCAAAGCCCGTGCAGGGGTGAGTATAAGCTACTCAGTAGGGACCCCGAGACCCCTGAAGGTCTCTCAAATCCACAAAGGATAAACCACGAAGAAAGTTGTAATCACGAAGTAACAACCGACACTGCTTAGGTATATGCCCATACATATACCTAAGTCATCAATTCAAATACGCTCCAACCTCCGAGCCCAAGTACAACTCAGTCCACACAGGAAAGTAAACGTATTCCACACAGGAAAGAAAAACGTAATCCACAGAGGATTGCACAACACAATCCACACAGGAAAGCAATAGGATTCAGCTCACACAGGTATACTTCTTCAAAGGACGATAAAGATGATCACTGATCCATCTAAGTCGTCGGACCCACGAAGGATCGATAGGTAACTAACCCCCGCAAAGACCCACACAGTATCGGGCCCACACAGGACCTGTAGGTGCTGGTTCACACAGGACCGCTGAGCGCAAGGACCCACACAGGATCGGACCCACACAGGATCGGGCCCACACAGGACCTGTAGCACTGATCCACGTAGGATCGCTGAGTGCTGTAGTCGTCGCCGTCGAATCCACACAGGATCTCTGTACTGTCGTCGTCGCAGTCACAGTAGCAGTAGTAGCAGTAGCAGTCACAGTAACAGTCGCAGCCAGCAGTAGGGTTCCAGCACACAGCGAGCTCGTTCGGAGGGTCCGCTCCACGAGCCGAGAGTCTGATACATCAACTGTCACGAAGACCAGATTTGATGTATCCAAAAGTTCCGTATCGTCAACAGGAACTTAACGCAACAGTCGGCGCGTCGATCGGACGCCCGGTCTGAGAGTTATTGGCATTTTCGTCTCCGGGGCCCGGTTGGTTTTTCAGGCAAAACCAACCCGACCGTACTCCACCTGCGTCCAAACCTCAAGAGGAGTAGGCCAAAAGATCCGTCTCACTAAGAGGAACACAACACGGCTGACGGCACGTCAATCGGACGTCCGTAGCTCAAGATATGAGCGTTTCCGCTCCGAAGGCTCGGTTGGTTCCGTGAACGAACCAACCCGGACGAACTCAAAGTAATCCGAAACCTTGAGTCCGATATACTGAAACGACCGTCTCGATCCAAGGATCACGTTGCCACAGATGGTTCGTCAATCGGAGGTCCGAGGCTCATGTTATGGCCAAAAGACCGGAACTGGTTCGAAACGGGGGGGTCCGGGTCCGGGCCGACCCGTCACGGCCGGCCGGCCGGCCGGCGGCGCGGCGGCGCGGGGGCCGTGGCGGCCAGTCGCCGCACGGAGGCAGCGCGGGGGAATTAAATTCCCCCGCTGATTGGAAGTCGGCGAGGCTATATGCCGCGCCCCCTTTTTGCAAACCGCCCCCCCCCCCCACGTGGGGGGCTTGATTGGCAGGAAACGGGGGGCTTTGCCCCCCACATGAAACCCCCCCCCCTCTTAAAGAGGTGGGTTTAATGTGCTGGCCGGGGGATTAATTCCCCCGGTTTAATGGCATCCGGCCGGCCAGCTGGCCGGCCGGTTTTCTCTAACGGGACTGGAAAATCCGGTCCCCTCTTCGGCTTCCGACGCCGGCGGCCCGGCCACCGGTCTTCTCATCCCGCCGCAGCCCGGAACCGGCCGCGGTTTTCGTCATCCGGCGTGGTGCGACGGCACCGCGCCCCTCCGCCGCATCTTGATTTCTTCAACGCGGCGCGACGGCGTCGCGTTCTTGATGTTTCTTCCATGGCGCGGCGCGACGGCGTCGCGCAATAAGGATTGGGCGAATATCCGCGTGGTGCGTCGGCACCACGCCACCTTGATTCATCCACCCGCAAGCAATTCAACAAGAACGATGGAGGGGGGTTCGGCCGTGTTCGTGCGGTCCGACCCCCCTCACGTTAAATAACAACATAACATAAAATATTCAAAATTCCTCACGTTAGTCATGCGATCCACGAGCAAGAATAGAATAATTAAACAATAAACAAAAACCCATACCTTGGGTATACGTTCGAGGATTTGCCAACGTCCGCGGAAGACAACGTCACGGGGATCGGGCGTCGCGGTCGTCGTTCGTCAAATCCGTTGACGAAGAGATGCGTCCGATGCGATACGTCGTTGGCGAAACTTCTTATGTCGACGAAGGGAATCCGAGGAGGAAGCGGCGTTCCCTCTCGTTGACATGGAAGACGAAGAAGAGCGGAGCGGCGTTCTTCGTCGGAACTTGAGCGTTCTTCGTCAAGTTGAGCGTTCTTCGTGATCTTCGTCAGAGTTGAAGAAGAAGAAGGAAAAGCTCTCCACCTCTCAAGAAGACAAACAATTAACCCAAATAAAATAAGACACTATCTTATTTTATTATCACATCAACTCACTAGAATTCCAAAAGTTTGAAATTCAAAAGGATTAACTCCAAAAATTAAATAACTCATGTCATTTAATGAGGCGTTAGGGAAGTTGAGAGAATATGAAAGGTTTAGGGGTTCGTGTGGGCCCCACCACACTTAATCCTCCCAAGGGAGGTTAAGTGGGTGTGGGTCCCACCCCTAACTCCCTTTGAGAGGATTTAACCTACAAAAGTGAAATAAAAAGAAACCACATTTGTTTATTCAACTTTATATAAATCTCCAAAAAACTAACTTTCGTTCCGCAACAAACGCAACTTCCGAAAGGGTCTCTTTAAGCGAATATCGGTGCTGCGAGTTCATCGGTGCCCTCGGATTTCAATTCCGAGCACCGGATCAAAAGTTAGGAATTCCCGCTCGTTCGTTCACTGAACGTACCCGAGCCAAACTTCGGAAATTGATTCTCGGCACTCCGGGCCTCGGAATCAGGTGCCGTCTGAAACCGCGCTCTTGTAAAATTCTAAAGAAATTTAAGAAAAAAATTTTCCTTGAATTTTACGGGTCTTTACATTACTCCCACCTCAGGGATTTACGTCCCCGTAAAGATACATCAAAAACTAGGGAAACAAATGAGGGTACTGAGCACGCATCTAAGCCTCCCGCTCCCATGTGCTCTCCTGGAGATTCTCGTGCTGCCATCTGATGCGCCCAAGAGGAATCGATCGCCCATGCAGGACCCGCTCCTGTCAATCCTCTATCTCCACCGGGACCTCCGTAAAAGTCGCCCCATCGTCAACGTCAAGCTCCCCATGATCAATGATGTGTGTCGGGTCGTGCACGTATCTCCTCAACTGGGATACGTGGAAGACGTCGTGCACCCGGTGCAACTGAGGTGGCAGAGCCAGGCGATAAGCCACCTCACCAATCCTGCTGAGAATCTGGAAGGGACCGATGAAGCGCGGAGATAATTTGTCGCCTCGGCCAAATATCCAAATACCACGTCGAGGTGAGACCCGCAAGAAGATGTGGTCGCCATCCTTGAACTCAAGTGCCCTCCGCATCCTGCCAGCATATGACTTCTGCCGGCTCTGAGCTGTCCTCATCCGCTCCTGGATGACCTGGACCTTCTCTGTCGTGGCTTGGACCATCTCTGGTCCCACGAGTGCTGACTCTGTAGGGTCTGTCCAGCACAAAGGAGATCTACAAGGTCGGCCGTACAATGCCTCGTACGGTGCCATCCCGATGGTGGAGTGGTAGCTGTTGTTGTACGCAAACTCCACCAAGGGTAGGTGGTCCTCCCAGCTACGACCAAAGTCGAGGACACATGCGCGGAGCATGTCCTCGAGAGTCTGAATGGTCCTCTCCGTCTGACCATCCGTCTGAGGGTGGAAGGCTATGCTCAGACATAGCTGCGTCCCGAACGCCTCCTGTAGCCCACTTCCAAAGTCGGGAAGTAAAGCGGGCATCTCGATCGGATACGATAGATGATGGCACACCATGGAGCCGCACAATCTCCTGAATGTAGAGACGTCCCAAGCTCTCCACTGAGCCCTGCTCTCTGATGGGTAAGAAGTCTGCCGGCTTAGTGAGTCGGTCAATAATCACCCAGATGGAGTCGTGACCTCTGGAAGTGCGTGGAAGACCAGTCACGAAGTCCATAGATATGCCGTCCCACTTCCACTCCGGAACCTCCAAGGGTTGTACCAAGCCTGCTGGTACCTGATGCTCTGCCTTCACCTGCTGGCAGGTAAGGCATCGAGAAACGAACTCTGCTACTGCCTTCTTCATGACCGGCCACCAGTGCTGTCGTCTGAGGTCCTGGTACATCTTCGCCACTCCAGGATGTACCGCTAAAGGAGAAGTGTGAAACTCTCTCAGCACTTCCTCTCGCAAAGCGACTGGTACCATGGTACGTCCTCTGAAAAGGATGTCGTGCTCTTCTCCAAGGGAGAAACCATCAGGTGCCTGTCCCGAGGATATCTGTGCACGCTGTGTCTCACAGTCAGCATCCCCACACTGTGCCTCCCTGACCCGCTGCAGTAGTGGAGGAGTGACTGTGAGAGACTGAAGGAAGGCTGCTCCATCTCTATCCACGAAGGATATCTGCAAAGAGGCTAGCTGCTTTGTCGCCTCCTCAAGTAACTGGATGCTCGTCCTCCTTCTGAGGGCATCGGCTACTACGTTCCCCTTCCCAGGAGTATAGACTATCTCAAAGTCATAGTCCTGGAGGAACTCAAGCCATCGCCGCTGTCTCAGGTTCAGGTCCTCCTGCGAGAAAATATACATGAGACTCTGATGGTCAGAAAAGACTGTAAAGCGCTCGCCCATCAGGTAGTGTCGCCATGTCTTCAGAGCGAAGACCACTGCTGCTAACTCCAGGTCATGGGTAGCATAGTTCTGCTCATGCTGCCTCAACTGTCGTGATCCATAGGCGATCACTGCCCGCTCCTGCATCATAAAACATCCGATTCCGGTCCCTGATGCATCGCAGTAGACTACGTACCCTACTCCCTCCTCAGGCAACCTCAAGTTAGGTGCGCTAGTCAATCTCTGTCTCAGCTCCTGGAAGCTCTGCTGACATCTGTCTGACCACACGAAGGGTTTACCCTTCTTCGTCAATGCTGAGAGTGGGGCCGCAACTCTGGAGAAGTTCGGCACAAATCTCCGATAGTATCCAGCTAGTCCCAAGAAACTCTGAACCTCAGTCACGCTCCTGGGTGGCTCCCATGCTAACACAGCCTCAATCTTCGCGGGATCCACTGCAACTCCCGCCTCAGAGATAACGTGTCCCAAGAAGTGGACCTCACGTATCCAGAACTGGCACTTCGAGAGCTTTCCATAAAGCTAGTGCTCTCGGAGTGTGTCTAGTACAACTCGCAAGTGATAGGCGTGCTCCTCCTCTGTCGTAGAGTAAATCAGAATGTCGCCGATGAAGACCATGACAAACCGATCGAGGTATGGCTGAAAGATCCTGTTCATGAGAGCCATGAATACTGCTGGAGCATTGGTTACACCGAAAGGAATAACCAAGAACTCATAGTGGCCATACCGACATCTGAAGGCTGTCTTCTGCACATCCTCATCTCTGACTCTGAGCTGATGGTAGCCTGACCTGAGTTCTATCTTCGAGAACCACCGTGCTCCCTTGAGCTGATCAAAGAGGTCATCAATCCTCGGTAGCAGATACTTGTTCCTCACTGTCACCTGGTTCAGGCGACGATAGTCAACACAAAGTCGCAAGCTTCCGTCCGCCTTCTTGGCGAACAATATTGGGGAAGCCCAGGGTGAAACACTGGGTCGGATGAACCCCTTGCCCTGCAAGTCCTCCAACTGTACCCGTAGCTCTCGAAGCTCGGCGGGGGCCATCCGATATGCTGGAGTAGATATCGGGATTGTCCCGGAGTACAAGTCAATATAAAAGTCTACCTCTCTGCGAGGAGGTAGCCCTAGGACGTCGTCGGGAAAAACGTCCGCAAACTGATCCACCACTGCAGGAAAACCAGGACTCCGCACGTCAACTGCTCCAAGGATAAGGCTAGCCAACTGATGAGTGATGGGCTGTCCTCTCCTCGGCGGAAGTCAATCCTGTTCTGCTAAGGCTCCCTTCTCACCGGTAAAGGTGAACCTGCTCCCGTCGGTGCGTACACATCGCACCTTGCGCCTAAAACATTCAATCTGTGCATGGACCGTAGATAGCCAATCCATGCCCAAGATGACGTCGTAAGGCCTCGAAGCTGCTACAAGAAGATCCCAGCCTAAGCTCTCGCCTCCTAGAGTAAGCTCACACTGCCGGCACCAGTGCGTAATCGTCGAGTCTGCTCCCGTAGGAGTCTCTAGCCATAAGGATCGAGCCAACGGCTCTGTCGGAATCTCCGAGATCCGAACAAGGGAAGCGGCTATGAAAGAGTGACTCGCTCATGTGTCTATAAGAACTGCAGCAAGGGTGGAGTAGACACAGATAGTACCTAGAATCATCTCGGGTGCGCCGTGGTCGTAGGCCTCTGCTGCCTGGAGCTGTGCCTGTCTCTGCCCGCCAGCTCCCTGTGGTCGGGGTGGACCTCCTGGTGGTGGTGGTGGCAGAGCCTCAAAGCGTCTCCCACCACCGGCTACTCGTCCAGCTCCTCTGCCTCGTCCGCCTCCTCCCTGCGGACCGCCACGGTCGACCCTCTGCCTCTGCCTCGGTGGTCCATCAACTGTCTGCTGCTCCTCGGCACGGCGGGTCGGGCAGTCACGAGCCATGTGGCCCTGCACGCCGCACGAGTAGCACTGTCTGGACCCCTGAGTCATCCGTCGACTGCCTGCTGCAGATGACTCTGCCACGTGTCGCCCTGCGGTGGGTCTCTGTGCTGGTGTAGACTCAGCAAGGAAGCTCTCGATCAGAAGGGCCCGCTCCAGTACTCCTGTCTGAGTCGGTATGCTGAGGGAGATCAGCGACGCCCTGATCTCGTGTCTCAAACCCTGCTCGAAGGTCCGGGCCCGGAAGAATGGGTCTCGTACCATGTCGGTCGAGTAGCGCGAGAGATCGGTAAATCTCGCTGAGTACTGAGCGACCGTCATGCTGCCCTGCCGCAACTGTAGAAGATCCTGGATACGCACCGCACGAAAGTTGGCTGGGACGAACTCCGAGCGGAAAAGGCTCTCAAAGTTCATCCAAAGTAGAGATGCCTCATCGTGCACCTGGAGCATCAAGCTCCACCATCGTCCTGCTGCTGCGTGTAGTAGGCTCGCAGCGAGGATTACCACGAGGTCTGCTGGTGTCCTCACTAGCCTAAACACTCGAACCACTGCCTCCAGCCAGTCCTCTGCTGCCTGGGGATCCGTCTCCCCGCGAAACCTGGGCGGTCGATGGCGCTGAAACTCATGCAGTGCGCTGAGGCGACGTGCATCGTCAGCGGCTGCTGCTGGAAGCATCGGGGGCTCGGCGGGTAAAGCTACCGCCGGTGCCACCACTGGCATAGGGCCCTGCACCGAGGCCTCGTCGCTCGGTGGGCTGTCGTCTCGCTCGACTCTCGGAACCCTAGCTGGCTGCCATCGTGGGGCCATCCAGAAAAGGAAACAGGTGCACCACGGTCAGAACAGTATACCTGGTGAGCTGATATAAGTAATCACAAAGAAAACTTTGAAACACACATGCAATCAATGTTTTCGTGCATTAAGTCGGAAATCAGAAGTCAGGGTCCTGGTGTACGGATACGTCGGCCGCCGCACCAACACTGGACTCCCTGGACTGATAACCACACTCAATACGCTAAACATTATTTCTTCACATAGAAAAGATCAGAGTTTGCGGTAGAACCGAACTCCTCTGATACCAATTTGTCACAACCCGCCCTCGGGGTCCGTGTCGTGACTACCCCAAGCCCGCCTTCCATAGGCCAGGGGCTGGCGACTAGCACCAAGGCGTAAATCCCGATAAAAAGGGAAGGCATTTCCTTTGTAAGGTAAACAAACACCACAGAGTAAGCAAGCGGAAAGTAAACACTAAACAAAAGTAGAGTACATCTGAAAGTGCGGAAAAGTAAATGGGCCAGAATACAAACCCAAAACTGAAAGTAGAGTACAATTCGAAAGGGAAAATAGAAACTGAAAAGTAAATGCCGCTACACCGAGCTATCCACTGGAAATCCCACCTGAAGGGTGGGTACAGATAGCTCCTCTGCTCCACAGGTCCCGCCGTCTGCTCCGTGCACGTCCCGCCCAGTGGTCCACCTCCGGGTACCGTCCCGCTCTGCAAGCCTCAGCTAAGGTCAACGCTGTTCGTCGTCTGCAACCAACACAACGTAGTGCGGGCAAAGCCCGTGCAGGGGTGAGTATAAGCTACTCAGTAGGGACCCCGAGACCCCTGAAGGTCTCTCAAATCCACAAAGGATAAACCACGAAGAAAGGTGTAATCACGAAATAACAACCGACACTGCTTAGGTATATGCCCATACATATACCTAAGTCATCAATTCAAATACGCTCCAACCTCCGAGCCCAGGTACAACTCAGTCCACACAGGAAAGTAAACGTATTCCACACAGGAAAGCAAAACGTAATCCACACAGGATTGCACAACACAATCCACACAGGAAAGCAATAGGATTCAGCTCACACAGGTATACTTCTTTAAAGGACGATAAAGATGGTCACTGATCCATCTAAGTCGTCGGACCCACGAAGGATCGATAGGTAACTAACCCCCGCAAAGACCCACACAGGATCGGGCCCACACAGGACCTGTAGGCGCTGGTTCACACAGGACCGCTGAGCGCAAGGACCCACACAGGTTCGGACCCACACAGGATCAGGCCCACACAGGACCTGTAGCACTGATCCACATAGGATCGTTGAGTTCTGTAGTCGTCGTCGTCGAATCCACACAGGATCTCTGTACTGTCGTCGTCGCAGTCACAGTAGCAGTAGTAGCAGTAGCAGTCACAGTAACAGTCGCAGCCAGCACTAGGGTTCCCGCACACAGCGAGCTCGTTCGGAGGGTCCGCTCCACGAGCCGAGAGGCTGATACATCAACTGTCACGATGACCAGAGTTGATGTATCCAAAAGTTCCGTATCATCAACAGGAACTTAACGCAACAGTCGGCGCGTCGATCAGACGCTCGGTCTGAGAGTTATTGGCATTTTCGTCTCCGGGGCCCGGTTGGTTTTTAAGGCAAAACCAACCCGACCATACTCCACCTGCGTCCAAACCTTGGTAGGAGTATGCCAAAAGATCCATCTCACTAATAGGAACACAACACGGCTGACGGCACGTCAATCGGACGTCCGTAGCTTAAGATATGAGTGTTTCCGCTCCGAAGGCTCGGTTGGTTCCGTGAACGAACCAACCCGGCCGAACTCAAAGTATTCCGAAACCTTGAGTGAGATATACCGAAACGACCGTCTCGATCCAAGGATCGTGTTTGCGCAGACGGTTCATCAATCGGAGGTCCGAGGCTCATGTTATGGCCAAATGACCGGAACTGGTTCGAAACGGGGGGGTCCGGGTCCGGGCCGACCCGACCCGGGTCCGACCCGGCCCGGCCGGCCGGCCGGCCGGCGGCTCGCCGCACAGAGGCAGCGTGGGGGAATTCAATTCCCCCGCTGATTGGAAGTCGGCGCGGCTATATGTCGCGCCCCCTTTTTGCAAACCCCCCCCCCCCCCCCCACGTGGGGGGCTTGATTGGCAGGAAACAGGGGGCTTTGCCCCCCACATGGAAACCCCCCCCCCCCCTCATAAAGAGGGGGGTTTAAAGTGCTGGACGGGGGATTAATTCCCCCGGTTTAATGGCATCCGGCCGGCCAGCTGGCTGGCCGGTTTTCTCTAACGGGACCGGAAAATCCGGTCCCCTCTTCGGCTTCCGACGCCGGCGGCCCGGCCGCCGGTCTTCTCATCCCGCCGAAGCCCGGAACCGGCCGCGGTTTTCTTCATCCGGCGCGGTGCGACGACACCGTGCCCCTCCGCCGCATCTTGATTTCTTCAACGCGGCGCGATGGCGTCGCGTTCTTGATTTTTCTTCCATGGCGCGGCGCGACGGCGTCGTGCAATAAGTATTGGGCGAATATCTGCGTGGTGCGTCGGCACCACGCCACCTTGATTCATCCACCCGCAAGCAATTCAACAAGAACGATGGAGGGGGGTTCGGCCGTGTTCGTGCGGTCCGGCCCCCCTCACGTTAAAGAACAACATAACATAAAATATTCAAAATTCCTCCCGTTAGTCATGCGATCCACGAGCAAGAATAGAATAATTAAACAATAAACAAAATCCCCTACCTTGGGTATACGTTCGAGGATTTGCCAACGTCCGCGGAAGACAATGTCGCGGGGATCGGGCGTCGCGGTCGTCGTTCGTCAAATCCGTTGACGAAGAGATGCGTCCGATGCGATACGTCGTTGGCGAAACTTCTTATGTCGACGAAGGGAATCCGAGGAGGAAGCGGCGTTCCCTCTCGTTGACACGGAAGACGAAGAAGAGAGGAGCGGCGTTCTTCGTCAGAACTTGAGCGTTCTTCGTCAAGTTGAGCGTTCTTCGTGATCTTCGTCAGAGTTGAAGAAGAATAAGGAAAAGCTCTCCACCTCTCAAGAAGACAAACAATTAACCCAAATAAAATAAGACACTATCTTATTTTATTATCACATCAACTCACTAGAATTTCAAAAGTTTGAAATTCAAAAGGATTAACTCCAAAAATTAAATAACTCCTGTCATTTAATGAGGCGTTAAGGAATTTGAGAGAATATGAAAGGTTTAGGGGTTCGTGTGGGCCCCACCACACATAATCCTCCCAAGGGAGGTTAAGTGGGTGTGGGTCCCACCCCTAACTCCCTTTGAGAGGAGTTAACCTACAAAAGTGAAATAAAAAGAAACCACATTTTTTTATTCAACTTTTTATAAATCTCCCAAAAACTAACTTTCGTTCCGCAAAAAACGCAACTTCCGAAAGGGTCTCTTTAAGAGAATATCGGTGCTGCGAGTTCATCGGTGCCCTCGGATTTCAATTCCGAGCACCGGATCAAATGTTAGGAATTCCCGCTCGTTCGTTCACTGAACGTACCCAAGCCAAACTTCGGAAATTGATTCTGGGCACTCCGGGCCTCGGAATCAGGTGCCGTCTGAAACCGCGCTCTTGTAAAATTCTAAAGAAAATTAAGAAAAAAAATTTCCTTGAATTTTACGGGTCTTTACACATGTTATGTGAATCATAATCAATGGAATCATTAAAATTCATAGAAAGAAATAAACCTGTTAGTATATTGGAACATTATCCTCATATTATCATTGTAAATTTTAAAAACCATAAGGATAACTTCCAAAATAATTATTTGAAGAATTTAATCATTACCCAATGCATTAAAGGGCTATTATGGGTCTCATAAATCATATAAAGAGTTATAATGGGGCTTAGATATATATTGAGCTATAATAGGGAAAAACACATCTTATCTGGAGATATAATGGGGCTTATCCCTTTGTATAACAATCTCGAGCTCACCCAAGAGCTATAATGGGGATCAAACCTTCATAAAAATGTCTTAGAGTCATTAAATAAATAATTTTCATAGATATTTTATATCATCATAACACTCATAGAAATTTCCATTATTCCTTTCAAAACATGATAAGACCATGGAACCAAAATAGGTTCCATGAAAATCTATATTAAACAATCACAATTCATCAAAAGAAGGAATTAAGTAAATATCATTAAAAAATATCCCTAATAGAGAATAATTAACATCAAGAGTTTTTTATTATGATGATTTTAAATGACATTTAATTTTAATACGAAATAATCTTTAGGAAATTAATGTTTCACTTTAAAGATCACTTTTAAAAAAGTGAAAAATATTATGAAAATAGTTTTCTTTAAAAATAACTTTTGAATCGTATCAAAGAATCGTTAAGTCAAATAATTTTCATGATGCTGGGATAATACATTGATTTTTTAAATGTTTAAAAAACAAACATTCATTTAAAAAATAATTAAATGGAGTCGAATGTGATCAATATGAAAAATATTAATATTTTTTATATAAATCCCATTTAAAAAAAGTCCAATGATAATGTAAATAAAATTAGTAAATTATTTATGTTTGTAATTAATTTTTTAAATAAATTTTAGAAATCATTGATATGTGAGAGTAATATTCCCAATCTAATGAAATAATCAATATTAGGATCACATACAAAAACTATTTCATGATATTTCTTAAATAAAAAAAGGAGTAAGTGGAAATTAAAAATTTTAAAAACATTAATAAATTATGTATAATAAAATATAATTTTTTCTATAAAATAATATCATATTATTTCTTCTGAATAAACCTTAAATAAAAACAATTCTGAAAATAATAAGATTTTATAATTAAGACTTTTCCACTTTGGTAATACTTCGACAATAAACCCTATGAAATTTTAAATTCAAAAAATTAAATCTTAATAAAATATATATTGTCTTGATATTAAATTAAATCTAGGAAGTATACATACCTAAAAAAACATAAGTGCATATAATTAGATGTATGTCCCACAGAAATGGACTTTTAGATTAATAACCCTTACAAATATTATATATTAAATCGATAGATAATAAAAAGTGATATTATGTGTAAAAATTTTAAAGCTAAAAAAAGTATATTTACATAATAAAAAACTTATATATCAATTAAAATATAATCCAATGATAACGAATTCAATAAAGAAGAGTTATAACCAAATAAAAGTAAATTTGGGTAAGAAAACCTTTACTAATTAGTTATGTTAAATTCAAAACCCCTTGGATGAATTAATTAATATTACAACATATAAAAACATTAATTTTTAAGTATACATTATATAAAATTTAAAATTGGAAATATATATACCATATCAATGAAATTTTGTGCATAAAAAATATGCCTCGGTGAGGGAAAAATTGTGATGAAATCCCTTACGGCTTTTGTAATAATTACATTAAACCCTAATGAAAGAGAGAACAATATATGGATTATTAAATCAAAAATTATTTAATAAAAATAACCATAAAATAAATTCATATGCATTATTCACAAATATAATAAAAATAAGTTATGTATATTGAATATGTTTAACTAAAATTAATATGAGACGAGAAACTCTTACCTCTATTCCAGACATTCCAAGTATGTCCTTTAACATTGGAATAATAAACCTATATAAATAATTTTATTCCTTAATAAACATTTCTTGGTCTAATAGACTTTTCATAGATAATTTATTTCATTTATTTTTTAATTCATTTATAAATACTTAATTAGTTAAATCTATAATAGGTGTTTTGAGGTCGTTGGGTCCAATTTTAAAAAAAGCTTCACTATATTAACCATGGTTAAAGGGGTATTCGTGCCATAATGTCCAAAATAATAATCATGAAATTATTATAATTTTTATTCATTGTTGAAATTTTTTAACCAGTCATAAAATATGGTAATGAAAGTAGACTATGTAATGATCATGGAGATGGTAGGTCATACATACTCATGAGTGATGTTTCCATTTTTCAATGATCATTATGGAAATAAGTTTAAAATTTTTTGTCTTTACATAATTATAACATATCAAAAATAATATATTATTTGTTTAAATATATTTATAAAAATAATCCTTTTGAAGAGGTGATGAAAAAGAATTTCATTGCTTCGTAGAGGCAGTAGTCTACATGTACACATGAACGACATTATCATTTTTTAGTCAGTGGAAAGGAATGAAATAAAATAATATATCACCATTCCATAGTGATAAATATTTTATGAATATATTTTATAATGATTAATTCAATCATTATAACTATATTTATGTGGCGATGGTGAAAAAAATTATATCAGTTTACAAGGCGGTAGTCCACTATTCACACTAATGAGGGTTTTGTTTCACATTTGATGGAATATGACAAGTATTTAGGTTATGGAATTAACATTAAAACAAATAAGTATATAGGATATAATTTTATTATTATATAATAATTATTTAATAATATTTTATGGAGGTGGAACAATAAATTAAATAGAATACTTGGTTATGAATAATAAATCTTCTTCAAAATACCTCTTTATATTTTCCCAAAAATCATTTATAGGATGGTATTATAATAAAAAACAGGATTCTCAGATAGGTTTAAGGAATTAATTAATATATTTGTCTTGTTAATGGAAAATCCATAATTATTTAAATTTATGAACAAGATATGAGACTGGGTGGCCTTTTATATGTTCGAGAAAGGACATATTTGGAATGTTTGAAAATAAAAACTTATAACCAACATCTACACATGAAAAAAATTAAAATTGGACCATTATCAATCCTTATATTACATAAGGTATAATTATATCCATTTAATAAATTTTTGATGATTTTTTAGGTATTAGTAACCCTTATATTTTAAATTTAACCCCTGGTAATCCTATTTTAACCTTAACCGTGGTAAATTTTGTTTATTATTTTCAAAATTCATTATCACCAAAAGTTATGCTGAAATTATTATAAAATATAAATTAATATTTTTAAAAATATTTAAGTAATTTTACCACAAGAACATAATAAAACTATCAGAAATTATTTTAATTATGAAACTAAAGAATGTGTCGTAATCGATTTTTCAGGAAATGTATTTTTCAATCATAAGATGGTATTATATTAACTCTATAAATAGTATTAATAATCATAAAAATTTAAATTATTATTTATTTATATATAATATATACAATTAATTTAAATATTTACTCATTATTGGTTATTTATATTTATTAAAATGAAGAATCATTATGTAGTTGAAAAAAATAGAAACATGGGTTTTTAAGCCTAAAAATATACTTATATTAAATAAATTATAAATATGAATAAAATGTAATGAAATTGCATTAAAAATAAAAAAATTATTATGTTACTTGAAATAAAATTACAATTGTAATTGGACTTTTAAACTATTTAATTTATTTAAAATATATGGAATTATTACAAAAATAATTAATCTTAACTATTTAATGAAAAATCAATGTTTTGAATAAAACATTAAAATTTAACCGTTGGTTAATTTCTATACATTAATATTAAATATTACATTTATTTTATTTGATAATGTGACAAAATTTTATTTAAACTAATAATAATATTTTCCCACAAGGATCTGTATAAATCATTTTGGAAGAAAACATTTTTGTTTTTTAATGAATAAAATGGATTAGTAAAACATGAGTGAATATTTACCAATAATTTATAAATAAATTTAATTTGTGTAGGGACTATATATATATATATATATCAGAATTTAGTTATTCTTATTCATTACCTTCAATTTAACGTCTAGGTTATAATGGTCCTAAAATAATATTTCCTCATTCTTTTTGGATCATGGTTGCTTTTTGTATTGTCTATCGAACATAGTTTTCTTTTTTTAATAAAGTGGTATTAAAATATTACTATCTTAAACCCCATATATATTCAAACCTACTATTTATTTCTTGTATTTCATTATTTCATTCATTTTTCCTTTTTTGGTATTTAAATAATCCAAATAAATTATTATAAGAAAATCCATCCTCATTTCACCTTTTTTCAAAATAATATTTCTATTTAATATCTATGTTATTTATTTTATTTCAAAAATATTATATTCTATAATTAATTAATGTATATAGATAAATTTATATAACATTTTAATTTAATTATTTTAATTTAAAAGGAATCTTTTTAATGTCTTCTATAGAAGTAATTTTTGACTATATTTATGAATGTGTGGAAAAAATATCTTTCTAAAGGGTTTCTTCCTGAAAACCATTTCTCAATGTCAGAAATAATATATATTATTCAGATTCATTTATATATTTTATGTTTTTAAAAATTAGTTTATATTATTTTTATTCATTAATTTTTTTTATTTTGATAAAAATAATAAAAGATTATTTTCTTAAAAATTTGAAAAGATATTTCAATTTTATATGTGTTTTTTTCTTACAATTAAATTTTTATAACACAATTATATTTCTTTACAAAATTTAATTATTGTAAACTATTTTACAAATACATCTCTAAAATGATTTTTTATCTCATAAAATATGTTTTAGAAGTAACTTATAACTTTTTGTTAGAATAATGTTTAGAATTATTTAAGAATATTCTATTAAGAATTTAAGATTTCTGTTCCTATATATTTTTAAAGTGTATATATTTTAGGTTTTTATAATCATGATCAACATATAAATTCTTTTTTATATGCATCTTTTAGAAAAGTGAATATTTGGTATCAATAGTTTCAATAATTTTTTTCATCTTATGTGATACCATATGAAAATGTTATATAACCCATTTTCATTCCATGGGTTTTCATATAAGTTATTATCCATTATTTATTATTTTTCTCTAGTGGGGATGTATTTTAATGATATTATCCACTTTATTTATCTAAAAATTTTATGAAGATATTTTGAGAATGTTTTTTGAAATCTATATCTTTCCTACTTGTTAATTAAGATATGATGGAATTAAAAATGGATTTATAATATTATGGTGATTATATATATGGTTTTAATTTTGTGATAGTTGGTACCAAAATTATATATCACTCTAATTCACTGGGTAAATCATTAAATATCATTAGGTATTATGTAATGAAATAATGTTTGAACTCAATCCACTAAAAGACCCTATCCACTTCAGTTTAAAAGAGTTAGAGGGGTGAACCTAATCCCCTACGAGAACTTTTTCACTATGTGACAGTGGTCTTGGTAGTTATCCTTAAAAAGGAAATTATTCTTTGTTATTATTTATATTCCATGATCTTATCTTGTATTCTTTTACTTATGATATTCTCCTATGGCTCATTATTGGTTAATAATAAATTTTTACCCTTCTAAATCAGGTCCTTTTTTGAGAAATAAATTTATGTCATTACCTATTGGATTACGTTGGATAGAAAATTATTGGTAGAATCTCTTCATATTTTTGGGAAAATTATAGGATTAAGGTGGATGGAAAATTATTATCCACTACGGGGTTTTATGCCAAATTGATTGACTATATTTTAAGAATGAATATTTATTTAGAAGCATATATAATTTTAAATTTGATTTATGTCATGTTGAATCTGGTTATTTTTTGGAAACTATTTTTTATTTTTTAGAATATATAACTATAGTATATAAATTTTTATTAAGTCAATTTTTATGTGATTAAAATTGTTTTTAGAAAAATGTAATGTTCATTTTTGGAATAATATGTTATAAAATATTTCAAATTATTAGGTTTCAATTATTTTCAATAATATTGTAATGATTTTTACTTTTGAGATGATTTTAGATAAGATTTGGATGTCATAATTTATTTATTTTAGATGAATTTATTAATTTTTTAATTTTATGGTTTATTCACATTACATTGGGTAATACACTTACTTATATAAACCATTTTGGTTTCATTAAATATCTAGATATATATGGAATAACATGATTTCCATAATTTTTTTATCTTATTATACATTAAAATATAATTTTAGTGATTATTCCTTGAAAAACTTTTGTTCTTTTTATAGCTTATAATATGAGGTGAAGTAGAAGTACAAAAAATTACTTAGTACATAACCAAGGATGAAACTATGATTATGGAGTGTAGTGAAATCAAGTATATTTTCTCATATTCTATATCTCAATGGTAAAAAAAACTCATCACCTCAATCAAGGAGAAGATAAATATATCAAATTTTATATGTAAGATATCACTTAGCTATTATTTTGTGATTTTTGAAACTCGTTTACCAATGTAATCATTATAATGGTATATACATGGTTTTAGAAATATGTATTTAAAAACTAATAGGTTTCCTAGTAGTAACAATGAAATTAATTATCTAGATAAAATCTACATATGATAGTATAACTATATAATTAAACATTTCTTCTTTTAAGAATAAATTAAAATTGTGAGGATGTAATTTTGTGAAGGGGGAGTTTAAGAACATATTGTTTTATTAGGTGTTTTTATAATAAATAAAATCATTCTCTTTGCCAGATTATGATACCTAAAACACCAAAAATAAGTCAAAAATTATTTATTATAATAAAAAATTTAAAATACGTTTTATAGGTAAATTAATTTGGAAAATATATTACATTTTAAAAATAAAACAGGCCAAAATCATTTAGGAAAATAAAATTGATTCGAAAGAGGTTGTTTTAAACTATATTTAGCATATGCATTTTCATTTAAATTAAATAAATTTAATTATTAAAATTAATAAAATTTAATGATAAATGTCAATTTATAATTAAATAAATCAATTTATTTCATCCAAGAAATGGTTAATTAATGATAAGTAATATTATTCTCATAATTCATTTTAAATATGAAATATTGTGTTTAAAAATATTATTTTATTGTATATTTTTTATTTAAAAAATTATTTCTTTTATTTTGAGTAAAAAAATTTAATTTTTTTTATATATGTATTAAAAATGAATGATAATTCATTAATTTGTTATTAAATTGTATGAAATCAACAAAAAATCATCTGAAGGTAAGAGGATATATTTTTTTATAAAATGATTTTTTATGTTAATAAAATCATTTTTCCTTAATAAATTAAATTAACCACTTTTAATAAATTATTTTAATAGATTTTTTGATAAAATATTCAATAAAATAAATATACTTTCATTTTTTTGTTTTGACTAGGAACAGAATGAGAATAAAAACATGTTAATTTACAAAGATACTTTTTAAAAAAATATATTTTACCTGTTTTTTCTACTGATATAAGAATTAATTTCGGGGAAATTTTGAAATTGAAATTGATAAAATGGATTCTATAATTGAATTTATAATTCCTAAATTTGGTTATTAGTTTGATTCTATTTTTATTCATAAATAATAGACACTATGGAAAAAAAGTCAAGTCATTAAGGTAAGTGTTGAATTCGGTCAATAGGGTTAAAATAAATGATAAGGATTCAAATATCAACCCTTATACTTATTTTATTACTTGGGAATATTTCAAAATAACCTAATATTTTATTAAAAATTGGTCATATTTGGATTTACATTTCCATGAAATTACTTTATATTATTTTAAAGTTTTCTGTATTCACAAGGGTCGCACTTGTAACATTCCAGGTAAAAAAAGAATAATACATTCTCATATTTATTAATATTTATGAATTAAATATTAATTTTACTTTAAATGGGTTGCTATGTTCGATAGCGTACCCGATACGCAACAAAGAGTTTCTTTGAAATCTTACGTTACTCACTTGTAATAAAATAATATTATTTTAAATTATAGTTAACACGTAGCTCTTGTATTGGCGGGAATGAATATAAATAACTAAAATATGATTATATATGTTTGTTAAATGTTTTTTCATTTATCCAATAAAGGATAAAGGCTTAAAATACGAAAAGAATTCAAGTTTATGCATATATACTATAATTTTTACTAAAAGGTCGAACTATCCCCTTTTGATGGTGAACCCTCTTTAAATATAGTTTTTTCACTCTTATAAATTCTATTACACCAAATAAAATTCCTCTTTAGAATCGGGACATCAAAAATTACATTGTGTACATTTTTTGTATTTTTCTGATAAAGTTCTTTTTTTAATGAATAGTGAAACCTGTTGTATTTTAAATCAAATCCTCTTTTTCATCTAATTTGTTTATATGATTATATTATCATTTTAATTGGTTTTAAAGTGAAATTAAAATATATTTTTACCATTTAATCCAATAGTGGTCTGTGAAATTAATTTCACTTTGAAATCGAACTTAAACTAGTGTCAATCTTTTGATACTTTTGGTTTCATAAAAACACGCTATTTGTTTTGACAGTGGAATTTAATTATTAAATGAATTAATGCAACATATATGTTTTGAATTTTTTAAAATAGACATCATTTTTGAATTCGTAATATCAAATATAGCTTAGGGTGAATTTTTGGTATTTTTCAAAAAAACTTCAATTTTTGATGAATAGTGAAACCACTAAGTGGTACTTAAAAACCTGATTTTTCATTTAAATGTAATTTTACCACCATTTTGTTTTGAATTAAAAAAATCAAAAATACATGGTTTTAATTAGGAAATAAAATGTGGTTCAATGGGATTAAAATAATTTTTTGTTGAATAGTAACTTTATGTTTATTAATCGTAATTAGAGATAATGAGTGTAGTTTAAGGTAAAAATATTGTTTTAATAATAAGAAATGACCTAGACACATGTCCTACCATTATTGGATGTGTCATGTCCGACCAAAAAAATCCATGGGACAACTTGGGGACCCCATGGAGCCACATTGGTCGGAAAATGACATTAATAACTTTTTATTTAAAGTTAAAATAAATATGTCACAAACATGAGTTGTTTTTTTAAAACAATTATTTAATAGGGTTATAGAAGTCATAATTTTGACTATAAATATTCATTAGAAAGCTAAAAATATTTCCTACATCCTGATAGTTTTTTATGATTTTTTAGAAATTAAATAAATTAGATTATTTATGACATCATGATGATGCAACGATTACCTCATTAATGAACGATTTAAATAAAATGAAACGATAATGTACAATCTAAGACATGAACTTGTCAAATACCTATTGGATGATTATATTTCGATCTCTTATCACCTTATCCTCAAATTATATCAATTTGGGACATTTAAAATCCGAAAATCATATTATAATAAAGTATCCTTTTATAACTTTCCAAGAGTGCCCCTCCTCTCCACTTATAAAAAGCCCTCACCTCTACCACCTTACCCACACCTCTCAAGCCTATGTATCAGCCAACCCCTGTCCATTTTTTCTCTCCACATCCCTCTATTACTCCTTGATGCCTCAATTTGGGCAGAAGTCATCTCAAGGAAGCCTTTGAGCTCAAATCCAAAAGAGTTACCCGATTTAAAGGTAGTGTCTTCTCTTGTGTTCTAATGTTTTATTTTGATTCTCCAACCCCCTAAACTCTTTTTATTCATGTCTTTTGTAACAAATCCAGTATCTTCAATATACTAGAATGTTTTTATAAGAAGGATTCAAGCTACAATTACACACACCTACATCTAATGGTTAAAGAACATATTGTTTCCATGGATGGCGAATTTCTGCCTCACAAAACGATGATTGTTCAATATTCATTTAACACCTTCAAAGATCTCCATTAAGATGAAAATATATTTATATATTATATATATTATGTTTATTTTTTCCTTATTCATCTTTATTTCTCATTTGTGTCATACCTTTATGGTTTCTATTGTGGGTAAACACGATAATTTCATTTTAGGAAGTGCGGACTACCACCCCCTCAAAGTGATTTGATTCGTTAATGCCATATGTGGGACGTGTAAACGTTGGAGTTAATGATACTATATATGAAATTATACTAGAATTATAATATACCTTTATGTCATTATGATTACATTCCATAAAATATGAAATAGAATTTAAAGTAGCGTTCATGCGTACGTACGGCTTACCGTCTCCATGAACGGTGCATTTCATTTCATACCTCTAAATGTAATGTAATATTATAAATGCATGTATATAATATATATATATGATATATATGACATCTACATAATTAAGATAACTCTGGATATAATGGATACACGAACAACTTGTAATTATAAAGTGTTTATTTTTGGCTCAAGTACCAATGATCGTTAAAACGACCGTTATTTACTTAAATAATTAAATATGGCTCATGACATGGTAATAATTGATATAAAAAGGAATAATGAACTTGAAAAAGGTTCTTAAGAAAGTAAAATTAACTCAAGTTTATTATTCAGGAGGTTAAAGAAAGATTGAGTCATGTCGGACACGAGGTAAGGGACTTCATCTCAATCTTCTTTCATTGAGGCATATTTTGTTTTATACACAACTTTCATTTATACGGTGTATAATACCATTTTAAATTTACATTTATTCAAAAGGAATCTTTTTATACGAAGCGTTTATAAAACGAAAAATGGGGGTGTTTTTTTGTCGTACGTATGCGGCGACAACGACTTCCCCGCTGTCATGACCATTATTTCAGTTTCAGCTTTCTCTACAAGCCATACTTTTTTTTTAATGAAAAATAAATACCATGTTTTACATTTCTTTTATTTTGGTATTGAATTTTTTTTTCATAATGTTTTTATTATATCAATGTGTTGTATTTATATCTTGTGATTGAAATGTTGAAATATATGTTTCCTTTATGCATGTTTTATGTGATACGATTATGTTATGGTTCTTGGGCATTGTTATGAAGACGGGTGGTTCCGTGATAAACTAAGGGTGGGTGAGCCTGATATAGCTCTCCAATGCATTGGGTAACGCGAAGGAGTTAAACATTAAGGTTTCTCCGAAGAGATTTAGGGAATATACTGTGATGGGTATTCCAAACATAACCAAGAGGGTTACTCCCTATGTAAGAAAGTTATGAATGCCTCAAGTTACTTTTATGTCTTATGATTTCTATGATTTATTCATGATTTGATGAGGTATGTTAAAGTTATTATGTTTAATGGGTAATGTATGATTTCATTGATTCTTATGTATACATGTACTCATGTTTCCCTTCCATATTTTTTATATCCCTTACTGAGCTTTTTATGCTCATCCTATGTTTTTGAAATGTTTTTCACAGGTAAAGGGAATGGTACATGATATGATGATAGTGTCGAGGAAGTGTCAAGAAATAATCCATGTTTTATTTTAAATATGTTTCCGTTGATGTGAAAAATTAATACTATCTTTTATTGTAAACACTTTGTTTAAATGTGGGATGTAATGCATTTATTATTATCTTATTCTATAAAACTCTAAACCTGAAAAGATCATCAAGGTGTATTCTTGAAATATCTCAAGAATAAGTAATTTTAAGGCTGGGGCCTTATAGTTGGTATCAGAGGTCTGTTTAGATAACTTTAGGAGTTATAATTTTATTAAATGATTATCCAAAAATATTTTTTTATGGTCAAATTGAAATGATATAGCATTTGAAGATTACCATGTTGCTTCATCTAAGACATGTTTTTTCAAAATGGTTTTCCGCAGAGGAAACATGGAAGCATTGCTTGGAAGGCATTCAGAGAGAAATAACCTTCCGAATCAGCATTCTGAGATGGTCGGAAATGGAACTGAATAGTTTGTTGCAGTAATGGAGCAGTTGACTCAAGAGATAAATGGTGGTGGTATCTATGCACGAGATCAGCCAGATCAACCGTAGAGGAACATGTCAGTGATGGAACATTTCATGAGGCAACATCCCCCATCATTCAAAGGATCATCTGACCCTATGCTAGCTGAAGGCTGGATTAAAGCACTAGAAGAGATTTTTGATGTCATGGGGTGTTCAGATAATCAAAAGGTTAGTCTTGATATTTACCATTCAGAGGGTGAAGCAGATCAGTGGTGGTCGGTGGTTAAAAATATCAGGGACGCTGATGAGATTGATGCTCTCTACTGGGATGAATTCAAAGGTATGTTTCTTGAGAAGTATTTTCCTAAGGTTGTTCGACTTAGGATGGAAAATCAATTCTTGGAATTGAGGCAAGAGGAAGACTCAGTGGATGCCTATGAAGAGAGGTTCACTCAATTGGCAAGGTATGCTCCAAATTTTATCCGAGACCTTGATAGTAAAATCAATCATTTTTTCTCAGGATTAAATCCAAAATATCGAAGGGTATTATCTTATCGTGAGTTCAATAGTTATGAAAATCTTTTTCGATGTGATGAGAAGGTGGAAATGGAGTTTGTCGATGATCAAGTGTTCTATAACAACCAACAGAAGAAGAGACCGAGGTGGCAGGAGAAAGGGAAGAATTCTTAAAAAAAATCTGATGGTAAGAAAACTAAGTTTCCAGTTTGTGATAAATGTGGGAAAAGGCATGCTGGAGAATGTCTTCTGAATTCTGTAAAGTGCTACCGATGTTGTAATATGGGACATAAGGCTCGTGATTACACAGAAAAAGATTATGGTGATGGTAAGTCCAAATTTTATTTTCAGTTAGTGAAATGTTTTAAGTGCAATGAGATGGGTCACTACGCAAACAAGTGTCTGACAGAGATCTCGAGTTATGGGAAGAAGTTAGACTGCAAGCAGAAAGGGGTGGTGAAATCCATTGCAACTACTTCAACAGATGTTGGGAAATCAAATGAAGTTGTATCAGGTACTATGTTTTTTTTTCAGATTATGCTAGTGTGTTGTTTGATTCGGGGTCTACACATTCTTTCATCTATGAAAACTTTTCTAATAAAATGGGAATACCATCTCAAGAAATGACTCCTGAACCTGTAGTAAAAACACCTTGGGGAAATGTTGAGGAAAAAAGAATTTATAAGAATATTCCTATCCTTATCCGTGGAAAGAACCTACTTGAGAACCTTATTATTTTACCTCTAGTAGAGTTTGATGTTATCCTAGGTATGTATTGTCTCTATATTTACCCTGCTAAGATTGATTGTAGAGCTAAAGAAGTTTCTTTTCATAAAGACTTTCAGTTTGTGTACAAGAATGAACCCTTACTATTGATAACTTATCAAGAGGTCGAGAAACTTGTAAATGATGGAAATGAATGTTACCTTGCACATATCGTTGAAAACAAAGGAACTGTTCAGATTAATGATGTGCCAGTGGTAAATGAGTATTCTAATGTTTTTCCTGATGAGTTTCCTAGAATAATACCAGATCGGGAAGTTGAATTTACTTTTCACTTAGTTCCTGATTCTAAGCCCATTTCAAAACCCCCTTATCAAATGGATCAAACTGAACTTTTATAGTTGAGGGAGAAATTGAAAGATTTATTAGATAAAGGTTTCATTCGACCTAGAACATCACCATGGTGTGCTCCTATTTTATTTGTTAAAATTAAAGATGGTTCAATGAGACTTTTCATTGGTTATAGAGCCTTGAATAACATCACTGTTAAGAAAAAATATCCTTTTCCTCATATTGATGATTTGTTTGATCAGCTCCAGGGAGCTCAGTATTATTCAAAGATTGACCTGAGATCGGTGTACCATCAGTTGAAGGTAAAGGAAGCAGATATTCCGAAAACTGCATTTTGTACAAGATATGGCCATTATAAATTTGTAGTAATGCCTTTTTGGCTAACCAATGCACTTTCTTTATTCATGGACTTAATGAATATAATTTTCCATGAGTTCTTGGATAAGTTTGTAGTGGTTTTCATTGATGATATTTTTGTGTTTTCTAAAAGTAAAGAGGAGCATGAAAGACATTTAAGGGTTATTTTTCAAACCTTGAAAGAAAATAAATTGTATGGGAAATTCAGAAAGTGTGCGTTTTAGTTGCAACAAATTTCTTTCCTTGGTGACATTGTTTCAAAAGATGGGAAAAATGTTGATCCTGCAAAAACAAAGGATGTTGAAGAATGGCCAAGACCCACAAATGTAACTGAGATTCATAGTTTCCTTGGTTTGGAAGGCTATTAACGAAGGTTTGTTCGAAATTTTTCATGGTTATCTAGTCTAATGACTAAGCTAACTCAGAAGGGTGTTAAGTTTATATGGACAAAAGAATGTGATGGTTTATTTTAGGAATTGAGAAGAATATTGGTGAATGCTCAAGTTTTGGCACTACCTTCCAGGAATGGTGAGTTTGTTATCTATAGTGATGCTTCATTGAAAGGACATGGTTGCATCCTAATACAGAATGGTCAGGTAATTGCTTATGCTTCACGACAGTTGAAAACCCATGAGGTAATTATCCTACACATGATTTCGAAATAGCTGCTGTTGTTTTCACTTTAAAAATTTGGAGGCATCATTTTTATGGAGTAGAGTTTGAAATATATACCAATCACAAAAGTTTAAAGTATATATTCACTCAGAAAGAATCGAACATGGTACAAAGGAGATGGCTAGAATTATTCAAGGATTATGATTGTACAATTCATTACCATCCTGGAAAAAAAAATAAAGTGGGTGATGCTTTGAATCAAAAATGTAATGCTTCATTAACAATGTTGCGTTTAGAACGCGATCCTTTGGTTAAGGATTTGATTAACTTTGGAATAAATGTTTTTGGTGTAGGATGTCTTTCTATTTTGTTTTAGGTATCAGTGAAATCTTCTCTATCAGACAGAATCAAGCAAGCACAGAAGCATGACAGTGAGTTGCAGAAAAAGGTAGAGCTGGTCTAGAAGGGTATGTTGCCTGAATTCAACATTGATAATGATTGTGTTTTGATAATTTGGAAGAGATTGTGTGTGCATTGTGATTCACAGTTGAAGAGGGAGTTGTTATGTGAAGCTCATAGTTCTCCGTTATCATTTCATCCAGGTAGTACTAAGATGTATATAGATTATCGGGAGTATTACTGGTTGGACGGAATGAAAAAGGAATTTGCTGATTTTACTGTGAAGTGTTTGACTTGTCAACAGGTTAGAGTAGAGTGGCAGTTATCAAAAGGGATGCTTCAGCCTTTACGAGTGCCAGAGTGGAAATTGGATAATATATCCATGGACTTCGTTGTGGGATTTCCGAAGACACCTCGAGGTAATAATGCAATCTATGTTATTGTTGATCGCTTGACAAAATCTTCTCATTTCCTTGCTATACGAGATACTTTTTCCCTAGATCAACTTTCCTGTTTGTATCTTAAAGAGATAGCCAGGTTACATGGTGTTCCTCTCTCCATTTTATCTGACCGTGATCCCAGGTTCACTTCTATCTTTCGGAAAGGCCTTCAGAAGTCGTTGGGTACTAAATTAAATTTTAGTACAACTTTTCATCCCCAATCAGATGGGCAGTCAGAACGAACAATTCAGACTTTGGAGGATATGTTATGTTCTTGTTCGATGGATTATCAGGGAATTTGGGACAAACATCTTTCTTTGGTTGAGTTTTCTTAGAATAACAGTATTCATTCCAGTATACAGATGGCACCGTTTGAAGCATTATATGGGAAGTGGTGTCGAACTCCAGATTTTTGGGATGAAGTGGGTGAAAGGAAGCTGATGGGACCAGAATTGGTAGAAGAGATGGCAGAAAATGTTTAGTTGATTCAGAAACACATGAGAACAACTCAGAGCAGACATAGAAGTTATACAGACAACAGGAGGAAGGATCTATCTTTCAAGGTAGGTGATCATGTTTTTCTCAAAGTTTCACCGTGGAAAAGTGCGATACGATTTGGTAAGAAAGGAAAGTTGAGTCCAAGGTTCATTGGACCATATGAAATTATGGAGAAAGTTGGATCAGTTGCTTACCAGGTGGCTTTACCTCCTAGTTTATCTCAGGTACACAATGTTTTGCATGTTTCGATGTTGATAAAGTATATGTCAGATACATCTCATGTTTTGAGCCGAGAGGTAGTTTAGCTGGAAGAGAATCTCTCTTATGAAGAACAAACAGTCCAGATTCTCGACCGAAGAGAGAAAGTGTTGCGAAATAAAGTAATTCACCAGGTAAAGGTTCTGTGGAAAACTCATATGGTTGAAGAGGCAATGTGGGAATCTGAAAATTTTATGAGGAATAAATACCCCCACTTATTTTGATAGGTGAATAAAATTGTGTGGACGCAATTCCCAAAAGGGGGGAAAGATGTAACATCTGAGGTAAATAAAGAATAATACATTCTCATATTTATTAATATTTAAGAATTTAATATTGATTTTACTTTAAAGGGGTTGCTATGTTCAATAGCGTACCCGATACGCAACAGAGTTTCTGTGAAATCATATGTTGCATACTAGTAATAAAATAATATTATTCTAAATTATAGTTAACACGTAGCTGTTGTATTGGTGGTAATGAATATAAAAAACTAAAATATGCTTATATATGTTTGTTAAATGTTTTTACATTTATCCAATAAAAGATAAAGGCTTAAAATATGAAAAGAATTCAATTTTAGGCATATATACTCCAATTTTCACAAAAAGGTAAAACTATCCCCTTTTAATGGAGAAACCTCTTTAAATATAGTTTTGGTCACTCGTATATATTCTATTAGACCAAATAAAATTCTTCTTTAGAATCAGGACAACAAAATTTAATTTGTGTAAATTTTTGGTATTTTTTTGATAAAGTTCTTTTTTTAATGAATAGTGAAAAATGTTGTATTTTAATTTATAACATCTTTTTAATATAATTTGTTTATATGATTATATTATCTTTTTAATTGGTTTTAAAGTAATATTAGAATATATTTTTACCATTTAATCCAATAGTGGTCTCTGGAATTAATTTCACTTTGAAATCGGACTTAAACTAGTGTCAATCTTTTGATACTTTTTGTTTCATAAAAACACGCTATTTGTTTTGACAGCAGAAATTAAATATTAAATTAATTAATGAAACTTATATGTTTTGAATTTTTTAAAATAGAAATCATTTTTGAATTCGGAATATCAAATATAGCTTAGGGTGACTTTTTGGTATTTTTCTGAAAAACTTCAATTTTTTGATGAATAGTGAAACCACTACGTGGTACTTAAAAAACTGATTTTTCATTTAAATGAAAATTTACCACCTTTGTGTTTTGAATTTTAAAAATCTGACATACATGGTTGTCATTATAATGTAAAATGTGGGTCAATGGGATTAAAATAATTTTTTGGTGAATAGTAACTTTTATGTTTATTAATCGCAATTAGAGGTAATTAGTGTAGTTTAAGGTAAAAACAAAGTTTTAATAATATGAAATGACTTAGACACATGTCCTACCCTTATTGGATGTGTCATGGCCGACCAAGACAATACATGGGTAAACTTGGGGACCCCATGGAGCCACTTTGGTAGGAAAATGACATTAATAACTTTTTATTTAAAGTTAAAATAAAAATGTCACAAACATGAGTTGTATTACTAAAACAATTCTTAAATGGGGTTATACAAGTCATATTTTTTACTATAAATATTCATTATAAAGTTAAAAAGATTTCCTACATCATGAAATTTTTTTATAATTTTTTAGACAATTAATAAATTAAATTATTTATGACATCATGATGATGCAGCGATTACCTCATTAATGAACGATTTAAATAAAATGAAATGATAATGTAAAATCTAAGGCTTACACTTGTCAAAGACCTATTGGATGAGTATACTTCGATCTCTTATCACCTTATACTAGAATTATATCAATGTGGGACCTTTAAAATCCGAATGTCATTTTATAATAAAGTAAACTTTTATAACTTTCCAAGAGTGCCCCTCCTCTCCTCTTATAAAAGACCCACACCTCTACCTCCATACCCACACCTCTCAAGCATGTGGATTGTCCAACCCCTATCCATTTTGTCTCTCTGCATCCCTATCTTACTCCTTGAAGCCTCACTTTGGGCAGAAGTATTCCCAAGGAAGCCTTTGAGCTCAAATCAAAAAGAGTTACCCGATTTAAAGGTAGTGTCTTCTCTTATGTTCTTATGTTTTATTTTGCTTCTCCAACCCCCTAAACACTTTTTATTCATTTCTTTTGTAAAAAATCAATTATCTTCAATATACTAGGGTGTTTTTATAAGTATGATTCGAGATACCCTTACACACCCAACATCTAATGGTTAAAGAACATACTATTTCCGTGGATGGCGAATTTCTGCCTCACGAAACGATGATTGTTCAATATTCTTTTAACACCTTCAAATATGGCCATTAAGATGACACTATATTTATATATGATATATTTTGTGTTTAGGTTTTCATTATTATTCTGTATTTTCCATTTTTGGCATACCTTTATGGTTTCAATTGTGGGTAAACCCGATAATTTCATTTTAGGAAGTGCAGACTACCACCCCCTCAAAGTGATTTGACTCATTAATGCCATATGTGGGACGTATAAAGGGTGGAGTTAATGATACTATATAGGAAATTGTACTGGAATTATAATATACCTTTATTTCATTATGATTCCATTCCATAAAATATGAAATAGAAATGAAATTAGCGTTCATGCGTACGTACGACCTACCGTCTCCATGGACGGTGGATTTCATTTCTTACCTCTTAATGTTATGTAATATTATAAATTCATGTATATAATATATATATATGATATATATTATATCTACATAATTAATATAACTATGGATATAATGGATACATGAAAAACTTTTAATCATAAAGAGTTTATTTTTGGATCAAGTACCAATGATCGTTAAAACGACTGTTATTAAATTAAATAATTACATAGTGTTCATGACATGGTAATAAGTGATATAAAAAGGAATAATGTACTTAAAAAGGTTCTTATGAAAGTAGAAATTAACTCATGTTTATTATTCAGGAGGTTAAAGAAAGGTCAAGTCATGTCGGACACGAGGTAAGGGACTTCGTCTCAATCTCCATTCACTGAGGTATATTTGGTTTTATACACAACTTTCATTTATACGGTGTATAAAACCCTTTTACATGGATGGCGAATTTCTGCCTCACGAGGCAAGGGACTTCGTCTCTTACTCCTTGATGCCTCAATTTGGGCAGAAGTCTTCTCAAGGAAGCCTTTGAGCTCAAATCCAAAAGAGTTACCCGATTTAAAGGTAGTGTCTTCTCTTGTGTTCTTATGTTTTATTTTGATTCTCCAACCCCATAAATCTTTTTATTCATGTATTTTGTAAAAAATCCAGTATCTTCAATATACTAGGATGTTTTTATAAGAAGTATTCAAGCTACACTTACACACACCTACATCTAATGGTTAAAGAACATATTGTTTCCATGGATGGAGAATTTCTGCCTCACGAAACGATGATTGATCAATATTCATTTAACACCTTCAAGGATCTCCATTAAGATGAAACTATATTTATATATTACATATATTATGTTTTTTTTCTTATGATTATGTATTTTTCATTTCTTTCATACCTTTATGGTTTCTATTGTGGGTAAACACGATAATTTCATTTTAGGAAGTGCGGACTACCGCCCCCTCAAAGTGATTTGATTCGTTAATGCCATATGTGGGACGTGTAAAGGTTGGAGTTATTGATAATATATATGACATTATACTAGAATTATTATATACCTTTATGTCATTATGATTCCATTCCATAAAATACAAAATAGAATTTAAAGTAGCGTTCATGCGTACGTACGGCTTACCGTCTCCATGAACGGTGCATTTCATTTCATACCTCTAAATGTTATATAATATTATAAATGCATGTATATACGAGATATATATGATATATATGATATCTACATAATTAAGATAACTCCGGATATAATGGACACATGAACAACTTGTAATTATAAAGTGTTTATTTTTGGCTCAAGTACCAATGATCGTTAAAACGACCGTTATTAACTTAAATAATTAAATAGTGTTCATGACATGGTAATAAGTGATATAAAAAGGAATAATGAACTTGAAAATGGTTCTTAAGCAAGTAAAATTAACTCAAGTTTATTATTCAGGAGGTTAAAGAAATATTGAGTCATTTCAGACACGAGGTAAGGGACTTCATCTCAATCTTCTTTCATTGAGGCATATTTTGTTTTATACACAACTTTCATTTATACGGTGTATAATACCATTTACATTTACATTTATTCAAAAGGAATCTTTTTATATGAAGCGTTTACAAAACGAAAAATGGAGGTGTTTTTTTGTCGTACGTATGCGGCGACAACGACTTCTCCGCCGTCATGACCATTATTTCAGTTTCAGCTTCCTCTACAAGCCATACTTTTTTTAAATGAAAAATAAATACCATGTTTTACATTTCTTTTATTTTGGTATTGAAAATTTTTTTCATAATGTTTTTATTATATCAATGTGTTGTATTGATATCTTGTGATTGAAATGTTGAAATATATGTTTCCTTTATGCATGTTTTATGTGATACGATTATGTTATGGTTCTTGGGAATTGTTTTGAAGACGGGTGGTTCCGTGATAAACTAAGGGCGGGTGAGACTGATATAGCTCTCCAATGCATTGGGTAATGCGAAGGAGTTAAACTTTAAGGTTTCTCCGAAGATATTTAGGGAATATATTGTGATGGGTATTCCAAACATAACCAAGAGGGTTACTCCCTACGTAAGAATGTTATGAATGCCTCAAGTTACTTTTATGTCTTATGATTTCTATGATTTATTCATGATTTGATGAGGTATGTTAATGTTATTATGTTTTATGGGTAACGTATGATTTCATTGATTCTTATGTATACATGTACTAATGTTTCCCTTCTATATTTTCTATATCCCTTACCGAGCTTTTTATGCTCCTCATAAGTTTTTGAAATGTTTTTCACAGGTCATGGGAATGGTACATGATATGATGATAGTGTCAAAGAAGTGTCAAGAAATAATCCAAGTTTTATTTTAAATATGTTTCTGTTGATGAGAAAAATGAATACTATCTTTTATTGTAAACACTTTGTTTAAATGTGGGATGTAATGAATGTATTATTATCTAAATCTCTAAAACTCTAAACCTGAAAAGATCCTCAAGGTGTATTCTTGAAATATCTCAAGATTAAGTAATTTTTAAGGCTGGGGCCTTATAGTTGGTATCAGAGGTCGGTTTAGATAACTTTAGGGGTTATAATTTTATTAAATGATTATCCAAAAATATTTTTTTATGGTCAAATTGAAATGATTTAGCATTTGAAGATTACCATGTTTCTTCATCTAAGGCATGCTTGTTCAAAATGGTTTTCCGCAGAGGAAACATGGAAGCATTGCTTGGAAGGCATACAGAGGGAAATAACCTTCTGAATCAGCATTCTGAGATGGTCGGAATTGGAACTGAACAGTTTGTTGCAGTAATGGCACAGTTGACTCAAGCGATAAATGGTGGTGGTATCTATGCACGAGATCAGCCAGATCAACCGCAGAGGAACATGTCAGTGATGGAACATTTCATGAGGCAACATCCCCCATCATTCAGAGGATCATCTGACCCTATACTAGATGAAGGGTGGATTAAAACAGTGGCAAAGATTTTCGATGTCATGGGGTGTTCAGATAATCAAAAGGTTAGTCTTGATATTTACAATTCAGAGGATGAAGCAGATCAGTGGTGGTCGGTGGTTAAAAATATCAGGGACGTTGATGAGATTGATGCTCTCTAATGGGATGAATTCAAAGGTATGTTTCTTGAGAAGTATTTTCCTAAGGTTGTTTGACTTAGGATGGAAATTCAATTCTTGGAATTGAGGCAAGAGGAAGACTCAGTGGCTGCCTATGAAGAGAGGTTCACTCGATTGGCAAGGTATGCTCCAAATTTTATCCGTGACCTTGATAGAAAAAGCAATCATTTTTGCTCAGGATTAAAGCCAAAATATCGAAGGGCTTTAGCTTATCGTGAGTTCAAAAGTTATGATAATCTTGTTCGATGTGCTGAGAAGGTGGAAATGGAGTTTGTCGATGATCAAGTGTTCTATAACAACCAACAGAAGATGAGACCGAGGTGGCAGGAGAAAGGGAAGAATTCTTCAAAAAAATCTAATGGTATGAAAACTAAGTTTCCAGTTTGTGATAAATGTGGGAAAAGGCATGCTGGGGAATGTCTTCTGAATTCTGGAAAGTGCTACTGATGTGGTAAGATGGGACATATGGCTCGTGATTGCACTGAAAACGATTATGGTGATGGTAAGTCCAAATTTGATTTTCAGTTAGTGAAATTTTTTAAGTGCAATGAGATGGGTCACTACGCAAACGAGTGTCTGACAGAGATCTCGAGTTATGGGAAGTAGTTAGACTGCATGCAGAAAGGGGTGGTGAAATCCTTTGCAACTACTTCAACAGATGTCGGGAAATCAAATGAAGTTGTATCAGGTACTATGTTTGTTTTTTCAGATTATGCTAGTGTGTTGTTTGATTCGGGGTCTACACATTCTTTCATCTATGAAAACTTTTCTAATAAAATGGGAAAACCATCTCAATAAATGACTCCTGAACCTGTGGTAAAAACACCTGGGGGAAATGTTGAGGAAAAAAGAATTTATAGGAATCTTACTATCCTTATCCGTGGAAAGAACCTTCTTGCGATCCTTATTGTTTTACCTCTAGTAGAGTTTGATGTTATCCTAGGTATGTATTGTATCTATATTTACCATACTAAAATTGACTGTAGAGCTAAAGAAGTTTCTTTTCATAAAGACTTTCAGTTTGTGTACAAGAATGAATCCTTACTATTGATAACATATCAAGAGGCCGAGAAACTTGTAAATGATGGAAATGGATGTTACCTTGCACATATCATTGAAAATAAAGGAACTGTTCAGATTAATGATGTGCCAGTGGTAAATGAGTATCCTAATGTTTTTTCTGATGAGTTTCCTGGAATAATACCAGATTGGGAAGTTGAATATACTTTTCACTTAGTTCCTGATTCTAAGCCCATTTCGAAACCCCCTTATCAAATGGCTCAAACTGAACTTTTATAGTTGAAGGATAACTTACAAGATTTATTAGATAAAGGTTTCATTCGACCTAGAACATCACCATGGGGTGCTCCTGTTTTATTTGTTAAAATTAAAGATGGTTTAATGAGACTTTTCATTGATTATAGAGCCTTGAATAACATCACTGTTAAGAAAAAATATCCTTTTCCTCATATTAATGATTTGTTTGATCAGCTCCAGGGAGCTCAGTATTATTCAAAGATTGACCTGAGATCAGGGTACCATCAGTTGAAGGTAAAGGAAGCAGATACTCCGAAAATTGCGTTTTGAACATAATATGGACATTATAAATTTTTTAGTAATGCCTTTTTGGATAACCAATGCACTTTCATTATTCATGGACTTAATGAATAGAATTTTCCATGAGTTCTTGGATAAGTTTGTAGTGGTTTTCATTGATGATATTTTTATGTTTTTTAAATGTAAATAGGAGCATGAAAGACATTTAAGGGTTATTTTTCAAACCTTGAAAGAAAATATATTGTATGGGAAATTCAGCAAGTGTGCATTTTAGTTGCAACAAATTTCTTTCCTTGGTGACATTGTTTCAAAATATAGGAAAAATGTTGATCCTGCAAAAACAAAGTTTGTTGAAGAATGGCCAAGACCCACAAATGTAACTGAGATTCGTAGTTTCCTTGGTTTGGAAGGCTATTACCGAAGGTTTGTTCGAAATTTTTCATGGTTATCTAGTCCAATTACTAAGCTAACTCGGAAGGGTGTTAAATTTATATGGACAAAAGAATGTGATGATTGTTTTCAGGAATTGAAAAGAAGATTGGTGAATGCTCCAGTTTTGGCACTACCTTCTAGGAATGGTGAGTTTGTTATCTATAGTGATGCTTCATTGAAAGGACATGGTTGCATCCTAATGCAGAATGATCATGTAATTTCTTATGCTTCACAACAGTTGAAAACTCATGAGGTAATTATCCTACACATGATTTTGAAATAGCTGCAATTGTTTTCAATTTAAAAATTTGGAGGCATCATTTGTATTGAGTAAAGTTTGAAATACATACCAATCACAAAAGTTTAAAGTATATATTCACTCAGAAATAATCGAACATGGTACAAAGGAGATGGCTAGAATTATTCAAGGATTATGATTGTACAATTCATTGCCATCCAGGAAAAGAAAATAAAGTGGCTGATGCTTTGAATCGAAAATGTAATGCTTCATTAACAATGTTGCGTTTAGAACGCGATCCTTTGGTTAAGGATTTGATGAACTTTGGAATAAATGTTTTTGGTGTAGGATGTCCTTCTGTTTTGTTTCAGGTATCAGTGAAATATTCTCTATCAAACAGAATCAAGCAAGCACAGAAGCAAGACAGTGAGTTGCAGAAAAAGGTAGAGCTGGTCTAGAAGGGTAAGTTTCCTGAATTCAACATTGATAATGATTGTGTTTTGAGATTTGGGAAGAGATTGTGTGTGCCTTGTGATTCATAGTTGAAGAGGGAGTTGTTATGTGAAGATCATAGTTCTCCGTTATCATTTCATCCAGGTAGTACTAAGATGTATAGATATCATCGGGAGTATTACTGGTGGGACGGAATGAAAAGGGATATTTCTGATTTTACTATGAAGTGTTTGACTTGTCAATAGGTTAGAGTAGAGTGGTAGTTTCAAAAAGGGATGCTTCAGCCTTTACGAGTGCCAGAGTGGAAATTGGAGAATATATCCATGGACTTCGTTGTGGGATTGCCGAAGACACCTCGAGGTAATAATGCAATCTGTGTTATTGTTGATCGCTTGACAAAATCTTCTCATTTCCTTGCTATACAAGATACTTTTTCCCTAGATCAACTTTCCCGTTTGTATCTTAAAGAGATAGTCAGGTTACATGGAGTTCCTCTCTCCATTGTATCTGACCATGATCCCAGGTACACTTCTATCTTTCGGAAAGTCCTTCAGAAGTCGTTGGGTACAAAATTAAATTTTAATACAACTTTTCATCCCTAATTAGATGGGCAGTCAGAACGAACAATTCATACTTTGGAGGATATGTTACGTGCTTGTTCGATGGATTATCAGGGAATTTGGGACCAACATCTTTCTTTGGTTGAGTTTTCTTAGAATAACAGTATTCATTCCAGTATCCAGATGGCACCATTTGAGGCATTATATGGGAAGTGGTGTCGAACTCCAGCTTTTTGGGATGAAGTGGGTGAAAGGAAGCTGATGGGACCAGAATTGGTAGAAGAGATGGCAGAAAATGTTTAGTTGATTCAGAAACACATGAGAACAGCTCAGAGAAGACAGAAAAGTTATGTAGACAACAGGAGGAAGGATCTATCTTTCGAGGTAGGTGATCATGTTTTTCTCAAAGTTTCACCGTGGAAAAGTGTAATGCGATTTGGTAAGAAAGGAAAGCTTAGTCCAAGGTTCATTGGACCATATAGAATTATGGAGAAAGTTGGATCAGTTGCTTACCAAGTGGCATTACCTCAGAGTTTATCTCAGGTACACAATGTTTTGCATGTTTCGATGTAGATAAAGTATATGCCAGATACATATCATGTTTTGAGCCGAGAGGTAGTTTAGCTGGAAGAGAATCTCTCTTATGAAGAACAACCAGTCCAGATTCTCGACCGAAGAGAGCAAGTGTTGTGAAATAAGGTAATTCACCAGGTAAAGGTTCTGTGGAAAACCCATATGGTTGAAGAGGCAATGTGGGAATCTGAAAATTCTATGAGGGATAAATACCCCCACTTATTTTGATAAGTGAATAAAATTGTGTGGACGTAATTATCAAAAGGGGGGAAATATGTAACATCCGAGGTAAATAAAGAATAATACATTCTCATATTTATTAATATTTAAGAATTAAAAATTAATTTTACTTTAAAGGGGTTTCTATGTTCAATAGCGTACCCGATACGCAACAAAGAGTTTCTTTGAAATCTTATGTTGCAAACTAGAAATAAAATAATATTATTCTAAATTATAGTTAACACGTAGCTGTTGTATTGGCGATAATGAATATAAATAACTAAAATATGCTTATATATGTTTGTTAAATGTTTTTACATTTATCCAATAAAAGATAAAGGCTTAAAATATGAAAATAATTCAATTTTAGGCATATCTACTCCAATTTTCACTAAAAGGTCAAACTATCCCATTTTAATGGAGAACCCTCTTTAAATATAGTTTTGGTCACTCTTATATATTCTATTAGACCAAATAAAATTCCTCTTTAGAATCAGGACAACAAAATTTACTTTGTGTAAATTTTTGGTATTTTTTTGATAAAGTTCTTTTTTTAATGAATAGTGAAAAATGTTGTATTTTAATTTATGACCTCTTTTTAATCTAATTTGTTTATATGATTATATTATCTTTTGAATTGGTTTTAAAGTAAAATTAGAATATATTTTTACCATTTAATCCAATAGTGGTCGCTGGAATTAATTTCACTTTGAAATCAGACTTAAACTAGGGTCAATCTTTTGATACTTTTTGTTTCATAAAAACACGCTATTTGTTTTGACAACGGGAATTAAATATTAAATTAAATAATGAAACTTATATGTTTTTAATTTTGTAAAATAGAAATCATTTTTGAATTCAGAATATCAAATACAGCTTAGGGTGAATTTTTGGTATTTTTCTGAAAAACTTCAATTTTTGATGAATAATGAAACCACTAAGTGGTACTTAAAAAAATGATTATTCATTTAAATGAAAATTTACCACCATTGTGTTTTGAATTTTAAAAATCTGACATACATGGTTGTCATTAGGATGTAAAATGTGGGTCAATGGGATTAAAATAATTTTTTGGTGAATAGAAACATTTATGTTTATTAATCGCAATTAGAGGTAATTAGTGTAGTTTATGGTAAAAAAAGTTTTAATAATATGAAATGACTTAGAAACATGTCCTACCCTTATTGGATGTGTCATGGCCGACCAAGAAAATACATGGGTAAACTTGGGGACCCCATGGAGCCACTTTGGTAGGAAAATGACATTAATAACTTTTTATTTAAAGTTAAAATAAAAATGTCACAAACATGAGTTGTTTTACTAAAACAATTCTTAAATAGGGTTATACAAGTCATATTTTTGACTATAAATATTCATTATAAAGTTAAAATGATTTCCTACATCATGAAAGTTTTTTTATAATTTTTTGGAAAATAAATAAATTAAATTATTTATGACATCATGGTGATGCAGCGATTACCTCATTAATGAACGATTTAAATAAAATGAAAAGATAATGTAAAATCTAAGACTTACACTTGTCCAAGACCTATTATATGAGTATACTTCGATCTCTTATCAACTTATCCTAGAATTATATCAACGTGGGACCTTTAAAATCTGAATGTCATTTTATAATAAAGTAAACTTTTATAACTTTCCAAGAGTGCCCCTCCTCTCCTCTTATAAAAGACCCACACCTCTACCTCCATACCCACACCTCTCAAGCATGTGGATTGTCCAAACCCTATCCCTTTTGTCTCTATACATCCCTATATTCCTCTTTCAAGCCTCACTTTGGGCAGAAGTATTCCCAAGGAATCCTTTGAGCTCAAATCAAAAAGAGTTACCCGATTTAAAGGTAGTGTCTTCTCTTGTGTTCTTATGTTTTATTTTGCTTCTCCAACCCCCTAAACTATTTTTATTCATTTCTTTTGTAACAAATAAATTATCTTCAATATACTAGGATGTTTTTATAAGGAGGATTCTAGATACACTTACACACCCAACATCTAATGGTTAAAGAACATACTGTTTCCGTGGATGGCGAATTTCTGCCTCACGAAAAGATGATTGTTCAATATTCTTTTAACACCTTAAAATATGGCCATTAAGATGAAAATATATTTATATATGATATATTTTATGTTTAGGTATTCATTATTCTTCTGTATTTTCCATTTTTGGCATACCTTTATGGTTTCAATTGTGGGTAAACACGATAATTTCATTTTAGGAAGTGCAGACTACCACCCCCTCAAAGTGATTAGATTCATTAATGCCATATGTGGGACGTATAAAGGGTGGAGTTAATGATAATATATATGAAATTATACTGGAATTATAATATACCTTTATGTCATTATGATTCCATTCCATAAAATATGAAATAGAAATGAAATTAGTGTTCATGCGTACGTACGACCTACCGTCTCCATGGACGGTGCATTTCATTTCTTACATCTTAATGTTATGTAATATTATAAATGCATGTATATAATAGATATATATGATATATATGATATCTAAATAATTAATATAACTATGGATATAATGGATACATGAACAACTTTTAATCATAAAGAGTTTATTTTCGGATCAAGAACCAATGATCGTTAAAACGACTGTTATTAAATTAAATAATTACATAGTGTTCATGACATGGTAATAAGTGATATAAAAATGAATAATGTACTTGAAAAAGGTTCTTAAGAAATTAGAAATTAACTCGTGTTTATTATTCAGGAGGTTAAAGAACGATCTAGTCATGTCGGACACGAGGTAAGGGACTTCGTCTCAATCTCCATGACCATTATTTGTGTTTCGGATTCCTCTACAAGACATACCTTTTTTTAAATGAAAAATAAATACCATGTTTTAAATTTCATTTATTTTGGTATTGAAAATTTTTTTCATAATTTTTTTATTATACCAATCTGTTGTATTGATATCTTGTGATTGAAATGTGGAAATGTTATGTTTCCTTTATGCTTGTTTTATGTGATACAATTATGTTATAGTTCTTGGGAATTGTTATGAAGACGGGTGGTTCCATGATAAACTATGGGCGGGAGAGCCCAATATAGCTCTCCAATGAATTGGGTAATGCGAAGGAGTTAAATGTTAAGGTTTCTCTGAAGAGATTTAGGGAATATACTGGGATGGGTATTCCAAACATAACCAAGAGGGTTACTCCCTACGTAAGAATGTTATGAATGCCTCAAGTTACCTTTATGTCTTATGATTTCTATCAATTAATCATGATTTGATGAGTAATGTTAATGTTCTTATGTTTTATGTGTAAAGTATGATTTCATTGATTCTTATGTATCCATGTACTAATGTTTCCCTTCCATATTTTTCATATCCCTTACTGAGCTTTTTATGCTCATCCCATGTTTTTGAAATGTTTTTCACAGGTCAAGGGTATGGTACATGATATGATTATAGTGTCAAGGAAGTGTCAAGAAAGAATCCATGTTTTATTTTAAATATGATTCTGTTGATGGGAAAATGAATAATATCATTTATTGTGACCACTTTGTTTAAATGTGAGATGTAATGCATGTTTTATTATCTAATTCTATAAAACTCTAAACCTGAAAAGATCCTCAAGGTTTATTCTTTAAATATCTCAAGATTATGTAATGTTTAAGGCTGGGGCCTAATAACACTACCCTCACATATAAAAGGGAACCTCCTCTCCTCACTACTCCACAAAAATTTATAACCTAAGATTTGAAAATATATTCCCAAATAATTCTAAAAAACCATTATAAAGTTCATATATTTCACTAGAATATCAACCCTAGAATACATAAGAAAATATGAAAAAGAGGATACCCAATGAAGAGATAATCTACATAACAAATATCATTAAAATTTATTTCTTCTTCCATCTCCTCCAAAAATTATATAATAACCAAAAAAATAATGTAATTATTATCATTATTTGACATAAGTTTTATAATATTTATAGAACCATAAATTTCTATATCCTTTCCATCTAATTGAAAATTAATATGTCACTCATGTATATGTTTGGATTATCACCTCCATGAAGTCATGTATTTCATTTTTCATCATAGTCTGCCAAGAAAAGTAATATTAATGAATTTGACTAATATATATGATATTTATAAAATTATTTTTATTATTTAATGATAAACTAAAATCTAATTTTCTTTTCTATCAGCCATTTGAAAATGGAAACACTATGTGGGTATATGTGCAGATTACAATCTCCCTAATGTGATGTATGTAATTTTGCATCCCCTACTTACATAGCTAGTGATAAAATTGTATATAATTAATAAATAAGATTTTTATAATATTTTTATAATTTTATGAACATAAACATGGTAAAGGTAATGGAACCATTGATCCAAAACATGCATGTAAAATAGGGAAATTAACACAAAAATATTGATTTTAGAAAAAAATTATTAATAAATTGGAAATGATAAATTATAAATGAATGGGATATAGTAATATAATTATATAAATGGTTCTTATATAATATTTATAATAAATCTAAATTTATTATACTTGATTTTAGGATGAAACATACCAAGGTAAAATCCAAGGTAATTGATTTGTAACTCAATTTCTTTTTATTGGGGTTTAATTCAAATTTTATTATGTGTATTTACATTTGGTTAAGAAAATAAATTAATTTATTGATTTTTACATCAAATGTTTTGATCATTTTAAGGTTTCTTTTTTTCAATTTCAATTTCTATATAAATTTTTCTTATTCAGCACCATTTTTTCTTTTATATATCTTAATTAAACACCCATTGGAATAATCTATCATGATTAATTTTTATTCACGATAAATAAAGATTATTTTAAATTTCATTCATTCATGGTGTTTTCATTTTGAATTTAAAAAATTCATAAGGGTTTATTTCACAACATAACTTTTTCATGATTTTAATGTTTTAATTTCCATTGAGAGAATCTTATGTTCATATTATTAATTAATAGGTTTTCATGTATTATTTAATTTTTCTTCTCTTTGGTTATCTAATAATAAAAATAAATATTTAAAATAAAATCTGAACATATTTCCCTTTTCATGTTAGGAATATTTCTATTCTATATTAAAATTATTTTTTATTTCAACAAAAATTATTTTTTTTGTAAATTCATTGATTTAAAATGTCTAATTTAAATAAACATTTAATTTAGCTTCAAATGTTTAAAAGGTATCTTTTTAATGACTTCTTTTTGTTTCATTTTTTTATTTCATTAAAAATCTGTGAAAAAAAGTATTTTTAACATTTCTATATATGAGTGGATTTCTTCTTAATTGTAACCAATATTCTACACATAGATTCCATTGCATTATTTTATGGTTTTCAAAAATAATATATGTTCCTGTTGTCTTTTAAATATTTAATTTCTTTATTAAAATAAAATGATATTATTTTCATGAATTTTTTGAAAAGTAAATTAATTTTACATATATTTTTATCTCACATTACACATAACCTAAATTTTTTTGTATGATACTTTGAACATAGTTTTAATAACAATGTTACAAAATCATTAATAAATTTATTTATAGTTTTGCTTCCATTTTTAACTTTATTATTAAAATATATCTATATAATTTAGTAAAATTCAAGATTAACCACTAAATTCACTTTTTTTATATATCATTTGAATTATGGAATATTTGGTATCAACTAATTCATTTATAGTTTTGTATTATAAGTTTCTAAGATAAAAATTTATGTAAACCACTTTATTTATATGGGGTTTTCATCTAAGTAAACATCCATTATTATTTCTTATAATACCTTTGGAATATGTTTTAATGATACCATCAACCTTATTTTCTTGGATCGATTATTATGATATTTTATGAAATATTTATGACACATGTTTTATTATCATGTTTTAATTATGTTATGATGGAATAATGAATGTTTTTATGATCTTACGGCATATATATAATTTTAATGAGATAATGGGTGGGCCTAGAATTATATGTACATTAAATGAATTGGGTAATGATTTATATCTTATGAAATAATTTGTACAATAATGGGAAGTGAATCCAATCTAATGTGGGACTCTATTTAATAGGGTTTAAAAGGGACTAGGGAGTGAACCCATTCAAGTATTGGATACTATCCATAATGTTATGATGGTCTTGGCTGTGATCCTTGGAAAAGGAAATGATTTTCAATTATTGTTTGTATGGAATAATCTTATGTTTTATTATTTTTCTTATGATATTATCTTATTTTTTTGTGATTAATTATCAATTATTATAGACTCTTTAGATTCATGTCTTTAATTATGATAAATATGTATACCAGTACTTGTGATTAATGATCTATTATTTATTGGGTGTGATTTTCATAATTTATTATCTTATTCTCTTGAACTTTTTTATATCATTTTCTCACTTATAATCTTTGATTGATATATAACCCATTTACCTTTACTAAGTATTTGAGATAACCATTATTTTGTTTATATGTCATTAGGTTATAATGTAGATTATTACATATGATATTTTTAGTAGAGTATCATGTGTAAAAAATGTAATGGTATATTATTGAATACACATTATAAAATAAAAAGTATTTTTATAGTGAAAAAAATTTCCATTAGATGATAAATATATGGTTTTTTAAGTAATATGTTTTCAATAATTATATAAAATTATAAATGTAAAAGGTCTTGAAAATACAAGTGACATGGTTTTTAAAATAAATATTTTAATTATGCAATTTTATTTTGGTTCACCTTGATCTATATCAAAGCTAATAAGTAATGGGTATGTTTTTATCACCATATCTAGTTTTATGGGCCTAGGGATTATTATATAATATGGAGATGAGGTCCATATATTCTCCTTAATTTTTATACCCCTCATCATCTAGAATGTTGATGGATTCACCCCCCCCCCACCATCTACATAAAACTTCCTTCACTCTGAAATTATTTCCTCATGAGCTTCTCTCATTGCAGTTCCTATACCAAACCATAAGACATAATATATCAAATATTTTTCATACAATAATTTATTTGTAATTAAATACTTTTTAGTTCATATAATGACAATATATGTGTGTTTTCAAAAGATAGAATTCATTTATTCTTTCTCCACACTTCTTATTCTCATGATTTAGAAAATGAAACTCACTAATTTACCATTCTCTCTATGAAATTTAATCAGGATAAAAGAGAATAACTATAGCCTAACATGGGAACATTCAATTTATTATCCACTCCTTGATTTATTATAGGATACATGAACTCTATCCTAAACTAATATTTTTGGAAATATGGGAGAAACATTATAAATAATGATATGCCAGACTATAAACATTTTTTTATGTTGATCCAAGTATTGTATCTATGATATAAAGTTTATCACTACACTTGTCATAAAAAACAAAGAACTATAAATACATGGATTTTTTTGGAAAATTTACTGATAGACATATAATGCATCTCTGAATTTCTTAACTCCTCAATCACCCATCTTACACATGCTCTCTCATATCACTCTTCCATTCGGATCAATGTGGATTGATTTCCAAAGAAGGATAACAATTATACTTCTCAAAATGTTGGACAAAGGAAAATGAATTTACCCATATCATCTAATACTCATGGAAATATATTATATAGGAGTGTTCATGGGAGATTCTATAGAAGTAGGTTATAAGACAAAAATATGTGTTCCATGAATGGGAATTTCTCCACCCTTGAATGAGACTCATTTAGAATTTTATTAGCAATGATATCTTCTTATTTACTACTAAATTCTTCCAATTAACATAATAAAATATGTTCTAGTGTGATTTATATATCAAAATCCATTATCAAGTTATCCATCATGTTCCCTTTCTTTATCTCACTACCCTCATCACTATATTTTTCAACATGTTTCAATAAAAAATTTATTCTTCTTCAATGTATTATGATTTAATTTTACAATAAATGACACCAAATTACACTGATGGTTCTAGTTGTAACACCCCTGGTTTCAAGTACATAACACTTTATTTATGTATTTTATGTATGTAATGTGTTTGGATAAGTGTGGGTGGGTTTTCAGGAATTTGGGAATATTTTTTTGTATTTTAATGTGGTGTGTGGTTTAAGAATTATTAGTAGAAACCATGAAACAAATCTTGGAAATTATAAAAATATGAATAGTGGGATCTGATGAGGCACAATATTTGGCACACAGTAATTCCCGACCATGTGGCCACCCATAAAAAACCATGTGATGTGGGATAGAGGTATTGATCATGGTTGGCACATGGTTTGTTCTACCATGTGTGCCAACTGTGAAAGGTGCTTCTTGAGGTAGAAGCTTATGCATGGTTTGTGCACTATTTTCCAATTTATGCGTGGCTAAAATATAGATCAGAAAATTATGAATCTACCTATTTTTATCCACATAACCCTATTTTTCCTCCATTATTACCCTAACTGAATTTCAACCATTCCCAAAGGATACTAATACCCTTTCCTTTGATTTGGGAGTGATCCATTGGAAAATCATTGTGCGTTGAAGGAATAATGTCTTGGTAAGTCTATCTTCTTGGTGTAATTTCTTAGATATCTTTTCATCCCCCACATGGAATGATAGATCCAATATTTTGGGTATCAATCAAGGTTTTTTTATACCAATAATATCGATATATGGTTTTTTTGATATTATATAATGAGACCTAAGTCTTTTTTTGGAATTTTAACCTAGTTCTGTTGAAAACAACATGTTGTACTTCATTTTTACTATATGTTCTGTGGTAGGAGGCTTCACTCTCCACTACAACTATTAGAACAATAATGATTCGTTTTAATATTTTTGAATTTTTTTTAATTTTCTATAAAAGTTTTGTAAAAATATTTCTAGTAAACTTCTTTAGTGATGGTCTGCGAAATTGTGGGATTTTTGTACAATGTGATTTGTAAAATGATTCCAAAATGGTGATTTTAAAAATAGTTGTTTTTTTGATTCATAGAAAAATGATTTGTTGAAAGGATTTCAATAAAAATATTAGTTTATTGAAATGGTTTGGCATAATTGGTTTTGAATGGGTTTGGCATAATTAGTTGGTGTTGGTTCATTTATATTGATGTTACCATGTGTAAGTGTCATGTATAGTTTGGAAATTGGTATATGGTTACCTTGTGAGGCTTATTATACCGACGAGAGACTGATCAAGAGTATGGAACAATCATCTCAGCATGCATGTGTGGATGTGTGGATTTGAATGGATTATACCAAATGGATTTGTGAAAAAGTTTGAAGGACATGATTGGTTATTTCTATAAAAAATGTTTTGTTGAGAAAATTATTGTCATTGATATTAAATATTAAAAATTTTAGTTTTTTTATATAAATTATTTTATATAAATGTTCCAACTAGTTCTATATCAGTAGAATGAATAGGTAAGTCCTTTGTGGAAAACCTACTATGTTTCATTAATCGCCACCTATAGTGAAACTTTAGTTATTTTAAAGTAATTGTTTATCATAACATGGGTAAATTAAAAGTATCTAATTCGTTAGTGATGCATCATGATCATTGATTTTGAATGTGGAGTTGGATCTTGGAGCACATTGGGAGTTGTGGAGTTTTTTCTTTGGATTGCTTAAGCTTTGTGTTTTTATCTTCGACATTGTATATTTATGTTGGTAGTTTTTTTTTTGATACTATGGTATTTTTTTCTATGTTATTATTTTGTATTATATTTAGTTATACAACATTATTTCTCATGCATCATATAGTGGTTGTCCAATTTTGTAATTCTTGTTTTGGTTGTTTTAAATTAAAAAGGAAAAATCATCCTACAACTCTTTATAAATCCCTTGGAATTTATTTGCAACCTTTGAGGACTTGGGGATTTCACCTAAGGCCAAGTTGTAATTCTACCACATCTAAATTAAATGAGGAGGGGTGGGATGTTACAAGTGGTATCAGAGCATCACGATGGAGTTGAAAATAATTTTGGTTTATCCTTTGAGTTTAATTGTAGATATGAGTAGTATAATCAGAACATTAAATGAATATTATAAAAAGGTATAACAAATATATTTTTTATGAACTTCAAATTATGTGGGAGTTTTGGTACATTAGTGTTTTGAGAAATTATAGGATTTTTTACCTCATATTCACGGGTTCACAAAATGAGAAGAGCATGACAAGCATTTTATAAATGAATTCTCGCAAGGAGTTTATATTTTATTTTGTGTAATGATTTATGATTTGGTGAAAACTTGTTGATTGTTCAAAAACAATGAAATTGTTTTAACATGTGAAATTTTGAAAATATAATGGTTTTGTAATTTCAAACAAAATTTCTTTTTCAAAAGACAGGTTTGAATTTTTAAAAATTATTTAAATATGCAATTTTGGAAATCCATGTTGTAATAGTCATGATGTGGTTAATTTTAAATAGTTATGTCTTTAGTTTATAGATATTGTGACTTGATTCATACTATTTTGGTTATAGCAAATGGATCTTATTGTTTTACATGAAAATAACTAAAGGAGGCTATTGAGAATGTGGTTTCACTAGAGCCACATGTGAACCAACAACTGGTTTAGAGCATTGCCCAATATTTTCAAGATGTTGTCAAAGGGAACCTAAGGGTTGATCCATTATAAGTGGATCATTATATTTTAATCTATAATAATTATATAAAAATATTTCAAGGTGATTCAAAACCATATAAAGAAGAGTTGTGGCTGAATATGATGAATTGAATCTTCAATTTCCTTGGTACACAGTAAGGAATAAATGTCATGTTTGAACTATGAATGTTACAGGATATTTTATTCCATTGGTGGTATCAATTCATGATAAATTAGACTAATTAATTTTGTGGGAGTATATTGAATAATTGTTCAATAAAAAATTATATCCTTACACATTCATAATTTTAAGAATGATATACTTTTTCTTCTTGAAGTAGGAGAATCTATCTGTGATTAAGAATGTGGGTAAATTTTCTAATTAGTCTATTTTTTACTGAAATATTCTTTTAGTATTTCCCTGAAGGCATGGATTTTTTAATTAGGTCTAGGGATAGAGATTTTCTCAGAGATTTGTTGCTCTATATAATAGATTATATAGAGATGATCAGAAAAGATATTTTGGGAGAATGTGACATATCTAGATGTAATAGTTGAAGATTCATGTTGATACCTATGTGAAGTGGTGGGAACACTAATTATATGAATAAGAATAATAGGGACAACTATTTAGAAGGTAGTGGAATAAGATAGAATTAGATAGTTTCATTGGAGAATCTTCCTTCAAACCCAATGTAAAATACTATAAGTTTTCAATGTGGTTTGTTCTACCATATGAAGTGAGATTGTAGGAACCACATAGAGCATGTCAAAATTGTAATCAGATGGGGAATATTCAAAGATATTGTAATAGTGCTCCATGTATGGGTGCTAGGGACACATCTAAAGATTCATAGATTTCATATTATTTGACAGGATGATGACAATAGAATACTGCTCATTATAATAACCGAGCTATCCATGGTTATTCTAGGAAAACCATGAATCGTCAGAGAGTGAAATCTCAATAGGGGAATAAAGAACAAAATTAATTGTGTAAGAAGTTTTATGGAGCTGAGCAGGTGATTATAGATGACAAATTTGGACCATGAATGGTGAAAGGTATGATTCTTTTGAAATCAACCCTTATGAACGATTGGTTTAATACAAGTTCATCCAATAAATTTTTTATATCTTGTGATGTACATCTTCATTGTTTTCATTTTGAGATGATGCCTTCTATTTTGAAACTTCAAACTCCACTTCGCCAAATATAATGTGGATCATTTATGTGAAAATAACATTATATAACTATGGATGGATCTAATTTGATATATTATTTCTCAATTATGGAGATTTATATCTATGACATAATTATAGTTCTAGATTGGTTTTCAATGTTCAAATCTCAGATTAATTGTTATACCTGAATAGTTATTTTTATAACTATGGATTGCGTCAAGATTCTCTTTAGAGGAGACTAAAATTTAAAGAAAAGTGCAATATAAATTTTGAAACCATAGGATGGATATATCTCATACTGTTTCGAAGCCTTGACTTTGGAATTGGGGGATCAAATTAGGAATAGTGGTTTTCCAGTAGTTGTGGATCTATTTTCGAATGTTTTTCTTGATAATTTCGTAGGTTTTCCACCAATAAGAGAAGTGGAGTTCACAATTTTCCTCTGTATAAGGATAGGTTCGATTTACCTTCCCTGTTATAGTATGTAACCAATATAGTTAAAGGATCAAAAAGTATAGTTGTAAGAACTGGAAACAAAATGGTTCATTCATCCTAGCATGTGTCTGTGGGAAGCACCAGTCTAGGTTGTAAAAAAGGCAGATGGGACTCTTCAATTGTGTGTTTATTATTATATGATTAACCAACTTTTAATTAAGAATCGGTATCCACATCCATGAATTGATGATTTTTTAGTCCCTTGAGGTGATCATAGTGGTTCTCGAAAAATTATTTTCAATATGGATATCACCAATTGTGAGTTTGGAAAGTGGATATTAAAAAAAAGTACTTTCTATAGTATATATAGGCATTAAAAGTATGTAGTTATTACTTTTGGTCTTATCAATGAACTAGTGTTAAATATGGAATTTACTAATGAGATATTTTAAATGAATTTGTATTATTTTATGGTGTTGTTTTTAGATGACATATTAGTGCATTCAAATACATGGGTTGAGCAAGAGAAACACTTTGTGATAGTTATGGGAATCTTGGTGGATCGTCGTATGTAGGAAAAATTATAAAATTTTCATATTTCGATAAAAGGTGTATTTTTTTCATATAATATTGGTAATAAGTGTTTCTAATAATCCAAAATAAGAGAAAGCAAGTTATCTCTAGGAAAAATCAGAATAATACCATTCAGAAACATATTTTCCTTGTCCTAGCCAGGGATTACTAATGTTTTGTTAATGATTTTTCACAACCACCTTCACAAGTGATATCATTAAAAAAATTACATTACAAAGGAAGGATTAATGTTAAAATAATTTTCATGAGACTAATGTTCACCTTAAATCAACATTGATCCTAATATGTCCCAAATCAACATAAGTGTATGTGGTGTATTGTGATGCTTTGGGATATAAATCAGGATGTTTTCGCATGCTTGAAAATCATGATGGTTTTTATATATCACTATTGTAATTATTTCATGATAATGACTATATAAAACACAATTTCAAGTTATTTTTTGTTGTCCATGATTTTAAGACTTAGAATCATTACATCCTTTTTAGTAAATTTATAGTCTTTATGGATTATAATAGATTGAAACATATTTTCTAAAAAATCTATTTGAATAATCAAAAAATTATATGGATGGATTATCTCCAAATGTTCGAATTTGTGTTGATGTATACATCAGGTAAATGATATTTGAGGGAATATACATGAAGAAGAAATTCATATACTCTGTTGGAAATGGAAGCTTTTGGACAGAGGATGTTGATGTCAGTGATAGCTAACATGAACTTATATTGTGAAGAATGAGGTTGTGTGGTTGTTTTCAATATAGTTTTTCTCTTCTTATATTGGTTGATATGTTAAAGGAGGAATAAATGTTTAATTCGGAATGTGTGATTTTGAGGATAAAACACAATAGTCATGATACCATTAAGGGATGAAATCTATAAATGAGTTCAGTTTTGTTGTTTAGATGTTGGATATCATACCTTTGGATTGTAAATAACAACTTATTCATGATTAACACTAATCGATATAGGTTTTTCATTATAGAATACATAATATGTTAAAGGTGTTGAAAGCACAATTTTGGTGGGTTAGCATGAAACAAAAAGTTGAAGAGTTTATTATGAGATGCCTCACCTGTCAGCAAGTTAAGAAGAGAATCAGAGATCAACGGGTATATTAAATTCATTACATATTCCTATTTGTAAATGGGAGTATATAGTAATGGGTTTTTTAGTCGGGCTCCAAAGAACAGTTCAGAAACACAATTCAATATGGGTGATAGAGGATCATATGACAATGTTGGTCCATTTCGTCCATATTCATGAATCTATGATAGTGTAGACATTATAAAAACAATGTATATATGGAAAGTGGTAAAGAGATATGGTGTACCAGTTTGAAAATTATATGATATATATTTAGGTTTTACCTATTGTTTCAAGAAGTACGTATAGTAATCCACTGAGATTCATTTGACTTTGAGTATATAGTTTCTTCCTAAAATGGATAAAAAAATATGAAAGTTTGATACAAATGTTGGAATACATGCTACAGGATTCTGTAGTTGATTTTAGTGACTCATGGGAAGAGCGTATACTATTAGTGGAGCTCTCAAATAATAATAATTATCCATCCTCAATACATATGGATCATTCTGAGGATTTTTATGAGAATCATTATTGTTCTCCACCTTTTTGGTGAAAACATGTGAAAACTCACTAATTAGTTCAATCCTTGTGCAAGAGACAATAGATAAGATTCAATTGATCTGGAAAAGGATGGAGATGACTCATTTAAATCATAAATCTAATTCGGATCATTGTTAATGGTTATTTTCTTTTGAGATGAGTGATCAAGTGTTCTTGTGAATATCTACAAGGCTTGGGAAAATTCGTTTTGGAAAGATGACCATGTTATCTCTTCAATACGTAAGCCCTTTTGAGATACATGAATGGGTGGGTGAGGTGGCATATAGGTGGGATTTTCTACTATGGTTCAATTCATTGCATAGCATGTATTATGTATCTCATTTGAAAAAGTATCAACCTGATCTTGACCATATTATTTTATGGGATCACATCGACCTGGATTCAGATGCTTCGTTAGTCCAGATACCAATACAGATTGTGGACATGAAGGATAAATTATTTCATTCTAAAATCATTGGTCTAGTGTGGTTTTTGTGGAAAAATTATCAGATTTATGAAGAAACATGGTAAAAGTAAAAGTAAAACGTCAAGCAATGACCTAAACTCTCTCATAGAAATTAGTGTTTCTTACATTCCAGGGATAGAAATTCCAATGGTGGTGCGAATTTAGCCCCCTTGTTTTATGTAATAAACCATTTATAGAATTAATTATAGAATGTAAAATGTTTGGGTGATGTTTAGGAGGGTTTGGAGGACTTTTGGAATGTTTTTAGGGATTTCATAGATGTTCATGGTTTGATAATGGTTATTATAAATCATGAAACACCTCCTAGAAACCATGTAATGTGAAACAGTGGCCTCTCATTGCGGTGCCAGGTTAGGTTCACTATTGGGAAAAAACATGGGGCTACCCTAGAGGAACACTGTGAAGTGGGATAGAGGGATTCTACATAGTTGTTTCATAGTCTGTCTAAACATGTGAGTAAACTGTACTAGGATCTTCTTGAGGTAGATTCTTGTGCATGGTTACTGCATGCCTTTCCTAACTATGTGAGATTACGATTCACAACTAAATGTTAGATCTAAAAACTATGGATCTAACTAAATTTATCCACTTAAACCCCCCTCCCCACACCCATTATTTCTCTACTATGACATAGACATGATTTCCTCTCTCCCTAAAGGCTGTGGAGAGCCTTATCTTTGATCTGAGAGTGATTTGTAGCCAAATATTAGTGAGTTGAAGGAAAAATTTCTTAGTAAGTCTTTGTTCATTGTGGTTTCCTGTAGATATACACTTCTTACCTCTCTTGGAATGTTAGATCCAATGTGGTGGGGATGTATCTTGGTTTTTTAAGGCTAATCATATTGATAAATGTTTCTTTAGATGATAAGGAATGAGATCTAATGTGGGATTTTTGAAATTCAAACCATTTTTGTTAAATAATCTGTGTATTTTTTCATTTTCTCCATAAATTCCATGGTATGTGGCCTCACTCAAAAATCCAATTATTTTAACATGAAGGATTGGTTTCAAATTGTTTTAATTTCATGAAACTGATTGTGAAATTATTTTACTATGATTGGTAGAATCCTTTTTTAGTGATGGTTTCTGCAATTGAGTAATTATTGTGAAAAGTTTTTTGTTTACAAATTTTAAAATGATGATTTTAAAAATTTTTGTTTGGTTTGATTCATGGAAAATGTTATTGTGAAATGGCTTAAAATAAATATATATTTTTTAGTATGTTTTTTTTGAACATTTGGTTAGGTAATGTTTGGGAATAATTGGTTGGCATGTGTTCATTTACATGGATGTGACCCTGTGGAAGGGGCTTGTTCTATTGGGGAACTAGTATATAGTTACCATGTAATGACTTTGTAGATCAGTGAGAGATAATTTTGGAGTATTAAACTATCACATGGGCATGAATGTGTGGATTTTTTGATTGGAATGAGTTATTCCAAATGGATTTGTGAAACAGTCCAAAGGAATTCTATTTCTGTCTCTCTAAAAACTATTTTTTTAGAAATATATTGTATTTGTTATAAAATATTAAAAAGTTTTAAATGGATTTATATTAAAAAATTATATAAATTTGTTACCTTGTTCTTTCATAGTTTCATGAGTAGAGAATTCATTTGGGTAAAATCGACTAAATATCGTTTCTCACCCCCTGCTTTGGAACAATGGGGATTTTGCCGATATTTTTTTAAGAAACAAGGGAAGTAATAGTATATCATTTCATTAGTGATGAATTTTGAACTTTGGTATATAATTTGAATTTGTATATTGGGTTATATTATAATACATGGAGTTATTTATTTTTATTCATTAAGCTTTATGGTTTGTTCTTCCTCTTTGTACTTTGATATTGTTAGTCTTTCAATTTGGTACTCTACTATTATTTTGTATTATTATCAGTTGGAATTACATTGAGATTTATAAAATCCTTTCTCAAGCATCGTGTAGTGGTATATTTTTGGTATTCTTTCTTTGGTTGTTATAAATTAAAATGGGAAAATCATCCCCCAACAATTTATGAATCCCTTAATATTTATTTCCAGCCTTTGTTGTCTTGGGTATATAACCAAAGGAAAACTAGAAATTCCTCCACATATCAATCCAACAATGACAGGTGAGACTTTACACCAGTAACCTGAATAAATTACATAGTACATTACATTAGTACCATGTCTATGGGATCACGTCACAAAAGATTGGATATTTTTGCAGTCTTGGTAGAATAGATACATACATGTTTTCAATATTATATGTAAAACATTAAAACATAGTATAGTGAAACTATTTAAAGGATTCATATTCCTTTTATTACATTATATAATTCAGCTAAAAACATCTCTTGGTACCCTATATATAGTGAAAAATAAAGGGTGATTTTAGAAGCTCAGTAAGGTGAAGCGTACGATAAAAGATATCAAGGATAAAAATTGTATACAGAATTTGGAAAAGTGAATAATTAATAAACATGACATATTACCAATAAATTTATCATTAAATATATCCATTGAAAACATATAAATTTAAAAAATCACATGGATAATAATAACATAATCCATGTTGACTGAATACATAATTTCAATCAAACGTTTCTTACCATCCATGCATCGTGCCAGGACATCATTCTTATCATCAAGGTCATAACCAATATATCATTCCTTACACCATTTTCAATCCCAACAGATCATTTTTCAATAAATTATATACCCATGATATCATTAATTAATTGGTTAAGGATACAAAATATATTCAAATTCTTTTTATCATAATATCAATTGATGTATCGATCATCTATATAATGTTGGTCCCCACATATATATTCATTAATTCCAATACATTTAACATATAAAAAATCTAAATAATTATTCAATCCAAAATAAAATTGATTTATTAATTCATAAACATGCATATTTTTATAAAAACATACTGAATTTTTATATGTTTTCTATTCCATAAATAGAATAATATGATCATAAGTTATATAGAAAATATAATGTGTCTCCTTAAAAAATATATATCATTATGTTACCTAAAGTACCGCATAAATAATCACAGATAAGGAATAAATATTTATCTATATATATCAATATTAGATAAATGAATCATCAATATTTCCTATTTTAATAGAATAATATGACTAACTACACGAGTCTTCTATCACATAAATTGTCACCATGTAATGGAAATTACCTTTATCAAAGGAATTATAACAAGGTTGTAGTGGGGAGTACATTCATAGTATGGGGTTATAAATATGAAATGTTCCTTCATAATCATTTTAGGGAAGAGTTTAAAATACACAATGAATGTCTCTCATGTGTGTTAAAACAAGTTTGCTATAAGTTTCACTTCTCATGCACCATGTGAAGATTGAGTTAATACCCAAATTACCATTTTCTAGGATATCACACTTAGGTGAATCTGTGTTAGATCCTACATCGACTTTTTTTATCTAGATAGGAATTTTATTTCATGTAAATAACTAGTCTCTACATTATAAAAATATAAAGATAAATATTGATAAATAAGAACATAAATAATAGAAAGGAAAATATACAAGTGGAGAATGAAAAAAAATGATCACAACTCAACAAAAGATAATTGAGTTAATAATTCCATTATGAATTTGGTAACATTTGGATAAAATGTTTTCAAAAGAGGTAACAATAAATGGAACATTAAATATCATAAATAGTAATGAAATCATGATATTATATGTCAAAAATTTAGTATATACACCATATGAAATTAATTTTGTGTAAAATATTAAACATTTCTCAAAAAAGAATATTTTTAGCTTAAAACCCATAAGGTTTTAGTATCCATTTAATGAAAATAAATTTAAAGTAATATTATAAATTTTCTTTGTAAATACCGTAAATTTTATGAAAAATATTGTATAATAAATTCATGGGTTACAATATACATCCCAAAAATAAATTAGGTGGTAAGTATCAATATAACTCAATTAGAGGAAATTTGAGATAAGAAACCCCTTACAACATTAGTATCTCATGAATAAAAATCCAAAAAAAAGTTAGAACATAATGTGGATTTTTAAATATATTTAATTTCGTTAATGTATGAAAAAAACAACCATATATAATTATATTACACATAGTTTAAAACATAAAAATTTCATATGTCTCAATAAAATAAAATTGAGAGGAGAAACCATTAACTTTTTGTAAAAACTAGATCAATAGAAATTGAATATGATAACCTAGAAAAACTAGAAAATATATAAAATAAATATTAATCAAAAAACATATAATCCAATGGATCTGTAATTTCGCCATATAAAATTATAATAGCAGTGTAACATGAAAAAATTCCTCAATGAATGGAAATTGGGATAGAAACTCTTACCATTTACACTATAATTTCACAAGTACTCTTTAACGGCCTATATAATAAACATAAGCATCATAATATCTTATTTCAAAATCTTAATAATATTTAGTACCCTATATACTATTCAGTGATAATTGTTTTTTACTTATTCAATTTCTAGATATGTTTATTTAATCATCAAATGTTAGAAATTTCTGTTATTTCACACATGTTTTGTAATGGAGAGGGTGAGAACCATTCTATGAATAAATGTTCATGATTACAAGATTATAAATGTTAATTTCATATATATATTTATAGTTTTTTATAAAATTTTAATTTTTTTACAAGATAATTTTAGTCATAATTCTTGAATAGGAAATCAGTGGCAACCTTGCTTCGAGTAATTTACTAATATCAATGGATAAAATTATAGATTCTACTAATTTTTTAAGGTTATATGTAAAGAATAAAATAAATGACATATATTAGTCCTTAATATAATGACAAATTTTCAAATAAATTTTTATCATCATTCATGTTAGTTAATGATGAAAAATGGAACATGTTGTCCATAGAGGTCGTTGTCTACACTTATTTGTGGGTAATGTTTTCATTTTCCATGAAAAGGAAATATAAATTACATTATAATTTTATAATATTATTCAAGATAAAAATATAATATTTATTCATTTAATAAATTATTATAATTATCCTTATAATTCATTTATGAAAAATAGAACATGTCATTGATGGAGGCAGTGATCCACGTATAATATGGACATCCAATTTTTTTTCTAAGGGGAAGAGAGAATGGTAAATAATGATTGTATCATCAGTATAAAATTTCATTAGTATTATAATTATATAGATGATATTATTTTATAATGTAATATTATAATTTTAATCCATAAGAAGAACAATTAAAGAATTGAAAATGAAAAGGAGTTATTTGATAATTTTTACCCTACTCCTTGAAATATCTCCTCTGTGAAAAGTTATATTCCTTTTAGAGGTTGTATTTTGATGAGAGAATAACATCTAGAACAAGTATAGTACTTTTAGGAAATTATTTGGGAGGATTTTTAACAAACTATGGGGCTTATGTGTGAAGAAATTTGGGGTGATGAAAGGCTTTTTTATAAGTGAGAGGGGTGTCACTATTGTAAATAATCAATAATTTATATTAATTTCATGTCACTTTCAAACAAAAATGGATCTATGAGTGGAAATAATGTATAGGTGAAGTTTTTGTGTCTATAAATCCCTCAAACACTCATTTGGAGAAATTTTTTTAACATTTAAAAATTCTTTTACCCTTTGTATTAACCCATCTAACATTCTGAATTTTACCCTAATAACTATTTTTTTCCTTAATAATCTATTTTTATGCCTAAATATATAATGTTACTTATTATATAATTTGGAGCATATGATTACAAATTTTTTATCCTTTTTATTATATGAAATTAAAAATAGATAAAAATTATTTCTCTAATAATCAATATAAGACAAATTAAAACAATTTTACAGAAAAATAAAACTTAAATTATAAAACGGAAAATAAATTTTTTATATTCAAAAATAATATTTATAAATGTATTATTTTACTTATAAACAAAATATTTTGTCAACAAAAATTTATCATATCATATTAGTCAATCTTATTTCTTAATGATATTATAAAAGTCTCAATATTTGCAAAAAATAGTATTTAACATTATTGCCCTAAAATCAATATTTTTTGAAAAAAAAAATCATATTAAGATAATATTGACGTGGAAAAAGATAAAATATAGTTTATTTTGTAAAATCTATTTATAATATTTTATGACATAATTTATAAATGCAAACATAAAATAAAATAGAAAATTATTTTTATAGGAAAATGAGTTTTTAAATATTAATTATTCTTATTTTATTTTCATATTAATTGATAATTGAATTAATATTAACATATTTTAGTAGTATATTTTATTATCATTTAACCATAATATTCATTCATTTCTCAAAATAACAAATAATAGTGTCTAAAAAAGTAATTATTGGGAAAATATTTTTTTAAGCACAGAGTGATCTTATTAGATATCTAAGTACAAAAATTATTGTTTATCAATGAATTGATATTAAAAATGGAAATTATATTTTTTCTTATTTCATAGATTTAAAAATGTGGTATCTTTAATTTATACTCACCTATTCAATGACTACATTATAATGGTAACATTTAGTAAATTCTATTGTTTTTTTAGTTCAATTTTGGTGGTTAAGAATGATATTCAATATAGTTTTTAATTAAGGTATAATTACATAGTGAAATCTCATGGTGCTACATTATCCCAAACCCTTAAATAAATCAAATCATTAAAATTTTAACTATTACTTTCTAAATAAATTATATAAGTTATCCCTAAAAATGACATGACTCAAGATATAATTTCTATTAAGATATCTACGTTGTTAACTTGGGTAAGACCATAAAACACGTTTATTCCATTGTAATAAGAATATATCCAATATTTTATTTCTTTCTAACCATTTTATTCTAGTGTCTCCCATTATTCTATATCATGAACCATATTATAGAATTATCATCTAAATAGAGATCATAATCATCCTTACATTGATAGACTATCATTGATTGATATGAAATGTTTTTTTTCTTAATTTGGAAAATTAATTTTCCCTCTATGAATATAAAACCAATTCATTTCCAATTTCCCGTTAAATTCATCCATGAGAATAATAATGATATTTTTATTATGAATATTCCCACAAACATCAAATTAATTTATAATAATCATGACAGTATAATTTTTACCAAATAATTAAATAACAATTAATTAGGGTTCTCATTTAATAATCCTAGAAGAAATCCTAGATATACTACAAAACCTATAATTAAACACCAACACGGAATTAAAAAATACATAGTGGGGGAAAATTGTTCCTTAGTTATCATGATCCACTTTAGAGGTTTTCATTTTTTCTGCCTTTTATTATTCCCTTTATCTATGGGGTTACTGATTCTCACCATCCATATTATCAAATTTATTTTGGAATTGAATTGGATAATTATCAATTTACCTATATTTTAGACATTGGTATTTTAGTAGTTTGATAGGAATAAATTTTTTTCCATTCGTTTTGTTAAATAAACTCATCTTTTTTCCATAGAAATTTGCTTCTCGCGGTCCTCTTTTTTCCTCACATAGAAAATCTTCTATTTTCTTGGATATATTACATAGGGTTATGTGTTCCACAATATTATCAAGTATGAAATGTAATCTTTTTCTTTTATGGGATTTATCTTTATAACTTCCATTAAACTTCTTCTGTCACATTATTGGCGTGATTTTAAAATTGAAAAAGGATTAAATTTTTAATACCAAGTTAGGAAAAACCATAAAATTAATTACTCAAACTCCTTTCTCATTTAGCTTCTCATTGGGATAATCACTACATTTTCCATCACATATATGTTAAACTATATTACTTATTTATATATTAATTAATTGAATAAAGTTAAGTTGATGAAAATAATTATATTATTTGATGTAATAAAGTAATAATATGAACTGAAAATAAATAAATAATATATGAAATTCCTAAAGAAGATCTAAAATATCAAGGATTAAATCTATTTTATACATGTTCATTTTACTATTTGTCTCTACAACATAGATAATTATATATTCAATCAAAAACGTCCATTAAAATCCTTCATAATGAACCATGAAGATATTTTTAATCAACTAAAACATTCTTAAACATTGGTTCTTTTATTTTATAACACAAGATATTTAATTCGATAATTTTATTTCTTGTTCATTTTCATTCTTATGATATCAAAAACCTAATACCTAAATAAGATAAAATTATATCGTAGAAAAATATACCGTATTATTAAATACTTCTAGTAATATATTAATATTTTCATAAAATAAATTGAATTATCATCTCACCATATCACTTTTCAATTCATAAGGTTTATATATATTGGTCAACTTATAATTGTAAAACCAACTAACCCAATTTTAAACTATACATATTTACACATACATATCCTTCTAGGTGATGACTAAAATCAATGTAATACATATAATTAGATCATAACATTTTGAATTTTGAGCTGTAAAATTACTATGTTGGTAACAGTTCTTAAATATTATAATGGTTTATCATCATTCTTGTGATAGCTATGTTCTTATAAAGTCCATTTCCCAATGTTCCAAATAATCTCTTTTGTATATCAGCTATAATTCTAATAAATCATGTAGCCCAAGGTAAATGGTCAATATTCAGAAATTTTCACAAGATATATGGGGTCACATAAAAAAGGATCGTACCATTTATCTGACCTAAGAGAGTTGATATAAACATGTAATCCATATTACATTTGAATTTTGAAACATAGTAATGGAAAAAATTATTCTTTCCAGTACATCAATTAATTCTCTGAATGATATATTCTTGTTACCCCAAGGAAAGGAAACAAAATAAAGGGTGATCGTAGAACCTTGGTAAGGGGAAGTGTACAACAAAATTTTTCATGGTTACAAATGGTATACATGTAATGGATGTTTGAATAATCAATAAATATGTCATATAATCAATAAATTTGGAATTAAATATATCCTTGGATAATATTAAATTTTTTAAAAAATATGTATAACAGTAAATAAATTCATCGCAATTTAATGGTAAATTATATGTAAATATCACTTACCATGGAGTCTTTGTTCTATAACCTCATTCCAAACCTCAATGACTCATCCAATACATCACTATTTATATCAATTCAATATCCAATAAATCATTATTTCTTTTAAGGACATATCCAAGAGATCATTCTTTAATTTGGTAATAATACATTAAATACAGAAACCTATTGTCTCAAGTGGCCCATAGATGCAAAGAAGAGATATATAACTTCAAGCCTGACCTGTCACTTCATTATGTACAACGTATTAACATTATTATATATATGAATAAAACTTAAATTCATAATCAACATTCCTCTTTAATCTCTAAAAATTCATATATTAATAAAACATATGAAATTTTTATAATTTTATCATCCCATAAATGGGATAACATGATCATCAGTCATCCTAATAAATACAATTAATGATAAAAAAATACTTATATTAATGTTCCCTAAGAAACCTCATACATAATCATGGATAATTAATCAATATTTATCCAAATATAAATAGTACATATAGATATTATCAATATTTTCTATTTCACATGACTAATGTAGATAACTATGTGAATATACTATAAAATTATAATTCATTATGTAATGGAATGTGCATTTATAAGAGGAATGACAACAATGTATTAGTATGGAGAACATTAATGGGGTGTGGTTGTCAATAAGAAACTATTTTTATTATGATTTTTAACAAAGCATATGAAATATCAAAATCCTATCCCTTAGGATTTTTAAACAAGGTGTGTAGTTAGAACCAATTCCCATACACCAAGTGAATATTTATTTAATAACCTACAAACCATTTAGGGTAATTACCCTTAGGTGAATACATGTAACATCCAACATCCACTTGTTTAAATCCAAACAGGGATTCCATTTCTAATAAATATCTAATATTTACATTAAAAAAATATATGGAGGAACATTTCTAATGAATAGCATACATAATCATGGGGTAAAATATAAAAATGTATAATTTTAATAAAATGATCACAACTCAATGAAATGTAGTTTAGTTAATGATTCTATTATAGATTTTATATCTTTTGCCTCTAATGTATGATAAATAAAATCTTTATTTCATATCATGATATGATTCATTACATAGTAATTCACTTAATAAAACCTGGATATTTTATATGTCTAGTGTCTTTGGGAATTACGTATATTACATAACAAATCCAAGCAGAAAATGCATCTGCTTTATTGATAATTATTTAACATTATCATAATATTCATTGGATTTTAAAATAGTATGGCATAACCTAAGGACATACATAAGAAAGGGATGAGAAATAAAACCATAAAATTGAATAATAATATCTTAAGGTAAAACATTTTTTGAAATGGGAATATTAAGGACGAATAAAAAGGATCCTGAAAAATATGGAATGATGTATCCTGATAATCATAGCATGGGAAATGTGGCAACAACCTTAAACACTACATCATAAACAAATATAAAAGATAACTTCCAAGACTTCGTGATGGGAAAATAACCATAATGTAATTAGGATCACTCCATATCCCAACATGATGTCTCATTAGACTATACATTAACTAATGCGTTGGAGTGCAATATAATTTTGGGCGCATTCATCACTTTTATTTCATTCTAATGATGACGTGTGCCACATAGATCAATTTATCATCATATTTTATTCCAAGATAAAAGATTTTGAAATATATACATGTAATCCCAGATTATAAGAAGTATAAATGTATAAATGTGAACACCATTGATAGGAAATGGGTACGGTATTCATTACACAATTATTTTGGCATGGAAAATCGCATTGAAATTTAGGCAGCATAACAGCGTCACATAAAAACACATAAAATTGATTGAGGATAGAGGAGTGGTATATCATATTTTTTATATGAAATTTGTATTAATAGGAATATGTAAAGATATATACCAACATAATTAACTGTTAAAATATGACATAAGAAAATAAGGAAACTTCAATAAACAAGAGAATGTGAGGATTCCTTACTTGAGTGTGTGACACCAAATGCTTGGAATTAGATTCATAAGAACTTTGTTGAACCTTGGGAGGACTATAGAGAGAATATGGATGATAAAGTATGTGAAAAAAATATTTGAGTGAAGATAAATGAGTGCTTTAGTGGGTTTACATAGAAAAAGAGTGAAGATTTCATTATTATATATCTAACATTGGTTTTGGGCAATATATTAAAAAATAACCAAAACCCCAAACCGTCTCTTGGTTTTTTACCATGGTTTCTGAAAAATGGGAGTGGTTTTAATTATTTTATAGTTATGATGGCCGAAATTAATAAAATAATTTCTTTTATTATTTGTTTGTGAGTTCTACTCTCAAATAAATTATTTTAAAACCATACTATTAATGGCTTTGGAGGGTTAATAATAGTATAATATAATTAATAAAATAAAAAAATTGAAATTATTTTAAAGGTAATAGACATATTTTTTATACCTTTTATAGTATTTATTCTATCACTTTTGGACCATTATGATGTCATAATACACAAAGTATATTTATAAAGTATTTAAGTTTTACCCAAAATTATTATGGTCTTGAAAAATTATGAGAAAATAATTGTTGGATAATTTAGATGGTATGATTCTAAAGAAATAAATATCAATTTTATATATAATGTTTTTTAAATAAGTGATATTTAATTTATAAAATATAATCAAAATTTATTGGGAATTGTTGGGTTTTTTTTATAATAAAAATTTTAGAACCATTATAAAAATTTACATTTGACTTCTTAAAAAATATATGATCATTTATATATAATAAAAATTATTTAATAGAATAATTTATTATAAGATAATTTATTTAAAAAATCCATTATTTAATCAAAATATATTTTATATTTAAATTTTAATATTACCCAAAAATACCATTTTTGTGTTATTGTATCAAAATAAAAAAAATTACAAAGTAACAATAATGGGATTAAAAAATATACACTATTCTATAAAAAATAATTTATATAATCATATAATTATGATCTTGATACATATCATTTTAATACACCAGAAATCTCCCTTTGTGTAAGGTGCATGACAATGACACTTTCATTGGGTGGTTTGGCATACATTCTTCGGGGAGTGATCTCGATGTGCTTGAAATTCTTCCATAAAAGTCTCATTCTTACTTAAGTTATTGGATATCATATTGGGATTGGTCAAGGGAAAATATCAGTGATGATATCTCCCTTGGAATCACTAATAAATGGGATTCAATGGGTGTGATCCTATTGGTTAAGTCCATCACTTTCTTTGTCTGTGTCAATTCAATTTTTCAAACCCTTATATTTATACTAATCATGATATCACTATTCAACAGCAATATTATCGATGATAATGATACTTATAATCATTTTAAAAGTGATAGGATATAATAAATCCAAATAAGTGAATGTGTTTTCTATAAACATATTACATGATTATACATATCATTAAATTTTAAGGGGAATTTTATTTATAACAGTTTCTATCATTCCTAAGAATCCCATCTTGAAAAATTTGACCCTCAAAATTTTATTTTCTGACACTAAAATAGATTATGGTAACTCTATTTCATATCCTCATCTAGTTCCCATAATAATAATTCAAATTTTGGGTTTCTCCATAAAATTTTGACTATATATATTGAATTATTCAATAGAACTTTTTCTCTACAATCTAATATTTTCACCAGCTACGGCAAATATGAAAAATTCATTCTCTAATCATACAAAATCTAGATTGAGTACATGTGAGGGGTTTGTTATGTAATTTCTCAATATGGATACATGGAATACATCATGTACCTGAGATAGGTTAGGTGGGAGTGTAGGTCAGTAGGGCACTGATCTGATGAGATCAAGGATCTCAAAGGGGCCAACCTATCAAGGAATAAACTTTCCCTTATTCCCAAATCACATCAACTTCTTATTTAGAGATATGTGAAGTAATAACACATCTCTAACATCAATCTCTTGATCTTGTCTAAAATTTTCATCATAGGCCATCTTTCTTCTCTGAGTATCCTTCATGTGCTTCTGAATGGTATTAACGTTTTCCACTATTTCCTCTACTATTTTTGGACCTTGTAGTTTTAATTACCCTATTCCATCAAAGAATTATGTTTTTCAAAACTTTTTCCAGTAAATGGTTTCATTGAGATTCAATTAAATTATTGTGTGGAAAAAATGGTTGTTAGAAAACTCTCTCGGAGGTAGATGTTGGTCCCATCCTCCAATGAATTCAATTGAGCATGCCCTCAACATGTCACCAAGATTCTAGAGAGTCCAATAATATTGGAAATAATTATTTTAGTTATATGTTATGATGAAGTTCATAATATTATATAGAGCACGTTGGAGAATCTTCCAAAACATAGAGATGAATCTTGGATCTTGATCAGATAAAATCTATAGTGGTAATTCATGAATCCTCACCACTTATTTCATGTATATCCCTGAAATTGTATATGATGATAAATCCTCTGGAATAACAGTTATGTGTGAAATATTTATAATATGATCCACCACAAACCATATGGAATTATCCCCTCTTTATGTCTTAATAGGACTAGTGAAAATGTATTTGGCAATTTTGTCCAATTTCCATATAGGTATGGGTAATTGTTACATCATCCTCATCTATTTTTTTCATTTAGATTTCACTTTATAACATAAAAAAGTCATGATGTATATTCTATGATCTCCTTCTTCATATTGTTTCAAAAACGGTTTTCTTATAGATCTTTATACATATTTATGCTTATTGGATGGATGAAGAAGGTTGAGCTATGTGCATTATCTAATGACTACTTCTTTAACTCAGGATTTGATGGTACAAATATTCTTGACCCAAATCTAACTACTACTTCTTCATTTAAATTTAACTCTAAGGATTTCCATTTTTATAATGTTTCCACTTTCTACAGAATTATCACATCATTGTTTTTGAGAATCCTAAGTATTTTACAAAAGATATGGTTGATTAATAATTTGTGAATGGATTATAGATTTTCCTTAATTTATGATTCCCCTGTCCATAATTTTCACGTATAATAAGATCTAATCCCTTTAAATTATTATCAATGATAGAATTTAGGGCACTTTTCTACATAGAGTCTCTGCAACTTTATTTCATTTAATAGGATGGTAGTGTATTGAGAAGACATGGTCTTTTATTATTTCTAACCATAATAGTTGGATCATATTTAACTCATTATGTGTGAATATATACTTGAATATTCTTTGATTTATATATATATCACACTTCTTCTCAAAGAGATAATTCTACAATCTTTTCAATAAAAAGTTCACTAAAGACAAATCTAGATCACATGTTGCGTAGTTCAGTTTTTGAACTTTCAACATCCTTGAAACATGGTCTTTGTCTTTTTCATTTTTCATTAACGCATAACCTAATCTCTTCTTTGAATAATTTCTAAAGAGTAGTAAAACATCTCCACTTATGGGTAGTGTGAGCACATATGTAGGGATAAACCTCCTTTTAAACTCCATGAATCTCTCTTTACATTCATCATTCCAAGAAAACATGTCTCTATTCTTAGTTATCTTGGTAACTGGGTTTGAAAATTGTGATAAATTTTACACAAATTAGTGATAATACCAAAGGGAGATGAATAATCTATGGATTTATGTCACAAATTTTGGTATTGACCATCCATTAATTTTTTTTCTTTAAAGGGTCTATAGATATCCCATTGTTTCTGATGATATTCCACATGAATGAGACTTCCTTCAACCAGAACTCACATTTTCTATTCATGGCATAGATCATCAACTTTCTTAAGGTCTTTATAACAATTCTCATATTCTTCTCATGATCCTCATTGGTTTTGGAGTATATTAGAATATAATATATAAATACTAACATAAATTTTTCTCTGAAATCTATAAAGACTCTATTCATCGTGTTCACGAAGATTACAGAATCATTAGTTAGTCCTAATGGAATTATAATTAACTCATTGTTCTATTACCTTGTATGAAAAATAATTCTTGGTTATATCCTCCCTCATTACCCTAACTTTTTAATATCATGAACCAATATCCACTTTGGATAAGTATTGTTCTTCACATAGCTGACTGAATAATTCATCAATCCTTGCAAGGGGATACTTTTTCTTTATCATGATTTAGTTGAGATCATGATAAGAAATTAAAAATAACATTTAACCAACCTTCTTATTGATGAAGAGGACTGGTTCACCCCATGGTGAAGTGCTTGGGCGTATAAACCCTTTATCTAGATTCTCCTATAGTTGTTTTTTCATCTCATCAAGGTTCACAAAAACCATTATATATGGAATCTTGGATAATAGAAATTCCCTAAGTATAATATTGTTGTAAAATTCATCCACTCGACTATGAGGAAGACCAGGTAATTCCTCATGAAACACATAAACACTTTCCCTCATAATAGTCATGTCTTAGAGGATGGTTATTTCCTTAGACCTAATCATTTTATGATGATACACTTTCTGTAAGGGAAATAATATCAATTCTTGAGATGTTTGTTCTAAAGAAGATTTAATCTCGTCCTTTAACTTGTACAGAATTAGTGGTTGATTTCTAATATGGAGTGTGTTTTCTTTCCCGCAGAAATTTATGTTGGCTCTATATAGGTAAAGCCAATCGATACACAAAATTGCGTAAAATTACACCAACTAGATTTTGATAAGGTTTTATGAGAAGTTTATCCCATAAATTTAGACAAGGGATGAGTTATATACTTGGGATATAAAAATTTCCCCATTGTCTATTTTCACTGATAACTATACATCCATACTTTGTGATGGTGTTTTAATATTTGGACAAAAATATTCTGATATGACGGAATTCATATAAGTGGAATCAAAAATATATTTTCTATCCTTGAATGAATAACTTGTGAACATGTCACCACTTCATTGTCACGAACCACCACATCATTTTTTATGAAAAAAAGCTCTCCCGTGATGCCTTGGAGGTTTTTGGTTGTATTCAACAACCTTTGGGTTAGTACATTAGTTTTTAAAGTTCCCTAGTTTCTTGAATTTGGAATAATGAATAATGTACTAATGGTTTATTTGATAATTCATTTTATCCATCTCACTAGTGGGTTTCTCTTGTCCGAAATCGCTAGCTAGGTGCTCTTCCTTACTGTAACTAAAGTATTTCTTCTTAATCATTAGCCAATTTCTAGGTTGTTTTTTATGAAACTTTGACAAATGGGATGTTGATATTTCTTAGCACCATTAGATTTCTCCATCAGACCACTAGAATTAAACTACACATTTTGCTTGTTATCCTTTTACTACACTTGTTATTATCGGATATCCATTTTCACATTGAAGACACATCGTACAATTTCCCTATATCTATAATAGTGACGTATATCTTGGGATTTTCTAAACTAGGTTTTATCCCACCAAAGAAGCGGTTAATCATTCATTCAGGGGTAACTAAAATGCTAGAATTGTATCATTAATCTCATGTGAAGTTTTCCTCGTACCCCATGATATATTCACCATCTTTTTCTCATGAGGAAAATGAAATCACTTTCCATTTTTAAATAGACAGTTGGAGAAAAATATGTTTTGAAAAATGAAAATTATTATTTTTTCCACCCCATCGATTCGATCTCTTACTCAAGATTAGTAATCTTTATCAAGGACCAACAATGATCAATATTTCCCTATGTATGATAAGAATTCAGTAAAACCTTCTCTTTATCTAAAAATTGAAGGATTTAAAAGGTTTTATCAATAGAGTTTATCTATTTTTTAGTGAATATAGTATTGGATGATCCATTAATATTTTGAGGTGTTTTTGACATAAATCTCTCAATTATTGCTTTTTCTATTTGAAGTGGATTTAAATTCTCATTCTAATTTGGTTCACTATTAATAACCTTAGTTAACTGAGAGAGTATCATCATGTAGTTCATGAGTACTTCTCTCATCAGGTTGAGAAATCATTTGGGTAGTCATCATATTTTCTTTCACATTGATTATTTACCCGGTACCTCTTATTTATGGCCATTAGCTGGAATAGAAGGAAAATATGGGAAGATTATTTTTGTAAACTATTAAGAACATAAAGGGGGTTACTATTATGACATTACTTCTTATTACATTAATAATACACCATTTTAATTATAAACATAAAATCATTATATGAAAATGATCCAATATTTTTTTCTTGGGAAAATTCGGACCATACATAACATTTTCAAAAAAAACATAACATTAAATTAATTCCATCTTCTCTAGCTTCTTATGGTCCCATAAATTCTCCATAGCACAATTATTCATCTGAGGATATATATCAAAGAATAGGCTGAGAAAATAACCCAATAATAGGATAGATTAGAACATGAATCAATATAACATGGGATGATCGTAATCATCATCAACCAAAAAAAATAATAGGATCATCATAATTATCAAGATATGAAGCATTATATTAAGGCATGGAATGTGGAAATTCATAAAAATGAAACATCATGTCTTCGTGGTCAATTATCACACAGAGTTGTGAAGAAATATAGAGTACTTTCCAACTATATTTCAATTTTATAATGAGATAAATCACATTACCCAATGCATTGGAGAACTATATAATTCTTGGGGAACCTTTCACATCATAATTTTACATTGGACAATATAATTCCAATGGGATCCTTCACATCATAACATTTATGTTACCATGCATAACACATAGAACGTATATCAATCTTGGAAATAAAATAACCCATGTAAAGGATTGGGTTTTATATCATAAATCATACATTAAAAAACATTGGGTTCCAAAATTAATGAGGGAATACCATACTTGATATAAGAATCATCCACCTTTCTTGAAGAGGAAACAATCTCAAGAAGTAAAAGCTGTGTTCTTTTGAAATGAGAGTTATTTTAGAATACATTATGTTTATGATAAACTCACGTATAACACAAGAATATAAACAAAAATTAATATAATTATTAATAAATTATATTTAGGTAATTTCTACAAAAAATGGGTTGAAATAGGGAAATACCAAAGAAAAGAGTTGGGTTGGATAATTTCCCTTACTTTTTATACGAATGATGTATTCACATTATTTTCCTATATAATACCCTTATATTCATTAATTAACAAACCCAAAACATTTTATACATGAATATTATTAATTAATGTTTTATTAAGTTCATTTATGGGATTTTTGTTGAGTTATTCAGTTAAATTTCATTGTTCGGGAGTATTTGTTTAAAAGGTTTTCATTTCTATCCACTTGTATGCATGAATGGAAGCTCAAGTAAAATGTACATAAATATCCAAATTAATTATTATATGTTATTAATGATCTTAAAAATGTTTAAATGATATTATAAATAAATTTCTTATATGGTATTATGTTGAATTATTAGATAAAAGTTAATGATGACTGTTTTATGTTATTTTTGGTGGTTTTTCGATCACAAAGAATTCATTCTTTTTTATCAAATAATATAATGTATAAATATTAAATAAAAACATAAAAAAGGGTTATAAAATACAATTTATAATCTCTTTTCAACAATTTAATGGTTTTATTAACATCGTTTTAAGAGTTAAATGAAAATGAAAGTGCATCTCCCATGATGCCGGTAAATTGACACATCATATGCGGTGATTTCATTTTTTGAATAAAAGAGAGATAATGGAGTTTGATGAAGGATATTACATTAACATGATATAATTATAGTATATTAAAAAGACTAGAAATACCATCCCATTTCGATAACATAAGTTTAGGAGATGAGATGAAAAGAAATGAAATTGAAAAAAAAATCAAAAGGAAAATGAAGTGGATTTAAACTGTTAAATCTCTCATCCTTGAGAACCTCCATAGGGAAATGTTTTTTGTCATTTAAAGAGACAAAGATATATAACACAATTGATAGGGGTTTGAGGAGGGGTTTGGGTTGAATATAGTCAAGTTTAAATGCTTTACTGGTGTGATGAGAAGAGGGTGTGATATGTGGTATTTATCATGGATTAGAGGGGTGTTTTCTCATTATTATATTCATTGGTTTACTATTTTGGAACAAGAATATGAATAGTTTTAGAATTATCTCTATATATATTATAATAATTAAGGATGGTTTTTTCTTAAGGTACTTATATCATCCATACATCAACAATTACTAAAAAAATTCTTGTATTTCGCATTTATTAATAATTATCGTATTTTACTATTCATCACAAATTCCAGTATTTTTTAAAAATACCAAAAATTCACCCAAAATATTTTTTCATGAGTATAATTAAAAATTTATCACCATTTTAAGAAAATAATATTCTAAATATTTATAATTTATTTTATAATTAAAATAATTATTTACATAGAAAATATGGATTTTAAAAATATAACTGATTTTATATCACTTTGAAAAATTACTTGAGGTCTCCTAAAATTATCATGAAATAATAATAACTCAAAATATTAATTTATTAATACATTTTATGAAAATAAATATTTTCTAAAATTATTAAATTATTCATAAAATTGTAATTAAATATTTATTAGTTTTGAAAAATTCCAACAATTAAATAATAATTTTTAAAACATTTATTTACATGGTCTATGATATACATTAAATTATAAGTAGCCAAAATTTTATTCATACATTCATGGATGAGGTAACTATTTATTTTTCTAGTATATTATTCATAATGTTCATATTATTATTCCTAATTTTAAGTTACAAATTCATCTGTATGGGTTCCTTAACTTCTTGATATAAATATTTTTCATTAATTCATTGATTGTAAAATTTTTATTAAGGATTATAATTGATTCAATGTGTTTTATAAAATACTAAATTATTATAAGAAGAAATAAATCCCACTGATAAAATTTTGGGTCATTAAATTCTTCCCCCCTTTGGAAAGTTTCCCTCAAAATTTTGTTTTGCCTAAACAAGTGAGGGTAGTTTTCTATATCGAATCCTACAATTTAATTTATTTTGACTCCATACATACAGTTCCCCAAATACATGTTGATGAGTTGGGTTATCTTGTTTCATATAATAGTATATCTGTAGTCCAGAATCATTATGGGATTCTCCACATAAGAGATATCATCTTCTTGATTTACCACATCTGAGTTCAGTACACGTGATGGATCTGGTATGCCCTTCCTCATGAGTGATATGTAGAACACATCATGAACTTGATCCATACTCGTTGGATGTGAAATATGGTAATACATTAATCCTATGTGATCAAGGATCTCAAAGGGGTAAATATACCTTGTACATAGCTTCCCTTTCTATCCAAATAGCATCGCTATCTTCCATCGTGATATTTGAATGAAGTCTTTTTCTCTAAAATCAAACTCCATCTACCTTTAATGTTTTTCAGCATGAAACTTTTGTTAGATCTGAGTAGATTTCATATTCTATTGGTTGGATTTAACCTTATCTATCATCTCATTCATCAAATTAGGTCCAAGTATCTATATTTTGTCAACATCATCCCAATGGGTTGGAGTTCTACATCAATTTCTATAAAGAGCTTTATATGGAGCCATCTGATTACTCAAGTGGAAGCTATTATTGTATAAGAACTCTTCCAATGGGAGTATCTGATTCAATACAACTTTTAATTTTAAAGATAGAGCTCTTAAAATATCTATAAGATTAAGAATAGTTCTTTGAGATTTTCTATCAGTTTGGGGGGTGATAGGCCTTATGGAAAATTAATTCAGTACTCAATGCATGTTTAAGAATCCTCCAAAATTTAGATTTGAACATAGGATCAAGATTTGATTCAGTTGATATTAAAACTCCAGGAATTCTTATCACATTCTTCATATATATCTTAGAATTTTGTTCAAGTGAGTGATCTTCCTGAATAGCGATAAAGTGGGAAGCCTTACTGAATCATTCCACGTGAACCAATATCGTATTATTTTATTTAGATGTATTCAATAGATCCATGATATAGTCCATAATTACATTATTCCATTTCCATATAGGTATAGGTAATGGTTGCATCATCCCATTGGACTTATTTTTCTCATCTTTAACTTTTTGTCATATCAATCACCTTGAGATATACTCACCAACCTCCTTCTTCATGTTGTCCCTTCATAATTATTCCCCGATATCATGCTATATCTTGGTACTCCTATGATGGATTGAGAAATTTGAATTATGTGAATTATCAAATAGATACTTCTTTATCCTAAGTTGTAAAGGAACACATAGCCTCATTTAAAACTGAATCACACCATCGTCATTGATATGAACTCTTTCGATTTCCCTTCCATTCCTGCATTCACCCTAATTTGTAACTCAAGATCATCTCGTTGTGCATATTTAATCTTCTTTTAGATATTTTGTTGTGAAATCATTTGGTAAAGGTATGATGTATTCCCTACAATTATGATTTCCAAATACATCATGTGTATTTCCATGAAGACCGGGGCTTTCTTAATCCTCAACAGGGATAGAGTGGCTGGTTTTTCTCATCCATGAGCATCAACTAAATTGTTTTCCTTTCCATGATGAGAGTTAATAGAGAAATCATAGTCTATGATTAGTTCTAGCCATATAATTTGATGCATTTTGAACTTTTTTTTGAATATATAGATTCATATCTTGTAATTGGTATATATGTTATACTTCATCCCATAAAGTTAGTCCTTCCATATTTTCAAGTGAAAAAACACAATTTCTAGCTTCAGATCATGTGTATGGTAGTTATGCTCAGGGATATTCAACTAATTTGAGGCATAGGCTATCACATTATAATTTTACATGATTACACAACCCATTCCTTTCTTGTAATAACCATTGTATATCACAAAACATTCTCCAAATTTTGGTAATGTGAGTACATGTGTAGTTATCAGGCTTCTCTTTAGATCCTTTAAGCTTTCCTTACATTCATATGTCAATATATACTTTACCACTTTCCATTTTAAGATAGTTAGCGGACTATAAAATCATGATAAATTTCTCAAATAAATTAATTAGTACCCTTGAAATCTAAGAACACTATATATTTCTATGATAATAGAGGGTATGGACCATTCCCCATTTGTATTTTTTTAATGTTCCACAAAACTTCTCCCACTTGTGATCGCATGTCGGAAGAATGTGACTTTCTATATCCAAAAGTCACACTTGCTGAATATGGAGTATGAATTATCCTTCCTTAATGTTAATAACACAACCCTTTGATATTATTCATCTTCCTATTTTCCCTTGGATTATATGAGAATATTATTAATAAACACTACCACACATTTTCTGATGTAATTTCTAATGACTCAATTAATCAAATACATGAATAAATTATGGGAATTAGTAAATCTAAAGGGAATCACCAGAAACTCTTAGTTCCCATACCTTGTAAAAAAGGTAGTCTTTTGAACATCTTCCTTATTCACCTTCTTCTAATGATATCCATAATGAAGATCCACCTTTGACATATACTGATCTCCTTGCAACTAATTGAATTCGTCATCAATCCTTGAAATTGGATACTTGTTCTTTATGGTGATCTTATTGAGTTTCCTATATTTGATACATAGTAGTATTGATCCATACTTCTTCTTGACAAATATAAATGGTGCACCCTAAGATGGTGCACTAGTGCGTATGAATTCTTTTTCCAAATTCCCATGAAGTTTCATACATAAATACTCATGTTTTATAGGAGCCATCCTATAAGGACAATATGAGATAAGAGTTGCTCTAGGAATGAGTTCAATTGAGAACTCTACCTCATGGTCTGGGAATGTCTGGGTAACTCTTCAAGAAATGCATCACTATATTCCATCATGATTGGAATTTCCCTTAGGTTGATAATTTCCTTTGACTCAGCCATTTAAGCAAGGTATGCCTCTTCACATGGAATCAATACCCACACTGTTGAAGGATTATCAACAAAAGTTTTATGATCTTCCTTGAATTTTTAGAGGATCATGGTATGGTTTGGAATATGAAAAAATATATATTTTTTCGAACAGTTGATATGTGATTTAAATAATGGTATCCTATCAATCCCCATTATAATGAAAATTCCAACAAGGTAAGTATTACTAGATTAGATGGGAAAATCTTCCCATGTACTCTAGTATGATAAGAGTCCAACACTTGGGTTGCAATGATTTCACCACTAGGTGTTTTTATGGATATCACTAATTCATGTTTTTTCTTATTTGATTTAATAGTTCTAGATAATATTCATTATATAAAGGAATACCGGGAAATAGAATAAAATAAGGCATTTTCCGTTATTCAGTGAATAGGAAGTTTACCTTGTGTAACATCATTTTTTTACTCCACTTCAATGGTAGTAATGGTATAAGAATTGATTTTATCATTTGGATTTGTTGGTTCTCAAGGCAGATTACCCATTATGACTTGAGGTTTAGTCCATTATCATTTATTGTTACCTTTCTCCCTAGTGTTGTATCATTGGACCATGGGTGGTGCTCTCCTTTCCTCCAAACAATTATCCAACTTCCTCATTTATTTTTGACATTCATAAGCATAGTGGTCTTCTCTCTCACACTTGAATAATTTCCCCATCCCTTTGAGACAGTTCACTGGATACTTGTTCCAACAATTTTTTCTTGTTGGTGGTTGAGGTTTCCTTTCTCCTTTGTCATGAGATCCTCCGTATTGAAAATTCATATCTTTTTTGTTATCACCATAACCATTGCACCGTTCTCCAAACTCTATATCCTCTTTGATATCACATAGAAAAACATATTAATAACTCCCAAAGACTTGAATTTTAAGAACCTTTTACTGTTGTAGTTTTAAACAATAAAAGAATCTATCGATTTTTATATCATTGTTCATTACAAAACACAAATTGTACCTTAAAAGCCTTATAGAAATTTCTTTACAGTCCATGATGGATTCTACTTCCTTTTACATCATCTCTTCAAATTCTCCCTCAATATTTGTTCTAATATTTTTAGGGAATTACTGTTTAAGAAACGTTATAATAAATTATTACAAATCCCTCTTATCAATTTTGTCATTCAACTTAGTGTTCTTAATTAAGTCCCACCATTGATCGACCACTCCATATAAACAGTAAAAAACCATATTCACATTATACCTCTCAAAATATTGATGAACAAAAATGATTATCATAATTAAGTTAAACCACTATTCCACAACTAGTGGATTAAAATACCCACAAAATGTCAGTGTTCATTTCAGCATAAAACACGAAATAAGTAGTTTATACCTCTTTGGTAAAGGAGGATGTTCCACCCTATTCTGGTTATTATTCATAACATAATACAGCTAGGTAAGTATCTTCATGAAATTTTTAAATCCACCTTCCAAATCATTGGGGATGTCGTTCGAGAAATCACTGCATTGTCCCTCCCATGGGTTGTTGGCCTGGTTTCTTTTTGATCCCAATATTTTAAAAAATATAAAAGGTTAGAAAAAAAACAAAAATCAAAAAGTCATCAATAATTTATCCCTTCATAAAATTAAATTGAAAGGCATGTGTTATAATATCCCTATGTTTAGAATTATTGAAAAATAATAATCTTGGGTTATTAAATATACTTAGTCACATACTATTATTTTTCACTAAGGTTATCTAGTCCAAATTCTCAAATTAACTAAACAGATCTCTAATACCAACAATAGAAACCTGGATTCTTCTTACATTATTAATACATCATTTTAATGATAAACAGAATAATTTATTACAAGATCGAGATTAAAAGGCTTAGTGTCTTGGAAAAATAAGGACCATACATAAATGTTACAAAATAAAACATAAAAAATTATTTAATTACATCCCCTCTAGATTATTATTGTCCCTTGAAATCTATTTAGTACAATTATTCACCTAAAGATATACATCAAAGAAAAGGGTGAGTTAAAATAAAAGTAAGAGGATATAAAATAATATGAATCAATAGATCATGAGCTGATATTGATCATAATAATCATAACATAATTATAGGATCATTATCATAGGAAGAATTAGAAAAATCATGGAATGAGGAAATGCATAAAAATGAAACATAATGTCTTAGTGGTCAACTAACACATAGAATTGTGAAAAAAGATACTATGATTTTCATGCATATTTTAATTATCTCATGAGATACATAAAATTTACAAATTCATTGGAATTTTATATTATTCTGATTTCAACCATAATATAATAACATTTACATTGATCTATATAATTCAAGGTCCACCCATCACATCATAACATTTAAATTTTCATACATGACACATAGAACGTATATCAATCATGGGAATAAAATAACCCATGAAATGGATTGGTTTTAATTTCATAAATAATATATTCATAAAAATTAGGTTCCAAAATTTGGTCATGAAAAACATACTTGATATATTAATCATCATCCTTGCGTGAGGAAGAAACAATCTTGAGAAGTAAAAGGTGTGTTCTTTTCAAAAAAATGTTCTTTTGGAAAACTTTGTGTTTGTTATAAACCCAAGTAGATAACATTTATATCCCAGAAAATGTATGTTAGATATTAATTATTTATATTAAAAGAATATATATACTAAAAATTGGCTAAAAGATGGAAATCCCAATGAAAATAGTTGGCTTGGATAATTCCCCTTACTTTTTTTCTGAATGATTTATTAACATTAATAGCTTCTATAATCACAATAGGATAATTATATAAAAAATAAATAAACTTTTATATTTTAATTATATTAATTAAGGTTTTATTAAGTTCATTTATTTTCTTTTTTATGAGTTATAGAGTTTAATTTCATCATTCGGGAGTATTCTCTTCCACGGTTTTCATGATCGGTTCACTTGTATTAATGATTAAAAGTTTGTTTAAAATAGGGATATATATCCAGAATTGTTATTATATGTTAGTAATGATCTTCAATAATTTTAGAATAACATATATTTGAATTATTTATATTGTATGAGGATGAATAATTAGATAAGAGTTGATGATGACTATTTTAGGTTAGTTTTGGTGGTTTTTTTATCATAAAAAATTTGATTAGTTTTATCATTTATTAATATGTATTAATGTTACAAGAAGAACATAAGAAATATTCTAATAAAAAATTAGAATATTTTTTCAAAACTATGGTGGTTTTATTAACATACTTGAAGGAGTTAAAGGAAAATGAAAGTGTTTTGCCCACGATATTAGTAAATTGACGCATCACAGATGACAATTTCATTTTTAGAATAAAAGAGGGAGAGAAAAGATTTTGATGATGGATATTACATTAACATGATATAATTAAATTATATAAAACACACTAGAGTTACCATTAAATTTTGATAATATAAGGTTAGTAAAGAGAATAAAACTAATGAAACAGAAATGAAATTAAAATAAAACAATTTTACCTCTTCAATATCTCCTCCTTTAGAACCTCCATAGGGAATTTTTTGTGGTCTTTTGATGAAACCATGAGATACTATAAATTGTATAGGGTATTGGGGATATGTTCAAGTCAATTTTGAAAAAGGATAAAATCTTGAGAGGTGTGAGGAAAAGAGGTTGTGCGAGGTTGTACTTATAGTGGAGGAGAGGGGTGTTTTCTCAATATTATATTCATTAGTTTATTATTTTGGATTAAGACTATAAATAGTTTAAAAATTATCTAAAAATATATTAAAATAATTAACTATGGTTTGATATTATGGTTATTACATCATCCTTATATTGAAAATGTCTCCAAAATTTATGTATTTAGTATTTATCCATAATTATCATATTTTACTATTCATAAAAAAATAAATTTTCCAGAAAAATCCCAAAAATTCTCCATAATTTTTTTTATTTTTTATAATTCAAAAATGAACTCCATGTTTTGAAAATAATTTTTTAATTATTATTAATTTAATTTTTAATTAAAATCATTATTTACTTGGAAAATACAGATTTTAAATTTACAATTGATTTTATAACACTTTGTAAAATTACTTAAGATCTCTTAAAATTTTCATAAAATCTTATGAAATAAAAATATTAATTTATGAATAAATTTTATGAAAATATATTTTCATTTAAATTATTAAATTAATAATAAAATTGTAATTAAATATTTATGAATTATCAAATTTCCAACTCTTAATTAATAAATTTTAAAACATTTATTTACATTCACGATGATATAATTATACCATAATTGAATTTATAAGATGCATAAATTTTCTTTATACTTTTATGGGTGAGGTTTCTATTCATTTTTTGGGTTAATGCTCATAAGGTTAATACTATTATTCCTATGGTCAAGTTATTATTTCATCAGTATTGGTTCCTTAACATCTATAAATTATATTTATTTCATTAATTTTATATTTATAATGTTTTTATTATAGTATATAATTTAATTAATGTGGTTTTTAAAAAAATATATTACTATAATAATAGATAAATTCCATTGATAGAATTTTTGGTTTTTACCAATCCAACGACAATGATGGGATAAACTATAAATTACATGTATTTTATTAACATATGAATTTTTGTGATTCAATATATGTTATCCATGTTATATTTACTATCATATAATCTTATGTGGATTTTTTTGCTTTAATAATGGGGTTTAATTAAATTATGATTTTACCAAATCATATCCCATGGGAGTGTCAAAATAGGTGTTCATTAAGGATCATTGACATATACGAGGTTATACCGAGTTAGGACCAACACAGCTTGTCAACGTTTTTATCCCTATGTATATATGTACCAGAACAACATCCACGTATACTATCCAAATAGGTATGTGATTTCTTGATAAAATACAAACTCTATACTTAACAAAATTTGGGTTGTTTTCTTATACTTAGTATTATCCCTAAGACGTTTTCTAGATTTTTGACATCCTAATCCCAAAAATAAGTAAACTTCTTCTCTGATACCAACTATGACAACCAAGATCTTTTTTTCACATTTATACATCATTTATTTCAAAATATTACACTTAATAAAACCAGAAATTTTGAGAATCCCAGTGTCTTTTGGAATTAGCTACATTATATAAAAATTTAAAATTGAAAATACATAATCTTTATTGAAAAATTCTTTCACAGGAACATAATATTCAAGGGATTTTAAAAATGCACGGGATAACCTGGGGACATATATGAAAAGGGGGATATCAATATATCACAATAATCAAATAATAATGGAACAAGATAAAACTTTTTATACAATAGGAATATCAATGGGGAAAAAGGAACTTCAATAATAAGGCATGATATAACATGATTAGCATAACATAGGAAATATGGAAATATCTTAAACCACTACATCATAATCATATTGCAATGATAACTGGAATGAAATTATGATGTAAAAAAATACCATATTGTAATTAGGTTCACTACCTATAAAAATTTGATATCTTATGGGACTAAACATCACCCAATTCCTTGATGTGCCATATAAATATGGGCTCACCCATCACATTTATTTCATTCACATGATTATGTGTGCCACAAGGATTAATTCATTATCATATTTTATTCAATGATCAAGGAGAGTGAAATTAATACATATAAGTCTCAATTAAAGTAAGTATAATTTTATAATGGGAAAATTTTTGATACTAAATGTTTATGGTATTCACTAATCAATTGTTATTGCATGGAAAATAGAGGTGAAATTTCTACATCATAATGACACCACTTATAAATTCATAAAATTGGTTGATGAGAGATAAAGGTGCCTATCATCATTTTAAAATAAAATGGGTAGTGATAGGGATATGTTAATACATATTACAACATATTAAATTGGAAATATAATATATAATAGAATAATTAAACAAGACTACAGAAGAGGATTTAACGATCCCTTACTTGAGTGTGTGATTCAAAATTCATGGGAGAAGCTTCTTGGGAGATTGGTGGAACCTTGAGAAGACAATATGGAAGGAATGGAATATTTTTTATGTGAAAAAAATAGTTTTAGTGTTGATAAATGGGATATTGCGGTGGGTTTATGTTATAAAATTATTGGTATATATTTTTTATTTATCAAAAATAGGTTATAGACTCTATATAATAAAATAACCAAAACCACAACCCGTACCCTAATTTTTTCCCATGGATTTTATATACTGGGAGCTTCTTCAATTTTTTATAAGGATAATGGCTGAAAATAATAAATTAATGTCTTTGCTTATGTGAAGGTGAGTCATACTATTAAATAAATGATTTTAAAAACATTAAATATATTGATGGTTTTAGATGATTCATAATTTCTTAATTAAATTAATAAAATAATATTTCATCATATTATTTTATATTTAATACATATATTTGGTCATTTATACCATTTATAGTATTTATTACATCACTTTTGAGCCATTATGATTCCATAATACACTATGTGTATTTTTTTGGTATTTAATTTTTACCTAAAAATTTTATTTCCTCAAAAACTTATGAATAAGCAACCGTTGGATAATGTCAATGTTTTGATACCAAAAATAATTTTCGTTTTATAAAAATTCTACTCTAGATATTTGAATTTTCATTTCAAAAATAAAATCAATCTTTATTAAGAAGTGTTTTGGTTTTTTTTGAAAATCACCATTTTCAAACCATTCTAAAAAAATTATATTTCACTTTATAACAATTATATGATAATTTAAATTTAATAATAATTATTTAATAATATTATTTTAATAAAATATTATTTAGAAAAATTACATTAATTCATTAAAATAAATTATTTAATTAAATATGAATATTACCTAAATAACTATTTGTTTTGAAGTAACTATAATAGGGTAAAATATGTCCATTATTCTATAAAAAACAATGTAAATACTCAAATATCTTGGGTATTGATACATATCCATTAATACACCATCAAATTCCATAAGAGTAAGGTGAACAATAGTTAGAAAATCATGGGGCGGTTCGACATACATGGTTTAGGCTGTAATCTCAATGATCATGAAATTATCTCATAAACGGTTTCACTCGTGATTATGTTATTGAATCATAGAAAAGACATGGTTAAGAAAAAATAGAATTGATTCTATGTCTATCATAAGATCTGATTAATTGGTTGCATATAGTACGATCGTACTGGTTGATGATATCACTTTCTTTTTCTATGTCAATTGGATTTTTCAAATCCCTATATTTATATTAATCATGTGATCACTATTCAATGGTTATATTACCAACAGTAATGATTATTAACACTAATTTAAACCTAAATGACATAATAAAACCAAATAATTACATGTGTTTTCTATAAACATATTACATAATATGACATTAAATTAAATTTCAAGGTAAATAGTATATATAACACTTCTAGTCATTATTGAATGATCTTGGGAGAGATTATTTAAAATGGAACATTAAATTCCATGAATAAGAAGAGGATCAACATATTATATGTCAAAAATTTAGTGTATACATATATAAAATAATTTATTTTCTTGATATGAAATTTGCCTCAAAAAATGAAATTTTATTTGTGATACAATATATGGTTTTAGTAAAAATAAAATAAAAAATCATTGAACAAAATATAATTAACTGACTTTGTAAATACCAAAAATTACATGATTAATATGGTAAAATAAATTCCTATCTTAGTATATACAACACGTAATGAAATAAGTTGGTGATCATGGAATATAACCCAATGATAGGAAATTTGAGATGATAAAACCCTTAAAACATTGGTATCTATTGAATCATAATACCATTAAATATAGAACATTATATGGATTTCTAAATCACCTTAATTTCATAAATATATAAAAAAATATCTATTTGGAAGTTTATACAGCACCCTATGTAAAAAAAGTGGTGATTATGAAATATGTATCAAAGAAATAAATGTTAGATTATAAATACATACATTTTGGTAAAAATTAAATAAAAATATTTGTAAGGATAGATTCATGAAAATACTTATAAGTCTAAAAAAATAATCATTAACAATAAGAATATAATTCATTTGAGTAGTAAGTATGTCATATTAAATAATAATAATTTCATAACCTAAAAACAATCCTCATTGATATGGAAACCTATACCTTTTACTGTGGACATTCATGAAATATCATTAACCTCATTTGAAATATCATAACTATACCAATCACTTATTTTATAAAATTATTTATCAATGTATGTCAGAAATTTGGATTTTATAATGCATGTCTTCTAATAACAATTAAGAACCCCATTTCATAAAAAATTTATTATTAAACTGTTAGAAAAGGTTCTATAATATATTTTTTATAATTCAGGATGTTTTTTTGAGTTCATTGCATATGGATTTTAGTCAAGATTCATGAAGATAAAATAAGAAACGAACTTTATTGGGTAATTTACCAAAATCAATGGATTACATAATATTCATAGATAATTTTATGGTATCCTTATGGAATCCTATTATTGACCAATATTAATCCTTAATATAATAAAAATTTATAAAATATATTTTTAGAACCATCCATTTAGTTGATGATGAAAAGTGGAACATTTCGACAAAAGAGGAGTCACTCTACACATATGCATGGGTGGCGTTTTTGTTTTTCAATAAGAAAAATGAAATTATAAATTGATTTATATTTTTTTAATATTGGTAATTATATAAATATCATATTTATTCATTAATTGTATCCTTATAACTAGTCACATAAGTCTATAATGAAAACCAATCATGTCATTCTGTGAGTTTGAATCTCGCATATAATACGAATGTTGTTTTCTTTTTTCTAAAGGGATTGGGGAATAGAAGATAATAATTATTCCACAAATATAATAACATATAAGTATAATAATTAAACCTATGTTATTATTATATTTTTGGATAATATGCTTCTATTATATAATAACAATACTAAAATAAATGGAAATGAACAGGGGTGATTTGGGAATGTTTACCTAACACCTTGAAATAACTTCATAGAAAACTGGCATACACCTTCATGGGGTAGTATTTTATGAAAATAATATCCTATAAAAATTGGATAATATTTTTTAGGATTTATTTTAGTATATGTAGGTTATAATAAGGGAATTGAGCTGTGAGTAAAAGTTTGGGGTTGAATAGATCATTTTAAAAGTGATAGAGATAACACTTTTTTTAATTCATATAATATTTTAATTTCATTTCACTTAAAAATAAACAGGCTCAAAAATTGGGAAATAATTGATGACAGATGAGTTTATTTATATAAATATTTCAACCACTCATTTTTTTAAAATAACATGTTTTAAGCATTTTACCCTTTGTGTTAACCCTTTTACCATTTTGACTTTTATCGCGATAAAATGAATTTACTAAGACATTTATTTTTATGAAATATATTATAATAGTCATTTTTATAAAAAAATAACTTATTATTAAAAATATGAAATCCATTTTATTACATTACAATTATAAAATTCATAAAATCACTTCTAAAATATCAATTATATAACCCATTAAAACAATTTTTGGGAAAATATAATTTAAGTTATAATATATAAAATATGGTTTTTTAGACTAAATATAATATTTTTGTAAAGTATAATTTTACTTATATAATAAATATTTAGTAATGTAAAAAGTTAAAAAATTATCAATTTTTATATCCTAATGATGTTATTAAATTAGTGGTATTTATTATAAAGTTATTTTACACTATTCACCTAAATAGTTGAACTTTTTAGAAAAATACCAAATATTAATTTTATGTAAAAATTGTCATGATGAATAATAAAATGGAGTTTTTTTCAATACCAAAATATAAAATTAATTAATTTTACTATTAAATGGAAATAGAAAATAAAATGAAAACAAATTTTTATAGGAAACTGAGTTCATTAAATATTAATTATTCTTATTAAATTTTCATATTAATTACTAATTAAATTAGTGATAATATATCTTGTAAATATAATTTATCATCATTTACCCATAATATGTTTAGTTTCTTAAAATAAAAATACATAGTACCTAAAAGGGAATTTTTAAGAAATATATCTTTTAAAGAATAATGTGCTATTATTTATTTGGAAGAAATAATTTAATGTTATCAATGCTTTGATATTAAAAAGACCATTATTTGTTATTTTTAACTATATTGAAAATTAATGTTACTTCAATTTATGCCTTTAATTCAACAGGTACATTATAATAGTCACAATTAATAAAATCTATCATCGTTTCATTTTAGTTTTTTGTTACATGGGAAATAGGTTATTCAACATAGTGTTTATTTTATAGAGAAGTTCATATTTAAATCATTGAGTGTTACACTTTCCAAAATTGAAACAAATTTTCTCATTATTTTCCCCTTTATAACCTTTGATGTTGGTAATCATCTTCATCCACTTATTCTTTCACTTATAATTTTTAAAAAAATTGTGAATATTCCAACAGTTGAAACACATAATGAATCATTACCATTATATTTTCCATTTTAATATTGAATAACATTTGAAAATAAGTATATTAGTTCATATAAATTTAATAAATATTATTTAATATTGGTTTATTTATTGTTATATTTCCTTGGATAAAAATGTTTCATGCCTTATGAATATTCAAAATGTGTCTCCTTTCCTAATGTTCATTTTCCACTTAATTTTGAACCTTTTCTAATATCATATGAAATAAAACACTATTGATTTAATAAATAGTCTACATTTCCAATTATTTATCCTATAGGATAGAAATCAATTAATAAAATTTTTCTGGGAATATTTTCATCAATTTATTCACCATGGTAGAATCATTAATAAATTCTTTATAACATTGAATTCAGTCCACATTTTTGTACCCAAATGTATAATTCATCCATTTTTTCATCTTATCACATTTATATATCAACATATTGATCTAAAAATTTCTATAAATAATAGTATTTTACTTTATTGTATCCCTCTTGGATATAATGGATTTTATTAAGTATTTCATTCATTTCCTTGTCCATATAACTCATTTTAACTCTTTCTACTAGAGGTGTGAGAGTATAAAATTGTGTAAATTGTAATTAGATTTAAATTATTCTTATATAATGGATTAAAAATTTTCCCCACTTTAGAAATATGTACATCATTCCTTATTATTTAATTAAAATTCATGCCAAGTGATAAAAAAATATTGATCTGTCCTCTCTCTCCATAAATAGAATCCATTTTGATTGAGTATATGAGATCAATTTTTTTATGGTGTTCATAAACTCTATAGATATCATCAGTCAAATTTATATATCAAGAGTAATTAAAATAATATAAATGGGAAATTTCCTAGTACCACATTAATAAAATTCATTATAACATATTTCTAAGATTCCATCTTGATAGAGTTTCGACCTTATATTATATAGAGTGAATGTTACATGTTATAGTAAAACACTAGTGAGAGGGGGTGAATTAGTGGCTATAAATATAAAGCATCTCAACTCAGATTTCCACACTAGTTAGTAAAAATTAGATTTTAATTGAAATGAAATGATGAAAAAATAAAGATTGGAAAATAACACACATGACATAAGGGATAAATACCTAAGTCACAAACACTTTCTATCAAGTGGTTAATTACTGGTGAATAATGGTTATGATCCTGTATGTCAGGTTACTATTTTATTATCTACTAAAAATAATCTATTGGGGATATTTCTTTAACTCCATGTTAAATATCTAATAACGAGTTATACTATGTTAAATGATCTTCACTTATCTTTTTCCTTATGTTCCTATTGTATTTGGAGTTCATGTGAAGCCTTTTTCATCTCCTAAATAAATAGTAAAAACCTCCATAGAATGTTCCCTACAATGGGTAGTCATTTCCTTCAGATATATTTCAAATCCGATCTAAATAACTCTCACTAATTCTCAAATTAATCACTACTTATTTAAATAATTTTCAACATTCATGATGTGAAGCCCTGGATTATTGTGTGAACCTAAAATCAAAAAGATATTTAAATAAAATTCCAAATACCTTGGAGTATATTTTACCCCTATTGTAGAATCACAAAACTACATGTGATGTGATTATTTTAACACTAGTGACATTTTTCCCTTTTATAAATATTTTAGACTAGAGATGATAGTTATGTAAATTAAATCCCTATGATTTTGGTATCCCCCTTTGACTCCTCTTGTGGTGTAGCATGAAATTCTACAGCATAGCTATTACATCATCTCAACTCCAATACCACAATAATATTGTATGATAGGATTATATTGTGTGAGCATCATATTTTTATCCTGATATTACTTCTTCACTAAAACAATTGAAGCATCTAATTCTTTTGCATCATATCATGAAAAAACTCAATCCTTTTAATTCATTAAGAATACATTAATGAAATAACAGTATATATTTTCATGTAAGACTTTAGTTTTCAACATCATCACAACATAATATTCCTATTTACATCATGATCTTCTTCATCTCAGAAAAATCATATTTCATATAAAATTAAAAGAGAAACCAAATAATCCTTTATAATCGTAATTAACAAAACAAATATACACTTTAATATCATGAATGAATCAAATTAATAACACAAATAATCAACCATTATTAATTCACTTCATGAGGGTTCTTTTATCTCATAGGAATATTCATGGTAGTGACATATATATATATTTGATTAATTTGATTAATAAAATTATATAGAAATATATGAGTTTAACTAGAGGAATAATATGAAAATTAAAATATTTTCATGGAATAAATTATCACTATTGACATGGAATATTAAATATTTGGTTAAGAGGATTTTAATGAGAGATGTATATACCCATTAAATAAAGTCTCCCACAGTGAATTAATGGGTATATAGATGACAGATTATTTTAGGAAAAATCTTTCAAGGTTTCCACTCAGTTTGTTTTGGATGTAATTGTGTTTGTTAACAAATACAAATGACTTAGAATGTGTATACACTATGTTTTACAAAGCAGATTTTTAATGTTTTATAGTTTCCCATTGTTTTCATAAATTTTGGGACTCAATATCGAGATTTTTTTTGTAAAAGGAAGGATTTCCACATAGGGGAACACACTACAAGGACCATGAACCACAATTTTCCTAATAAAAAAGATGGTATATAGAACAACTTTGGTAATTTTGAAAACGGATGTTTTCCTCATAGAAATGCTATGCGGACCATGATGGAAAAGACGTAGACCGTGAACTAATAATGGTTCACATGGAGTATTGTAGTTCATGCAAGGAAAATGGTTCATGAGAAATCTTGTGGTAGGTGGATGACTTGTGGTATGCATGATGGATTTTTGTTTTTTGGAAATGACACGGTGATTTGATAAGCCAAGAAGGGTGTTGTTGGTGAAAAAATGATGGTGATTTGTGCCTCCATGAAAGAAGAAAGGCAGTACATGACCAGGTAGGGAAGAACGTTTCACAGGATCACGGTACACAGTGAAGATTTCAAAAATATCAGATTATTAGATTTTACAGATATATCCTCTATAAAGAGTTTCAATACCCTCATTAAGGTATTGAATTTATCCAAGAGAAAATTAATATATGTCCAAAAGAGTTCACGTGGAATCCTTGAAGGATATTTGATTCATGAGATTAGTTAATGTTGGGGTTTTTTTGGGCTTTTAAGAACACAATGGAAAGAGGCCTGAAACATAGAAAATGGTTCAAGAAATAAGAAGAATTCTATTGGGAGAAGCAGTCAGTGAATGTAGAGGTGGTCTGCAGAGGTGGGGCACAGAGGTGGTACATACAGATTGTTTTTTGAGGTGGTACATAGATGTGGTATGTAGTAGTGGAAGTAAATGCAGTATGTGGAAGAGTTGGGACATGAAGTATATACACTGTGTGGTTCACTAAAGAAGCAGGTCATTCACAAAGGGATTAAACATTTCTCGAAAGAAATTTCCTCTGACTAATCGTACGCATAAAAGTTGATTTCATCTATGGTTGAAAAATGACCTTCAACAGAGCATCCATTCATAGTTGATGATTTTGGAATTCATGGAAATAAAGGGACCTATATGTCCATAAACTGTTATTTTATCCATTCCAATAGCATGAGCGATGAAATAAGAATATGGTGATCCTTTCCCCCCTTCAATAACCCAAAGAAAAGGAACATTGTGAGTGACCCATTGGGAATGTAGTGAAAATACCCGAATCCTTATAAATGAAGTGATACTAGGCATATAAGATCTAATATGATCTTTATAATTGACAGTAGGATTTAGTGTATTTGGTACATCGTCACATTACCGTTGTGTGCTCCTTGGATATAGCCTACTGAGAGGGAACAAATAAAAATCTCGGATTCATATGCATGATCTCATGTCTATTCATATATTTATATGGGAGAAATAGAGAATTTTTTTTTAAAAAAAATATACAAGATCCTAAGGGGAATAAGTTTTAATCTATCATACTCTGATCCCCCAACAGTGTATATGACATAGTGGACCTAAAAATTGGTATTAGAGAAAAATTCTAAAAGTCTATGAATCTCTATCAGTAGAAGAAATGGAGGTGGTAAATCACAAATGAATGTTGGTCTTTAAGGGAAAAATTACCAAATAAAGAATAATTCTATTTAGCAATACTTCTAATATTTGGGAATGGATATTCTTACGATAGTGATGTATTGTATTTTTTCCAACATTGATAGTGGTGCTTTGTCAAAAGCAGAGTGAAGAGAATTATATGTTGATGTCAAATGGATAAATTATTTAAGGGGATCCCTCTCCAATAAATTATATACAAATATTATGTCATGTAAAACATTACATGATATGTGGGAAAATATTTTTGAACATTTATAATGGTGAATCAAAAGTCAAAGAAGCAAAGATCCATATTCTATTGAACAAATATGAAGATCTCAAGAATGCGCCCTAATGATTCTATTGATACATAATTTGATCAGTTGAATATTTTCATGGAATAAATGAATGGTCTCAGATAAATTATTAAAGATATAAATATTTTCAATAGAATCTTAATAAATCTTCCACTATGGTTTAATCTTAAGGTTTCTATATTGGAATACAATGATTAAAAGGAGCTGACACTAGATAACATTCATAATACTCTCATTTCATATGAAATGAGAAATTCTGATAACAATGCAGTTGAAATAGGGGAGTCCAAAGAAGTATAATCCAAATCCATAAAGAAACTCTATGTTGAATATAATCACCAGGAAGACAATTAGGATGATTTCATGTCATTTCTCTCTTGAAATCTAAAAATTGAAAAAGGAAATTACAAAATAAAACTTCCATTTTAATGATTTATATGTAGAATGATTGGTAATTTTTCTATAAACTATCCTCAGAATATTGATGATGATAATGATGAAAATGATGAAATCACTAAAATAAGTATTCATCCAATGTCAAAGGTATGAAAATTTAAAAAAAAATATTCAAGATAATGAATCTGCTTTCCAAATAAGATTAAATTTTAGAATAATCTGAGGAAATAGAGTTGGAGGACTCTAGGGATCGTGAAGTGGATGCTTTGCTGGTTGTCGTCAAAAATTACTTACTAAAAGAAGAATGTGACAATGAAGAAGGAGATGATTAAGGAAGAGTAGATCTTCATGATAAATTAGTAGCTTCTCTTGAAGAGATAGATGATTGGAGATCCAAAACAAAGAAAGGTAACAAATTGGAATGTGATGACAAACTCTATATGAAGTAGCAATAAGAGGATAATTCTAATTTGAATGAAGAAATTGAAAAACGGAATTCTTCTACACCAGAAATATCAAAAAATGTTGTTGCATAAAGATTCATGTTTGAAGAATAGAAAAGTGAGATTGATTATTTAACTAAAACTAGAAAGATTAAATCCAATTTATTGAAGAACATGAAGAATAATTCATCAGTCTACAAAGAATTTTTTATGAAAAAAATAACTGGTTACTGACAATACTACATAAAAAAAATAACATAGTAAACAAAAAAGAAGAATGTAGAGAATAGTTGTCTAGAAAAATAGAAGTAACAGTCAAATAAGAATGATAAGGTTGGTATAGGGATTTATTGAAAAACAAAGGTAGTAATAGTTGTCAGAACATAATCACCCACTCTGATATTGAATATTGATTTGGTTATAAATTATAATAAGATGATTAAAAGAGCCCAAGGGATAGCCAATGATGTAGGATTTCCACATCGAAATTCCACTCGCTTTAGATGTTATTGTTATGGAAAATGGGACACTAATAATGTGTATGTTCCATAGACAAGAGGTATCTAAGGGGAAAAAATATAAAATTGTATCCTTATAAAACATAATATTATAAATCATCATTTGGTGGTCAATATTTCAGGTGTAGAGGATTCAGACATATGGAAAGATATTTCTCATCATAAATAAAGAGGAATGTGCCAATGGAAACTCAATATTGTTTGATAAAGTTTCAAAAAGTATCATCAGAGGAGATGGAAATTCAAAATAGAATTTTAGGTATCCATGATAAATTCGATCTATCATATACTAAGGAAGATAAAGATTATCATTCCATGTGGGATATAAAGACAAAAACATGGGTCAAAAAGAAAATTTTAGAGTAGATAGTGGTTATAGTAATTGCATTCAAAGAATCAAATAGAACTGTAATTTGGATCATTAACATTGGATTCACTTACCATATTATAGGAATTAAGGATTTGGTGACCAAAATTACGTATGAATAAGAAGGTATCATATGACTTGGTAATGATGAGGGTCTGAATGTTGTTGGCTCTGGGAAGTAAAAGTTTGAGGGGAAAGACATGAGATGTGATGATTTCTTAGTTGTCGAAGGTCTTATTCAAAACATGTAAGTCAATTGTGTGACTCATGACATGTCATGTGCTTTTCTAAAAAATTATGTTGCATTAATCCAAAATATAATTCTGTTGAATTTTAGGGAAAGACTACAAAAGGGAATCTCTGCTTCGTGGGTGGAGAAAGAGATATGTTTTTTCTGTCCATATAAGAAGAAAATAAGTTATGTCATAAACATCTTGGCCACGTGACACAAATGTACTTGGAATATCTTGTGAAATATAATGGTGCTCAATATCTCTCTAGAATATCTAATGATTGTACACATACATGCAATTCTTACAATCAATGGATGATCATTCTAAATACATATATGGAAAAAGAGAAAAGGTCACCATGATTGCTTGAATTCTATCATATTTATGTGTTTAGACTAATTTCCCAAATAATTATTGATAAAAGGAGATATTAAGTTCTCTTCATTGATGATTATAGAATAATTGTTTGGGTATCAATAATTAACCACATTTCTAAGTTGTTTCATAGCATTACAGGATATATACTACAAGTTAAAAAGAAGCTAGGTCTGAAAATCTAGAAGATCTAGACAGATAATGAAACCGAGTTCATAAATATCCAATTTGAGGATTATCTTGAGAATTATGGCATAAAGAATCATATCTCAGCTGTAATAACTCCACAACATAATAGAGTACTTGAGAGAATAAATTTTATTTTCAACAACATGTACAAAACCATTCTCATTGAGAATGGCCATATAGGGAAATTTTGGAAAGAATCCATGATGCCAACAGTCTATACATCAAATAGATAATTTTTAAGTCTAAATTATGACAAGACTTCATTTGATCTGTGTTATGAAAAGAATAAATCCTTGAAGTACATTCAAGTATTCAAAAGTAAGTGATTCATTCTCAATAAAGAGAAACATAATAAGTTTGAATCCCAAGGAGATGAAGGGATATTTCTTAGTTATTCAAAGAAAATAAAATCACATAAATGAGTCAAATAGTTTCTAACAATGGTGGATGAAAGTCTTGAAGTAACTATATTAAGGAATAAGCATAATATTCAAAAAATACATGATCAGTCTCAAGAGGATATTTTTTAATAGACAAGAAAATAATGGGATTCTTTGGTTATATAAGTAGATTCAAAAGAAGATTTAGATAATATAATGTTTTAGAAAAACTCAGTATCTTCACAAAGATAGAAGAGAAGAGAAAAATTTATAAACAATATATAATTGGTTGTCAGAGTGCACTAATGAAGACAAGTAGAATGAATACTATATAGAAAGCATCATAATTATCATAGGTAGAGCCTAAATGGTTAGATGAAGTATCTGGTGATGAGAGTTGGGTTTAGGATATGAATGTGGAGATTTACAAAATTGATAAAAATAAGACATGGGAGATTGTTTTAAGACCAACAGACGAGAATTTCATTTGGACAAATTGGGTCTTTCATAACAAGATGAATTAAGATAGTGTGGTAATTCTAAAAAAAGTACAACTACTATAAAATGGATACTCCAAGATAGATGGAATCAATGTTGATAAAATTTTTTCACCTATTTCAAGGCTAGACATAATCAGATTATTCAAGGGCATAGTAGTGAAAACAAATTTCAAAGTGTTTCAGATGGATATCAAGTCAGCATTTCTAAATGGTGTTCTTGAAGAAGAATATTACATTGAGAATACATATTATTTTCATTCATGAAGATGAGAAAAAAATCATCAAAAGAAGGATTTATGTGGTTTTAAGAAAGCACAAAAAAACTTGGTATTCAATTCTATGCCAATTTTTTAAGAATATTGTTTTCTGGATTGGTAGAGTTGATTAAAATCTGTTTGTCAACAGTGAAAGTGATCAATGGATGATGGTGATGGTATATGTTGATAATATAATCATCAGTTTATCAGATGAAGAACAGTGCAGTAAATTTTACAAATTCATAAAAAGTGTGTTCAAAATGTTAATGATGGGTGAACTGAAATTATTCCTTGGTTTATATGTTACAAAAAGAAATAATTGAACATTCATTTATCAATATAAATATTCAACGTAAGTTTTTTTGATAGTTTGGAATGGATGATTATAAATAGATGATGAATTTAGTGGACAACCAGAGGAAATGTTCTAAGGATGATGGAGGTAATGTTTTCAATGTCATAGAATATAGGAAAATCATTGGAAGTTTGTTTTAAATAATAGTGAAAAGACTGGATGTCATTTTTTCCACATGTCAAGTATCACAGTATTAATGTTATCCTAGGAAAATCGACTTGATTTTTTAAAAAATAATAATTCATCCTATCAAAGTAATGGGGGATTTCATTTTGATGTACAATGAAAAATTCCAACAAGATTTATTGGGATGTACATATATAGATTGGGCTAGATCATCATGTTAGAAGAAATAAAAATCAGGAGTCACCTTCTATCTTGGTGTATTTTTTATTTCTTTTCTTAAAAATAAACAATATTTCATTTCATTAAGAACCGTTGAATATGAGTATAATAAGACAACTCAAGCATGTAATTAACTATTATAGATGAATCAGTAGCTTGGTGATATTGGAGATAAAGTGACGCCCTTAATCAGAATCCATTATTATAATTCATGTTCTATAAATCGTAGAAAAAATTCATTCCATCACTCAAGGACAGATCACATTGAAATCAAGTATTATTTTTTCAAGGATATGGTGGAATAAGGGCTTGTGATGTTGGAGTATGTGCCTACAAAAAAAAAGTTATAGATATTTAGAAAAATACCTTACACAAATAATCATTTGTAAAGAATAAGCAAACTCCTTGAGTTTAGTCTACACCCCTCACATGGAAATGTGTGGATATGGACCCCCTATTCCTGAGGTATGGTTATTTTTTCCTAATGTATTTCATTATGTTCTTTACACTATTGCAGAAATCCATGAAGTTTCCTTCAGGTTTGTTTACAAAGAGGGATAAATTATGTCTATTTAAAGGGAGAAATTGTCTTATTCATTAAATGAGGATAAGATTATAGGTGGAGTAGTTGGATAGGGGGAGTTTAATCTATTATAGAGAGAGGTGTTGTAGGGAGAGAATTAAATTTTATGATTCTAGATGTGATCGATCAAATTATATATATCATGGTAGATGAGGATCGTGGTGAAAGAAGAATAATGGATTCGGAATGGAATATAGTGATTCACTAATGAAATTTTCATTATACACTTATTTCTCACACCAAGCATGGATCATGTGGTCTTATAGTATGTGTTGAATAAATCCTTGATCGCTATCTTAATCACAAGAAGTTAATTCTAGCAGAAGTTCGGTAAATATTTAATAAGATATCATATTATGAAAGTATTGTCAAAAACCCCAAAGGGGGTTAATTTTGTGAAAAATCCTTCATGGTTTCATCTCATTACTTTTTGGGTGTGGTTGTATTTGTTGAAAAATCCAAATGACTCTGAATGTGTATAGATTGTGTTTTTTAAACGGGTCATTCAGTTTTCCATGTTTCCTAGGGTTTGCCAAATTTTTGGGCCTGAAAATAAGGACATTGTTTTTTATAAAGGAAGGATTTATTAAAAGGGGTACACAATACACAAAATGTAAACCAGAGTTAGTGGATTGCAAAAGGTGGTACGCAGAATGAATTTGGGAGTGCTAGAAAAGTCTATTTTCTTGCATTGAAACACTATGTGTACTGTGAAGAATGGAATGTGGACCACGAACTGAAAACAGTTCACCGAGACTCTTGCGGTTTAAGGAAATAAATTGGTTCATGGGAAGTCTAGAGATATGTAGAAGGCTTGAGGTACATGGGATGCACTTTCATTCTATAAAACAAGTGGTTATTTAAGAATCCATGAACGGTGTTATTGGTAAAAATATGATGGTTATTTGGGACATAGCGAAGGAAGAAATACAGTATGTAACTGCATAGTGAAGAATGGATCACAAACACATGGTATGCAGTGATGATTTTTAAAATCATGTAGTAACAGATTTTGAAGATCTTTTTTCCTATATAAGGAGTGATAATCCCCTCATTAGGGTATAGTGTTTTTCATTAGAGAATATATTTTCATTTGGATGAAATTTTGATAAGTCTGAAAGAAGTTGTGTGGAATCCACAAAGGAGAAGTGATTATCATGAACAATTAAATAATTGTTTTTTAGGGAAATAAATCTCTCAAAAGAAAGAGTTCTGTGAAGTAGAAAATGGTTCACATAAGAAAAAACAGTACATAGGAAGGAGTAGTCCTCATAAGCAGAGGCGGTACCTGGAGGTGGTATGCAGATATGGTTCACGGAGATAATACGTAGAGGTGGTACATGGTAGTAGGATCAGATGTAGTACAAGGTAGAGGTGTTCCATGAATAATATATATTACATGGTTCGTAGAAAATTCAAGTGGTTCATGTACGGTCTTAAAAAGTTCGAGAATGTTATTTATTCTGACTAATAGTACACAAAAAATTTTATTTCATCAATGGGTGAAAAAGGTACTTCAACAGAGCATCCATTCATTGTAGAGGTTGTTTGAATTCATGAAAATGAAGGGACCGACAAGCCCATAAATAGTGAGTAGATCCCATATAAGTGTACTGAGCGAAGGAAGAGAAAAACAATGATCAATTCCTCTAGTAGTGATCCATTTATAGAGACCCATAGTGTGACCCTTGGGATTGTAGTGGGAAAACACTAATCCTTGTAAAGGTAGTGAGCCTGGGCATAAAAGATCTAGCTCGAACCTTGTAATTGGTAGTGATCCTTAGTTTATTTGGTGCATTGGAAAATTATCATTTTATGCTCCATGAACATAGGCCAGTGAGTGTGAACCAATTAAAATTATTATATAATGTGAATGATTTCATTTATATTTATATATTTACACAAGATAAAGAGAGAATTTTGTTATTTTAATGATGAGACTAGATCTGAAGTAGAGGGATTTTTAATATTTCATACCCAGACTCCCTCCTAGGGTATTTGACCAAATTGACCGAACATATTCTATATATGGGAGGTATGTAAATTTTATTCCCTTATCATCATATGATTATTGAGATCTTTTTGTGTTAATGGAATTCAAATGTGTGTGATAATGGGAGGTAGTCAAAATTTATAATTATTTTCATGAAAATAAATTATATTGGATATGTCATTATATATATCTTATTTAAAGTATCTTGAGGTGTAAAAAAAAATAATTACCATATTCTTGATGTATTCTCCTAGATGATTTTAGAATGTAATTTTAAATAATTTTGCATGGGTTGTGCTAAATTGAAAATGGGGTCATGCCACACACAAGATCCTTTACCCTTATACTTTACTCCTTCTCCACTCTATACCAAATCATTACATGAGTTCATGACATGTGTCATAGGGTTTTTGAATCTTCTTAGATTCCATGCACTCTTGTATAGAGATTTTCATAATACTTTTCAAAATTTCTTAAAAGGGTATAGTTATGGACTCCCATTAATGAATTGATACTTATAAAGGATTTTCATCATATAAATTTGTGGTTTACCTTAAAAGGATCATAAATTTGGAAAATTGTTGATAAAATATGAAGTCAAATATTTTTTTGTAGATTTGAGACATTCTATGAGCTTAGTAATTCATTTTTCTTTGATGATCTATTAAAATCAAGAGGTGATTTTGATATCTATAGTATTTTGATAAACCATGAATTTCTAAAAATATGAATAAATGATAAATAACTTTTAAAAATAATTGTTGAAGGGTTTTTTTGTTAAATATTTTAAATGAATTTTATTGTGTATTCTCATGAACTTTGAGTATGTGTGTTTGTGTGGTTTTAGGGATACCTTTTTTGAAATCCTAAAAGAATGTACCTTGGTAAAACAAGAAACGTAGGGACTGTTCATTAAAGTGATCAATGTTTGGGTGGAGTAAACTCATTCCGTGTCATGTAATAGTGGAGGTTCTAGAGTATAGTGTGTGAATATGTGATTATTCGGTATACATAAGAAAAAACTATCCACTGATCATCTAACTTGAAGTAAATTATGAACTTTTTTGCCTTAGGGTGACTGAATTATCATAAGATGGGGAGTTTCTAGTGATTTTTTTAAAATAGATAGTTGCTGATGTTATTGGGGAATTGGGGTATTTTAAATTGAATTGGGAAAATATGGAATGTTTATAAAATAATTTTTCTGGATAGAAAATTTTATATCATAATATTTTTTTTATTATAAATGAATTTTGAAATATTGTTTCATAAAAAATAATTTTAATCTAAGAAAATTGTCTAAATTTTATAGAATTTTACATATTATTTTAAAAAATATTTCATGTTAAACTATTTTGATTTATCATTATTTATTTTTATGTAATATTTTTAAATTGACCATGTATTGATATTTGTTGAAATATTATGGAAATAAAAGTAATTTCTTAATCACCCCCTATATGCACACTCCAAAGGGAATATATACATGATTGGCCATGATACGGTTAATGAAAACATCTCAAACATTGTCAATGTAGAGATGTTGATCTATTACAATGACATAGAAGGAAAATTGGATGTTATGGACAAGATTTACATTTATTCTATTTGAGTCAGCAGGTGCCATTGTAATTCAATTTTGGATTTTTTAAAACTCATTTCATTTCCTCCAAGAATTTAAAATTTTAAATTAAGAGTTTCAAATTCCATAATAATTTTATGTCATTTTTATTGAAAAAATACTTCTTAAATGTTTTATATAATTCCACAACAGAAGTTTCCGTCCATTGATGATAATAGAGAAATACTTGAGTCCATGTGGTCATTTGGTGTAGGTCTTTAAATTTGGGTCCCCAAGCCAACTAAATAAAAATGGTATCAATGTAAGGTTTTTATTTGATTAATGGTGGTTATAGTAGTTGTGGAGAATTGGATTGTTGAAATTTTAAATTTAAAGGGCCTTACTATCCTTTTTATATAAAACCTTATGTTACTATTATGTTCAGCATAAATTAAAATTTTATCATGGACTAGTAGAATGTTCTTATATTTTAAAAGTTAAAAAACAATGGTTTAAAAGAGGTAAGAGTACATGCATCATAATATGCACAATAACTAATCCTATTTCATGATTTTGAAATTAATTTTTTTTAATTACACGAAAATTATTATTAAATTATATCTTTTAAAAAAATTAAAATTTGTTTTGAATGTAAGATTTTCAATATTTTGATTAATTTTTTTGATAATGTAATATAAAAATGAGTTATCAAAATAAATAGAAATGAATAAACATAGATATAGAATAGAATGGTATTTCTATGATAATGATAATTTTGGGACTTCTGTGATCTTGGTTTGACTATTTTCTATATTATAGAATTTTTCAACCTATAAGAGTTCTTGTTGGTAATGGATGAGGAGTAGTGGGGTTGATTTTATAGATCATATTTTGGTGTGAATAATTTTACAAACTATCCATGAAATTGATCGAGAAACAATAAAATATAGATGCAGATAAATAGATTGAATATCATTGTTTTAAGTATGTATTTTACTATCATTTATAGGTGACATCAGAACACAACTTGTTGAAGATTTTTTATAGAATATCAATTACTTAATTATATGTTTATGATTGTTATAGACCCCCAAATATAGAGTTTAAATACTTTATGTTTTATGGTTGGGATCAATTAATATGAGAAATGATAGTATAAGGTGATATTTATAATCATTTGGAATAGAGGGGTTTTCAAAAATCATACATGAATAGTATATGTCCAGAGGAGTTGAATTTAGTATAGGCTCAGAAGTTTTAAACTTTAATAAATGTAATAAGTTGGTGATAGAGTATATATTGAAGTTTTTTTGAGTACGTGAAATCCATACTATAGTTAGTGTTGAATGATTACCTTAAGGATTAATGGTTTGAGAGATAGATAAAAGAAAAATATATTTCTATATTTTATTATTGATGATACCAACTTATGTATACGTAGTAAGTGTTACTACTATGGGGGAGGTGAATGTGTTTGGTTGATTAGTTAGAATTATGGATGTATATAATGTTTTCTTAATATGTAGGGGATGTATTTTCCTTTTTTATTGAAACAAAGATATCCCCCTTTCTATTCAAGGTAGAGGTATACAATTACATGACCTTTGTTATACCAATGAGAAATAACCCCTTTAATAACTGGCATAGAGGCCCTAAACCATAGGGCTACATCATGGCCCAAAGTCCAACCTAAACAACCTGGCTCAATCTATGGCCCCGAACACACAATTCCATGAAACTTTTTTCATATACTATGAACCCTATCCATGTTTCACCTTCACCTATGACCATCAATAGTGGAAGAGAATCTGACTTCTATTGCCTCTATCCCTAGATCCAACCACTGCCGTCGTCCATTCCATGCATCTCGAACTGTCATCTCCCCATCTCTTTCTATAACGAATGGTTCATTATCATTTCAACTATCATTAATAAATCCCCACCCCAATAACACACTCTCTAAAGTCTTCCTTCATCACTTTCTCAATCCCTTTCTATATTTTTTACTACACCATAGTTTGTAGTGGAATTTATCATATACTACAACTATATCTGTGGTTCTTCCTTTATCTTTCCCATTTACTCATCACATAAATGTCCTGGTCGCACTCTAAAATTCTGCTGAAATTCAGAACTATTGGGATTCTAATCATGGATTAATATAGTATTATGGTGCTTCTATAACCCCTAGGTTATAACCTGTAAGTATGAACTTAGTGACTTATTTTATAAATAATGATAATTCACAATGTGTAAGAGTTAATAAAGTCTTTAAGTGTCCATTATTATTGATAATGATAGGAAATTTGAAAATCTTATTTAACTTTTAGTACTTGGTATGGAACATATGTCTTAATTATCAGAATATATTGGATGGGTGAATTCAAGTATCAAATTTACCTATATAGTCAAAGATTTATTTTCATGATGTTTAATGGGACTATCTTCTAATGGCCTGAAGGCCTACAGATTTTTATTGATTTTGATAATTTACCTTTCAAGGGGTGAGGTGGAACCATTACAAGGCCCGTAGGTGTAAGTATTACATGTATCATAGGCTTTAGAAGAATTAATTGCTTGTACGCATCAAACATTACATACAACCCAGACTAACAACTTGGAACTGCTCTTTCCCAGCATCTTCATCGTGAAATCAGCTCTTCACCTTCACATGGCTATTTGGATAGGCTTTCCCATGCATGCACAGGCTTTTCCCTATGGTTTGTGCCATACCCTCTCATTATTGCAATCTATTTAGCTTCTGATATGGTGAAATATCTTTTCTCATCCTCTTTATGAAGCTTATTCTTTATAGGTTGTCTAGATTGAATCATTACTTGAGGTAGCCCAAAGTCCTTGAGGTGGCCCAAAGGCCTTACTGACCTGAATGCCTGGTTGGATCAAAGGATTTAAAGGACTTGGGCTCCAAATATATGGCCTGAAGGCCTAAAAAGTGGAATATTCCTAGCTTCTATAGTGCCAAATAGTGCATACTATAGTCCTACTACAGTTCCTATTAGAGTACTTCTACATTACTGCTACAGTCCCTACTGCCGTACTACTATAGAACCGGAAATTAATCTCCACCTAGATTTGATCCCGGCTCGCTTGGATTAACTTAATGAGTCCTCACCAATATGGATGAGGTTGATGTGAATTTAATGGGACTATCAACTTATTCAAATGGGATTTTAATATTCAATATACTATTGAATTTACATTGGAAATATATTTTAGATCTCATGTTGTGAAATGGAAATATTAGTGTTTGTATAATTGGATATAATGAAATGAAGACCTCAACTTATGAAAATAGTGTATCATTATGTATGTGATTTTCTGTAGAATTTTTCTAGAATACCACCAATAAAGAATGTGAAATATTATATTGATCTAATCCATATAAATAATAACAATTTCATTACCTTTATACCATATGTATCTAAAAAATTTAATTGTATAGAAAGTTTATCTAAATGATCTTTATTATAAGGGGTTAATTTGACTAAGTGTGTATCCTTTGGTAGCACCAATTCAGTTTTACAATAATGATGATATTATATTTCATTTATTTATTAATTATCATGAGGTAAAGGTAGCACCCTACGAATTTAAAGTGTATCTCTTTTAAATAAATTTAATCTATTAGATAGATTTTGGTACACACAACCCTGATATTTTAAAAGATGAAAATTATATTCAATAGTGTTTATAATACACAACATCATTCCTAGAAGATAATGTAACACCCCAAGATATTATGATATTTTTCATTCCAAATAAATTCAATCTCTTTTATAAATTGTGATGGTCGTAACACCAAGTTTAAATGAAATTTGATACTATATTAAAATTTTATTATTTAGACATGACCATTATACATATCCATTAGGTTGGAATATATGAATATAACATACTAAATTATGAAAATTATATGCTTTATGTTTGGTCGGAATAATAAAAAGATAACACAAGAGGGGTGATTTTTGTCTTTTCGATAATCTTCACCAATTCAATATTTTGAATCACTTTTTGATTTATACAGATATATAGTGTTTTCTTATGTATGAAATACGAGCATTGGATTAATAGAAAGAATAAAAACATCAATTTTATAGGGTTTTGGGGAACTAATATCCCCTAGTACACTCTACCAACACTCTCTATAAGATCTTGATAAATTTCACTAGAAAGTTCCTCTTATCACTTGAACTTCAAATCCACAATTGAGTATAGACTATTGACACCTTTCAGAAATGATAAAAAGAGCATTATGGTTCTTTTATAGGGAACCAATTATTATTAGTTTAGTAAATGTAGATGATACTTAAACCAAGACTAATTGTGAGTTGTTGATAATCCAATAATTCAAAAGAGTTTGATTTGATGATGATTCGGATTAAACATCACAATTGCAGAAGTAGTAGAAACATACAATAGATTCATTTTCATTTTCATAAATAAATTTCTTGAACAAAAAATAACTCTGAAGGGATATTGGTTGAAAATGATCATAAATTTGAGTAAAAAAAATTAATAGTATGATATTTGAAAAATTATATCTCCAAATTATACTTTAGGTCTTTATAGTGGATCTATATATCCAATAAGCAGGCAAGTTTGTAGAATTATATTTATCAAATCTTGTAGCCATATATTTTGAGAAAACATCATTCATATAAATAAAAATCTATTGGTTGAGCCGATCCGATAAAATAGCTTAGTTGATCGCAATAATTTAAATGTTAAAAATAAGGGGAATTGTAACATCCCATAAAAATAGGATTAAGTTTCTATGATGAATAATGTTCTTTTAATCGATCATAATAAGTTTGGAAGTGTTCAAATAGAATATTTCAATTAGCCTTAAAATTTGGAAAGACTATTCAATGAACCTCAGATTATATTGCATCATTAAAACTGATCTGTTGAATAGTCAACCATAGTGTTCAACTATGTAGCATAGGGTTCCTTTGGGTGGTGTAGGATTCCTTTCAATGTATGGTTCCTTATCTGGAATTTCATCTTCTCATAATGTATATATCAAAAGTAATGTATGGATGAGAATCGATAAATTCATCTGTCATGCTAATGTTTGATTCCCAACATATCATTGATTAACCATACTTTTATTATCCCAAATGTAGGGAATGGATAGTGTTTCTAGATTCACATGCAGGGTTGATATTCAAAACATTTTTCATTCCTCTGAAAATAGTTTTTTTGATCCATACCTTTAATATCCAACGTAGGGATACCGATCTATATGCAATCTGTTCATAATTTCATAAGGGTGATGATCCATACATTCATTTAATAAACATTTTGTTTGAACACCATTTCCAGGACACATTGCATAGATTTTCATTCAATAAAATATATAAATAAAATCATGATATATATATATATTCCTAAAACATACTAAATGCAACTATATTATAAAAAAACACGGGTATATTTTAACATCCAAATCATTGTATATTATAGAGTATTGTAGAAACAATACATTCCCAACAATCTATCACATTTTTATGATCACAAATCCCAAAAAATTTATTTACATAAAATTTATGATTTTTAAACATTAAAAATATTTTAATTTCATATTACTATTTTTATGAATTAAAATAGAAACTTGTAAATTGAAAAGGTTTTGTTTACGCAAATGTCTCCATGTTTCTCTAAAACAATTCCCCAAAAATATGTAATGTTGTTGTTCTCAAATACTCTCCTCATTTTTGTGATATTAATAAAAAGGTTTGAAAGAATAAATGATATAAAACGTAGTTAATAAAAAACATAACTCTAAATGAATGTAATAGTCTACTAATGTAGAAAAATAAGATATGTGATATGGAAGTGTGTATTTGAACATAAATAAAACAATAATAAAAATATAAAACAATATAAAACATAAAAATATAAAATTAATGTAAAGTAAATTTAAATTTTGATCAAAATATTTTGAGAAATTATGTGTACATCCCATAATAAATGAATTAATTATTCAAAATGAGGAACTTTGAACAAATTGGTGTTCCTGATCAGAATCTCCATGGGAGGTTGGTGAATATGGAGGAGGAAATGATTGAACAGCATAATGAATCTCAAATAGCTTCACTAATATGCTTTGAAAATGATTTCTAAACACATCTGTCCACCACAAAAGCATATTCTTTTAATACTGTCCAACCTTCAATATTTTAATTAAATTAAACTTGAAAAACACAATGACCGATTATATTGGCTGAATTAGAGTAGTCAACATATCTCTTTACTTAATGAATGACCGGTCCAAACTAGTATTCATTAGACATAAAATGACTTGTCAAATCTCTCGAATTATCTAGAAGAACATTCAATGGAGTACTGTCACACTAACAAGTGGAAACCTTTTATTGAAATCAGCTAATAAAGTAATTATAGCTTCAAATAATCATATCAATTCAAGAGTAGTATGTTGAGATGTAGAGGATGATGCCTGATGATTATCTTTGATACACTAAAATTCAATCCATAATTTTTTTTTCAACTATTCAAAATAATATTTCCTCACATATTCTTCATTTAATGATCTTAATTATCTAGATAATGGTCTGATAAATACTTCATGATCACTCACATAAAAAAAGTTTCTTGAACTTATCTTAATTGATCTTGAAGTGCCTCAAATTTAGATCTTAGCACTGTAGAACTTCCTAGATCTACAAAATTATTCCGTTTAGTCTCTACTTCATTCCTTAAAGAAAAAATATGTGCATTAACTTGATTGAAACTTTGTACCAACTCTTCATTATTTCATTCTAGTGAGTCAGAAGACATATAAAATTGTTCTCTTATTCAATCAAATTATACCAAATCTTAAACTGGATCTTCATGACCTTCTTTTCTATCTCTCAATGCATATCCTCATGCTAATACAGAATCAAGAATAATAGATTATAGGTTTTTAGGGTTAGGGATATCTGCCATATGTTTTTCTTCTCTATGAGCCTTTATCTCAATATTCTCAGTCACTGAAGCCTCAAACTCAACTTCATCTGAATCTTCCTCAATATTCTCAAGAATGATTTCTTTTATTTATATTCTATAAACAATACCACATTATTCATCTCGTGATTCCACCTTTTTATCATGCCTTTTTATGACATAAAAAACTCATATTATCATACTCTTCTCCCCCTAAGCATCTTCCATCACCTTTGGTTGTTATTCCACTCCAACATATAAAAGACAATTGCATGTGTTTCTCCAAAAATATCCCAATTTCTTGAGAGTTCCAAAATTCGAAATTTTGTTATGATGAAATCTATATCTTGAATAAATATATCTAATTTTTTTCTTTATGTGAAACACAAATGAAAGTATTCTTACATAGGTATAAGAAGCACATTTTTTTTCTTTGTGATAGAAATGACTTAAATATCTTAACATAAAATCACATAAATTTTACATAATTTGGATCATAAATAGAATGAAAACATACATGTTTGGATGTAATACATTCTCTAACTTATTTTTTCTCAAAAAAAAATCTAGATTGAATAAAATTCATCAATAATGTTTTATTATGAGTATGGTCATTTGTCATTATTTTCATGATATATCTTGTTGTAAACAAAGAAAACATAATCTCTTTTGAGTTAAAAATTTCATCATCGATATTCCCTTAATCTAAAAGAAAATATTCAACATGGGGATAGTTAAAAAAACATATAAATTTCCAATGATGAAAAATAAAATTCTTCGTTGTGAATCTTAGTGATTATTGTGTCTTCACTGACTCCAAAACTAAATGATGCATTTCTATAGAACTCTTTCACTTGTATCTAAAACATCAATGGAGTGTTGGAATCTCCAAAATAAAATTCTAGTCCATTAAATATAATTTTTTTAATTTTAAAAAATATTTCTATAATTTAAATAATCAAAATCTATCACTTTACCTTGAAGAAGTTTATGATACTTCACTGGCAGGTATGTAGGTGCACCCAAATCAACATCTTTAATTATTCCCAATGTTTCCATTTCTGAAGGTTTTGATATTTATGGTCTAATGGATTATGGTTATAGAATATTGGAATGAGAATCCCTCTATAATCTGAAGGTTCAAGAAGGTATAAAAGGAGTGGGATAAGTCTGTAAGTTTTCTTACATCGATTTGGAATGTATTCCTTACTTTTTATTTGAAAATAAAAAAAAATTTGGTTTTGAAATCGATTTTTTTTAAATATAATCAATATATAAATGAAAAATAATTTTTTTTGATAATGTGTAAAATTAAAATAAAAATAAAAATAGAGAGATTCAAATAATTTAAAATCAAATTAATAAACAGTCATTTAAAATTAAAATTCCTAACTCCCTCTTAATAGAATAAAAACTTGCACAAGGAAATTTTTTAGTAAAAATATCCACTAACTCTTATACAGTGTTAATAAAATTATAAAGAGATATCTTTCTTAAGAAAATGATTCCATATATCAATATGATTTATCCTAGAATAAATTATAGGTCTTCTCTAATATTAATTGGAAAATTTTAATCACATCAAATATATATATTATTAAGATATATTCCAAATTCTAGTCGAGTGTTTTTCATCCATAATAGTAGTTCATAGAAACTACCAATAGAAACATATTCCACCAGAGTTGTTGATAGGGAAACAAAATGTTTATAATTACTAGACCATGACACTTGAGATTTTCTTAATAAGTATTAGGTTTCTGAGGTGATTTTACAATCTAATATAAAATATAAAAAATCAGAATCAGAATATGAAATTAAATTAAAAACATAATTTTTTGGGTAAATAAGATATTGAATGTTTTTTCCTTTTAAATATTTAAAAAATTATTTTAACAATAGTAAGATGGGATTATTTTGGACTTTACTGAAATCTAGCACATAAATTTACAGAAAACATAATATCAGGTTTACTAGCACTATTATATAACAATCTACCAATAATAACACTATATAACTTGTTTTCGACTAGTTTTCCAGCTTCATCTTAATTAAGTTTTATATTGGTACACATAAGAGTTTTATAAGTCTTACAGTTTTCATGTCTAAACATTTTAAATAAATAATAATTTCCTTACTTTCATTTATGAAATTTTTATAATCTTTTTGATAAATAAGAAATCCAAAAAAGAAATTTAGTTCATCCATTATACTCATTTCAATTTTTTCATTGGATTTTAAAAAATATTATAATGTTTTTTATTTATTGCATCGAAAATAACTTCACCGACATAAATATGTACTAATTAAAATATTAGAACAAAAAGTTTTCTTAAAAAGTGATGGATCAACTAATCCCACATAATATCTATTTTCCAAAAAAATGTGATTAATATTTCATACTAAGCTCTAGGTTCCTATTTAAGGTTATAAAAAGCCATAGTATGTTTTAAAACATGAGTTTTTTAAGAGGGTTTTCAAAACTAGGAGGTTGTTCAACATAAACTTACTCATTAAAAATCCATTTAAAAAATAATATTTAACATATATTTGAAATAATTTGAAAATAATTATAGATTCATAATGCAAAAGCATTATAATGGATTCTAATATATCTACATGTGAAAATGTTTTATCAAATTAAACATCTTCTTCCTGATTATATTTTTTAGTTACTAATCTATATTTTATTCCACTTCTGATCCCATGATCGTCCTATTTATTTCATATGATCTTTTGGGTTTCTATTACTGGATAATATGATGGTCTTTACACTAAAAACCAAACTTTATTTCTTTTGAATTTGTTTAGTAATTCTTACATTGATAACATCCTACTCTAATCTAAAAAAAATTATTAGTTTTATCTTCTAATTTATAAATAATGGTAAAAAATTTATTTAGTTTTCCAACATTTCTTCTAGTTCTAATTCTTGTATCTAGGTCTCTTATAATAATTTCTAAAGGATAGTTTATTAAGTTTCTATACTATCTAGGTAAAAAACTTTCATGTTCTTTAGTTTCATGTTCTTATGAACAAGAATTTATTTTATTTAAATAATTTTAAAATCACCATTATAGGTTTTAAGTCTCATGTTGTCAAACTAGTCAGTAATTTCATATATTTCATCTTTCACTTTAATAAAAGGGTTTGTTTCATAAAACATCACCTGAACAGGTTCTTTAACAATCCATGACATTTTATTAAAGGCTCTATATGAATTTGAACAAACAGAACATCTTAAAATTTTCCTTCATCAACTTTTGGATCAAATTTTCAAAAGTTGTCCTTAGTATTAAATATATAAAGCATTCATCCAAATAATTTAATGTACTTTTCATTTGGTTTTCTATTAATAAAAATTTTTTAGGGTGTATTTTTAATAATAGGGTTTATTAATAATCTATTCATGATATATCAGGATGCGCTTATTTCTTCATCCCAAAAATAGATAAGAATATTGTATTCATTTAGCATAGTCCTTATCATTTCAATAATAGTTTTTTTCATATTTCAAAAATTCCATTTTTTTAGGTGTTATTAATGTTAAGAAGGTGTATTTAATACCATGATTTTATAAATAAAATAATTAAAATTTTGACTCTCAAATTCTCCACCATGGTCACATCTCAATGAAATTGTTTTAGAAACTTTTAATTTTGATCAATTTTTATAAAAAATCAAATGTATTGAATACTTCAATTTTGAGTTTTAGAAAATATACCCATGAAAATAAAGATAAATCATCTTCTAAAACATAGACATATAATTTACCATCCAAACATACTACTATGTATGGTCCAAAAAAATTCATATTGTCAACATATAATGGATTAGATGGATTAATTTTTTTAATAAATTTGAAATAATAATTATTATTGATTTCCAATTGAACTTGAATCATAGAATTTATAATTTTCAAAGTAAAGACTAAGAAAATTAGAAACTATTTTTATCATAGATAATTTATGTAAATCATATATATTATAATTTCCATGTCTTCTATGATAGATCCATGACTCATTTGTATTCACAGTTAAATAGTTCACCTTATATTTACACATATGTATTTAATTCTAAAGAATAATCATTTCCAGTTATTGTTTCTCTAAATTTATCCATATTATCTTTGAAAAATAGGAAAGAATTATTAGAGAAATTTGTATGAAAGCCATCATCACAATATTGAGAAATACTTATCAGGTTGTGCTTTAACCCTTTTACATAAAGTACGTTATTGATTGAGTTATTCTTTAGATCCCCAATTTTTCTAACTCCAACAATCATTCCATTTTCATTGTCACCCAAATTTACTAGACCTCAATCCATTTGAGTTAGTGTTTGAAAATTTAATGTGTCTCCACTCATGTGTCTGGAGAAACCATTGTCTAGATACAATACAAAATTTCTCTTCTTACTGCGTTTTTCCTATAAAATCAATTAATCATGTGTTTGTTTTGGTACCCATATTTTCTTGGGTCCCATAGATTCAATGTGAAATGATCTATGAATCCATATTTTATTTCTTTTCCCACAATTTATATCACTTTCATCAGCTATATTTTTTGAAATAAAATCCATTTTGATTCCACTAATTTTAGAACTTCTTAAATAATATTTGTTAGTGTAATTCCATTTTATTCCATAGTAAAAAAAATGTATAATTTTTTGAATTAGTGAAAAAAATAATTTTGGTATCATTTATATTTTCACCTTTGACTCCTATTCCAAATATTTCTATTTTAATAATTACGAGAATCTCATTCAGTGTATTTTTTCCTTTTGTAAAAACAAGAGCAACCATTTTATAAGATTATACATGATCCTATAATTATTTAATCCTATTTTCATGATCAATTCATTTTTATGTGGATGAGGTAAATTTTTAAATTAGATATTTATATTATTTAAGAATACTGTCTCTTTCAACAAAAAAACAAAATTATGAATATTTTTTAATGATTTATGTTTCTTTAAAAAAGAATCATCTTATTCTTCTGGAATTATATAATAAGTTACTGATTTAACATTTGAATGACTGCCAATTTTAGAATCTTAACAGTAATATGATTGTACATATTCTTATTCCTTTCCGATAAAGCATATGGTGGCTTCTAGTTTTTTGTGATCTTTTTCCGAATCAGTTTTTGAAGAGATTTTAGAGTCTTCCAATACCCTCCATGTATCTTTCATAGTTATTTTTTCATTGTGGTCATAATATGAATTCATCTTATATTTCTTTCCCATCCTTGTTCTTTAATATTTCAATTGGTGGATGTCAGGTCTAGTGTGACCCAAATTTTTTCATTTGTAGTGTCTTACTTCATGAGGTCCTCCTTTATCCTTTTTAAATGAATTTCTAAAACCAATCTTTGTCTTATTGAAATTGATGAATTTTATGGATACCTGAGCTTGTTTCATATTACAATGTAAAGAGTCTAAATTTGTGACTTTTCATGGTTGTATTTATTTTCTTTCAGGTTTCTGTGATTTCACCTTAAGGTTAGTATTTTCCATTCTTACCGAAATATTATAATCTTTCACTTTAGCTTTAATTTATTCTTTATATATCATCAATGATCCAATAAATTATTTAATAGTCAATTTATTGGTAGATGATGACATTTCTAATTGTAGTAGATATTCCATTCCATTTAGAGGGTAGTATTCTAAGTACATTCAATGCTTGATTAGAATGAATGATTGAATCTCCAAAGGCATTAATGTTGTTGATAATATCTATTAACTATCCATTCATTTAAGATATGATTTCTCCATCAAACATTATATAGGTGTAACACATTAGTTTATTTGTATCATATCTCAATTGTCTGATTTTGTAGGTCCCTTCCTAATAAATAGTAATAGATTTTCACATTTCAAATATATTAGTACATTTGGATAATCTATTAAATTCATCAGGACCATGTCCACAGATTATTTCATTCATTTCCTTTGAATTGATGTCATGTTCAACTTCTCTTTCATGTGACCTAGTCTCTGGTCTTCCATGAATCATATAGGGACTAATTATATTCATATATAATTAGATACCCAGATATTTTAGATATATTATCAAATATGATGTCTAGCATCCACAGTTTTCACCATTAAAATATGGAGCATGGACCGTAGATATATCTTCTTTTGGATCCTCCATTCCCATATTATCTGTATATACCTTATTCTCTTTATGATTTCTATAGATTTATTCCAAAATCTCTCAATTGATACCAATTTTTAGGTCATGATAAAAAAATGATAACACAAAAGGGGGTGAATTGTGTCTGTGATAGTCTAGACCAATTTAGTATTTTGAATCCCTTTGTGATTTATGCAGGTTTTAGTGTTTTCTTATGTATGAAATATGAGTAGAGTTTAAAAAGTAATAATAAAAAAAGAAACTTTTTATTGTTTGGGGGAAAAAAGACCCCATAGTCCACTCCACCAAAGATCTCTCTATGAGCTCGATGAATTTTAGTAGAAATTTTAGCGTATCACTAGACCTTAAAATCCGAAACTGAGTGTAGAAAGTTCATACCATTACAAAAAGTCTAAATAGATCCATCTAGTTTCTTTACAGAGAAAAAATTATTCATTACTTAGTACAAGAAGGTGATACTTAAACCACAATTGAGTAAGATAATTTGATACTCCAATAAATCAAAAGAGTTTGATTTGTTGGTGATTGGATATGAACTTCAAAATTTCAACAGTTGAAGCAACTGATAGTTGATGGATCTTCTTGTTTAGAAATTAATATCTTTAAGATAGAATAACATTAAAGTGATTCTGTTTTCAGGTGATCTTAAAATTGAGTAGCAACAAACATTAGTATGAGATTTTCAACAGTATACATCTGATGTGTAGTCTTGGTCTTTATATTAGATTTGTATGTCAAACATGTAAAGAAGTATAAAGATGTATTTTTATGGAATATCATAGCTCTCTCTTTAGAGAAAACATTGTTCATATAAATAAAACTCGATTGGTTGTGCAGATCCAAGAAAATATCACAAAGTATCATAGATATTCAAATAAAAAATAATCATGGGAGTCGTAATATAACATAAAAATAGGACTGATTTTATATTATTAAAATAGTTCTTTGAATCAATCATAACACGTTTCTAATTGGTCATAGTAGAGCTTCCTATTATCCGAAAATTATAGAATGATGATTTCCTAAAACATGGATTATATTGTGGCGTTAAAACTCTGCTATTTAATAGTCAAATGTGGGGATTGAGTGTTCACCATAGTGTTCCATTGTGTTGTGTATGGTTCCTTTCAACATATAGTTCCTTAATCATACGTTCATCTTTTCATAACATATGGATCAAAATTAACATAAATATGAGAATCCATATATTAAACCTTCTAGTTCATGGTTGATTCCATATATAGCATTGATAAATCATATGTTCAATACCCTAAATGTAGGGTATGAACAATATTTTAAATATTCTAATGTCTATTTCATATTCCATACACTTTTCATTCCTCAGAATATAGTGTTATAGATCTATACATTTAATATCCAGCATTGGGATTTCGATCCATACACAAACTGTCCAGCGTAGCATAGGTTTGATGATCAATACATTTATTTTTCTGAACATTGGGTTTGAAAACAATTTCTATAAAACACCTCATAGAATTTCATTCCATCAATGATATAAATAAAATCACAATATATATTCCAAAATCATACTTAACACAACTTTATTAGAAAATAATCAACTGTATTTTTGATCATCAAAACCATCATATATTACAGAGTATTATTGAGAAAATACATTCCCAACAATTTACATATGTCTAAAATAAATAAAATGGTTATATATTTAATATAAATAAATTAAGAATCATTTTAAATAAAAAATAATATATTATCTGAAAAAATGTATTTTTCTAGAAGGCCTTCTAGTCGTGCTTTTCACACATAATTTTAAATTTAGTTTTATCATTTAAGAAATTATTTCAAACAATAAGATTAATTTTTGAAATCTATATGTCAAAATTAAATTTTGGTCACTTTTGTAGAATTTTTAGAAAAGTTTAATGATTTTATGAATTGTGGAAAATACTAATTTTTATTCAAATCATACTTCACTATTAAATTATTTACAAGGATAATTTAAAATTTAAATTAGTTTTTAATAAATATTGGATAAATTATAATATAAATTAAATATTTTATTTCACTTTAATAAATTTCATGTTTAATAATAATATAAATACTTTTTAATCTTTAACAAGTATATCTTTGGGAAAATCATTTATCGACATGTCTACAGAATTAATTTAAAATTTAATTCTAAAAAATATGTGAATTGAATCTATAAAAATAGATTTAATATTTTTAATCATAATAAATTATATTATAAATAATTTTAAACTTAGTTTTTATCCATAATTAATTTTAAAAACTGTAAAAACTATTTCGCATGGTTAGGGTTATAATAGGTTTACTAGGGCTTAAACTAAAAATAAGGGTTAAATATGACCTAAAAACATGTAAAACGCCCATTTTATGGATATATTTAGATTTTATAACATATTAATATATGTAATTAAATAATTTTTATCCCTTTTTCAGGTCAATAACATGTTTAAACTTTATTCTTTTCTAAAATTCCATGTGTGTCCTCTCCCCCATTCATAAAAGGTCACCCACTCTTTTCCCTAATTAAAAATTCCAAAGAAATTTGTTTCATCCATAAAAACCCCAAATATTTTCCTTACATCCCTCCTCACATCATGGAGTACTTTTTTTAATTAGGAAACCATCTTAAGATGTCGTTAGGTATAAACCTCAAGAGTGCCCCCAAATATGAGGTAAAAATTATAAATGTGTCTATTTATTATATTTATCCTTCAACATCCTTCATATATTATTGAAAAATGATAATATAATAACACAGGTATCTCATATAAAAATAGAATTTAATTTTTTTAAGTTTCGTAACCTATAACTATCTCCACTTCCATCAAATGGAAAACAAAATGGTTGATCGTGTTTACGGTGGGCAACTGCCTCATGAACTGATGTAATTTCTTTTCCATCACTACATTTCAAAGCTGGATATAATGATAGATTCAACATATTTATATGATATTTATGAAATTCTAATTCTTATAGAATTATAGTATCTCATATATCTTCTTACTTTTCATTCAATGGGGGGATACAGTAATTTTGATCATGTGTACGGTGGATTACTACCTCACGAAGCGATGTGATTCGTTTTTCTCTTATGATTTACATGGATGGTTGTAAGGATAAATTTAATAAAAAATATGATATTTTTCACCTAACCATAATTATTTAAATGTAATATCACATATAACTTCTAACCTTCCAATCCATTGGAAAACAATAATGTCACTCATGCATACATGTGGACTACTACCTCCACGTAGCGATGCGAAATGATTTTTGTTAAATTTTTACATGGATGGTAATAAGAATTTATTTTATTAATATAAATTTATATATAAAATTATAATTATTATATATTTTAAATTAATTTTTATTTTCATTTTTCTCTATCCTTCGAGGAAATGAAACTCGCATTCATGTGTATGTAAGACATATTGTCTTCATTGAAAGTGTAATACATTTTCTATATTTATCCTTTATGTATTACTATAAAAATATATATAATTAATATATATTATATGTATATATTTATTTATTATTGATATAATTTAAACATGATCTAATTAAATGGTTCAAAATTATCAAAATAGAACATACATGAAAAATGATGAAATTATCACCCGAAAGATTTGTTTTACCAATGAATGGTTAATAAATGGGTAATAAATGACTAAAAGTAAAACATATATGGTATGAAATATATTTTGTGATTGTTTTATATATTTATAATAATATCTATATTTATTATATTGGAGGTATATACATGTATTAAAGAAATCAGATCTGAGGTAAGGGTTTTCTTGACAGACTTTTACTTTCATGAGACGTATTCCATATTCACAACATAGTTATTTTATGTGGTGTATATACTACAACATTGATATGTTATATAATGAATACCATTATCTTAATTGTATTTAGTTTTTTCTTAGATGTTTTTTCTTTCAAGGTGCTAGCGACTTCAAATCCACTAATGTAGTAAGGAATTATTTTACAATCTCATAGTTCTTCGAAATTATTTATGATTAAATTTTTGTTGATGAAATATAGTGATCTATCACCAAGAAACTCATGATTTTCTTATCCTATAGTCATTCATTAAAATTTCAAGTAATAGTACCATTTTCTCAAATTTCTACTTAAAATGATTGAGAAACTGTTTTTAATAAGTGATGAATTCATTTATCTCTTCAATCAAAAATATGTTTTCTTCTAAAATCATGATTTAAAAAAAATATTTAATGTTTCAAACATATAAAAATTATTTATTAAATTCATTTAAAACATGATTTGATTTAACAAACATAAAAGTACCCCACTTTTCATTTTTTAACAAGGTACTCTTTGACTTTTTTCCAAAAATATAAAAGGAAACATTATTTTAACATACTCAACATGTATAGAATTTACCATCTTCATAAAAACACATTACTTTATAAATTTCAATAAATGACTAAAATGTTATTTTCAACAAAAAAATTCCCACCTATTGTCAAAAAATATATAAAAAAAATATTTTCATACTGAAAAAAGATATTTTTCTCAAAAATGTTTTTATTCATAAATGTTTTTAATGGAATTTTTATGATATTTATATTCATCAATGAAAACAACCATTATTTAAATTTTGATCAACTGGGAATATATTCTAATTATGAAATTATTATTTTTTGTCTATATGGTTTATAATCAGTTTGATGGGGGATGTACAATTTTCATATAATTATTATTATTTCTCTAAATAGTTTGTGATTTTATTAATTGATTGGGAAAAGTATGAAATTTTCTTATAGTTTTTTTAATTGAATGTTTATTTTTATGATGTTTCACATCATATAAATGTGGTATAAATTAGATATAGAGAGTGACGTGTACGAGCTGCTATAGAACCTTGATGCATTTTTAGGTCTCATGAAACAAACTATCATGGGTTTATATTTAGAGCCTTACACATTTTTGTAAGATATATTCCCATGAGTACTTGAAGGCACGATTATCATCTATAACATTATAAATTCCTTCAATATGAGATTATTTATTTATGTTTCATGTTGTTATTCGATTAGTTATAATATCCATGGATTCTTTTTAAACTCCCATTATTATGTAAATATCATTATTTGATAAATAGTTGTTCTCGTGATATTATTCTTAATATTCAAGTAATTGATTATATGGAACATTATTTATTAATTTACATTTAAATATTGATTATTACGTTTTTATTCATGATATATTCTATTTTATGAATACACATACAGAGCATTTGAGATCACCCCTTTCTTATGATTCATTCACCAATATGCTAAGATGTGTATTATGATAGATATGTAGTATCATAATGTTGTACTACACTAAAACACTATGTTTTATTTTATGTTTTCAATTATATTGTGAGATTCATGTTGGTACCTAATTCACCAATACTACTAAACTATTCTTTTTTTAGGATGAAATTTCTTACATCTTATATCAGGGTAATAAAGTTACCACCAACTCTGAGCTATTGGGGTTGAGGTCATTACAGTTGGTATCAAAGCCAATCCTAGTAGAAACCATAGAAAATAGATTTAAAGAAAACAAAAGTTTTGGAACATAAGTCAATGATAGATATTGAGTATTGATATTGAATAACATAATGAGGTTTTGGTGAGGAAAATATTTTGTGGTTTTCCCATAAATAGGTCCCTATTTTGGATACTACAATTGTACATGGTTATGGAACAGATATACCTTGTGGTAATAACCCTAAAAATCCAAATTAGTCTTTACATTCATATTACCTGATACATAATAATTTTCCTTAATATGCACCTAGTTTGGTAGTCTTGGGGGATATGATTTGGTTCATTCACATTTTCTTTATGATTCATTATCAAGTATTTGAATAGATAATGGCCATGAATAACTATTGATTAAACATCTGGTGTCTTATATTTAAAATAATGTTTAATGATTTATACCTCCTATAAATTATTTTTCATGATTATGTGGTTTCCTACAATGATTATTGTTTCTTACACTATGATTTTTGGTTTATCCTATAGAGGTTACCAAATTATCTAGGTTAACAATACATGTGAAAGAAAATGCTTTGATGAGAACCCAAATAGGATAATGCCTGGAGTGCATGATATTTTGATTATGACTAAAAAGTTTACTTGATATAAAATTAAAAACATTCATTTTAATGAACCCTAATACTCACTAATGAATATTATGATAGAGTTTCCTAAGTGGTCGGGTAGTGGAGACCATAGAAGAAAGAAGACTTAGTTTCCTATATTTTATGAATGCATGAAGAAACAACCACATGAATTTTTTATAGTAGTGGGAAGATGTTATGGGTGTGTAAAATAAGAACAAAAATCAAGTGATTTTTAAGTAAAATGAAAAGATCAATTTACATAATTTATGTTAATAATGGCCTCTATATGGTATCATCGAGGGTTGAATGTTATAAATACAGAAAGTATTGGAATTAGAAAAATATATTTCTTGGGGGGAATGATGATAAAGAGAATATGAAAGGTTTTATTAGTAATGGGTATACTATTTATGATTAAAATAATTAAAATGACATATGAAATGATTGAAGTATTAAGGAATTAGGTGATAGAGCATAGTTAGTGGTTTAAGAATGATGTGGAATGATTAAAGTTCTTGTGAACTTAAATTCTATAATTTTAGTGTAGAATTATTTATTTATTGATTTTATTATTATACAATTAATAAAACATATAAGGATTGTAAAGTAATAGTTATTATATAAGTATTTTAATACACATGTTGAATGGTACCAATAAAAGTGATTATATGGAATGATGATATTATAATAAATTACATGATTGTGGAAAGATAACCCTTGATAAGTTCTTTATTTTTGGACAATATTGATAAATATATATTTATGGGATATTATTGGTGAACTGGAAATCGATTAATGATTTAATGGTTTGAGTTTTCTTTTCAAGAGTTTACTATATTTCTAAAATTATGGATAAAATCGATTATTTGATATATTATTTAATGGATAAGAAGAAAAATAATTTTTGAAACCATGTATGTTTTCAATAAGCTATTAAGATGACCCAAGTATTAATTTGGTATTTGACATTATGTGATGCATTTATTTATTTGTGAAATATAATGTTAGGTTGATTTTAAAAAACAATCCCTTCTAAATGTTTATACATTGAATTTGTTTAGAAATATTTTTTATGATTCCTAAGGTCAACTTTTTTTTAAATTTATTATGTTGAACTTTGGGGTTACTATTAAGGTTTTATAAATTAATTTAGTATTTGATAAATCATGTCAATCATTTTGGTTTTGGAACATATATAGATATAACTTAAGTAACATGTATCTAAATTAGGTATCTTATGATCCATTAAATGTAAATCTTAGTGATTTTAGCTTAAAAATTCATTTTTGGATATTCATTTCTTAGAGTAAGAGAAAAAATGTAAATTTATCAAAGCAAAACCAAAGGATGAGATTAGGATTATGAAATAGAATGATATCAAGTAAGTGTATATCTTTATATTATTAAATTGTAAAATAATTCCTTAACATTAAGAAAAATAACTTGAAAAAAATACTTTCATATATGATGAATTATATTGTATTTTAAATCATCGCAGATTTATGGTTTTAAATTCACTAACACTACCTTCATAATTAACTTTCGTATTATAAATAAATTCTATCACTCTCCATATTTATTTATGATTTTATTATATGTCCATATTTAGTCTTCCCACTAGTATTCTCCTATATGGAAACCTAGTTACGTGTAATTCTAAATAACCACTACAATACACTCTCTCTCTTTCCAGATGAGGTTTTATTAACCCTTTTAATGATATAGGTTTTAAATAAAAGGATTTTCAAATAGTAGACCCTTGATTTTCAAGTGCAATATCAAATTACAAGGATAAAATTTATTAATGTATTTGAGAATCTTACACCCTGGTATTTTAAATTATATTTCATTAAATATAATTTAATATGTTCTATTTATTTAAATACACAGAACCCCATGATTTTAAAAGAATAACATTATGTTCGATAGCTTATATGACATGAAACACCAAGAATAGGGGATAATATAACACCCTGAGACATTATAATATATATCCTCTCAAATAAATTCAATCTCTTTGATATATTGTGATTCACACAACATTGTATTTAAATAAAACGTGATACTCAATTATTATATTATTATTTAGAAATATCCATTACACCAAAAACATTAGGTTGGTGGGTATGAATATGACTAAATAACTTAGGAAAATTATTTTTTTCGCATTTATAAAATAAATTGACATGTAATATATTTTTTATAAATAAATTAATAATCATTTTAAATAAAAAGAAATGTTTTATGAAAAATGGTATTTTTCAAAAAGGCGGTTTATTCAAACTTCGGGCACATAATATGAAATTAAAATTTTCCACTTTAAGAAATATTATTTTAAAAAACAAACTTCATTTTTTAAATATACACATAAAAATTATCCTTGGATGAATTGTTTTAGAATTTTTTGAAAAGGTTAAAGTCATGATGAATAGTGGGAGATGCTTATTTTAATTGAAAACTACATGTTCATTTAAATTATTAAAAGGGTAAATTTATATTTAAAATTGTTTTTAATGTAAAATTACTTATATTATGTTAAAATTTAACATATTTTGGTCATTTTAGTAAATCTAAAACTGAATTATGATATAACATTTTTTCAAATTTGAAATTTTTTCATTGGAAAACCCAATTTTCAATGAATCTATTGGTTTAAATTTGAATTTAATTCTACCAATTCTTTGAATTTAATTTTTAAAAAATGATTAAATATTTTTAATAGGAATAATTTAAATTATATGTTAATTTAAACATAATTTTTTTTCATAAATAATAGTAAAAACTATAAAAATTGTTTGTTGTGGTTAATGTTAAAACAATTTTTTTGGGGTTCAACTAAAATATATGAGATTAAAATGAACCAAACCTTTTCTTAAGACTTTTAATGACTATATAATTATCATTTAACCTCTAATATTACCCATTGAACCATTTTGGATCCATTTTTCATGTTTAAAATGTGAGTACACTTTATTCCTTTAAAATATTTCATGTGTGTCCTCTCCCCCACATATAAAAGGTCACCCGCTCACTACCACTATTCACACAACCAAATCAATTTATAATATAAAATAGAAAACCAAAAATATTTATTAAATCCCTAAAAACATTATATAGTCCTTATATTTATCATAAAACCCTCCTAATATGTATTTAGTTATAAACCTAAAAAGTCTCTCCAAAGTAAAGGTAAATATCTTAAACGTGTGTATTTATATTATTTATTCTTCATACTCCATAATATATTATTCAAATATAATAATATAGTACCATAAGTATCTCGTATATACTAATGTTTTATTATATTAATGCTATAAACTAAATCTATATTCACTTCGATCAAATGGAAAATGAAACTGTCGTTCACATGTATGGGGGAATACCGCCTCACGAACCGATGCCATTCGTTTTCCATCGCCACATTTAAAGACTGCATAAAATGATATATTTTAAACAAAAAGAGACATATATATATATATATATATATTATTTCATTACTATCATTTTAATTTTTTAATTTTTATATCTTATTCAACATCTTAGATTCCATTTCATGAGGGGATACGATAACGTCAATCATGTGTATGGCGAACTACAACCTCAAAAAGCCATGCGATTCATTTTTAACTTAAACATTACATGGAAGGTAGTAAAGATAATGTTAATGAATATATGTGATATTTATAAACTAACCATAATTTTGAAAAGATAATATCACATATAACTTCTTACCATATAATCCATTGGAAAAAAATAACATCACTTGTGTGTATGTGTGGACTGCCGCCTCCACATAGCAAGTTGAAATTTATTAATTTTATCTTTAAATGGATATTAATAAGGCATAATATGAATAATAAATTCTATATATATCATAATATTTGTTTTTTATGTTATATAAATATTTATTTTCGTTTTTTTGTATCCATATAGAAAAATGAAACAACATTTATGCATACGTATGACTAACCATCTCACAGAACAATGTAATACATTTTATATATTTAAAATTTAAGAATATATACATATATATATAATTAATATATATGATATTTATACTAATTTTATAATTATTATATCATTTAATCACTATCAAAGTAAAGTAAATGAAATTACGGGACAAAAACAAATTTGAAAAATGAAGAAATTACAACCATAAAAAGTGATTTAAACAAATAATTATTAATAAATAGCACATAAAATATAATAATTAAATCATATATAGTATAAAATATATTATTATTATTCTTTAGTGGATTTATAATATAACTATGTTTAGTATAAATAAACTACAGACACATATTAAATAAATTAGATATAAGGTAAGGTTTTTCTTGTCTCACTTTTTTCTTCTGTGATACATAAGCCATATTCAGCACTTAGTTCTCTTATGGGGTGGATGTACTAACCCTTTAATACTTTATATAACTAATAAATTTATCTTATTGTTATTTAATTCTTAATTATAATTTATTTGTTTTATGGGGCTTATGATTCAAATTTTAGCAAAGTTGTAAGTGTTTATTTTAGATTCTCAATGTTCATCTAGATTGATTATAATTAAATATCCTATGGTAAAATATTATGATTTATAACTCAATAATCTCATTGAATTTATTCTACTATTGATATTCAATTACTTTTAACGAAATATTTTCATTTTTCCTCACAATGGAACTTAAAATTATTGAGAAAATGATTTCAAGAAATGATATCCTCATTTATCTCTTCAGTCAAAAATCCTTTTTCTTCTAAAATTTACCTTTATAAAAAAATTATAAATTGTTTTAAAAAATTATACAAATGACTTATTAAATAAATTTTACCTCTTAATTTTTTTTATTTTTTAAAAAATTAATATTCCTATCATTTTCTGAATAAGGCACCTTTTGAGTTTTTACCAAAAATTTCAAAAGAATATTTATTTAAACATACACAGCATGAATAAAATTTCCCATCATCATAACCACTCATTAATTATTACATTATTTTTTATTATTAGAATTTTCTTTTCAAATAAAAATTTTCCCCTAATATTATAGAAAATTTTATTTTTTTAAAAGTGATATTCAATGTGAACATTATATTTTCCTCTATAATGTTTTAATGGAATTTGTATTGTATTTATATTCATAAAAAATAAAGACCCTTATTTTACTCATGCTACACGAGGAATATATTGTAATGATTAAATCATTAATATTTATTTAGATAGTTTATTGTTAGTTATATTGAGGATATACTATTTTGATATTGTACATTATATTACTCTGAATAGTTCATGATGATGTTTATTGATTGGGGAAAGTATTAACATTTCATATGGTAGTTTTTCAATGTTAATGTTTATATTTAATATTAATCATCTCTTTAATATGATTATTGAATTGGACTTAGTAAGTGTTGTATGATTCCCTCTATAGCCCCTTTATAAATCGGTAGGTCTCATCAGAAAAACTATATTAGGTTTTTTGTGAAGACCTTAGCCATTTGTGTAAGATTTCTTAGAATGAGGCCTTAAAAATATGGTTATGATATTAATCATTATGTATTCCATCATTATGATATTATATATTTATGTTTAATGTGATTATTTTATTAGTTAGAATATCTATGGTATATTTTCAAGCTCATGTGATTATGTATATCCAATTGTTTGATCATTATTTATTATTATCCAATTATTTCTCATCTTTATGTTATTAATTATAAGGCAATTGTTTTAGTTATTTATCTTTTTATATTTATTGTCGATTATTTATTCATTTTAAATTTCATTGTATGCATACCCTTACTGAGAATTTGGTCTCACCACTTTCTCATGTTCCTTTCCCTATGATTCTAAGATGTGTATATTTATTGATAATTTGGGTTATAATGATGCACACTAAGAAAATTCTATAATTTATATTTATTCCTTCAATTGTAATGTTAGATTAAAGTATGTTTTTGGTTTAATTATACAAATAAAATATTCGGTTCTTTGGGATTCTATTGCTTATATCTTTTTCCAATGTGATAAATTAATAACCAACTATTCACTACTAGGGTCAAGGTCCTTACAGTAAAACTTTTGTTAATAAATAATAAATACCATTACATTAAATTGAAAGTTTTTTGGACCAAGCTAAGGGTTTCCATTGGTTTTTTAGATCAAATTTTTATTTATATATCATCAGTCAGTTTTAAAGGGAAATTACATTAATAAAATGGAATTTTTATGTTGTAATAACAATTATAATTTTTTCCTCATTCCTTTCGGTGTTACCAACACAACTTCAACATTTATAACATTGATGAACTGAGTCTCTAATAATTTTTTGATACCTTTATGGATGTATTTGTTAATTAAATTATATTATTATTATAGTTTTTGGTGAATCATATGAAGCACTTGGATATTATTTTATAAACATTATGTAAGTATATGTTTTATGAAAAAATTATTAAAATATCACTTTATATTTAAATAAGTGATTTATATTTTTCATGTTGTATTTGATAATGAGATTTTAATTTATCTTAATAATGTAGAACCACTGATGTCGAAGGATATGTCAAAAAATGTATTTGAAATATGGGTGAATATTATTAGAGGTTTATTTAGAAATTTTTTAGATTATATTTTAGCATGATATCCTTGAATAAGAAAAGTTTAATGTTTTATTTTAATGTGAATTGTTAGGAATCATTTTATTAAATGAATAATAGTCTTATTTTAGTTCCTATTTTAATTTTTTGTGATCCAATAATTTCTTATAATTTTTATTATAAAGTTTCCAGACTCGATTTAGGATTCATTCTAATTTATGAAAAACAATTCATGGATTGTGCGTCTAAGAAATTTAGACCCCATGTGAATATTTATTATATGAATGATATATAATTAGGTGTTATTTTTCAACACATGAATACTTGGATACATTACCTTTTTGTAAGAATTTGTTTGTGTATATAGACCATAATATTTCAAAATATAATTTCTCCTAGAATTTCCTCAATCGGACAAAACCGTGGCAGGTTGAGTATCATTAAATTTTTATTTTATGGTTATGTATACAAAATGTATTGGCTATGTACTAGAGAATTATTTTATTAGGAGTACACCTACCCAAGTGGTAAAAACATATTCATATGGAGTTAAAATAAATGTTTAGTGGTTTATTTATATTTTTTATTGTTGTGAGTATAGTTTTGATTGATAGAGTAAAATAAAGATGATTATCATGTGAAGAGTGTAAGAGAGAAATATAATAAATATATAGTGGGGATACCATTATTGAGTATAACATTTATCCATAATTATTGATGTATTTAGTTATCTAGTGTATGTTCCTAGGGAAATAAATAAGTAAGTTATAGAAAAAATCACTGTTTTTGTTTTGTGGTGAATCCTAGAGCAATTAAGGTGTTTCGTGAAAAGAGATGAAATTATTTTCCATTAAATATAAATAAAAAATTTGTGGAATTTTTTTCCAGGTGTTGGAATTTTAAATGAATAAATGTATACAATCAATTCTTGGAAGGGATGTTAAAGAATTTTACCATTCTTCTATGGACGTGGGAATATATTTCCATGATTTTGGTGAATAGATTATCTAGATCATAATAGAAACAAGATATTATTTATGTTGTGGTAGGATGAATTATGAAATAAATAAATTTCTTACCTATTTGAAAAAACATTTTCAATGGATAACCATGGGGTGTCTAATATAATATAATTAGTTAGAATTATAGGAGTTTAAAAATACATTATCTCATATAAGTATGTAATGTTTTTGTATTGATTATATATTGTGATATATAATTCTATGAAAATTTAGTCGATAATGAGTTTTGATTACCACCCTCCACTAAATTTATATATTTTGTATTGAACTACCTTGTTATGGGTCATTGATAGTTTAGGGCAATTTAAATTTTTGGATTCGAACAGCAGAGTGAAAGTTTGGGTGTTGTTTTAGATGTTACCTGGGATTTTTTGGGAGTGGACGTCTACAGAAATAACACCCAGAGTGAGCCTCTGGGTGTTTTTGGATGAAATCCTCCGCAAGCAGAGGTTGTATTGTGGCCTAGGTGGGTCGTGTCATAGTAGTGCTTTCCCATAGCACCACGTCCTCTACTTGGGGCTCATCGCATTGTGACCCTGATGAGTCTTTTCATGAACATTAATAGATGGAGGTGATTCAATATAAATAGTATAATTCAATCCATGACCCATTTGGGTCATTCCATGATAACGTTTGATCAGGTGATGGACTCTCTTCCCGGGGTTGGTTGCATTATGACCTAGTAAGGAAAAGAATCCCCATGGATTGAACGTTTGGGGCTGCACCACAACAGTTTTGAAGGTTTGTTATTTTATTATTATGTTTTTTTTAATTTTACAAAGGGACCTATTTTTAACCCCCTTAATATCCCATAGTATGGATCTATCAAACATTTTATTCCCTGGACATCTCCCTCTTTGTCTCTTGTTATTTTTGAGTTGTTTGGAAGGTCATCACCACTTGGATTCAATGTAGTTTTTCTTATTTATTCCCATTGTTATTACCCATTTTATATATTCTAATTTTTCTCACTCTATTATGGTTTTGGAGAGAACATTACCTCTATTCATTGTAGAATTTCACACATATTTATTCTTTCATGTTTTGATCAATGATGGGGTTCTAGGAAGTGATTTTCATATCATTTCTTATGGGTTTTTATAAAATGTGTAGTTTTTTGCATTTATTTAGGTGTTTATGAAAATTTGGTCTTAATTGGTAATTGGTATAGATGAATTAATTAGTTATTTAATGTTCATTAGGACCAATTATGTGTGTTCTGGGTAAATTTCACACCCTTTTTCATGGTTCAATTTCATTTTTTCAACCGATTATTCAAATGTTGATTATGACATTATATTATTTTTTTGAATCATTGTTTATTTATTATAAATGTTTTTATGGATGTGAAAGGTTATCATGGACATGGATGAGGTGTTTATGAGTTTTGGATTGATGTGTGGGTCATTAATTGGTGTAGGTGTCTCTATTAATAACTCTTAAAAATTATATCTCTCCCTTTTTGTTTACTTTTAAACCATTTATTAAAATACTTAAGGGTTTTGAACATTATTTCTATATTGAAAACTAATTTTCAAATAAAATTTTCCTTCGCTTAGTGTTTATTAGAATTAATTAGAGGAATCACTTGATCCATAGGCCAGTTAGTGAGGACATAGAAAGTGCATCCAAGAGACCGATTTTCAAATCCGGCTGGAAACATATTTTCAGGTTACTGTATTAATAGTGTAATAGTATTGTAGCATGCACTATGATATGCACTATTACTAGTAATTTTTCATATTGTAACAGCCAGAACTATCTGTATTTTTGGTCTTTTAGGCCACTCATTTGGTCCATGGGTACTACATAGACTTTGGGCCTCCCAAGGCCTTCAGGACAGTAAATAATTTGGGCCACCTCAAGCCCTTCGGGCCACCTCAAATCTATCAGGGCACCTAAAATTATGCTCAATTGGCCTGGAAAACTATACAAAGAGAAAACTCAAGATGAGGATTTATAGCAAGATTATTCACTGGATAAAAAGATAACACATGTGGAATAAATATATGATATGGAAATTTCATCAGAACCTGCAAGAGCATGCACATGATGCCTACTCAAATATCCATGCTACTGTGGATAGTTGATTTCACTATTTAGAAGCTAGAAAGGAGCACTACCATGTAGTTATAGTCTGAATATTTCCTCTAAGAACTACCGGTCACCAAAATTTTAATCTTATAGGCCTCGTAAGGGTTCCCCCTCATCCCATGAAAGGGGGTTATCAAAAATCAATAAAAGGATGGCTTTTGGTCCATTCAAGAAAACAGATTAGAGGAACTCTATCAAGGAATATGGTATGAATGTATTTTTTTTGGTTTTTAATGATTTTAAATGGATGGAATTATTGTTTTTAAAGATTTTTTTTATAAATTTAGGATGGTCTCTTTTAAAAAAATGCGATTTAATAGATAATTGAGATATTTCCTTGATACATTCTTAAAAATTGGATTGTTATATTGTTGGGGGTATTTATAATGTAAAATAGTGTCTTAAAAGTATTTTAATGTTTTGTTTTGTGGTTTTTTTAAGAAATGAAATTGTAACTAATTTTAATAAAATATATTTCCAATTTCCTGGTAGGAAATTTATGAAAAATGGTTTTATTGGTGTAAATTTTACATTAAATCAAGACACTTTGAGTATCTTTTAAACCTAATGTGATTTTGATATTATGTGACTTGATAAAATCAACCTGAATAGGGAATAAGTTTCCTTTATTATTATATTGATTATAAAGTTCTAGTTTTTGTGATGGTTATTTAAATGTGATATAGTGTTTTAATTATTTGTTTTTGAATTTTTTTTCATGTAATTGAGATTTGGTATGATTGTTATTCACTCACCTACACTAATTTATCATGGGAACCTAGGGTACTTAGGTAGCTTAGACTACAAAAAATATAGCTTGTCATATGGATACGAACTCACCAGAAAATGGATTATTCCAAAACTCTAACTAAACAATATTATGATATGGATGTGATTTATTCTTGGACTATGAAAAATTTATCTTTATGGGATCATGCAAGGGACTGGGTATAGCAGGATATAGGTAGATATGATTGATTTCATCACTAAGTTAGTATGAAGATACTATAATAGCCTAAACATAGTTCTGTAATGTTACATACATAATTTATTTTACATTCAGTTCCTTTCCCATATTATTGGATATTATTATTGTTTATACTGGTTCAATTTTATTTTCTTGGGGGAATTATTATAATATCCTGTCTTTTATTTCATAAATTTTCATAACATTTTACAAACAGAGGATCTTTAAAGTCCAGTGTTTTAGAAATCCAGAACAAAATACATGAAAACATTAAATATTCTTCTAAATTTTTTTTAGGATTCATCAAAGGTTCATCCTTAGTAAAATTACTGCATCTCTTACCCTGGAGACATACATCAAAGGAAAGGGTGAGCAGAAGGCCCAGTACGGAAAACAAGTGAAACAATTTACATGGGAACTTGAGAGGTATCAATAAGAATAAGAGGGATATCATAAATGAATGATAAAGAGAAATATCTTATAAATAATAAGCTAAATAATAACATGAAAATTTCATTTCATCATTTTATTTAGACATTCATGAGCATATCACCATGGTTGATCCCCAAGGTGTCATGAAAAAATTACCAAGGTTATTCACCAAGGTATTGTGAAACCGGTCATCTCTATAGATTAATTATTTACCCAATGCATTGGATCACTACCAGGGTAAACTATTAATATGTATTTATTTTTATGTGATCCACATAGATCATAATCAAACATTACATAAATAAAACATAGAGAATAAAAGAAATCAGTTTCATTTCAAAATCGTGATGTTCTAAAAGTTCTTAAAATATTGATCATTATGTCATTTATAACCTATAGAACTGGAGTGAGGGTTATATGTAGGTCAATTATAGAATAAAATAGATCAATTTTATGTATTTATGAATACCCCTATAAATGAAAATATATTTGGGTATTCACATAAATTAAACCAGATAACTTATTGAGAAAAAAAGAGATATTTGTAGATGAAAATTGTGTTGTATAACAACTATATAACATGGTTTAAGAGAAAAATAAAAAGATAGTGAAAAAGTGTCTCCCAGACATAAATTAATCATCTTATATTATATGTACAGAAAAAAATAATAATAAGATCATAGTGCATAATGACATACCACATGAAAAGGACACATGAAATAAAAGAGAAAATGTGATTTCATTTATGAAAATTCGACAGCCTAACGGTGTCATTTAAAGATTCTGAAAATAAATTGATGAGTGAAAAAAGGGTCTATCATCATTTTTACAAGAAATGTAAAGTAACAATAACATATAAAAAATTAACCCTCATAAAAAGATCGTAACTAGAAGACATAACATCAACAAATTTATGACATAAAAGAGGTGGGTGAGAGGTTCATTTACCTTGAAAAGTAACCATGAAAGCTCAATGGTTAGGACCATGGGGGGATTGAGGTCACCTTGGGAGGACTCCTTCAGAAGTAAAAAGACCAGACCTTCATTGAGGAGGAATTTGGAATGAAATTAATGAGGGAATGGATCGGTATTTTTAGAAAAAGTGGGGGATATTTTATTAATTTCCAAGTGACACCTCATCAGTGGTGTTTGAAAAACCATGGGCTTAACCATGTTATTTGACCATTTTGTTGGCCAATTGGGAAACCTAATAGCCTATATTACTATTCACAAGTAGACCAAAATTATTACATCATTATTACATCATTAATGATCTTATTAAACACACCAAAACTCAGAACTATATTTTCATTATCCACCGAAAAACAAAACATTTTACAAAAATCTCATAAATTAACACTTACCTAATATCGATGCTTTGAATTAAAAAATGAACTCCATTTTTTGAAAATAATTTTCTAAATATATTCAATTTAATTTTTAATTAAATTAATTAATAATTCAAAAAAACTCTAAAGCAATAAATTGTTTTGTAACACCTTGAAAAAGTAATCATGGTCCTATAAAATTATCATACAACCATAAAACAATGAAGTAACAATTTATGATTACGTTTTATGAATGTATATTTTCATTATAAATTATTAAATTAATTATAAAATTGTAAATAAAATATTTATGACATACAAAAATACTAAAACTTATACGATGATCATTTTTTCACTTTCAATATGTCTAAATTATATTTATACATTCATGGGTAAAGATTCTATTGTTGGGGAAATTTAATATTCATTACTATTCATAAGGGTAATATTACTATTAGTACGTCACTATTAACTAAAAATTAAGTTGGTCTTATTAGTCTCAAAATTGTTTACTAGTCACAACTGTAGAAGAACATTTTCTGAAAATCATTTCACATTATTAATTATTTGATGATTAAATAAATATTTTAAAATACCATTTTTTCCAAAATTCATCAACAATATTCATCCAATATTTATCCAGACATTTTAAAATCACAAATTTCACCAAAATAAGAAATAAAAATTTTATTTATATAAAATCAGTACAAAAAGTAACTAAGGTCTCATTACATAGACCCTTATAACACCTACATAGCACCTAAGTGTAAGGTGTGTTATTGTTATAGAATCTTGGGGCGTCATAGACAACATTTCATGATTGGTGATTTATATCATCTTGAACTTCTCCCATAGGTGATTCCGTTCAAGCTTTACATGTTGAAGCTCAGCTTGGGCTTGGTCCGGAGAAAAGCCTAATGACGCAACCTACTTCCCATGTTCTGAATGATGGGATTCGTATTGTCTGAGTCTACTGAATGAGTCCATAGACTCTTCTTTCTATATTAATTAACCAATATCACTTGTATTTACAAACAATAATCATAATGTTAGGAGTTTATTTTCTATCGGTCATATTGAAAAATGGTCATATAATAATCAAAACCCAATATTGTCATTTCATTAATATTCACTTCATTAATTAAAGGATATCATTTTTTTGAGTATAAAATAAAATATCACACAAATTTTGGAAACAAATATTATTCAAAAGTTCAGGTCATTACATTCTTCCCCCTAATAAAATTTCACCCCCAAAATATTAACTCATACCCTCAAGATAGAAAAGGTGTGGGGACTTTTGCCTCATAGAATCCTCTAGTTCCCACATTGTTTCTTCACTTTTGTGGTTTCTCCAAAACAACTTAACAAGGTGGGTCGTCTTTTTGTGTAGAACCTTGTCTCTACGATAAAAGATATCCACCAGCTACACCTCATAAGAGTGGTAATATTCCAGTTTTTCCACCTCTGGATTTAGTACATGTGAAGGGTGAGGTATTCTTTTTCTTTAAGAGGGATATATGGAAAACATCATGAACTGGTGCTCGATTTTGAGGAAGTTCAAGCTGATAGGATACTACTCATATGCGATTAATGGTTTCATACGGTCCAATGATCCTAGGGATGAGCATCCCTTTCTTCCCAATCCTCATGAATCTTTTCAAAGTTAAACATTGAAGAAATAATTTTTCCCCAGCATTAAACTCCAAGTCCCTTCAATGGTTGTCAGCATAGCTTTTTTTCCAACTTTGAGGAGCCTTAATGTGTTGCTAGATGGGGTGGACTTTTTTTGTCATATATTAAATAAGATCAGGACCAAGAAGCTTTCTCTCACTAGCTCCATCCCAACAGTAAGAAGTTCTACATCTCTTTGAATATAGAGCATCATAGGGTGCAATTTAAAAGCTTGAGTGGAAGCTGTTTTTGTAAGAGAACTCATCTAAAGGGATATGTTGATCCCATCCTCCTTTAAATTCCATTTATAATGTTCTCAGCATGTCCTCATGTGTTTTAATATTCCTTCCAGATTTTCCATTAGTTTGGGGGTGAGAGGCCATACGGAAATTCAATTCAATGCTCAGAGTATGTTGAAGACTTCTCCAGAATGTTGATGTGAACCTTGCATCACGATCAAATACAATAGAATTAGGAACTCCATACAGTCTTACCACATCCTTCACATAAATCCTAGAAAGTTGATTAAGAGAGAAATCTTCCAGAATAAAGATAAAAGGGGCAGTCTTTATGAGACGGTCCACAATAACCCATATCGTGCTATTTCCTTTAGAAGTTCTCAGGATACCAGTGAAAAAGTCCATAGTGATATCTTCCCACTTCAATTATGTAAGGGGTAGTGGTTATAATACCCCTTTAGGATGATGTTACTCTTACTTCACTTGCGGACATACTAAGAACCATGAAGTGTAGTCACCAATCTCCCATTTTATATTATCCTACAAATAATGATCACGATGGTCCCTATACTTTTTTGTTCTTCTAGGATGTATAGAGAAATTAAATATATGAGATTCATCCATCAACTCTTTCTTTATTTCTTGAAAAGATGGAACACATTGTTTTGTACAAAATTTCAGTACACCTTCTTGATCAATATTGAACTCAATAAACTTACTATTCTTTACAGCATCAAACTTCTTCTGTAACAAAGTATATTCTATCTAAGCTTTCTTTATCTTATCTAGCAATGACAGTTGATAAATAATTTAGGTTAGGGTTTATTATTTCCTTTCCCTTATAATTACCATGTCTAGATTTAATAGGTCATTGATCAAAGGATCTCTTTAAATCCTAATCATGGATAGAACAGCTGGGTCTTTTCTGCTTAATGCATCAACAACTTGGTTTTTTCGTCTGAGATGATAATGAATTGAACACTCATAGTCTTTAAGAAGTTCCAACCATATCTTTTATCACATGTTCATTTCCTTTTTTGTAAAAATATACTTCAAACATTGATGGTCTGTTTCTATATCAAATTTCTCCTTATAAAGATAGTGCCTCCATATATTCAGAGAAAAAATGAGCACAACTAGTTCTAGATCATGCGTAAGATAGTTCTTCTCATGAATCTTCATCTGTCGAGATACATAGGCAATGGTATTTTTATTTTACATGAGGACTCAGCAAATCCCTTTCAGCGATGCATCCTTAAAAATAATGAATCCTTCTCCAATTTAGAGAAATGTTAACATGGGTGCAGTAATGAATCTCTTCTTCAACACTTGGAAACGTTCCTCAAACTCCATTTTCCAATTGAAATTAACACCTTTTTGAGTTAACTTGGTTAATTGATTAGAAATTCATGTAATGTTTTTCACAAATCTCCTATAATATTCTTATATTCTAAGGAAACTAAGAATCATAGTTATTGTTGTAGGTTGAGGCCACTCCTCTTAAACATTTGTCTTTGTTGGGTCAACTATGATTACTTCATTGGTAACAATGTGACCCACGAAAGAAACTTTTTCTAACCAAAATTCCCATTTATTGAACATTCAAAAAAAACCTCTCTTTAATAGAGTTTGAAAAATAACTCTGAGATGATCCTCATGCTCCTTGAGACTTTTGGAATATAACATAATATCATCAATAAAAACTACCACAATGTGATCAAGGTAGTCATTAAAGACTCTATTCATCAAATTCATAAAAATAGCATGTGCATTAGTCAGTCTAAAGGGCATAATAACAAACTCATAATGACCATATCATGATTGAAAGGCAATTCTTTGAATATATTCTTTCTTAAGACTCAATTTATGATTACCAGAATGAAGATCAATCTTAGGGAAGAATTGAGTCCCATAAATATGGTTAAATAAGTCATAAATTCTGGGAAGAGGGCATTTTTATCGTTACTATGATACTATTCAGTTCTCTATAATCAATGCAGAGCTGCATCGATCCATATTTCTTCTTCACATAGAGAACATGTTCCCCCCATGGAGACAGACTCAGTCAGATAAACCCCTTCTCCCAAAGATCTTGTAGTTGTTTCTTTAACTCCCATAGCTCCACGTTTTTAATAAAATATGGGGTCTATGATATCAGATGAGATCGAGGTATGATTTCAATACAGAACTCTACCTCTCTTTCTGGGGGAGGTCCGAGAAACTCCATAGGAAATACGACAACGTATTCCTGGATAATGGGGGCATTTTATATCCCCAAACTCTCATTTCCTTCATCTTCCTCACTGATCACCTATATAAAGAAGGATATATTAGGTTCTTCTAGACAAATATATGGTTGAGATATCTCCCCATGGAAGATAACTCTAGGTTTTCCAATCAAGACTACTGAGATTTCCTTAATTATGAATTTAATCATAACATTATACATTGAGAGCCAGTCCATCCCTAGTATAATGTCGAATTCTAGCATGGGAATGACTACAAGATTAGTTATAAGATAGAGATCACTAATGTAAATACTTGAGTTTTTAAACATTAACAATGCTTAGATAATCACACAAAGAGTCTTAAATAATAACTCTACTTTTAGAAAATCGGGGGTTGATTATAATTTTTTGCAAACTTGTAAGAAATAATGGAATGCATAGAACTAGAATCAAACAATGTACTTTCTAGATTTGAGAGAACTATAAGAGTAACTTCCACCACATTATTTGGCGCTTCAGCTTCAGCCATAGTGATTGAAAAAGTATGACCTTTTTGCCTTGGCCATTGATGAGGCTGGCGGTGATTCCCATCCACTACCCTCGGATTTGGACAGTGATTGGGAATGTTCTCAATTTGTCCACACATATAGCATTGGACATTAGGTATGGCCTGCCCCATCTTCCCATTTATGTTAGTGTTTGGGAGTTTGGGATTCACGTCACTATTACTATAGAGACCCGAAGATTAACGTACATGAACATTACATTACTTTCGCGGAATACTTAGTATATAACAAAAAACACACACACAAGGATCGTAATAGTTTAGTGTCTTTGGAAACTCGGAACGTAATCTTCTAATCGTGGTGAAAGATCTTCAACATCTCCTATAAAGTTCTACCTTTTTTTTATACCTAAAACCTTTCTTTATATCATGGGGAAAAGAAAACATAAATGGGTGAGCTCAAATGCTCAGTAAGGGTAAACAAAATAAATATCAATCACGCCATATACATAAGAACATAGCTTTTCGAAATCTTAACCTGCAAAAGAGCTCATAATATCATAACATGGGATAAATCATAGAAGTGAAATGTAATCCCAATAATCATAACATAAAACATGAAACTTTGTGGCATACACACATAATCATAGAGAATCATTTATTGTTAGTCAAGACTCATTGCCAAGACTATCTTAGTGGACAAAGTCCCTTTCTGAACCGAGTCACCCTCGTTTCAGTCCTGTTTCACTGAACCTGCATAACCTACCATTCCAGCCATGTCTATCTCATGAGATATAAAATCTTTAACCAATTCATTTTAGGGAGATATAGGTCCCACCCATCTCATAATTATACCATTATTATGTGTGCCACATAATCATAAACCATACATCATTGCATAACCCATGTAATAAAAATGGGAATCTTAAACATCGTGACATCATAAAACAATTCTTATAAGATAAAGGAATTCATAAAACTATTTCCATCACAACATAATTAAATCAATGTAATAATTGGAATAAAAATAGAACCCTTTATTATATTAGATGGAAAATAATTTTGATAAAACACTTGAACTTCATTCTTGAGGAAAATATCCTTTCTACTTCAAAAACACTTTTCCTTTCATAACATGTCATACAATTCTAAACTAAAAGAAGTTGATTAAAAATAAACTTGAAAACATATAAAGGATTATTCTTGGAAATAATGTCTTAAAAATACATTCATTATATATAAGTTAAAAAAACATTCTTTGTACTTTTGTCGGAAAAGTCAAAAAGTACCTTATATGGTAACCAAAGGAACGATTCAATTCATACAATGTGGTAAAAAGTCAATAAAGCGTAAAAATGAATTTAAACATTCATGGAAGAATGGTAAACATTTTATAAAAACATTTTTAGAAAACATGGTCATGGATGATAAACGTAACCCCAGTAAATACTTACGTATAAGCAATCTCGGATAAAAATGAGATTGAAAATTTATCCCTTACCTTAGGTCCGACTTTCTTTGTAAGTGTCCGAACCTCCTGTATAATTATTTAAATAATGTTATTGACTTATTACAGAATCATATTAATTGTTATGATATCATATATGGTTCACTTATGACTTTATATTACCCGTTCTTTTGTAAATTCCATGTTAAAAAAGCGTTTTGGGTAAAATCGTTTCATTTATCGTAGGTGTTTGGACTTGTTGTTCTTGACATTATTATTACTATATCATGATTTACTTACTTCCAGAATATAAATTATGATTTATATATCATATATATTCAGTATATATATATATGTAATAGATAGATAAATGAAATGAAACACACCATTCATGGAGACGGTAGTCCGTACGTACGCATGAACACTTCTTTCCTTTCCTTATTGTCTTGAATGGAAGTAAGTAGATGACATATATATAAATATACATAAATCCAGTATCATTATTATGTCATATATTTCATTAGTACTTATTATATATACTTTATAATCATTCATGAATGGTTAATCATTGAGAATGAATCTCATCGCATCGTGGAGACGGTAGTCCGTACGTACGCACGAGCGATGACATCGTTCCCATGGTCGTGGAATTGTGTTGAAGTGTATGTATAATATTTAAGTATCAATATCACTTTATAATAATCATAGATAGTTACTCATTACACCATTATAACCATCCAATTATGTTGGTGGCGGAAAATAGATTACACCACGGCGTGGAGACGGTATTCCGTACGTACGCACGCGCGGTGATTTCCTTTTTCCGTAGGATGGATAGAAGTTTAATTAGAGTTGTTTAATATTTATAATAACATATCAGTAAATAAGAAATACTGATGTTATTACTTTATCATGAAACAACTAAATAAGAAGAAGTTTAAAAAGAAAGAAATTGAAAAAGATCGGTAATGGATATTACCTCTTTTTGACGCGCCTTTTCTTAACCTCCACGTAAAGAACTAAGGATTGTCTTTGAAGAGGACCAGGACCTCTAGGATGATACTAGGGAAGTGGAGAAGAGATTTTTTCAGGGTTTGGCCGATCTTTAATGCTCAAATTGGTGTGATAAGGAGAGGGAGGAGGTGCCCTTTTATAAGGGAGGAGAGGGGCATCTTAGGAAAATCTCAAAATATTATTTTATATTAAGGTCAAATTCGGTTTATAATGGTTCCAAATGGTCTTATTTAGAAGCTAAAGTGGGGATGGGTCAAAATCCTCTCATCCAATAGGATTTAGACAAGTTTAGGTTATTATTTTAACCTTATCAATTAGATTTAACTCTAAGATAAATAATTTAACTTTTACCATGTCTTTTTGTTTTCTTACAAAATATGGTTAATACACTTCTTATATCAACCCAAACGAACCGAAAGTTGTTTATTATTAATATATCTATCCTTATATAATTTATTTGGCCGAAACATAGATTTTTATGAATTAAATAACAATTAATAATATAATATTTGTTTTAAAAACTAATTTATGTCAATTTTGACACTATTTGGTACATGATTTTTATGAGATTTCTAACAGAATAATAAGTTCGGACCAAGTTACTTAAATCAACAATAACATGTCATATTAACCTATAATGTTAGTTTAAGTCATAAAAAGTCTCAAATTACATTTATTTGGGCATTTATAACATCAATTATGTTAATATTTTCTTAAAAAGGGAATTACTGAATCATCGTTGTGTCATAAATAAATTACATTATTTAAAGTATAAAAATTACAAATAAAATACCATTATGTAGTAAATATTTTTATCTTTCTAATTAATATTTATAGTTGAAATTATATTTTGTATAACCCTATATTAAAAATGTTTTAGTAAATAAACTTTGATTTTAACTCTTTTAACTCTTCTTTGAATTAAATAATAATAAATGTCCTAATCTAATCCAAGTGGGCCTAAATGATAATCCTTTACACTTATGGTTGTTTTTGGTCGAGATAAACTTGTCCAATAGGATTAAGACATGTGTTAGGGTAATATTAATATCATTTTTACCCTTAATTACCCTATTTACCTTTAACCGTGGTAAATAAAAGTAAAAAGTTACTATTCACCAAAAATTATTTTCATCTCATTGAACCATATTTTACTTACTGACATCAAACGTGTCTCTCATATTTTTGAAATTCCATTCACAGAAGCACTAAAATTAAGATTTATGAAAAAATTATTTTTTTTAACTACCACTTAGTAGTTTCACTATTCATCAAAAAGTAATGTTTTTCAGAAAAATGCCAAAATTTCACCCTAAGCTATAATTGATATTCAAAGTTCAAAAATGATTTCTATTTTAAAAAATTCCCAACATATAAGTTGCATTAATTAATTTTATAATTAATTTCCGTTGTCACAACAAATAGCATGTTTTTAAGAGATAATAACTATCAAAAGATTAACATTTGTTTATGTCTGGTGTAAATGTGAAATTACATCCAATGACCAACATTGTATTGAATTGTAAAAATATATTATCGATATTCATTAAAACCACTCAAATTAATAATTTATCACTATTAATTATTTCGATTAAAAAAGTTGTTTTTAATTAAAATTTAGTAATTTTCACTATTCATCAGAAAATGAAAGTTATCCGAAAAGTACCAAAATTTCACCCTAAGCAAATTTAGATATTACGAATCCAAAAATAAAGTCCATTTTGAAAAATAAATTTACAAAATTTCAAAAAGTGGTTATTACTATTCATAATGGCTAGTTTTAATAATATTTTAATAGCATATCGTTGTTTAGTGAAACTCAGTATTGCGTACTACACACGCTATCGAGGAAGGTTGCGATTGCGTGTAATGCAAGGAAAGTCAAGGATGCATGTTGTGAAAGCTCCTTTTGGTGTAGCGTACAACGCAAGACATTAATGAAAAGAATATTTTTCATAAAATCTCGGGGTGTTACATTCTACCCCCCTTAAAATGAATTTCGCCCTCGAAATTCGTCGGGGTTATAAATGGTTTACTATTCGAAAGTTTCTTTAATAGAAACCCCCGTCGTAAAAAGGAATACCAAAACAAATATTTAAAAACAAAAGTATGAAACGTAACGGTTACCCAAATAAACTAATCACTGTGTTTCCACATAGGTGAAAATATGGATATGGAAGAGAAATCTAACCATCATGTTCTGATGGAGAGTGGTAGAGAACATGGATATGGAAAAGCCAGCAATCACAAAGCCATAAATTTGTGACGATCTAGGGTACCATCTGATTCATCGGATATAAGGGCACTAGGACAACATTTTTGGTTTTCAAGATTATTTCCCTAAAGTTGAAAATTTGAATTACAATAAATACTTACTTTATTTTGGTACAATCTCACTGTTGTTCAGGCCTTGAACAATTTTAACTTCATCTCTTAAATTAATGAAGTTGAATTTGTTATTCGTGAAGTGTCAGCAGATCATGTGATAGAATGACGGGTCATTCCATCGGTCTCAAACAAAAGGTTAGCAAAAATTATATACATAAGTCGATCTATAGTGAGATTAATCAAATATGGTTCCTAAAATGGACTTATACTTCATATATCATACTGCTTAATATAATAAAACTAGTTTCTACTAAATAGGGACTTCATGTAGGCCAGTGGTAGGCGATAAAGGCCAGTCGCACTTCGATTGTGGGTTCGATTCCCACATCCTTGTCTGACGCGATGGGTTGTCGCCCGTCCTGCAGGTTGTCCTTTTTCTAAAACTATATTACTATAACATCCCATCAATAATATCGAAAAAACGTTTTATCCTAACTTATGTCCAACATAATCCATTCTAATCTTCAGGCTTATCTAAAGTACTTCGGTCCAAGATCATAGTATAAAGAAAATGATTACTTGAAATGTCACAGAACAATCACGTGAATGCCATCATTTATCCCCCATATATCATAAGATATATCATGTTGGTCAAATTACAAACATGTGAATACCTTAATAATTTATTCTCTTGAAGAATGAATACCCATTGAAACTTAGTGAAAACATGAATGCAGTTAAAAGATAACACTTTCCACATACCAAAATCCTCAAAATTTTATATACTCAAACCATGATATCACTTAGTCCTTATATCAATCATGAGCTCATGAATACTGTTAAATATTTCATTTTCTTGTTTTCCCTTCATTATGTGCATATCATCTTATTAAAAATATCTCAAGCACTTTGAATACCACATTAGACCAATACATAAATATTCCAATACTCCATGATACAACATTATTTTGGAATCCAATTACATAAACACTTAATCATTCCACCACATCGTTTTCATATTCAACATCACCAATGGTGATCGCATGTGACATCCCATTATCCTTTTCCTTAAGTGGTTTCTCATGTCGATCATCACTAACCCTTGGACTAGGGCATTTATTAGCATAATGCCCCATTTCCTTGCACTTGAAGCATTGAAGTGTTGGTGGTGCGTTCTCTGCAGTGTTTGATTTATTCACATCATTAGAAACCCTTTTTCCATTACTTCGACACTCAGCTGCTCGATGACCTTCTTTTCCACACATAAAACATTTTCTAGTCCCTTTAATACAATCTCCACCATGCTTCTTTCCACACTTTGTGCATAAGGAAACATTCATCTTCTTTTCACCATTATTCTGAGATTTCTCCTTGAACTCCATCTTTCGTTTCTTGTTAAAACCATGAGATGGATATGTAACACCAACTTCCATTTCTACCTTGATAGCACAACGCACGATTTCTTCATAGCTACTGAAGTCTCTTATAGCTAATTCCCTTCGAATACTTGGTTTTAAGCCACTGAAAAAATCGATCAACTTTACTTTCAGGTTGGATGATAATGCAAGATGCATACCTTCAAAGTCTTATAAAATTCGCTTCATATATACCAACAGATTCATCATCCTTTTGCTTTAGTTTAAGGAACTCCCTCTCCATCTTTCTTCAAAGAATACGAGGGAAGTACTTATTGAAAAAAAAGTTGTTGAACTCGTCTCATTCCATGGTCTCAATTTCATCTCTTTGCCTCGTATTCTTGATAAGATTCCACCATTGATTAGCTTCACCTTCCAAATGATATACTGCTAAGATGACTTTATCATGTTCAGAACATTGAAGAACTGAAAATATCTTTTCAGTGGTACTGATCCATTGTTCAGCAATAAGTGGATCGGAAGTCCCACTGAAAGAAGGTGGACGTTGCCTCATGAAGGACTCAATTGAATATTGTTCCCTTCTCTGCTCATTTGGAAGTCCAGAATGATTCATAGCTTGTGTAAGTATAGAAATAAGATTTTGCACTCCATCTCCCATAACATTGTTTTTGTTCAGGAGGACAATCATTGCATTGTCCATTGCATTTATCAACACGGTTCCTTCGGGTCCATCCATCGTCTAAAACCCAAAAAGAATAGTGTGAGAGGCAAAAAACATGCTAGGGAAAACAACATAATAAAGGGGGAGTACCTTCAATATCTAACATCTTAGGTTTAATTCTATGATCGTTAGCATAGTTCTAGTACTATAACCTATACGTATTCTTAACCTTAGGGACATCCCTTGACATACCTTAGAAATATCTCTAGGGATCTCACTAACGTTTTCGCATCCTAGTTTCCAAAGGTTGAATAAACATTTCCTCTGATACCAAATGTAGAGACCCGAAGCTTAACGTACATGAACATTACATTACTTTTGCGGAATAATTAGTACATAACAAAAAACACACACACAAGGATCGTAATAGTTTACTGTCTTTGGAAACTCTGAACGTAATCTTCTAATCGTGGTGAAAGATCTTCAACGTCTCCCATAAAGATCTTCCATTTTTTATACCTAGAACCTTTCTTTATATCCTGGGGAAAAGAAAACATAAAAGGGTGAGCTCAAATGCTCAGTAAGGGTAAACAAAATAAATATCAATCACATCATATACATAAGAACATAGCTTTTGGAAATTTAACCTGCAAAAGAGCTCATAATATCATAACATGGGATAAATCATAGAAGTGAAATGTAATCCCAATAATCATAAATTAAAACATGAAACTTTTTGTCATACACACATAATTATAGAGAATCATTTCTTGTTAGTCAAGACTCATTTCCAAGACTATCTTAGTGGACAAAGTCCCTTTCTGAACCGAGTCACCCTAGTTTCAGTCCTGTTTCACTGAACCGGTATAACCTACCAGTCTAGCCATGTCTATCTCATGAGATATAAAATCTTTACCAAATGCATTGGAGGGAGATATAGGTCCCACCCATCTCATAATGATACCATTCTTATGTGTGCCACATAATCATAAACCATACATCATTGCATAACCCATGTAATAAAAATGGGAATCTTAAACATCGTGACATCATAAAACAATTATTTTAAGATAAAGGAATTCATAAAAATATTTCAATCACAACATAATTAAATCAATGTAATAATAGGAATATAAACAGAACCCTTTATTATATTAGATGGAAAATAATTTTGATAAAACACTTGAACTTCATTCTTGAGGAAAATATCCTTTCTACATCAAAAACACTTTTCCTTTCATAACATGTCATACAATTCTAAACTAAAATAAGTTGATTAAAAATAAACTTGAAAACTTGTAAAGTATTATTCTTGGATATAATGTCTTAAAAATCCATTCATTCCGTATAAGTTAAAAAAAATTCTTCGTACTTTTGTCGGAAAAGTCAAAAAGTACCTTATATTGTAACCAAAGGAAAGATTCCATTCATACAATGTGGTAAAAAGTCAATAAAGGGTAAAAATGACTTTAAAAATTCATGGAAGAATGGTAAACATTTTATAAAAACATTTTTAGAAAACACGGTCATGGATGATAAACGTAACCCCAGTAAATACTTACGTATAAGCAATCTCGGATAAAAATGAGATTGAAAATTTATCCCTTACCTTAGGTCCGACTTGCTTTGTAAGTGTCAGAACCTCCTGTATAATGATTTATATAATGTTATTGACTTATTAAAAAATCATATTCATTGTTATGATATCATATATGGTTCACTTATGACTTTATATTACCCGTTCTTTTGTAAATTCCATGTTAAAGAAGCGTTTTGGGTAAAATCGTTTCATTTATCGTAGGTGTTTGGACTTGTTGTTCTTGACATTATTATTACTATATCATGATTTACATAATTCCAGAATATAAAGTATGATTTATATATCATATATATTCAGTATATATATATATATAATAGATGGATAAATGAAATGAAACACACCGTTCATGGAAACGGTAGTCCGTACGTACGCATGAACGCTGCTTTCCTTTCCTTATTGTCTTGAATGGAAGTAATTAGATGACATATATATAAATATACATAAATCCAATATCATTATTATGTCATATATTTCATTAGTACTTATTATATATACTTTATAATCATTCATGAATGGTTAATCATTGAGAATGAATCTCATCGCGTCGTGGAGACGGTAGTCCGTACGTACGCACGAGCGATGATATCGTTCCCATGGTCGTGGAATTATGTTGAAGTGTATGTATAATATTTAAGTATCAATATCACTTTATAATAATCATATATAGTTACTCATTACACCATTATACCCATCGAATTATGTTGGTGGCAGAAAATAGATTACACCACGGCGTGGAGACGGTATTCCGTATGTACGCACGCGCGGTGATTTCCTTTTTCCGTAGGATGGATAGAAGGTTAATTAGAGTTGTTTCATATTTATAAAAACATATCAGTGTATAATAAATACTGATGTTATTACTTAATCATGAAACAACTAAAGAAGAAGAAGTTGAAGAAGAATGAAATTGAAAAAGATCGGTAATGGATATTACTTCTTTTTGACGCGCCTTTTCTTAACCTCCACTTAAAGAACTAAGGATGGTCTTTGAAGAAGACCAGGACCTATAGGATGATACTATGAAAGTGGAGAAGAGATTTTGGCAGGGGTTGGCCGAGCTTGAATGCTCAAATTGGTGTGAGGAGGAGAGGGAGGAGGTGCCCTTTTATAAGGGAGGAGAGGGGCATCTTAGGAAATTTTCAAAATGTTATTTTATATTAAAGTCAAATTAAGTTTATAATGGTTCCAAATGGTCTTATTTAGAAGCTAAAGTGGGGATGGGTCGAAATCCTCTTATCCAATAGTATTTAGGCAAGTTTATGTTATTATTTTAACCTTATCAATTAGATTTAACTCTAAGTTAAATAATTTAACTTTTACCGTGTCTTTTTGTTTTCTTACACTATATGGTTAATAAACATAATATATCAAGACAAAAGAACCCCAAGTTGTTTATTATTAATATATATATCCTTATCTAAGTCATTTGGCCGAACCTTAGATTTTTAGGAATTAAATAACAATTAATAATATAATATTTGTTTTAAAAACTAATTTATGTCAATTTCGACACTATTTGGTACATGATTTTTATGGAATTTCTAACAGAATGATAAGTTCGAACCAAGTTACTTAAATCAACAATAACAAGTCATATTAACCTATAAAATTAGTTTAAGTCATTAAAAGTCTCAAATTACATTTATTTGGGCATTTATAACATAAATTATGTTAATATTTTCTTAAATAGGTAATTACTGAATCATCGTTGTGTCATAAATAAATTAAATTATTTAAAGTATAAAAATTACAAATAAAATACCATTATGTAGGAAATATATTTATCTTTCTAATGAATATTTATAGTAGAAATTATATTATGTATAACCTTATATTAAAAATGGTTTAGTAAATAAATTTTGATTTTAACTCTTTTAACTCTTCTTTGAATTAAATAATAATAAATGTCCTAATCTAATCCAAGTGGGCCTAAATGATAATATTTTACACTTAAGGTTGTTTTTGGTCGAGATAAACTTTTCCAATAGGATTAGGTCATGTGTTAGGGTAATTTTAATATCATTTTTACCCTTAATTGCCCTATTTACCTTTAACCGTGGTAAATAAAAGTAAAAAGTTACTATTCACCAAAAAATTATTTTCATCTCATTGAACCATATTTTACTCACTGACATCAACCGTGTCTCTCGGATTTTTGAAATTACATTCATAGAAGCGGTAAAATTAAGATTTACGAAAAAATTAATTTTTTTAACTACCACTTAGTAGTTTCACTATTCATCAGAAATTGAAGTTTTTCAGAAAAATGCCAAAATTTCACCCTAAGCTATAATTGATATTCCAAGTTCAAAAATGATTTCTATTTTACAAAATTCCCAACATATAAGTTGCATTAATTAATTTTATAATTAATTTCAGCTGTCACAACAAATAGCGTGTTTTTAAGAGATAATAACTATCAAAAGATTAACATTTGATTATGTCTGGTGTAAATGTGAAATTACATCCAATGACCAACATTGTATTGAATTGTAAAAATATATTATAGATATTCTTTAAAACCACTAAAATTAATAATTTATCACTATTAATTATTTCGATTAAAATAGTTGTTTTTAATTAAAATTTAGTAATTTTCACTATTTATCAGAAAATGAAAGTTATCCGAAAAGTACCAAAATTTCACCCTAATTTAATTTCGATATTACGAATCCAAAAATGAAGTCCATTTTGAAAAATAAATTTACAAAATTTCAAAAAGTGGTTATTACTATTCATAATGGCTAGTTTTAATAATATTTTAATATCATATTGTTGTTTAGTGAAACTCAATATTGCGTACTACACACGCTATCGAGGAAGGTTGCGATTGCGTGTAATGAAAGGCAAGTCAAGGATGCGTGTTGTGAAAGATCCTTTTGGTGTAGCGTACAACGCAAGACATTAATGAAAAGAATATTTTTTATAAAATCTCGAGGGGTTACAATTACAATTCTGTGTAATATTTCCATCTTTTCCAAATATGTAGCACTTCTTACTCCCAAGAAAGCAGTTCCCTGAGGGATTCTTCCCACATTTATTACACGTTGGACGTTTCACTTTCATTCATCATATTCCCTGATCATAGATCCTCCCTCGGCTTGGCTCCATAGATCTCTTCTTTTCATTGGATTTATAAGACCACTTCATCTCACCAAACACTAATTCGACTTTCATCACACTCTACATGATATCCTCATAGCTTTCATAGTCTTGGTTGGATATATTCTTCCACATATGAGGTCTTAGTCCACCAAAGAATCTATCAACCTTCCCACTAGGATCCATGAAAAATCTTGAGGTATAATATGAATGTTTGGTGAAGTACATCATTTAGATTCCCACAGATTCATTCTTCTTCTGCTTTAGCTCAAAAACCCCTTCTCCATTCTTGTTCTCATGGAACAAGGAAAATACATATTGAATAATATCCCTCTGAAATATTCCCACTCCAAAGCTTAAACTTCCTCTCTTGGCCATCTTTTTTTAATATGTTCCAACCATGGATCAGCTTCTCCCTCTAAGCAGTAAATAGAAATGGTAACCTTCTCTTGTTATGTACAGCAGGGCATAAAAAGATTATCTTGATAGAGCTGATCCACTATTCATCAATCAAAGGGTCAGTAGATCCACTGAAGGTTGGTGGTCGTTGACGCATAAAGGATTCAACAAAAAGTTTTTCCCTTCATGTTGAGATCGCTCTCTTAGTAGGATTGATGTTTTTTCCCATAACATGAGTCAGCTGTTTCATCATTCTCATGACATTTTCCATTCCAAGATCCATCAGGGGGCCTCCAGCGCATGGTCCATTATAGTCACTATTTTCATTTGTTCCTCCTATTTCCCACCATTTTATAAAATAATAAAACTGTAGTGAGAATTTTATTTCACTTATGGACTTTTAACTATAAAATATTTTATGTCATAAAACATCATGCTTAAACAATTACATTTTTTTATAAATCCTTCATAATGATTAATAAAAATATTATGATTAACCAAACATATCCCTTGGGAGTGTCAAACCAGGAGTGTAGCAAGGCCCATTGTTGTGTACCAAGATACCTCAGGTCAAGCCCAAAACTCCTTGTCAGAGTTTTCACTCCTAGGTACATCTATTCCAAAACCACATCCACTTGTTCATATCCAGACAGGGACTTATTTGATCAGAAACCACTTAGTAAATATTTCACCAAAATACTAGGAATTTTTCTTTTTTTTGAAGATTTTTTTAGGTTTATTCCTATACATATCATAGCATAATTTCCATAAATAACTAAATTGTCTTTTGATACCAACTATAACATCTAACATTTTATTACATAAATTTTCATTACAGTTTACAAACAGAGGATATTTAAAGTCTAGTATCATTGAAATCAGGAACAAAATACATGAAAACATTAAACATTATTCTAATACACTTGTAAGGCTTCATCAAAGTTTCATCCTAGGATTAATTACTGCATCTCTTAACCTGGATAGTTACATTAAAGGAAATTTTGAGCAGAATTCCCAGTAAGAAAAAAAAGGGAAATAGTTTCCATGTGAACTTGAGTGATATCAATAAGAACATGAGGGGTGTCATAAATGAATGATAATGAGAAATATCATATAAAAAATAACTTGAATCACAACTTGAAAATGCAGCTTCAACAATAAATTTAAACATTCGTGAACATATCAGCATGGTTCATCACCAAGGTGTCATGAAACAATTACCATGGTTATTCACCAAGGTATCGTGAAACTTGTCATATTTAGAGATTAATTATTTACACAATGTATTGGAGCACTATCAGTGAAAAACATTAATATGTATTTATTTTCATGTGATCCACATAGATAAGAATCAAACATTTCATAAATAACTCATAGAGCATAAAATAAATGGGTTTCATTTCAAAATTGTGACGTTTTAAAAGTTCTTAAAATCATGATCGTTATGTCATTTATAACCCATAGAAAGGTAGTGAGTGTTATATATATTTAAAATACAGAATAAAATAGATCAATTTTATATATTGATTAATACCCCTAGAAATGAAAATTTATTTTGGTATTCACATAAATAACATAATATAATTTCATGAGAAAAAGGATATTTTTAGATGAAAATTCTACAGAATAATGACTATATAACATGGTTTTAGAAAATGATAAAAAGTTGGGGAGAAGTTCTCCCATAAAAAATGAATTATATTCAGTAGAGGGACATAATAAAATAAAAAATAAGATCATGGTGTGGAATGAAATACCACATGAAAAGGGCGCTTGAAAGAAATAAGAAAATGTGAATTCTTTTACGAAAATTCGGCAGCTTAAGAGCGTCACATAAGGATTCAGACAATAAATTGATGAGAGAAGAAAGGGTCTCTCATCATTTGGACATAAAATGTATAGTAATAAGAACATATAATAAATTACCCCTTCATAAAAAGATGGTAAATAGAATAAATAACATAAAGGAAGCCATGACTTAAAAGAGGAGGGAGAGAGGATCCCTTACCTTGAAGAGTAACTTCGAATGATCTATGGTCGGGACCTTGGGGGGATTGAGGAAAAATTGGTAGGACACCATGGGAGGTAAAAAGACTATAGCTTCATTTAGGAGGAATTTGGAATGAAATTAATGAGGGAATGGCTTGGTATTTATTGCAAAAGTGAGGAAATATTTTATTAATTTCCAAGAGACACCTCATTGGTGGTATTTGCAACACCATGGGCTTGCCCATGTTATTTTCTGCTTTGGACACCTCATAAAATATACTACTATTTAAAATTCAACCAGAATGGTTACATCATTATTACATCATTCATGATATCATTAAACACAGGAAAACTCAAAACTCTTTTTCACTATTCACCCAAAAACAAAAAAAATTATAAAAATATCATAAATTCACCCAAACCTAATATTGATGCTCTAAATTAAAAAATGAACTCTATATTATGAAAATAATTTTATAAATATTTTTAATTTAATTTTTAAATAAAAACATTATTTATTAAAAAAAACAACTCTAAAACTATAAATTGATGTGTAACACCTTTGAAAAGTAATGAAGGTCCCATAAACTTTTCGTATAACCATAAGAAAATAAAGGAAGAATTTATTATTACATTTTATGAAAATTAATTTTCATTTTCAATTATTAAATTAATTATAAAATTGTAAATAAAACATTTAGGACATATAAAATTACCAAAACTTATACTATGATCGTTTTTTCACTTTTGAGCTATCTAAATTATATTTATACATTCATGGGTGAGGTTTATATTTTTTGGAAAATTTACTATTCATTACTATTCATATGGGTAATATTACTATTCATACTTTACTATTCACTAAAAATTAATTTGGTCTTTTTATACTTGAAATTTCTTACTGGTCACAACGGTAGGAGACCATTTTTTGAAAATCAATTTACATTATTAATTATTTAAATACTACTTAAATATTGTAAAATACCTTTTTTCTAAAATTAATCAGTAATATTAATCCTATATTTATCTAGACATTTGAAAATCACAAATTTTACAATAATAAAAAATAAAAACTTTATTTATAAAAAATGATTACATAATGTAACTAAGGTATCGTTACATAGCCACTTATAACACCTGCAAAGGAAAGTGTAAGGTGTTCTATGGTGATAGAATATTGGGGAGGCTCATACATCATTGTCGGAGTTGTGATTTCTATCAACTTGAATTTCTCCTGTAGGTGATTATGTTGAACTTTACATGTTGAAGCTCCACTTGGTCTTGGTCCCGAGCAATGCCTTATGACGCAACCTCCTACCCAAGTTCTGACAGATGGGCTTCATATAGCCCGAGTCAATTGAATGAGTCCATCTACTCTTATTTTTATATTAGTTAACTAATATGACTTGTATTTATAAACCATAATCGCAATTTTAAGAGTTTAGTTTCCAACAGTCATATTGACCAATGGTCATATTGACCAACATTCATATTGACCTACAGTCATATAACAGTCGAAACCCAATGGTATCATTTCAATTATACTAACTTCATTAATTAAAGGATATCTTTATATTGAGTATAAAATAAAACAACAAACAAATTTAGAAAACAAATATTTTTTCAAATTTTGTGTCATTACAGTTATTATTTTTTATATTCAGTAATTTCTATTCTTTTACCATTGTTAGATACTATTGTTAGTAAATTTTGTTTTATACAATAGACATTTCATGTAATTATTTATGAGATTTTTAACAATGAGATTTAGTTATATATGAATTTTATGTCATTATATTCTTTCCTTTTTTATTTATTTAGAATAAAATTTTCACACTTTTTTTATAAATTGGTAAACCTAGTGTATTTTATAAATCATTTATTAACAAAATATTTAATGGGTCATTTACTATACACTTTTTAAAATGGGTTTCATGTTAATTCCCAAAAATTGGATGTTTTCATAAAATGATAATGAGTGACTATATTGTATTTAAAATGGAAATCATACCTTTATAGTTATATTTTCAAACTAGTATGAAAATGATTTAATTTTAAATTTTATTCGTGGTGTGTGGAGAGGATAATTAATTGGATTTTTTATCGCACCTATTTATATTTCAGGTTCTATTTAGTTTTTCTTTAATATCGTGGTCCTTCTTGGGGTTTTAGTTTTGGTATGGTGGAAATTCCAATAAAGGGGATCATTTCTTCTTGACACATAGTGATGGATTATCATGATATTTGTTTTATTTTAGAGTTTTCTTTGTCACATTTGTGATGCCATGTCGGCTATAACTTTTTATCTCCCCTGATTATGTTGGATTCTATATCAAATTGGATTTAAATTTAAATTTTATTATTTTTTATGTTGTTTGGGTATTGTTTATGATTTATGGGTTATGTTATATGATTATGTATCATTTAGTATGCTTTATATTTATAATTACTATTTTTTATGACCAATCCTCAATAGTATGAAATAGTAATACTGGATTTCTAGTTGGTACTCCAATATTATAGTTATTTATTTTTGTGATACCATTCCCATGGTTTTTTTATTGATTAATTGGCACATGTTTTCAACTGATGGTGCATTTAGAATACCCATTAGTTCTTTACACAAGTTGCCTATGTTTCTAAAGTCAAGGGTGTATTGGATTGGTTCATAAAAAATTCTATCTGATACTAGTTTTTATGCTATATTTGGACTAAAAGTTGATAAGATATATGATTTTTATAACTCGGTAGGTTCTTCATGAGTAGGTGCTTGATCAACACATTTTTTATTAAACGTTGAGTTTACAGGGTTAGTTGGGAATACAAAATTTTTTATTATTTTTATTTACCCTTATTTATGGGAACAATTCCAGCATTGAAGGATGTTGGAAGAGGAACCAATGTGCTACCTGGGCCCGCATCTTGGGCCATATACTATACACATATACATTTTTATCATGGAAGGGTATTGTTTTTTTTTTTAATTTTTTATTTCTACCACATGGACTGAATGTGACTGATTTTGATGATGTTTAAATGACATTAAGTTACTATTTTGGTTTATTTTAAATTTGAGCTAGATTGAGATGATTTACTTGTGAATTTTTTGTTTTTTAATTATATTGACTAATAAATCTAAAATTTTCATATGTTTTCCTTTGAATTTTAATGATTTTTTTTCTTATACTTTATCATCGATTGAGTAATTGTAATATAATTTATTAGAGAAGTATTATAAGTATAAGTTTCAAATTTGATTGTTTACTCATTATTAAAAAATTATTTTATTCAATAATTATTTAGAAAATCTATACCTTTGATTTCCTGTTATTTTGATTTTTCATGTTAAGGGGTCATTTGAAGTATTAGTTAAGAACTCTAAACTTTTGTGAACATTCTGAAATCAGGATAACTTTTAACTACGTAATGGTCAAATAGTCTAGTCAAAATAACTATTTAATATACTAATGTCCTATACCTAAGAATAATTTCCCATAATCATGGTCGTCCATGAAGATATATGGTCTAGCCATAAGGATCAATTCTATGAAATAATCATCAAGATGACTTTTTTAGACTGAATTTTGTAAGTATTAAGGGAATATATATGAAACTTGTGTAATCTTGAATGAATCTTTAATCATGGATCTATGTAAGCATTATCAATCCCCTATAAGCATTGATCCTCTATTGATTTAGAAAAAATAAATGTTCAAAAGGATTGTTTATATAAAACACTATGTTTTCATGGATTTTAGTTCATTTTAAATAAAATAAATTACTTTGATATCTTGAGTTACGTTCAATGAAAATTTAATCTTTCACTACACATGACACTAGCTTAGCTTTTTTTACACACGATAGTCGGTTTTAACTATACCGTGATATATTATTAATAGAGTAATTTATACATGACTCTTATAACCTATATATTAAACATGATGATATGAATAATAATAAATAATTTTTAATTATTAATTATAATTGTTTTATATAAATTAAACACATTCATATAATAATTACATAATTTTCAATAAAATGATTATAGGTTTTGAAAATACTATTTTCCCAAAAAAATATTTTTTATTTTAATTTATGGGAAAATAAATAAATATAATTTTTCAAAATTATAAAGAAATAATTTGGTAATAAAAATTTATTTTTTAAAACAGTTATTTCAAAATTATCTTATAGGGGAATTTTTATATTTAATTAAAATTCATTTTTATGATGAATATTCAAGATTAATGAATTTTAACTAAAAACTACATTTTCAATTAATTTATTTATCTTGTTAAATTATATTTTAAATTTTTCAAAAGTTTAATATTAGTTCAATTATAAATAAATTATTCGAAATTATTTCATTTTAATCAATTTTGTATGAAATTTTTATATATAAACTTTTTAATCTTTGGAACATTTTCTCTCTACAAAACTATTTTCACATCGTGTCTATGTGATTAATTATAGATTAAAATTTTCCATTTATATGAATTCAATTTGAAAAAATAAATTCTATATTTGGAATAGTATCAATTTATATTATCTAATAATTTCAACATAATATTTCACCAAAATTAATAGTAAAAATAGTAAAATAATTAATCACCACTATTAAGGTAAAATTGGGTTTACCGTGGTTAAAATTTAATAACAAGGTTTAAAAATAACCAAAAACATTCAAAACACCATTTGGATATCTATATTTTTACCATATCTCTTCTATTATCTATAATGGTTCATTTTTGGAAACTTTTTCTAGGATAGAAATGTGGGTTCATCTTATTCTTTTCAGAAATTTACATGTGTACCACTCACCTCACTTATAAAAGGCCACCCATCTCTTATATTATTCAAAACCATAAAAACCCTTTTGTTCTGGACAAGACCTACCTAAATAACTTCAAAAATTCTCTCCTCTCATTCTAAAATCCCTATTTTGGATATAATGATATCCTGGTAAGTCTTTTGGTGAAAACCTACAGAGGATAACGAAAGAAGTGGTAATGTTTATCAATGAGTGGTTTTTTATTTATTTTTACACATATCCTGTTTATTATTTTAAAATTATGATTTTATAAATTGAATATATTTAATATAATGAGATGTTTTTATGTTAAGGTTTCTACCTAAAACCATATCCACTTTTATCAAATGGGTTATGAAATCGTCTTTTGTTTGTATGGTGGACTATTTCCTCATAGAACGACGTCATTATTTTTTCAATTAAAACCTATAATAGAATAACATAATATTTATTTATTATTTATATATGATAATTATGATTTTATTATACTTTTATAATTATTATATGACACATACATTCATACTCTGTATTTTATGGGAATATGATAATGTTGCTCGTGTGAATGGAGGACTTGCCACTCTAGAAGTGATGTGATTCATTAACGCAATACATGAAAGGTAATAAGGATGGTATAAAATAAAATTTTTCATATATATGATATAAAAAATATTCTTAAATGAAAATAATTATCTTATTCTCTTTATTTCAACCTCATAAGAAAATGGAAACAATATACATGCGTACATACAACCTACCTTCTCTAGGAATGGTGTATTTCATTTTCTGTCACTAAATTTTATGGATTAATCTACATAAATATAAAATAAATATATAATATATTTATATGATGAATAATATTATATGTATTATTAAATATAAATAAAATTAATAAGACCAAGAAATCATAACATATATGAAAAACAAAGCAGTTATTATATGAATCAAAACATCAACATTAAATTGTTAATAAAGGGATAATAACAGGATATAATAAAATCATATATTTTATGTTATATATAAATATTTCACTGTAATATATTGATAATAAACTAATAATTATTATACTGTATTTTTTAATGTGTATGATGGAAATTATGACTTTTGGTAATGGATTTTTTTAAATTTTTCTTTCTTTGAGTTGTATTTATTCTATGAACTTATATTATTTCATGAGGTGTATAAATATCCAATATGACATATGATATCATAAATTTATTTATATTCATGATATTTTAAGTTTTATTTTATGTTACTCCTTCAGGGTTCTTACGATTCCATGTAACCAATGTAGAAATTATTTTATGATATAACATCTTCGTTTACCGAGATTGTGTATAATGATGTTTACAATGATGAAATAGAATGATACATATATTAATAAAATAAAAAATTTCACATTATTCGGTTATTCATGATATTTTAACTTAATAGTACAATTTTTGACTCTTTTTTACATAAAATAATTGAAATATTTTTTAAGAAAACCCAAGTATATTTATCTCTTTAGTCGGTAATCTATTTTCTTCCAAACCCATGTTCTCTAAAAAAAATTAAAAAATATTTTTTTATTATCTAGTGATTTAAATAAAAATTAACATTGTTTTAATTTTTTTAAAAGTGTTTTGAATTGAATCTTCATGTCATTTTCTAAACAATGAATGTTTGGAATTTATAGAAAATTTGAAAAAAATATTTGTCTTAATATGTACAGTATGAATATAACATCCAGTTGTGATAAAAAATAATTAATTTTAATTTTAATTTTTCAATTTTTAAGCTTTTTAAAAAAACTATTTACCATATTTATTAATTCATAAAAATATTTCTTCGAATTGAATATTATATTTTCCTGGAGAAATTTTTTAAATGATTTTTAAATATTCATTTATATTTTATCATGTTTATTTTCAAATAAAAGGATTTCCAAAAAAATTGAATTTTTAGTTTTAATAATTGATTTATAAAGAAATTTTATTTTCCTCAATAAATTTTCCATGATATTTTTCATTCAAAATAATTCTCTATATAATATTACATCCTTTGTGTTTACTAATTCTTTACTGGGGATATAATCCATGGATACCATTATTACTCATTCTATGAATGTTTTTTGTTTTTGGTGATGTTAGTTAAATGAAACACATTTATATTCCTTCAGTTATACCATGATGGAAATGTTATGAAATCCACTTATTCTCATGGGTTATGTCATGATGAAATGAGGAAATGATTATGAAACCTCTCTCTTTTATACAGTTTATGATATGATGAAGTATTTATGAAAACCAATTCATTTCATGAGTTATGATATGATAAATTATTTATGAACCTCTAGAACACATAAATATGGGTTTAATTATAGTATGGGTGGGACCCATGTATCCCTCTCATACATTGGGTAAATAATTATATCTCTTCGGAAAGACCAGACAAGAATAGGGAGTAAACCTAGTTCAGTAAAAGAACTTGTGCACTATGATGGTCTTGGGAGTGAACCCTGGATACTATGACGGTATAGATAGTGAACCCATTACACTATTATATCCTTAGTAGTGATACTTGATTATTATGGAAATTATTTTCTATGCTTATATGTATGCCACAAATCCTTGTATTATGACAATGATATGCTCTCGTGGCCCTTGATGTTCCATTCCATTATGATTCATGTATTATAAACATCCAATATTTATTCTATGACTCAAGATTATGATATTTTATATGTATGGTATGTTTTTAAATTGTTATTCTCATGTTCTCATACCTTTATGTTCAGGCCATTGTTTTATTCCCTCCTATTTTAACCCTTACTAAGAATTTGAGCTCAACCTTTCTTATGTTTTCATTCTCTAGGTTATAAAGAAATATATTATGCGTGATACATCTAATAAGGGTTTAAATTATGAAGATCATAGTTTATGATGATGTAGTTTAACTATGGAACTGTTTTTTTATTTCCATGTTTCCTAACACAGAAAAAAATTACGGTCTTCAAGTTTGTTTTTGTGTAATGTAATGAATATTATTAGAAAATGATATAATATAAATGTATGGTGGGATTGGGATTCTATATATAGTATCATAGGATAGTTTTAGTTAATTATTGGAATCTATTAGGATAAAAAATTAGTGAGATCTCTAAGTACGCGTCTAAGGATGATTCAAAGTATTGAAAAGGTCCAAGAATTTTGATAATTTATTGAATTAGTAGTTTCCATGAATTTACATCCATTTCTAGACACTAAAATAGGATGTGTCTTTGGAATATATTTAACTATGGTTAATAACTCAAAAAAGGTTTTATTGAGATGGACTCGACTATCACCCACTATATGACAATGGGCCTTGCTACACACTGAGTTTGACACTCCTGGGGGATACATCTTGGAAAATTAAAAACACATTACGAACCATCATGAAGGGTTTAAATAGATGATTACAATGAATGAATTAGGATGAGCATAGGTTGTCATATATTAAATAAGGTTTCAAAATTTAGAAATACTATATTTGTTTTATCATGATTATGTGTTTCCAAATCATTATTATAGATGCTTACACTATGATTTTTTGATTTAGTCAATGGATGGAACATGAAGAAACCATGCTAAATCTGAGTGAGATAAAAAATGAAATGAATGAACTCTTAATAATCATAATTTTATTAGGTCAGGAATGAAAAATATCATTTATTTAATTAAACAAGATTCTCAAGTTATTTATCATGTTGTACTTCCAAATGAACAAATGAAGGAACAACCTTCAGTTGAGTCGATTATCAAAAAAATTCCACCTTCATTTAGTGGTTCGTTTGATCCAAAAGTTACTGAACACTGGATTAAAACATTTGAAAATTTATTTTATGTCCTCCAATGTTTAGAATATTAAAAATTCATTTTTGTTGCCTTTCATCAAGATAGATAACTGGATCTATAGTGAAATATTAAGAGGAATATGAATCCAAAAGAGTAAATTTACCCCATGGATTGAGAAGAGCTCAAAAACATTTTTTTAATAATTGATTTCATTATATTATTCATAAAAAGATAAAGAAAGAGTTTCTTGAGTGAAATAAAAAGGATGATAAATTTATTGTTACCTATGGGAAAAATTTTACAAGACATTGAAGGTAGACTTATAGTATTATCATTCAACTTAAATGTAAGGTGGATCTATTATTTAGTGAAATAAAACCAAGTAATTGAAGGGTGTCTTCTATACGAAACTTTAGTACCTATGAAGTGATTGTTTGATGTGTTATCAAGGTGGAAATGGAGGTTGGTGTTATGTATCAATCAGATTGTTTTTATAAGAAGAAAAAAATAAAATTCACAGAAAAATAAAATAATCATGGAGAGAAGAATATAAGTTTTTACTTCTCGTAAATTTATGGGAAGATGAATGGAAAAAAGTTTCTTAAGGGACTAATAAATATTTTAATTGTGGAAGGGAAGTTAATCATGTAATTGATTTCTGAATTGATTGAGCGATGTTAACTAATGATCTAGAAATAGAGAATGTTGTATAGAATGAACCACCCACACTCCGTTGATTCAAACACACTGATTAAAGGAATTATGCTACCTAATGGAAAAATATAAAGTTTAATAATGAATATAAACTTTAGAAACCTCTTAATCTAAGAGAAAAAGTGAAATCACATGTGATCATTATTTCTGATGTGGGTGCACTAACAATGTTCTGAAAGGTACACATAACATCTACTCTATAACTTAAAAGCCCTTATTTTACTTTATATCTACTAATTATTTCATATCTAACGATTTTTATAAGGTTATAATGATGTAAACCAAACAATTAAAAGTATAATTAATAGTGAAATCCTTATTGATATAATGATCACATATCATTAGTATGATTCCTTGGTAGTTGGAATTTTTTGAAATGTGCTTCCTGTAAATATATTCATTCTTCCTCTAGTTGAATATTTTGTTATGTAATAAATGGATATTTTTTATCAAAATTTATCCCAAATCAATTTTTAAGGAAGGGAAGTCACATTTTATATTCAAAATAAAAATTTTAACATCTATTAATGTCACGATAATTATAAAAATATGATTTAATTCATTTTCATTGTATGGGTCTTGATTCCCAGTCAAAAGGGGTGTTTATCTAAAATGGTTAGGGAAAAAATTGGTATCAATTATATGCCTATTTTTCAGGAATTTTTTGATGTATATAAAAGAGTTTCATAGAATTCCACCAATACATGATGTTTATTTACTAAAAAACTCATACCTAGTGCCACATAAATTTCAATAACTATATATATAATAAACCTGATTGAGTTATAGTAATTGAAGAAGAAACTCAAAGAAAACCTTGATAATGTATTCATTCAGGAATGTTTGTCACCTTGGGTTGAACCTATTCATCTTTATAAAAATAAAGATGGATCGATGCAACTCTGAATTAATGATCAGGATATGAACAATTTCAAAATTAAAAAATATATCAGCTTCACCATATTAATGAATTGTTGATCAACTGTGTAGAGCTCAATAATTTTCCATGATTGAACTATGTAATGGACATCATCAATTTATGGTCATTAAGTAGGATGTACCCATTAGATTATTTCATATAAGTTAAGGATACAATGAATATGTTTTTATTCCATTCAGTCATACTAATTCCCCCTCTATCTTCATGAATTTAATGTATAAAGTCTTCAGAGATAACCTTGTTGGTAGTATTTATTGAAGATATTCATATCAATTCAAATAAACGGTTAGAGTATCATATCCACTTTAGAATTGTACAAAAGACACTAAAAAAAGAGAACTTATCAAAAAAAATTACAAAGTCTGATTTTTGGCTGCAAATGGTTTCAGTTTTGGATCATATAATATCAAAAGAGGGTATATCGATAGATCCATCAAATAAATAGGATATTGAATGTTTTCCTAGACCAACAATAGTGAATGAGAAAAATAGTTTTCGTGGTTTATCTGGATATTATTTACATTTATTGGAGAATTTATCATGACTATGTAATCTTATGAAAAAGTTAACATGGATGAGAACCAAGATCTTCTAAAATAATGAATGTGTAGAAAATTTAAAGGAACAAAAGATAATATTTGTTAGTTTACCTATTCTTATGTTACCCTATAGTGGAGAAAGGTTTTTAATATTTATTGATGAAACCATGAAGGGATTGGGATATTTTATTATGATGAATGACATTGTAATATCTTATGCCTCATGAAATTTAATATTAAAAAGAAAACTAACCCAAATCAGGATTTGGGTTTTTCTTCCATAATTTTTTCATTAATGATATGGATTCATTATTTTTATGGAGAAATGTGTCACATATTTACCGATCATAAAATTTTAAAGTATATATTCATATATAAGGAGTTGAATATGTGAGAAGAAAGTATGGATAGATCTTATTAAATATTTTGATTTCCAAATACATTACCACCCAATGAATGCAAACAATGATCCAAAATCTTTTAGTAAAAATGATCATGATAGATTATCCATGATAAGGATTTTAAAAGATCCAATATTTTTTAATTTTCAAAATATGGATCTATAAATCCTAAAGGTATGAGAAGTTATTATCTTTCACATTTGAATGTTCAACTATCTATAAAAGTGATAATTAATGAGTCGTAAAAGGAATATGTTGTGATGTAATATAATGATAGAAATTTTCCTCATATTATCCTTCATCATGATGGAATGATGATATTCTGAAATCATATATGCATTCTATCTAAAAAGGATTTGAAGAAGGAGTTGCTAGTGGAAGATCATAGTTATTCATTATTTATTTATCCTAGAATTAGAAAGATGTATGGTGATTTGAAATATTATTTCTAGTGTTATAGAATAAAGGGATATATCACAAAGTATATATCTTAGTTCTACGTGTGTCCGAACATTATGGATGAAAAATAAAAGCCTAAGGTTATGTTACATCCAATACCCCTAAAAATTTGAAATTAGGAAAATCACCATGTATTTTTATTGTACTCCCCTAAATTTATAAAGGGAATAATAGTATATGGGTTTTAATAAATCATAAAAATAAATTAGAACACTTCATTACAATCAGAGAAGACTTGTCCCTAGATAATCTTTCTAGGATATACATTAAGGAACTTGTAATGATAAATAGTGTAACACAATCCCATGTTTCCAATCGAGATATAATATTATCCTCCAATATTGGGTGTTGTATTTAGCAAGTGCTTGATATGGAAATGATTTTTAGAAAAATGATTCATCTTTAGACTAATGATCACTCTGAGATAATAATTCAAACCTTATATGATATATTGATATTTTCTTATTTGGATTTTAAAAGGGGTTCAGATCAACACCTTACTCAAGTTGAGTTTTCTTACAAAAATATCTTTCACTCAATCATTCATATGGATCTTTATTAATACCTCATGGGGTATAAATTTCGAGGTATAATGTGATGTAATGATGTTAGAAAATAAATGATATTAGGACCTATGATACTTAAAGAAATAGAAGAGAAGGTTAGATCCATTCAAAAAAACTTTATGGCATCAAAAATTTAGAATAAATATTATGCTAATAATTGTTAACATGTTCTATAATTTAATGTTTATGAAATTTTTTTTCAAATAATTTATACAGGGAAATGGGTTATGAGACTTGGGACGAATTGGAAACTGAGAGTTAGGTATAATTTTCCCTTTAAAATTCATGGTCATATCAAGAGATTATTTTATCACTTGGAATTTACACTAATTCTATCTTAAGTAAATGATGGGTTTCATGTATCTCTCTTAAGTAACTATATAACTAACCCTTGAAATTTACTAAAATCATAAGTTATACTACTGGAGAATGATCTTTCTTATGAGGAAAAACTGGTGAGGATTTTGGATTTTTAAGGGAATTTTTTTTGAAACAAAACCACTCATGTGGTAAATGTTTTATGGTAAATCCTCCAATTTAAGGATTCTATATGGGAACTGGAGGATATGATGAGGCATAAGTATCCACATTTATTATTATTAGAGTGATTAATTTTAAGGGAGAAATTAATTTTAAGGGGGGTAGAATGTAAAACCATTACTTATTTGAATAATTATTATTTTAGAATAAATTTAATGTATTTGATAGCTTGTGTTACACATTACACCAATTTAATCTCTCCTTATATACAACATTGGGTTTTATTGCATTACATATGACACCGAGTTCTAACAGGACCATGATATACTATAAATATTGTAATTTAATGGGAACCATTATAACATATCCATTAAACAAATAAACCAGAATTGTAATAATTAATTTTTAAATATTCATAAAAATGGGTTTATATGAACAAATCATATTAACAAAAATATTACATAAATTTGGGTAAAGTCTTCATATGTTTTGAAAAAACTATTTTCTCAAAAAATTATTTTTATTTCTTTTTTAAAAAATTAAAAATTTAATTTTTTACTATATTATTAATTTAATTTGGTAGAAGAATATTAATTTTTAAAATCAATATTTGAAAATTTTCTTAGTGTGATTTTTTTTATTTTTTTGAAAAGTTTCTTTTTTTATTTAATAGTAAAAAATTCTAGAATTTTAATTGAAAAGTCACATTTTGTTATAAAGAAAATAATATTTTAAATTGGTTTTAATTTAAAATTATTTTTTTCTAAAAAAATTAATCTAATTTATATCATTGTAATATATTTCACATGGAATTTTCATATAAAAATATTGTAAACTTTTGAGTATTTTCTCTCCAAAAACTAACATTCTCATCGCTTCTATCGAATTAATTTTAATATAATTTTTACCAATTTTTTGAATATAATTTATAGTAATGGATATAATATTTTGGAACATAATAATTTATAATATCTAATAAAGACAGGTTAATTTTCGACCAAAATGAATAATTTAACCAAAAGAAATTATTTACCGCAGTTAAGTTAAAATTAGGTTTATTGTGGGATAAACTAAAAATATAAGTGTTAAAATTAGCTAAAAACATTTAAAAACCCAATTATATAGAAATATTTATAAGGTTTATGTAATAATATAGATAATATTCAATTTTGGAACCTTTTGGAATGATATAAATGTGGTTTACCTTTTTCATTTCAAAAAAATACATGTGTGCGACTCCAATCACTTATAAAAGGTAAAACTCGCTTCTATATTATTCACACATAAATCCATGTTGGTTTACAAATTACATACCTAAATAACATCCCAAATTACATCTTGTTAATCTATAATCATTAGTTTGGATATAAATACAATCCTCTAAGGCTTTTGGTGTAAACCTAAGGATAAAACCCAAAGAATAGGAAATGTTCATCAATGAGGTGTTTCTTTACTTCTTCCTCCACCTATTTTAATTATAATTAAAACATGATAAAATAAAAAATATATATTTCATATAATTTTATGTTTCTACGATGTGTAATGACTTAAAATAATATTTAATTCCATCAAATTGGTTATGAAATCATCGTTTGTGTGTACAGCGGTCTACCGCCTCGTGAACCGATGCCATTCGTTGTTCCATTAACGCATATAAAAGATAGAAATAATGATTTATTTATTATTTATATATTATATTTGTTATATTATAACACTGATGTAATAATTATATCACACATACATTCATAATCATAATTTTTTTAGAATATGATATCGCCACTTGTGTGTACGGCTGACTACCGCCTCGTGAATTGATGTGATTCATTCACTCTTTAAATGAATGATAATAAATATTTTCTTAATGAAATTATTTAATTTATATGAAATATAAATTATTTTATAATAATAATATATCATTTACCATTCTTTCTTTCAACCCCACAAAAAAAAACAGAAACAGTGAACATGCGTACATACGACCAACCATCTCTATGAATAGTGTATTTCATTTTCTATATATAAAATTTATAGATTACTTTAAATAGATACATAATTAATATATATTATATTTATATCATGTTTAACATTATTAATATTGTTAAATCATTATCAAATTAAAAGGAAAAAATAAAGAATCCAAAATTATATGAAAAGAAAAGCAGTTATTACCAAAAACGTAACCTTAACAAAAGATTGTTAATAAATGGGTAATATATGGTCAGTATAAAATAATATATGTTATGATATATATATAAAATTTGTATTATAATCATAATAAACTTATTTTTATTTAACACGAGGTCTGAACATGTACGATGGAATTCAAGACATAAGGTAAGAAATTTTATCTCAATCTTCCTTTTTTGAGACATATGTTATGTTATGAACATATATTCTTTCATTAGGTGTATATACAACCAATTGGACATGTAATATCATGAATTTAGTTATACTCATGATATTTTATGTTGCATTTTATGTTATTACTTCTTGAGGATTTTAATTCAATGTTACTGAAGTGGTAATGAATTTAGTATAAGATATCTTTATTTATCTGGAATTTTTTTTATTTTTGCTGATAAAATATTATGATCTATATCTAAATAAACTCATAAATTTTAGGTTCTTCCGGTTTTTTATGATATTTTCATGTAATAGTACCATTATTCCCCCTTTTTTTAAAAAAATACTGAAAAAATATTTTTTAGAAAATCTAAATTTATTTCTCTCTTCGATCAAACACTTATTTTATTCCAAAACCATGTTTTCTAAAAAATATTTAAAAAATGTCTTATTATTATCTTATGATTTTTAAAAGGAATTTTTACCCATGTTTAACTTTTAAGAAAAATTTAAGGAATCTAAATGTAATTTTCCAATCAATAACCATTTGAATTTTATCAAAAATGTGAATAAAAACGTAATTTTAATGTGTAAGACACTAAAAAATATCCCATCATCATAACCAATAATTTATTTGAAGTTAGATTTGTTTGTTTTCAAGGTTATTTTCATAGTATTTTATGTTTCAAAGAGTTTTTTTTCATATTTGAAAGGATATTTTCTTCATGAAATGTTTTAACTTATTTTTAAATCTTCTTTTTTATGATTTCATTTTTATTATCTAGGAAAAGGATTAATTTTTTTATTTTTTTAGAAATTTATTTGTAAAGAAATTTTATTTTAATCATGAATCATTCCAAGTGATTTTTCATTAAAAATCATTCTCAATCATAGATGAAATCATTTTTGGTTTCATAAGATTTACTAAGGATATAATCCATGGATATCATTCTTATTATTTTTCTGAATGGTTAATTTTAATGAATAAATGATTATTATAAAACCAATTTTCCATCCACATGTTATAACATGAAATAAAAATTATAAAACCCTCTTATTTTCATGGGTTTTTAAAGATTAAATGAGGAAATTATTATAAAACCTATCTATTTTCTATAATTTTTGATACAATGAAATAATTATGAAACCCATTTCATTTCATAGTATATGATATGTTCAATGTTTTATAATCTTGTGAAACAAATAAATATGTTTTTTATTATGAGATGAGTTGTACATGTATCTCCCTCTAATGTTTCGAGTAATGAGGTATATCTCATGAGATAAAAAAAGTGGAACATGGAGTGAACTTAATTTAGTTAGGGACTTTATCTGCTATGATGGTCATAGGATTGAACCTCGACTACTATGTTGGTATGGGGGGTGAAAAAATTCAACAATAATAACCATGCAAGTGATATTTTTCAACAATGGAAATGATTTTCTATAATTATTTTATTGCAAAAATATATGTCTTATGCCAATGTTATTCTCTCATAGACAATGTTATTTAATTCTATTATGATTCATTTCATATAACCTCCCAATATTAATTCCTTGAATTAATATTATAATCTTTAATACACTGGGTATGGTTTTCAAATTTTTTTATTAATGTTCCTATATCGTTATGTTCATGTTATGCTTACGTATCTCCATTGTTTTCCCTTACATAAAATTTGATATCTCCCTTTATTTTGATTCATTTCAAAATTATATGTAGAATGTATTATGTGTGATATTTATAAGAAGGGTTATAATTATAAATATCATATTGGGATATGATGTAGTCTAACTATTAACCAGTTTTTTATGTTTCCAAGAATGAAAATACAATAAATTATTATAGTCCACAGGTGTGCATTTTTGAAATGGAAATAATATTCAAAAAATGGTATAATATCCTTTAATGATATTCCTTGGTCCCAATTGACTATACTACTACCCAAGGATTTCGTGTTTCACTTTAACATGCATGAAACTACACAAATGATTCTATATGAATCCTAATATACAAAATATTTCGATCAATAATAAGGAAATAAATATTTTAATTTTTAGGAAGAGATGACTACATGAAGATTAAATGCTATAAAGAAGAATTAACCTTTCTAAAATTTCAAAAAAAATAGTTCTAGAATGTTTGACGAATTTTTAAGAACAATGAAACTGAGTATCTATAAGAAGATATATCGGCTAAATGAATCGAGTAATAGTTCATGTTTTCACTATAAGATTGAAATTTTTTTAGTAAATTAATTTTATTTTCAATGTTAATTAGTTATATAATTATTTATCCATCTTCATTCATCTCTACTACCCTTCACATTGAGGGGTGAAATCATATTGACTAGTAAGGGGATGTTTTTTTCAGTGATTTAGTCTTCAAAATTCAATGAATAAAACTCTCTTTTTCTTAATGACATCATTATATCATTAGCAGATGTTTTTAATTTTGAATAAATATGAGATTTAATTAATTATTTTTATTATTTATTTCCATGGTTGATCATCCATAATCATTATACATTTAGTTTCATGCTTTATTGATTGGAATAGTCTGAGTTTCATGTTCATGGGCAGAGCGGTTGTTTAAACTTGTAGAAGATGAAGTAGTTGCTAATGTTTTTATTGGGAGGTATAATAACTGGTTGGATTTTACCTGAGTAATATATATGTTATATTTTATCAATTGAACATATAAAAAAAGTAATACATAGTGATGTTTTTTTAAGTTAATTATAACCAAAACCATTTAACTATAGGTGAGAGGTGAGATAGTTTTAGATCCTCTCAATTATTAGTAAATGATAAGAATAAGAGACAATTGTTTAAGGAGTGGGATATTAATATATCTATACATCAAAACATTAACCAATAAACCGTTTATTAATATTTTTTCAATCTGTTAATTTTATTACTTTCTTAGTTTTAAATCTAAACATTCTCAAAACATTCATTTGTTATCATATGTGAGAATGGATTTTCATTCACTCTTTTCTATATAAAAAGTTTTGGATACCACTTGACCTATATTATAACATTATAAATAATTTAATATCTCACATCCCAAAAATGGTTTTAGTCTTAAAACACTATATCATCATCATGGGGGGATGTTTTATGTTTAAAATACTATAGCTTCTTAAAAATTCCTCTAATACTAATATTTTCTAGTTTCGATCATGAAATTAAAAGAACCATTCAAAATGTACTTTTGAATTTTCATTCCCAAACAAACATAAAATAAATAAAAATGAAAATATCATGTGAAATTTGTAATATTCATAATGATTATTCCACTAATAAAATTAACACTAATTAGACGATCAAAGACTAATGTACCCTGAAATTAATTAATCAACATAATCATAATTTTATTATTTTGTTTAAAAATTATTTCAAGTTAATAAAATGAATAATTTAATTGATTCAAAAATTTAGATTCATAGAAAGTGAGAAACCCACTAAACATATCTAATATTTTACATTTGACGTTTCTACTTGTAAACTAAGAGGAGTAGAATAAGAGTGGGTAAATTTGGTGGAAGTTCCCATTTCACATGATGGAGTATCCAAGGAATGTTTATGCATCCTATAACTAGGAGAATTCTTTGACTGATATGTTCTATGTTGATATTTTATTTCATGATTATTACTTAACTTTAATATTAAATCCATCATGATGTAGTTTTATAAAAGTAGATAGGATTCCAGAGAGGCTCTCTATGAGTATTAGGATACATGTAATAATCTATGTTCTAGTTCCCACATCAATCAGTAGTGAAAGATCACAAATTATTATTACCTTATAAATAATTTATAGATTATAATAATAATATTTGGATGCATTATCGATAAGAGAGTTAATATAAAAATCTCTTGTAGAAGTCAAGGTACTAATTGAAAATATTTCTCAAATCTCGCGACAGTTTTTCATAATAAATACAAGTTCAAAATTTATTCATGAGGTAAAAAAATATAAATCATTTCTATTTTTAGAATATAAATGTTAATTGATAAAAATACTTGCGATAAAAATGTATTTTAATTAAACAATAATTAATCAAACACCATATAAGGCATCTGGATTATGTTAATCCTCCAACTATTTTATTGACCTATGTTTTTAGGTACATGGATCATAAATTTGTGCAGTATCATTCTATCCAAGGATATTCCAATCACTCCCTGGAGGATGGAGAGGCAACTCAAAAGTCCAATATGGATTAATAAATAAATAGAACAAAACTAGAAATCATTACCAAAATCAATACCAACAATATCCCCCATTATAGAAGAAAAACCAATAATAAAAGAATCTACCATATTTCTAATAACAATAAAAAAAGAATGATAACCGACATTCTTACAAACTACCCACTTCATTCAAATAATATAAAACCTTTGAACAACCATCCACTACTAAACACCACCTTTCCTGTAAAAAAATACATGATTTGAATGAGTTTAAGAATGATGTAAAATAATAGAAAATTCAACATATTAGTTTTGTTGAAATTCATTCCCAAACCCTCAAAAAATTCTTTCCTGGTTAGTCTCTAATCCTAAAAGAAACATGATAATGATGTCAAACAGAAGTTGAAAATATCTTAAACCTTTATCCACACCTAAAACATATCCTAATAAACAAGAACATATAGAGAAAAAAGCTGTAAATTCACTAAAAAATAGAAATGTTTATGAATATGAGTCTATAGAAGAAGAAAATAAATGAAAAAATGATTAGGTTGTTCCATAGAGAAAGAAAAAAGTGTCCCCATTAATAAGTTATCAAATGGAGAATAAATATCTTCCACTTAATTTACCCTTTATAATGATACGTATCCAAAAATATTCAAGTGGAATAACCTATAAGAGAAATATTAGAAAACTTCTACAAAGATAATATTATTGTTCTCTTTCTTGAATATCCTAAAGAGATACATACATATGATAAGATATCGTATATATTTTGACCAAGTAGATCAGTCTGCATGGTAATAAAAGGTTAAACATAGGAAGAAGTGTCTCAAATCTCATAACACCACCACAGACCAAAAAATATCATGATCTAGTTATATTATATATCCATTACACAATTCATTATTTAAGTTATTTATATGCTTTATGTGATTTGGATTATTGTTTTAATTTTATCCTCAATCAGTGTTCAATTATTTCTAGATGGGTGGATTTAAGCTAATAATAATGGTGGTATAACATATAAATAGATTCACTACCTTTCTAATAGGATTTTTAAAAGAAATGTTAATTATATTTTAAAATTTGATCATTCTAGAAGACTTTTTGAATTGAAAATTCAATTAAAATAGTACCATCCCATTAAATTGTTATTTTGATAGAATCGTTGTCAATATTTCTAAAACCATCATCAATGTACATTAATGAATCCTTACTATGGAGATTCAAGAGAACACTCTCCAATTCAAAATTTTTAACTCAATGAGGCACCAATCAGATGATCCTTCACTTCTCATACATTCCCACAATGAATATATTAGACTCAATGAAGATCAATGTTTTTACAAGAATTTTCAGCTCAAGGGAAACATTTTGGGCAAGAAAATTCCAAAGATAATAATGTTTTCACGAATTAAAAAAGAACTAAAATCAGAGGAAGTGTTAATTTTTTAATTTTTTAGTGGTTATTTAATTTTTGTTCCATGAAGAAGAAAAAATTATGTCATTATGTGTGGAGGACATCTACACCATAGAGGTGAGAAACCCTAATATGATATCATCATTAGAACAACACCCAGATATGGAATCAATTAAGTTGAAATATTTGTAGCTTATGTAAGGAGTAAAATTTTAGGATATAATTTATAATAAACAATCAAAAACTAGGAACATAAATTTATTGATCTTTTATGTGAAAATATACAAGAAATAGGTTGTATTTTAGGTGATATTCTAATTATAAATCCCAGAATCAACATGTATAGGATTCTGATTGAGGAAAATTCTATAACTATTAGGAAGCCCCAAAGAAGGCTCAACCCATTTATTATTATTATTGTTAAGAATATTATATAAAATATTATAAAAGAATACATCATCTATCCTATATATAACTCATTATGGGTAATCTCAATTTATATAGTTAGTATGAAAATAGGAATGATCATAATGAGGAGCGACCAAGAAGAGTTAATCCCTATGAGATTTCAAAATTTAAGGATTGTTTAAATTGAATATATGAAATCAAATCAAGTAATTATTAAATATAATAACCATATCCCATTCATTTAACAAATATTATATGGGTGTAAATAATAACCCACTACTATTTCTTGGATGGATTTTAATGTTATTTTATGGGACCAATTTCAATAAGGAATCAAGATAGAACCACTTTAACATATCCCTTTGTATCCTTTTATTATATGAGTATTCCATTATTATTGTGTAATGATCCATGAATATTTCCTAGGTGTGTGGTATGTATTATTTATATAACATTGAATAATATATGGAGGTGTTCTATGATGACATTACAATTTTTGGAAATTTTATTCATCATTTCCTAAAAATTATGAGTAAAGTTATAAAAAATAATTAAAAAGAAACTTTTTTTCGAATTTTGAAAAGTTTAACTTCATGGTATAATGTGAAATATTTAAAGGGTGTGTTATTTCCAAAAAAATCATTGAGGTTGATAAATATGAAATTGAATTAATAAATTATTTTCCTTACCCAAATATTGTGAAACATGTTAGTCAATTTCTTGCATATGAATGTTTTTATAGAAATTTCATCAAATATTATTGTATGATATTTCTTCCCCTTTCTAAGTTAAATTTTAAATAATCTAATTTTATTTTTGGGGATGATTTCAGGGAATAATTTGATGTGTTGAAGAGTATATTGATCACACCAATAGTGATGCATACAAAAAACTAGGAGAAACCCTTTGAGATATTTTATGTTTTTCCCAAAAATATTCTTGGGAAATGATTTCCCAATGTATTAATGGAAAATATTATCCCATTATATATACATATAGAGCATAAATTGCTTCCCAAATAAAAAACACAACCAGAAAAAAATAATTTCTCATAGTTGTTTTTTTATTATTTAGATAAATTTATATACTTACTTAGGAGTCACTAAATTTTTCTTTCGAGTAAGGAAACACCTAAAAATTTTATAAAGATGTATAAATATCAATTTATTCCACTTATTGAATGTTTTTCATTAATAGTTAAATAAAAAATTTAAATATTTTAAAGTAGTTGAGAAAAAAGTTATTGATAACTTCAAAATATTTCCCAAAGTACTAAAATTTGATGTTACAAACGAAGAACTAGAGAATCATCAAATTTTAGGAGAGTAGTTATACTTTATTTAGTTAAAATTTCCCTAGTATGCTAATATAGTCTATAATCTAGTAACCACTCATCTTCCATTCCACTTGAACAACAAGTATGTTTACACACATAAATATGACTAAAAGATTTTACATTTGTGAATATATTTATCTATTTAAAATTTATAATGACTATCTGAAAAGAAGATACTTACCTTATAGTTAAATACTATCAATTTTTAATTTGTCATAATCTATCTTGTGGAGGCCATTTTAAACAAAAATGGACAATAATAAATGTTTTGTAATCTATAATTTATTTACTCACTTCTTTCAAAGATGAAAATTAATTATTGTAAAAAATGAAATAAATATCAATTCACGGGAACCATATCAATGTGAATAGAAATACCGAAAAATCCAATTATTTTTTATGAGGTATATGATGTATGGGAAATATATTTCATGGAAAATTTAATTTATCTTTTATAAAATTTTACATTGTTTTATCTATTGATTATATTTAATATTGGTGGAAGTTAATGCCACTAAAATGGTAATTCTCATGTTGTGTGTGATTTTTTAATATCTAACACCATCTGTATTTATGAGTACTCATATCCATCAACAGTTATCAAGGAACTCACTCATTCAATAGAAGTATCAAGGGTTTGATGAGGAACTATGGAGTGCATCATACATCATAAAAACTCTACCATTACTTAACAAAACTACAATATAAAGTCCCAACTAAGGGAATCAATGTTTTTTTTTGAGAAAACTAGTTAACTAAAACGAAAAAAATATATTCAATGGTTGGAAGGCAACTTATGGTACTACATGGTAGCCTATAAAACCCCCATTTGGAAGATTCCATATATGTTAATTTATGAAAAGATTTTTCACCTAGCTATGGTGTTAGAACACAAGGCATTCTTGGATGCGATAAAGATGAATTTGGTCTAAGATAGTGTAGTAAAAGGGTTAAAAATATAGCTTCATGATTTGGAATAAGTTTGGATAATATTCATTAATGATTCAAAAATTTACAAATAAATCACTAAAACGGCGCATTAAATGATTAATAGAAAAAAATACTAAGTCCTAGGGGACCATGTGTTTCTTTACAAATAAAGAGTTAATACAATTCTAAGTAAACTCCATTGAATATGGTATATTCCATTTATAGTCCCCCATTCCTATCCTTTTGGATTCATTCATATTGTTAAAGATGTAGAAGAACACTCATTTACTTTTAATATGAACATGCTGAAGAAATTTCATAGAAACCTTTACCAAGAACCATTGGAGGGGATCACACTCCTCTAAATTATTTATCACTAAAAACTATCAGATTATATCTCTCATTGAAATTTATTTTCTTTTTTTGATTCTATTTAATAATTTTTTATATTAAAAATATGTTAGATTATATTGAGTAAATTTTAACATCTATGTGTGTGAGAGGGAACCATTATAGTCTAGGGCTTTCCAATTTTTATTTTTGTTTTTGAAATATATTTTTTTTATAATTTTTTTGTGTTAATTTTTCATTTTTGTTGTGTTATTTAAACTATTTAGAGATTGATTTAAATTTCTTGTGAAATATAAATCAATTTTAGTTCTATGAATCTATTTTTATCTATTTACCCACTTTAGATAAATATTGACCTGAACTTTTAAAAAAATTATAAGTGTGTGAATTTCTGGAAAATAAAATAGACTTTTGAATTTTATGTCATGACATACTACCCTATATTTTTGATCACATACCCCAGAGGTTTCTTAACCTATTTTGAAATATTTTTATAATCCCATTTATCAAGAGAGAAACAAGAATTTCTTGAATAATCATAACATACTGAATAATCAAGTAAAAACCTCAGATAATTGAGGACCTTATGATATATATGATTGATAAATTCATTGAAGTTTAAGAACCATTTTTAATCACTATTATTTTCTATCCTAACCTAAAAATTTAATCTTTTATATCATATAATCCATAAATGAACTCATTAGTTATCCATAATACAAGAAAAAATACCTTAAATCCCATTCTCAATATTTTTATGCATGATCTAGGATAAATTCAACTATATGTGAGGAGAAAAGATAACTGGAAGAAGTTTCATTACAGAATCTATTTGAACTAATGTTAGAAGGCAATTTACTAAAAAAAATATACTAATCTATGAGAAAATTAAACCTTTTATATATGGGATTATCAACTAAACAACATTCAAACCCATGTATCTAATTCTACTACATATTGATATAAAAAATACAACTCCTTCCCTCTCAATATAAAAATCTATACAAGAGTTTCATAATACAAATTCCTGATACAAAAAAAATCAATAAGAATTAATTCTATAAATGGGAAAGAGTAAAGAAATATATCATTTATGTTGGATTTCTCTATGATGGAATAACCAGAACTTTGGAGAGGAGTTATGAGGGAAAGTGGAGATAAAATATTCCAGAATGTGAATTTTAGAGGATCCATTTGATAACATTTCTTCACCTACTTAAGGAGGGAACTGGAAGATTTTAATATTGATGGGAAAAAAATATAATATGAGGAAATATTGATATCTCTTATAATTTAAGAATATAAAATTCTCTACCCTCTTTAAAGGTAAGAACAAAAAGGAAAAAAATGAATCATGCCGAGGAAACTATAGAGAAGAAATGTTTTTCAATGCTAAAAGGAAAAAATGTGTGAATTTTATATTTAAAATAACAGAGAGTGTATTTTTTAAAATTAAATATAATGATAAGAAAGGAATCATTTTTTTATGAAAACTTAACGTTTTTCATTTTTAATCAATATAGATCCAATAATTTTAAATCTAAAAAACATTCTTAATTGAAAGCACTAACCTAAATCCATATAAAATTCTTGAGAAGGCCCATTTTAGGAAAAAAATACATGAATAATTTTATGGATATTAAAAAATCATAAATCCTATGATGAACCTCACATGTACTTATAATGAGAAAAACTTTTTTTTAAATCAAACTTTAGTGTTGAGTGAGAAATATTCGAAAATATATATATAAGATTCTATGGTAAGATAAATGAAGTGCAAAATAATTGAATGTAAATAATATGAAAATTGAACTAATATCATTAATAAGGTATGATAGCTTTTGGAAAATGGTTTTGAAAAGATAACCCATATTACATAGGGTATGAATTTATTTGGTAATATTTTATATGTTTTGTTATTCAGGTTTCCAAGAATTATGTGTGGGAGAATTGATATAACCAATAATTTCATATGTTTCACTTTTAAATTTTATTATTTTTATCTAGAAAAAAATTATCATTTAATGAATAAATTTAACATATTTGTATTATAGGTGAATTTTGATTTAAACATGAAAATGTGTTAATTCTTGATTATTAATTATATTAATGAAATTCGGTAATTATTTGAAAATTCATTACATTTATTTCTATTTTATATTCCTTTTATAGTTTAATGATTCATTTGAATTTTAGTAAAGAACTATTGAATTTTGAGAGTTTATAAAAATATGACTAAGTGTATAGATTTTTAAGGATTATCTGGTCTCCCCATCAGTATGATTTCACATGGGAATGGATTGTGTGAAATGATAATTTTCAATAAGAATATACACCCATAAGGATGAATAGTCCATACATAAGGATAAATATTTTCCCCTAAACATGATGTCATATCTTTTAGAATGAATTTTGTAAGGATGGAGGGAACTATGGATGAAACCCACATATACAGAAATGCATCCCTAATCATGGAACTCTATTAGCAACACCAAGATGTTGTATCCATTATTCCTTTAAAAAATTTTGAAAAATGAAGGATCATAAGAATCATATACACTATTACCTATGGTTTTTTGGTGTTAATAAAACATGTATGAAACCAATCATATAATTATATATGTATCATAATAAGAAAAATATTTTAATCAAGAACAAATAATGAAATTTATGGATTTTTAGGAAGAGGGGCTTGCATGGAGATTTTAAAGTGTGAGGAAAAAGGAATAATTCTAAAAATTGAAAACATAAAGAATCTATATGGATTGACCATATCCGAAGAAGATGAAAACTAAGGATCTATAAAAATAAGATGAGCCTAAACGAATAGGGGATCTGTTTTATTTCATGGAGTGCACACAAATACTATTTTTCAGCACGTTCATTTTATTTGCTATTTTCTTTACTTATAGAATTATTTCTTTTTCTCTAATCATCTATTCTACCCTTACCAAGAAGGGGTAAATTTTTCGTGATTGATGAGGGGAAGGGATTACTTTTGTAGTTCATGAGTTTTCACACTTAAATAAATAAAACTATCCTTTTTATTATTTGGTTTTGATATTATGTACTTATTCTTAATGTCAAATATGATTGTGTTTGAATTAATTCACTTATTTACTTATTATGTAATTAAATTATTCATAATCTCCATATACTGTGTTTTAGTATATATAGTGTAATAGTCTAAGCTATGTTGTAATTTACTCAATGAAGTTTGGTAATAATATGCAGTAGTTTCTTGTGGTTTTCATGGGAAGTGAAAAACTATTTCAGGTTTTTCTAACATAATATATGATTCATTTTATATATCACTTTCACACATAGAAATAATAGTGGACTAAGAAAATGTTTTTTTAGTTAATTATCTTTATAACCATTTAACCAACGATGAGATGTGAAATGGTTATGGATCCTCACTTTCCTAAATTAACCATAAGAATAAGGGAAAATAATTTAAGCACTATGACTGAATTAAAATTTAAAATAAAACCCTAACCTAATCATCTATTAATCATTATTTTTTTTAGTATTTATCATTATTTTTATTGGTGTTAAAACCAAACAATTTAAAAATTATTATTCTTTTTTCTCAATCGGAAACTATTTTTTTGTCACTCCTCTCTAGATAAAACCCTAGGGTAAAACATTGACCTAAATTTTAACCTAGAAAATAATTTATTGATTCATTCCCCTTGAATGGATTCACTATCACTAGGTCTCAGTTTTATGTTCTGGCCTTTAGTGTATTGTTTTCATGGATGGCCTTTTTCGAAATTTTATGTGGCTTTCATGAAGTAAAAAAAGTGTTCTTTCATATTATTTATGGGTTTTTAAAATTGAATTTTTTCATTTTCATTAATGTTTTATAATGTAATAAATAATTTAAATAGAGGGTTTTAATAGGAATATGATAGTGTGGATGGATTTGGAACTTGAATTTATATAATGGTTGTGTTTTATAATTTATTTTAAAAAAAAGTGGTGTAGAAATGTGTTTACAAAACTGATAGAGCAAATATTTTCAATTAATTTATATTTAATATCATTGTTTTAAACCCACAAAATTGTTCCTCTAAGATTAATTGTTTCATTTTTATGATAATGGTGTTATTTTGAGCTGAATAGTAAAAATTGGCCATTTTGGATTTTTAACAGTTTTAAATTATTTCGGTAGTTTGGCCATAACATTATCTACACTGATCCAAATTGCAAAATCCTTTCTTTTCCAGATTCTAAACATCCATAGATTCATTTAATATATTTGGACCAAAATCTGAATCGGCCATATTGAAGCTCAAAAGAAGCTCACAAGTTTGCTCAGGAAAACTGTTTTCAGTTCTGCCTAGTTTTGATGTGGGATCAATAAATCATCCACTGTGGGGCCAACGCTTTTGAAATTCGGTGGGTGGACGCGCAAAGGGTTTTGGAGCATCTTTAATGAAGGAAGCACCGAGGTAATTGTCCGTTTATGGGGTCATTAACTCACCCTAATCTGGAAGATTTCGTTTTGGAGAGTCTGACTAGACAGAATAAATGCTCATAGTAAAACGGCCATAACACTCGGAATACTTGTCCAAATCCGCTGAGATGTTTCGGGGACACGGCCAAGGGAATTATGAACAACATTGAAGAATTGCTCAATGCGTGAAAATGTCATTTAATGGGGCTACAATGCGTTGAAATTCGGGGGAAGCATTCTGGCTATAAAAGGAGGAGAGCTCCACCCTCTCAAGGCATCCATTCTCCACCCCATTCCTTCTGGGACACCAAGAAGGAGAACTTTTCAGCTTTATCTTTTATTTAATTTCTTTTTCATAGTTTTTTAATGCCTTCTTCTTCCCCATTAAACTCGATTACCTTTACCATGGTGGGGTAAACTTTTGGAGTGATTGGGGAAGGGTTGGTTTTCTACATTGTAATGCTTGAGTTCTTGGACGCAATTGAATAAATTTCTTTCTTCTTTAAAGTTGTTTTCAATTTATTATAGCGGATTTTATAATCAAGTGTGATCGTTCTTGAATATTAATTACGTTATTTATTTTTGCCTTGGTAAAATAATCAATATCTCCCTCCACTAATTTCTGGTTTATATACGATGGAATAAACCAGGAATTAGTGGCGAAGTACTCGACGATCGTCAGTACGTGTAAAAGATGTAGTGAATGTTCTTGATTGTTTGGGAAAAACAAAACCCGATCGGGTATTGCCCATTTCAATTAAGGATATTCAATACAACTATTTTACACATGGAAGGAGAGTTGACCAAACCGAGATCTTGGTAAGGTTTTCTCTCACAATAACAATTTCACCAAGGAAGTGAGAGGAAACGATTGTGGAAACTCACTTTAATCAACTAAGAAGAAGAGGTTTGAATTAAATTGAACAAGGATAACATTATAATTAGGAAACTGACCCCGACCTAATCACCCTTTTAATTTCATTGTTTTTCAATCATTTGAATTTCAAATTTCCGTTCACAACATTTTTACCCCCGTTTTAAAGTGACAACCGATTTTGTGTGCACTCCTCTTCGGGAGACATCCTAGGTCAACCACATTACTACATTTTAACTTAGGAAAAAATTGTTTTTCCATGCCCTACGATAGGCGTGCGTCAAACTTGGCACCGTTGCCGGGGAGGTAGTGCCACAAACTAATTGTTAATATTTGACTTTTTCAATTAAAAAAAATATAAAAAAATATTTTTCCATGTTGTTTTCAAATTATTATTTCTTTAATTCATGGAACAATTACCCACCAGTGCGAGAAACAATTATTGAATCACCTTGGTCTATAGATTATAAAGTTTCTTTCTTGGCTAAACAAATTCGGGGAGCTCGAATCCAAATCATAACAGAGGATGAATTCAAGGATGTCATTGAAAACCTTAAAAAGAACCTCGAATACCTAGTGTTGGAGGGTTTGGAAAGAGAATTAATGAAACTTCAGGAGTATTTTCTGGAATTTTATCAAGAAATGATCAATGTACAATACCAAGAAGAAGAAGTTCACAAGGATATTGAAGCCCAATTTGAAAGAATTAGTCAAACAGTTCAAAACCTGGAGACCTCAATACAGTGGATAGTAGAAAAAGTACATGCATCCCAAGATCCACAACTGGAGCCAGAACAAGAACCAGAACCTGAAAAATTGATGGAAGAAGTATCCTAACAAATCCTTCAAGTTGAAGAACCCATGGAGGCCTTGATGAAATTAAAAGAAGATCTATTGAGCCCATCTCAATCAATGTTGGAGAAGATTGATGAAGAAGATTTAGCTATTGAAATTCATATGAGAGATCAAAAAGATCTAGATAACTTATGTAATGAGTATGAGGAACTTCTTGATCCAACTATTCCTAATAATGTAGATGATTCAACAATATTGAAGGAAGAAACCAACCAAGTAGTCTAATTTGAAGAGAAGATAGAGGAGTCTGACTACCTACCTCTATCTACGGAAATTCAACTCCAAGAGACACCTCCCTTTGAAGACGAAATTGAATCCAAACAAGCTCAGGGAGTTAATCTTTTCATAAACTCATTATCTTTTGATTTTTTTGAAACTGAATTGAGTATTACCTCCCTATGTTTTAATTTTTAGATTCATCCAACACTTGTATTTCCTTGGAGGGATAATATGCATCTGAAGAGGAACATCTGGTGCACCCCAAACCTGTTGAAAATTTAATGGAAGGAGTACATGAGAAGATCAAAGTGAATTGTTTAGAGGAAAATGAGACACAAGCTACTTACTTTGAAAGGGAAGAATTTGATATTGATTCTTCATGCTTTAATTGTTTTCAAATAGAATTAAACTCTGACATTCCCTTTGATTTTCCCCAGATGTATCATACCTTTAGCGACCACTGGAAAATAAAGAAGATGTTGATCATGAGGAACCCAAGAAGGAGGAGGCTCTTTACTTCATCCTACCCCCACCATGCACAATATACCACATTGCGAAGGGGGTGGATCTGGTATACTCTATCTATAGAGTCCTCCTCAACAAGAACAATGAAATGAAAGCTGGGAAGAGCCACATGTGGTGGTTCAAATCAAAGAAACCTCAACCACCATCAGATTGGAGATAACTTATTAGAACTTCCCCTCTGGAGGCAGTCAAAACCCAGGGCCCACTTGGGGGATTAAACCAAGATCTTTCCTTCTTTTCTCATCCTATTTCTATTTTCATTTCTTTTGATATATTTCTTATGTTATGTTTTTAATTTTTATTAGGTTTTCAAAGAGCAACACTTCGGATCCAAACTCAACGTTGCATTGCCAATAAGTCAGGTTGTACCTCTCCTTTATACTTACTTAGCTGTTGTGATTCAATCAGAAATATACATATATGTTAAATCCACTTGAATGCATTGAAGACACTACATCAGTTAAGTGTGGGGGAGGGAACCTTTATAGTATAGGATTTTTATTTGATGTTTGTTTTCAAAAAATAAAAATAAAAATAAATAAATGTGTGTTTTCAAATTTTTGTGTGTTTATTTTTCAATTTTTGGTGTGTTTCTGAAACTTTTGAGCCAAAATGATTATCAATACCATTTTTGAAACCCATGTCAATGAGTGAACCAGTCTATTTCATGAAACTGATCTTAAATGAATGCTGAGATAACTTTGTTTCAAGTTCAAATCCTTTGGAAATTCATGTAAAGTACACTGATTTTTGAATCTCATGCCATATTTCACTCTCTATATATTTGAAATAACTTTCCTGTGAGGCTTGTGAACCATTTTTGTCATATTCTTTTCATTCACCTCATTTCTTGAGAGAACCAGACCATGCTTGCTTTAACCAGAATTTGATTTATTCCTTTCAAAACATGAGGGTTGGGGTACGTGTGTTTTAAATGATTGAGGAATTTATTTCGTTTGAAGCCCCCTTTTCAAAATAATCTTTTCATTATGTACCACCTTTACATTTATCCTTCATTTTAGCCCCTAGTAGCCATGAATTTCTTGTTAGGTTAGCCACATTACAAGCCAATTTTCCCTATCATACCTGCTCTTGAAGTAAAATTGCATGATCTAGTTGAACTTCAGTGTGGGGGAAGATGTCTTGTGGTGTACTACCTCATTTGGTTATACTTTGGGTGGAAAATAAATTGTGGAAGATCTGTGTGTGATGCTGAAAAATTATTCTGTTGAAAGCTGTGCCTTTTCTGGAGCATTTATGAAAAGAGAAGCTGTGCCTTTCTAGAGCTTCCAATGTAAAAAGAAAGTTGTGCCTATCTGGAGCTTTTAAAAAAAAATTCTTTGAAAAGATTTAAATGTTTACTGCTAAGCTGATTGAATGATGATGGAGCCTATTTTCAACAAAGGGGAAGTGAAGGAGACCATATTTGAGTGAAAACTAGAATCTTGCAATTCTGCTTCAATAAGAGCCAAGCCTTCCTTTTTCGGCCTCAGAATTTTTAACATCTAAATCCTACCAACCGGAAGCCACAGAACAACCCTGAAAAGTCCTCATGAGAAACACATGTCCTTGACTCACATCGGGTGGAGAAGTTGGAATTTATCAAACCTATGGTGACTCTTGTGTGAGTTTGGATGAGAAAAATCCCTGTTCAGCCTTTACATTTATGAGATGAGAGAAAATTCATGTGAGGTAGGTGTTTTGTGTGCATGGGATAAGAAATTAAGTGGAAATATATTAAAATCTTAAATGGAGAACTTGAAATAATAGTTTTTGATGAGGCATGATATCTTTTTGTTTCTTGAAATTGATTTTATTGATCTCATTGATATGTGTTTTGATTTTGATTTGATTTGATTTTTACTTGTCCAGGAGTCGAAGTGCTAAGTGTGGGGGAATTGATAGAGAAAATATTTTCAATTAATTTATATTTAATATCATTTCTTTAAACCCACAAAATTGTTCTTCTAAGATGAATTGTTTCATTTTTATGATAATGGTGTTATTTTGAGCTGAATAGTAAAAATTGGCCATTTTGGATTTTTAACAGTTTTAAATTATTTCGGTAGTTTGGCCATAACATTATCTACACTGATACAAATTGAATAATCCTTTATTTTCCAGATTCTACACATCCAGAGCTTCATTTAATATATTTGGACCAAAATCTGAATCGGCCATATTGAAGCTCAAAAGAAGCTCACAAGTTTGATCAAGAAACCTGTTTTCAGTTCTGCCTAGTTTTGATATGGGATCCATAAATAATCCACTGTGGGCCCAACGCTTTTGAAATTCGGTGGATGGACGTGCAAGGAGTTTTGGAGAATCATTAATGAAGGAAGAACCGGGGGAATTTTCCGTTTATGGGGTCATTAACTCACCCTAATCTGGAGGATTTCGTTTTGGAGAGTCTGACTGGACAGAATAAATGCTCATAGGAAAACGGCCATATCTCTCGGAATACTTGTCCAAATCCGCTGAGAGTTTTCGGTGACACGGACAAGGGAACTATGAACAACACTGAAGAAGGGCTCAACGCGTGAAGATGTCATTTAATGGGGCTACAACGTGTCGACATTCGGGGGATGCATTCTGGCTATAAAAGGAGGAGAGCTCCACCCTCTCAAGGCATCCATTCTCCACCCCATTCCTTCTGCGACACCAAGAAGGAGAACTTTTCAGCTTTATCTTTTATTTATTTTCTTTTTCATAGTTTTTTAATGCATTCTTCTTCTCCATTCAACTCGATTACCCTTACCATGGTGGGGTAAACTTTTGGAGTGATTGGGGAAGGGTTGGTTTTCTACATTGTAATGCTTGAGTTCTTGGACACAATTGAATAAATTTCTTTCTTCTTCAAAGTTGTTTTCAATTTATTATAGCGGATTTTATAATCAAGTGCGATCGTTCTTGAATATTAATTCTGTTATTTATTTTTTCCTTGGTAAAATAATCAATATCTCCCTCCACTAATTTCTGGTTTATATACGATGGAATAAACCAGGAATTAGTGGTGAAGTACTCGACGATCGTCAGTACGTGTAAAAGGTATAGTGAATGTTCTTGCTTGTTTGGGAAAAACAAAACCCGATCGGGTATTGCCCATTTCAATTAAGGATATTCAATACAACTATTTTACACATGGAAGGAGAGTTGACCAAACCGAGATCTTGGTAAGGTTTTCTCTCACAATTACAATTTCACCAAGGAAGTGAGAGGAAACGATTGTGGAAAGTCACTTTAATCAACTAAGAAGAAGAGGTTTGAATTAAATTGAACAAAGATAGCATTATAATTATGAAACTAACTCCGACCTAATCACCGTTTTAATTTCATTGTTTTTCAATCATTTGAATTTCAAATTTCCGTTCACAACATTTTTACCCCCGTTTTAAAGTGACAACCCATTTTGTGTGCACTCCTCTTCGGGAGACATCCTAGGTCAACCACATTACTACATTTTAACTTAGGAAAAAATTGTTTTGCCACGCCCTACAACAGGCGTGCGTCAAAAACATAAAAATTTATTTATTTGATATATATAATTTAAATTATAACCATTAAAACATTAAATGAATTTCATTATATTTTGGGTATGTGAACTAGAAATTATTGGTTTTTAATAAGAGGTAAAAAATTGATTTAAGACTTCTGTCAATTTAATCGGCACTAAATGAGTTTCATATCTCAGGATAAATTACTTATTCTAGTGGAAACCAAAATTAGTATGGGGTTAAAGGTTAATTTTTATTGACTAAAAAACTTCAAATCATGGTGTTATAATGTTTCTAAATTTAATATAAGGTTATGGTTCTTCCTAATCCCTTCCTTTGTTTTGTTGGGTGAAAATAGGTATTGGCGAAAGGATAGAGGAGTAAAAGTACAGATAGGGATAGAACATGAACTATAGGTGGGGATCTATATATTTGTTGTATGGGTTGCAGTAATGTTTAGTTTTATAGTGTTTTTTTAATATAGGAACTTGGCCCTTATGAAGTATCGATGGCCTATGTGTCATGGAGACTTAGGAAATGAGTTTAGTATTTATATAATTTTAGGGACCTTGTTACGAGGTGATAAGTATTGACATGAAGCCTAATGGGATATGATCCATGTATGTTAGTTCTTAAAGGTTTCTATAGAGAGGTGGATGGGGTATGTCTAAGAGTATTGGAGGATGGGACCCTTGGATCTACGGATTAGAGGTCCAATACAGCTTGGTGTCTTAGTTGTGTTGGGACATTTCATAAGGTTTATCCGAGGAGAGAGTTTGATGAATTTATATAGGAGGAGATATATTTTTATTTTCCACATGATTTACAGATTACGATTAGAATTGATTTTATTTTATCAAGGCCATCCTTACTACAACATTTATTGTTGAAAACGCTAAGCATTTTTTTATAGCCGGCTTGTTGTGTCATGCAATTAAAAAAATTTCATACGGTATAAATTCATAGATCGACTTGAAATCCTTTTATTTTCCCATTCATACTTAAAACCATGGGTGAGTAGAAGATATATTTCAATTGACTCTTTCATCACTTTTCTTATCTTTGTCCCTTGTCCATTATATATCGATTTGAGGATTATTTGAGCTAAGTTCCCTTTTTCATTTTAGTTTTCTTAACAATCATTCTCCCATTCCATACGATGGTATATAACAACCCTTTTCTTTATCACATATTAATTCATGATTTATCACATAAGCTTATACAGAATACAACCCATAAGAATGAGAAGTCTAGTTTCTTTGGGGATTAGGTACATTACACATCAACTTAAAAAATAAATACATAATATTTATTGAAAACATCTTTAACATGCTCGTACAAAAAACTCAATGCGATAAATTGGGGACATACATAATAAGGGAGTAAGTGGTAAATCCCAGAAAGGGAGTGAACATGATGTAGAAGTGAGTCATACTTTTAAAGAAATGACTGTAAAACCTTAAAATATATTAATAGCCTTGTAGAAATAATAATGGATCTATACAATCAAAATGAAACTTAAAATCACATTATTATAAAGGTAAAACCTTTATTTTGTTGTGGATACAATTTAAAATATTTATTACATCACTTTTGGGTCATTTGGATTTCATAATACACGTTTTATATTTATACGGTATTTAGTTTTACCTAAAATTTTTACTATCTCATACAATATTTAAGAATTCACCACAGGATAATTTTGATGATATGATTTCGAAAATAATATTCAATTTATCCAAATTATTTTATAACTATCTTCATTTTCACTATAAAAATAATTATTGAAAAAAGCTCGATTTTTTGACAATAATTGTTTTCGAACACTTATAAAAATTATATTTGGATTCATAAAAAATATATGATCATTTAGATTTAATAAACATTATTTAATTATAATATTTTATTAAGTTAATATTTATTTAAAAAATACATTAATTTATAAAAATGGATTCCTTAATTGACTTTTAATATTATCCAAAAATATTATTTCTATTTTATTATATGAAAATAAAAATAATTTATAAATTAAAAATAATAGGATGAAAATATATTCATTATTCTCTATATATTGATGTAAATACTCATATTTATAGGGTATTGATACATATCCCTCTAGTACTCCAAGACATACCCCCATCTAACTCATTTAACTAATTATTATTTTTAATGAAATCCATTTATTCATTTCATCCCTACCCTAGAAACTACCAACCCCAGCATGCAACAAGACACACAAAATAAACCATATAGTGGAAAATTAACCACAGTAAATCAACTCACTTCATGTTTCCACTCTCATCAATACCCATACGAACCACTACTATCATCATTATTCAAATTCATTCTTCCCAATCCATCCTCTCCCTATGAAAACCCAAATAACATATCCAAACCCTAAAAAACATCAAATAAAAACCAAAACCAACATCCCCATTGTATAACAACACCACACCCATCACACTTAGTAACGTAAACATAGGTCGATCCAAACCTGTATCCCCACTACTCAAACACTTCCCATCCATTCCACAATCAGTCAATCTCTCAACATATAATTCCATTACCCCACACGAACCACCCCACATACATCTCCCAACCACACCAAATATGGAAAGGAAAATTTAGATTTATCAAAAACTATTCCTTTAATTACACTTTGATAATTCGTGGGTTTTCAAAGAGAATGTTCAATCCTAATGCATCTATTTATTTTACTTCATATACATGGTTAAGAGGATTTTCATATTTATTATCATTCGAAATAAGACCACCAAAAAGGATTCACAATCCATCATATGTGTGAAAAAAATACCACCAATGACTATGATTTTCAGTAGGCATAAAGCCCATAGATATTAAAATATTAATATATAACAAATCAGAACACAATTCACTTATTCTCATCCCTACATGTTGATCATTAAACCAATTTAATTATCTATATTAACTTGGTATCCTATTATCATTCACAAGAGGGCATTCATACACCCAACTTTCATGACACACAAATAAAATAGAGATGAATAGATCCTTGCCTAGAGAAATGGATGATCAGAACCTCATCCTTGAGTTAAACAGGGGGTGTGCATGCAGCTGGAGGACGTCTCTAGGGAAATATGTTCCTAAAGTTCACAACACAATGTATGATTTCTCAGGAAAGAAATTTATGGGGATGGTAAGTATTGAGGGTAATTGTAAATGTAAATGGGAGAAGGGGACTCAGATTTAGAAAGGCCATATCCTATATTAATGGATAAACAGTTTCAAAATCTATCAAAGTTGGATCACGCTCAAGACCACGGGTTTTGAAAATCTAAAAGCTTATAGAGTGTTATTAATTTAATGATAAAAATTATATCAATTTCAATGGATTACAAATCACATAAATATTTTTTTAAACTCCTTTTATGTCAAATAAAATGTTAAATTTGTGATTCTGAAAAAACACGAAAAAACTGGAAATTTTACAAACTATGGAAATGACTCACTGGTGGATGACCTGCCATTGGATGAGTTACTGTTAAGTGGCCCACCATTGGATGACTCTCCATTTGATTAGTCACTATTGGATAACTCACTATTGGATGAGTCACCATTGGGAGTCACCACTAGATACCTACCATTGCGAGTCACAACTAGATGAGTCAACGTTGGACGAGTCACCATCATGAGTCACGACATGCAACCTACCATTGAAAGTTACTGCTGGATGTGTCACCATTTTGAGTCAACACTAGCGACCTACTGTCAGTGACTCCCCATCACGACTCACTAGTGAATGATCTATTTATGGATGAGTCACTATTGGGTGACTCGTCATTGTTGACCTACTAGTGGATGAGTCACCATCAAAGGAGCTACCATTAGAAAAACTAAAATTTTCCATACTCTTTAAATGAGTCATCGATTTCTCCCAAAACACCTCAAAAATAGGATTTTCACCAAGGAATGGACTAGGGAGGTCAGGACCATTACATAAAATACCTCTCAAACTACTCTGTCCCTTGAGAATTAAAAAAACTGAAAAAAGGATGGTTCCAAACAACCACACCATAAGATACCTCTCAAGGATCCCTCTATACTTGAAACACCGCTACTGACATCAATGTTAAACGATAAACCACATTGTTTTGTCTGAAAGATGGATTGAAAGCTTAATATCCAAGAACACATCATCTAACACTTGCTAACCCCACCAATCAAAATACACACCACACCATTATAAAAACCACACTTTCCTAAATACACAAATTAGGGAATTCCTCCATCCTTGTCAAGATATTATCTGCTATGGGTGGCACTGACTCGCCTGAATGGGTCTAATTGCATCAAAATTATTGCTTATATATTATTAATCAAGTCCTCCCCTTTTCATGTGTTAGGAATTTATCACACATTATAGAATAAGGAAACAAATAATCTCATATAAAACAAGGTCTATGCATCACATTACAAGGGAAAAACATAACAAGGTTAAACTTAAAACAAATCTAGGTATTGGGAACACATTTATGCTTCTCACTCCAAAGTAATCATGACTAGGGAATCACACCTCTAGAACACATAAACTAAGGTAATGTTCAATCCATGTTTCACCTTATACTGATGATCTTGGATCTCAACTAGTCACTCCATGAATTTCATGTCATCTTTGACATAAAAATCTACACATTCAATGACATGGTAGTCATCCTAATGGTACTGGCATAGTTAAGAGATGTTAAATACATCGTGGATCCTTTCCGTCTTTGTTGGCAATTATAACTTTTATGCCACCTTACCAACCCACCTCAACACCTCAGAAGGGCCAATGAACAAAACAGAAAGCATACTCCACTTATCAATCCTCTACTACCCACATCGAGAGAAAAAACATCAAGATTACATGGTCCCAAACCTCAAATTTTAAGGGTCTCTTCTTCTAATCACCATACGACTTCTACTTGTCTTTACCTGCTTTCATCCTCTCATAGGCAGGATGAAACTTATGTTTTGTTCTCTGTACTACCTTGAGACCAAGAACGGTTGTCTCCACAACCTATGTATAGCATAATGGAAAACGACACAACCTTCCATACAAAGATTCAAATGAAAACATTCCAATAGAAGAGTAATAGATATTATTTTCATTTAACTCTACCAAGAGAATGTTCCACACCCAAGATCCACCAAAGTCCAAGATGCATTCCCTCAAAAGGTCTTTCAATATCTAGATGGTCCGCTCTATCTTCCCATCTGTCTGAGGGTGGAAAGAAATTTTGAGGCATAAATAAGATACAAAATAATGTTGCAATCCTTTCCAAATTCATGAGGTAAAACATGTTTCCTGGTCTAAGACAATGGATCTCGGAACTCCATGCAGCTGCACCACCTCATCCACATACCTCCTAGCCAAGGCATTCACTATGCTCGACTCCTTAATTTTAAATAAGAGAGTTGATTTCAACAACTGATACATTACTTCCATTATTGCATCACAAACTTCCTAAGACCTAGGTAACCCTATGATGAAATCTATTAATATTTCATCTCATTTCCACTCTGGTAAATCTAGGGGATGTTACAAAACACTGGGAACATGGTGCTTATCCTTCACCTTCTAGAACACTAATAACTTCACCACAAACTCCAAAACTTCCCACTTCATCTCCAAGCACCAATAGTTATCTCCATATCCACATTAAATCTTGGAAACTATTGGGTATACTACTATAAATAATGTCTAAAACACACAGGTAACTCCCTCATGCATCGACACTAGAACAAATATCCTCCCATGGAACAACATTTGATTTTGACTATCCTCCGACCATCCCTTTGAGGCATCACCTTGGTCTACACAATCATGTGTCACTTATTCCCTTTATTCCCCACACTGAGACTTATCCACCTACCAAATCAATTAATAATTAATTTTCATCTAAAACATATATCCTATTCGACCATCTATTCCTATATCTTTATGACAGAGTTCTAACTCCTCCACCGCCTTCAAGAAATCTATATATTCCCAAATAACCTCCTTATGCGACATTCGGCTCAATGCACCAGCCATGACATTCCCCTTTACTAAGATATAAAAGATCTCAAATTCATAGTTCCGGATAGACTGAATCCACTTTCACTATCACATGTTCAGATATTACTGGTAAAATATATACCAAATGATATTGTGTCTATGAAGACAACAAATCACTACCAAATGGGTTAATTCCACCACAACTTTAGCACAAACATGACCTCTACTAGCTACAGATCATGGGTGGAATAGTTATGTTTGTTTGTATATAACTCCACAAGAACCTTAATAGATCACTCCCTATTGTTTCATAAATACAAATCCCAATCCCATATGAGAAGAATCATAAATCAATTCAAACATCACCCCTTCTTCTACTAAGTTGGGCACTGACCAAATTCCCATTCAGGTTGATGAATGATGGCTGACACAACTCAATACACCAAAAGACCTGGTCTATACTGGTTTTTTCCATCAATGGAGCTGCAAATCAAGGGAAATGGGGTACAATTATTTTTTAATATCCTTCCATTCTGAGAAAACTATAAACCAATCCCACATTCTTTGGTTTATCACAAGAAACAACTACCTAGATCTTCGATGGTTCCAATTCAATACCATGATGAGACCCCACATTTACAAGGAATTTCACTCCTCATGTCCAAAACATAAACATGGACAACTTACCATAGTGCTTGGGGTGTCGAAGAACCTGGAAGCTAGTCCTAAGATGCTTTCTATGATCTTCCTTTCACATTATTTATATAAGCATATAATAAATGAATATAATGATGAACCGGTCTAGGAACTCATGAAAAATGGAGTTAACGATCCCCATAAATATGGATGGTGTGTTCGTAACATCGAACAACATAACCATGAACATGAAGTTCACATACCCTTACATGAAAGTAGTCTTCAGGATATCACCTTCCTTCACCCTCAACTGTTGATACTCAGACCACATATTGTTCTTAGAAAAAAAACTTGCACGTCGTAGCTGGTCAAAATGACCGTCTATCCTTAGAAGAGGTTAACAGTTCTTGACCGTCATCCGATTCAACCACGGGTAGTCAATGAACAACCTCAGACCAACATATACATTCTTCAAAAACAAGACTAGGGAACCCATGGTGATATAATGGGCCATATAAAACCCTTCTACATCAAGTCATTTATCTGAATCCTAAAATCTTGTAGCTCTAAAGTATCCATCTGATAATGATCCATCGAAATCGAAGAAACACTTGGCCACAATTCTATCATATACTCAACATCACATTGACGGGATAAGGTCACAACCTTCTCATGGGATACATACTATAACTTCCCAACTACATTGGGAACCTCCTTCATCTCAATATCCACCAATTCCAATGACATCTCAGTAAACATGGAAGGAAGAGGATCCACATGATGACTACCCACCTAGAAACCCTGCTCACCAATGAAAGCCACATGATAGCCATCCACATATAAAAAAAATACTCTACTATAGAACCAGTTGATAATAGCATGTAAAGAATACAATCTTCCAATTACAATGATGATATCATATGGCTACATATGTAGTAAAAAAAAGAAATCCCCGCAGGACTAATGTGGGGTCATCCTCAGTCTACATCCTTGAAATAAATCAAAATAGTTATTGTGACCTCCAGCTATTGTAATAAATACTAAGGGCACTAGAAGCCTATTTATTTCTAGTCCCATAGTATGGGATAGAGTGAGTGAAATGAAGCAGTGAGAATCTCCTGAATATAACAAATCACAAGCAAGAGTACTGAACAAGAAGATCATACCTCAAATGATCTCTGGACATACAAGAATTATTGCCTCTACAGCTTCTAACTAACCATTCCCGGCTCCTCTACCCATTGTCTGATGATTTCATCCATGACCACACTAAGGATGTGTTCCCTAAGATACACCTTATGTCCAAACTCCCCCTTCCATATCTCCCATCGATGGATAAGGAGCCTAATTTCCTTGATGTTGAAATGGCCTGGCTGGAAACTACTACTGATGTTGGCACTAAACCTGCCCACCCCACCATATTAAGATAGAATGACCATCAGTAACTGATTCTGAAGATTCCCATGGGATCCACAAAAGAAACACTTCTATTTCATGTTCATAAAAATACCACAATTACCAGGAGGTCAAAACAAAAAATGTTGAGGTTAGCTCCCCACTAGTCGAAACCTCGAAGGCCATGGCACCTGAGACATACTATCGGTAACCTTACCTATCGAAGAACTCTTCTAGATCCCCTATCATTGTATACCTCCTAGAAATTCCATCTTCTCAACAACCTATGCTTTCTTCTAGAACTACAAGTATGTTGGTAATGTAAAGGATGTAACCACATACTAGGGAGGTGGACAAAATTCCTCCTCTAAACACCTCATATGAGACTCCTCATCTGAAAAGAAATTCGGAGTAAAATTAAGGATATCCTTGAACATTATCCCCATATCCTATACTTATATACTCCCATACCAGAGGGAAAGTAACTCATGCCTCTTCTTAGCATTTATGTTTGATGAAAATAATTAAACTCAAAACTCCTTCATGAAATCAACCCACCGAATGTCATCCACCTTCCTCTCCCCCAGGTATAGTTTCCACTAATAACAAGACAGTGCCCTCATCTGGATCACTACAAAAGGATCCCAGTACTCCATTGGTGCCCAGATCAAGATGAAGGTGATCACGTGCTCCCCAAACCAACTCTCCATACCTATGTTTGAAATGCTACCCTCATACTTTTCTAGAGTTTTCAGTGGGAAAGAACATAGTATCTTATTCAATTGATAATACTCCTCTACTAAATCAACCCACTGATGATAAAATAGAATGACTTGATAACCCTCATCTCTATGAGCCACCCATGGAAGATGATCATGTTTCATAGATGAAAGGTGTGTAAGGAATTCTGAAGCCTGAGTAGTGTGGAATTATGTTTACGATTCAATTTTAAAACATTATTTATTTAAATTTCTTGAAAAACTCAATTAAAATAAGAACAAAAATCATTATGATTCTTGTACACTTCCAAGGGTCTCTGTCCTCCAAACAGTGTAGCCTCACTTAGTCATTTGGTAGACTCAGATTCCTTACATCAGATCACGAGGGGGGCCTAAAATCCCATTTTCTAGACAGTTTTCCCTAGCCTATGTCATGTACCAAGATAACCAGACATTGTTTCCCTACCAACCCATGAAATACTCACTATTCCTACCTCTTATATCCATCCAATTGCTCGTCCATCATCTCTGATAGCATTCTTTTATGACTCGCTTTCATCAAGATGGATAAATGAAGGTAAAGTGTCCCTAACCTTCCTTCTTCAAGAGGAATAAAGAGAGATAATGACCCCCGAGTCCCTGCTCTAGTAGTCTCTATGGTGGAAACCAATACCAAGGGTATAAAAATCTCAAAAAAGGGAGGCATTACCCTTTTAATGTAACCGATATCAGAAGAAAAGATATGTCAACCACAAAACAACTCCAAGAAATATATAAAATGAAATCTAAAATACATCCCACATTAATTTAAAAATAATAACAAATAAAAATACAATAAAATCTAAAGTAAGTACCAAAAGAAAAAATCTATGTAGCGCCATTGCAACTGTTCCTACATTTTTCATAGTAAAGTATAACAAGGTCAACGTAAACCTCCTAGAAACCTGAAAGTAGTTTTATAACATATGATTTTTATTCAAGTATCCTTAGTGGTAAAACCAAAATCTCTCAAGCACAAGTGGGAGAAGCATATTAATACTCTTATGAGAAATATTAAGAACCAACAGTTTTTGACAAGCTATTATATTCACCCCCACCTCACCATAGAACGCTCACCAGGTAACACAAGTCAAGCAATGAAATATAATAAGCACATCAATGGTTGGGTACTGTAACACCCCGAGCTTCCACGATACACTTCTCATTCAATAATGCAATAGCTTGCATTGTACGCAAGTTCGAGTTCTAACACACCGCAACTAATCAAAGTAGCCGTTATGAATAGTAATAACCACCTTTTAAATTTATAGAAATTTTATATTTCAAAATGGACTTCATTTTTGTATTCATAATATTGAAATTAGCCTATGTTGAATTTTTTGTAATTTTCCGAGAACTTCCAAATTTTTATGAATAGTGAAAAATACTTAAAACAACTTTTTTAATAAAAATAATTAATAGTGATAAATTATACTATTTAGTGGTTTTAAAGTATAATTGGAATATATTTTTATCATTTTATCCAATGGTGGTCATTAGAATTAATTTGACATTGAAATTGGACATAAACAATTGCCAATCTATTGATATAAATTGTTTCTTAAAAACACGCTATTTGTTGTAACAGCGGGAATTAATTATAAAATTAATTAATACAACTTATATGTTTGGAATTTTGTAAAATAGACATCATTTTTGAATTCGGAATATCAATTATATCTTAGGGTGAAATTTTGGCCTTATTCTGAAAAACTTCAATTTTTGATGAATAGTGAAACCACTAAGTGGTAGTTAAATAACTGATTTTTCGTTTAAATGAAATATTACCACTTCTGTGATTTGATTTTCAAAAATCCGACATACATGGTTGTCATTAAGAAGTAAAATGTGGTTCAATGAGATTAAAATAATTTTTTGGTGAATAGTAACTTCTAAGTTCTTAATCGCGATTAGAGGTAATTAGTGTAGTTTAAGGTATAAATAATCTTTTAATAATATGAGATGAGCATGACACTTGTCCTACTCCTATTGGATGAGTCATGGCCAACCAAGACAACCCATGGGTCAACTTGGGGACCCCATGGAGCCACTTTAGTTAGAAAATGACATAAATACCTTTTATTTAATGTTAAAGTAAAAAATGACACAAACATAAAATGTTTTACTAAAACAATTTTTACGTGGGGTTACACAAGTCCAAATTTTGATTATAAATATTCATTAGAAAGATAAAAATATTTCCTACATCATAGTATTTGTTTTATAATTTTTGGACATTAAATAAATTAAATTATTTATGACATAATTATGATGTGGCGATGACCTCATTATTTAACGATTTAAATAAAATGAGAAGATAATGAAATATCCAAGGCTTACACTTGTCCAAAGCCTATTGGATGAAGATATTTCGAAACCTTATCACCTTATCCTCGAATTATATAAGTTTGGGACCTTTAGAATCCGAAAAGCATTGTGAAATAATGTAACATTTCAATCTTTCCAAAAGTGCCCCTCCTCTCCACTTATAAAAGGCCCCCACCTCTCCCACCTTATTTACACTTTCAAGCCATTTGGATCGGCCAACCTCTGCCCAAATACTCTCCCAACTTCCCCCTCTTACTCCTAGAATCCTCACTTTGGGCAGAACTCTTCCCAAGGAAGCCTTTGGCTCAAATCAAAAAGAGTTACCCGATTTTGAGGTAATGTCTTTTCTAATGTTGTTTTGTTTTATTTTTCTTCTCCAACCCCCTAAACTCTTTTCATTCCATTCCTTTGTAACAACACCAGTACCTACAATATACTAGGATGTTGTTATGATAAGTATTTGGTTTACACTTACACACACCTTCGTCTAATGGTTAAAGAACATACGGTTTCTGTGGATGGCGAATTTCTGCCTCACGAAACGATGATGGTTCAACACTCATATAACACCTTCAAAGGTGGCCATTAAGATGTCACTATTTTTATATATGATTTATAATTTGTTTATGTTTTACTTATGCTTCTGTATTTCTCATTTATGTCATACTTTATGATTTCCATTATGGGTAAAACGCGATAATTTCATTTTAGGAAGTGCGGACTACCGCCCCCTCAAAGTGATTTGAATCGTTAATGCCATATGTGGGATGTATAAAGGATGGATTAAATGGTATTATACACTATATTATACTGGAATTATATTATACATTTATATCATTATGATTTAGTTCCATTAAATATGAAATTGAAATGAAAGTAGCGTTCATGCGTACGTACGGCTTACCGTCTCCATGAACGGTGCATTTCATTTCTTACCTCTAAATGTTACGTAATATTATAAATGAATGTATATACTGGATATATAAGATATATATGACATATAAATCATGAATATAATTCTGGATATAATGGATATTTCACCACATAAACAACTTGTAATTATAAGAAGCTTGTTGTTGACTCAAGTACCAAAGATCGACAAAACGACCGTTATTAACTTAAATAATTACATAATGTTCATATCATTGTAATAAGTGATATAATAAGGATAATGAAATTGAAAATGGTTCTTAATAAGGTATATATTAACTCTAGTTTATTATTCAGGAGGTTAAAGAACGGTTGAGTCAAGTCAGACACGAGGTAAGGGAACTTCTTAACCCAATTTCCATTCTTTGGGTTAATCTCATACTTTCAAATTATGTCATGATGTTATTATGTCCTATTTTGTATTTTTACTTTCTTTATGTGTACCTATAGTGAATACACATAATATATCTATTTTATTTTAAAAATGATCTTTTTAAGGACTTCGTCTCAATCTCCTTTCATTGAGGCATATTTTGTTTTATACACAAATTTCTTTTATACGGTGTATAAACCCCTTTGACTTTTACGTTTATTCAAAAGGAATCTTTTTATACGAAGCATTTTGCTAAACGACAAAAGGGAATGTTTTTCTTTCTGTACTTATGCGGCGACAATGACTTCTCCGCCGCCGTGACCATTATTTGAGTTTCGGCTTCCTCTACAAGCCATCATTTTTTTTAATGAAAAATAAATACAAAGTTTTAACTTTATTTTATTTTGGTATTGAAAATGGTTTTGAAAGCATTTTTATTATATCAATGTGTTGTATTGATATCTTGTGATTGAAATGTGGAAATGTTATGTTTCCTTTATGCATGTTTTATGTGATATGATTATGTTATGGTTTATGATATGTTTAAACATATTCATATGAGGAATGCATTGGACTTAATAAGTGACGGGTGGAGCCCGCTATAGCTCATCGATGCATCGGCAGGTCTCATGAGACAAACTAGTGTCTTGGCACGAGGCCTTGAAAAAATCTTATGTGCGGTCTTGGCACGAGGCCTTGACTACGTGGTTATGATAGTCTGGCATTATGCATTCCATCATTATGAAAGTGGTTATTGATATTGCATGTGATTATTCGACCAGTAGAATATCCATGTGAAGAAGTAAATGGCATTATCTCATTTTACTTTTGCCATATTATGTTGATGTTCAAGTTTATAAGGCTTTTGTTTTAGTTATACATTGCCTTAAATGTTTATGTTTATTTATGAAAGCTTCCGCAATATTGTTATCCTTACTGAGCATCTGAGCTCACCCCTTTCAATGTTTTAATGTTTTCCAGGATTTGAAGAAGTATATTATGAATGACCTGCAGGGATAGTGTGTGGGGATATGAAGACAATATGTTGTTGTTGTTTTGGTTTACTTTATGATGTAATGTAACGTTTACAAATGTATCTAGTGTTTCCAAGGCTACTAAACTAATCGGTCTTTCAAGACTTGATCTTTTGTGATCATGCCAATGTTACGAAGTAATGCACCGACTCTGGGTAGCTGGGGTCGGGGCGTTACAGTTGGTATCAGAGGAAGTTTAGTACTAACCTTGGAAGCTAGATTTAGATAAACTCTGATTTGAGCACATAGCCCAAAGATAGACTTTGAGGATTTGTATAGAAGAACTTCCTAGAATTTTGGTATTATAGAGATGTTATGACTTTTCCGAGCAATACATCCCTGTCTGGATACGAGCAGGTAGAGGCGGCTCTGGCACAGATGTACCTAGGGGTAAAACCCGAAAACACCGCTTTGAGCTAGACTCGAACGGGAACTGGTGCACGACAACGGGCCTTGCTGCACTCTTGGTTACGACACTCCCGGGGGATATGCTTAGGATAATTCTCATTTTATTTACAAACCACTATGAAGGGTTATGAGTATATACTTTCTCAAAGAAAACATTTCTTTTTATGATTATGGATTATATCCATAAATAGTTCAATTTATGTTAAGTGTTTTATAAGTATGGAATTATGTATTTTGATTCATAAACTAATCTAGTTTATGCCATTGTTTAGAAATGGCGCCTAGTGGAAGGAATGGAAACCGTATCAATGCACGAACTCCGTGTAGGGATTGCCCTCCTGATCAAGATAATTATTGTGGATCTGGAGATACAACTGGTGCTGATCAACTTATTACCATACTAAGACAACTCACTCAGGTTATGAATAATAACCTTACTCGTATGGAGCACCCTGATCCGCAACGTGGAGGATCAATGCTAGATCGTTTCATGAGGCAACAACCACCAACCTTTAATGGGAGTACAAATCCTATAGTAGCTGAGGAATGGATAAATTCCTTAGAGAAAATATTCCATGCCTTGGGGAGTAGTGAAAGGGAGAATGTTGTCATGGCAGTTTACCGCCTCACTGGAGATGCCGATCAGTGGTGGTCGCTGATTCAAAACACAAAGGAAGATGATGACGTATCGAATATGGAATGGAGGGAGTTCAAAGATCTTTTCTTAGAAAAATACTTTCCTCGTGACCATCGAGCAGATATGGAAAGGCAATTTCTGAGTCTGAGGCAGAAGGAGGATGAGAATGTCGCAAAGTATGAGGCTAAATTTAGAAGGTTAGCGAGGCATGCTGCCGATTATATACGTAACCCAAGGAGTAAGATTGATCGTTTCTTTGATGGGTTAAAACCATTTCTCCGTCGAGCTTTGGTATCACAATCCTTCTCATCATACGAGGATATTGTCTCGTGTGCTATCAAGACAGAAAAGGAATTATCTAAGTCTTATGACAACAAAGTAAAGCAAGAGAAGAAGAGAACGGTGGAACAAGAGATAGATAAAGGGAAAAAGGGAAAGAAGGATTTTCCATTATGTGATAATTGTGGGAAGAATCACCCTGGTACTTGCCTAAAAGGAATGGGAGTTTGTTATAAATGTGGAGAAAAGGGTCACCAGGCTTGTGATTGAAAGGGAAAGAAAGAGGTTGTCAAAGTTGAATGCTACAATTGTAGAGAAATGGGTCATTATGCAAATGAATGTCCTAAGCGTCAGGGAAACTTACCTCAGAAAATGCCAAGGGATCAAGGACAATCTTATGCTGTTACTACAGTTGAAGCAGAATAACTAATGTATTGGTGCTTTTGGACTCAAGGATTATATTCTGGTTATAAGAATAATGTAATATATATATATGTATTGTACTGCAGTACTTTTTGATTTCAATAAGGTTTTAATATGATTAAGGTAATCATTTTTTTAGTATGTCACAATAAGAGAAACTTTTCTTTGTTTGGGGAATCTGATGTTACAATTGATTTTGGAATTTAGAGACCTTTTAGAGAAAGTCTGGATGAAGGTATTTTGGATAACTATAAAGGTTGGAGTGGATTAAGTTGAACTTTGGATAGTATTGTTTAAGGTTAAAAAATTTATGAAGATTATTTTTGGAATAGTATAGTACTATATTTTTAGGAAAAGGACAACCTGCAGGGTGGGGAATAACCCGTCGCGTCGGACAAAGCTGCAGGAATCGAACCCACAACCATAGTACGACAAGCCTTTATTTCCTACCACTAGCCTACAGGAAGTCCCTGGTTATTACAAAATAGTTTTACTAATCTAAATGGTATGTGTTAACATTTTGAACCTTATACAATTAGGATAAATAGAATATTTTTGAGTTCTGTTACCATTTGGAGTAAAAGTTGGGTTTGTGGTAAAAATTTATTAACGAATGAAAGTATACATAACAAGTATGTATATTCCCTTACGTTCTTAGTAAATCTCATAAATAAATTCCTCAACATTATAAAAGGTAACTTAAAACAAAAATGTTGTCGGTTAACTTTTCCAACTGGGGATTCAATGACCGTTTAACCAATCACAAGTTTGTGATTTTCTTATGGTTAAACTTTCTCCTAATCCTGTTTTCTATAACTCTCCATCAGACCTTGATGGTTTGTTTTTCTTCCATATCCATATTTTCACAGAATCCTAGAATGGGCTCTATCGGGTGACCTTTGTACTTATCCTGCTTTCTTTTAATGTTATATATTTATTAACCTTATTTCCGATGTGGGTTTTCCACAAAGGTATTTTCTATTTTCAACCTTTTATTATCAAAGAAAAATTTCAAATTGCGAGGACGCAATTTATTGAAGGAGGGGAGAATGTAACACCCCGAGCTTCCACGATACGCTTCTCATTCAATAATGCAATAGCTTGCATTGTACGCAAGTTCAACTTCTAACACACCGCAACTAATCAAAGTAGCCGTTATGAATAGTAATAACCACCTTTTAAATTTATAGAAATTTTATATTTCAAAATGGAATTCATTTTTGTATTCCTAATATTGAAATTAGCCTATGTTGAATTTTTTGTAATTTTCCGAGAATTTCCAAATTTTTATGAATAGTGAAAAATACTTAAAACAACTTTTTTAATAAAAATAATTAATAGTGATAAATTATACTATTTAGTGGTTTTAAAGTATAATTGGAATATATTTTTATCATTTTATCCAATGGTGGTCATTAGAATTAATTTGACATTGAAATTGGACATAAACAATTGCCAATCTTTTGATATAAATTGTTTCTTAAAAACACGCTATTTGTTGTAACAGCGGGAATTATTTATAAAATTAATTAATAAAACTTATATGTTTGGAATTTTGTAAAATAGACATCATTTTTGAATTCGGAATATCAATTATATCTTAGGGTGAAATTTTGGCCTTATTCTGAAAAACTTCAATTTTTGATGAATAGTGAAACCACTAAGTGGTAGTTAAATAACTGATTTTTCGTTTAAATGAAATATTACCACTTCTGTGATTTGATTTTCAAAAATCCGACATACATGGTTGTCATTAAGAAGTAAAATGTGGTTGAATGAGATTAAAATAATTTTTTGGTGAATAGTAACTTCTAAGTTCTTAATCGCGATTAGAGGTAATTAGTGTAGTTTAAGGTACAAATAATGTTTTAATAATATGAGATGAGCATGACACTTGTCCTACTCCTATTGGATGAGTCATGGCCGACCAAGACAACCCATGGGTCAACTTGGGGACCCCATGGAGCCACTTTAGTTAGAAAATGACATAAATACCTTTTATTTAATGTTAAAGTAAAAAATGACACAAACATAAAATGTTTTACTAAAACAATTTTTACGTGGGGTTACACAAGTCCAAATTTTGATTATAAATATTCATTAGAAAGATAAAAATATTTCCTACATCATAGTATTTGTTTTATAATTTTTAGACATTAAATAAATTAAATTATTTATGACATAATTATGATGTGGCGATGACCTCATTATTTAACGATTTAAATAAAATGAGAAGATAATGAAAAATACAAGGCTTACACTTGTCCAAAGCCTATTGGATGAAGATATTTCGAAACCTTATCACCTTATCCTCGAATTATATAAGTTTGGGACCTTTAGAATCCGAAAAGCATTGTGAAATAATGTAACATTTCAATCTTTCCAAAAGTGCCCCTCCTCTCCACTTATAAAAGGCCCCCACCTCTCCCACCTTATTTACACTTTCAAGCCCTTTGGCTCGGCCAAACTCTGCCCAAATACTCTCCCAACTTCCCCCTCTTACTCCTAGAATCCTCACTTTGGGCAGAACTCTTCCCAAGGAAGCCTTTGGCTCAAATCAAAAAGAGTTACCCGATTTTGAGGTAATGTCTTTTCTAATGTTGTTTTGTTTTATTTTTCTTCTCCAACCCCCTAAACTCTTTTCATTCAATTCTTTTGTAACAACACCAGTACCTACAATATACTAGGATGTTGTTATGATAAGGATTTGGTTTACACTTACACACACCTTCGTCTAATGGTTAAAGAACATACGGTTTCTGTGGATGGCGAATTTCTGCCTCACGAAACGATGATGGTTCAACACTCATATAACACCTTCAAAGGTGGCCATTAAGATGTCACTATTTTTATATATGATTTATAATTTGTTTATGTTTTACTTATGCTTCTGTATTTCTCATTTATGTCATACTTTATGATTTCCATTATGGGTAAAACGCGATAATTTCATTTTAGGAAGTGCGGACTACCGCCCCCTCAAAGTGATTTGAATCGTTAATGCCATATGTGGGATGTATAAAGGATGGAGTAAATGGTATTATACACTATATTATACTGGAATTATATTATACATTTATATCATTGTGATTTAGTTCCATTAAATATGAAATTGAAATGAAAGTAGCGTTCATGCGTACGTACGGCTTACCGTCTCCATGAACGGTGCATTTCATTTCTTACCTCTAAATGTTACGTAATATTATAAATGAATGTATATACTGGATATATAAGATATATATGACATCTAAATCATGAATATAATTCTGGATATAATGGATATTTCACCACATAAACAACTTGTAATTATAAGAAGCTTGTTGTTGACTCAAGTACCAAAGATCGACAAAACGACCGTTATTAACATAAATAATTACATAATGTTCATATCATTGTAATAAGTGATATAATAAGGATAATGAAATTGAAAATGGTTCTTAATAAGGTATATATTAACTCTAGTTTATTATTCAGGAGGTTAAAGAACGGTTGAGTCAAGTCAGACACGAGGTAAGGGAACTTCTTAACCCAATTTCCATTCTTTGGGTTAATCTCATACTTTCAAATTATGTCATGATGTTATTATGTCCTATTTTGTATTTTTACTTTCTTTATGTGTACCTATAGTGAATACACATAATATATCTATTTTATTTTAAAAATGATCTTTTTAAGGACTTCGTCTCAATCTCCTTTCATTGAGGCATATTTTGTTTTATACACAAATTTCTTTTATACGGTGTATAAACCCCTTTGACTTTTATGTTTATTCAAAAGGAATCTTTTTATACGAAGCATTTTGCTAAATGACAAAAGGGAATGTTTTTCTTTCCGTACTTATGCGGCGACAATGACTTCTCCGCCGCCGTGACCATTATTTGAGTTTCGGCTTCCTCTACAAGCCATCATTTTTTTAATGAAAAATAAATACAAAGTTTTAACCTTCTTTTATTTTGGTATTGAAAATGGTTTTGAAAGAATTTTTATTATATCAATGTGTTGTATTGATATCTTGTGATTGAAATGTGGAAATGTTATGTTTCCTTTATGCATGTTTTTATTGGGTGGAGAAAGAGCGAAGAATGATGGCAAGAGGGGGGTGAATTGCCTTTTAAAAAATTGATTAACAAATTAAAAATCAAAGTAAAGTGCAGCGGAAATAAAGAAGGCAAGACACACGAAATTGATAACGGAGTTCGGCCAAAACCCGGCCTACGTCTCCGCTCCCAACTCAACCGTTGAGAGATTCCTACCGCTTGCTTTTCAATGGTTTTAGCAAGAAACCCACTAGGCTTTGAGGTAGCACTAGGACCTATTACAGCTTGCTTTTATTGGTTTAGCAAGAACCCACTTGCTTTTAATTGTTAAGCAAGAACCCACTAGTCTTTTTACGGGTGAAGACTAGCTCACCGAGACACAAGCCTTTTAAAGGAAAAGCTTGAGAAAACCTCTTCACACCTTAGTGGTGGTGTGAGAACCCAAAGAAGGGGAGATGAGAAAAGAGTTGGGGTTTGTTGGCACAAACCCAATTTTAAAGCTCAAAAAGAGATAAACAATAAAACCCGTAATGGAGAAGCCTTGGGCGCCTTTGATTGATTGATGATGTTTGAGGGCCGCTTCCAAGCTTCTATGGAGGTGCTCTTGGATGTGGAAGTTGTTGGAGCACTTTGGGTTCCCTTGGAACAATCCGTCGGAGCTTCGCCAAAGATGTAAAAATGTGTCCGGTGGCTTGTGTGTCATTCCGGGGCTTCCTAGGCCTTTATTTATAGGCTAGGAACCTTCAAGTATCCGTTGGAGGGCTTTGGAGCCGTTGGAAAAGGCCTCGGAGCCGTTGGAGGCCAAAAAGGAGTTGACTGGTCAAAGCCAACGGCTAGTTTGACTGGTCCACCGGCTGGCCGGTGCAGGGCCACCGGCTGGCCGGTGCCTTGACAGTGGCTGAGAATTCTGGTCCAGGCTCCACCGGTCGACCGGTGCCAGAGCCACCGGCTGGCCGGTGGTGAGGCAGTAGCAAACCCTGTTCATTCTGGGTGCCACCGGCTGGCCGGTGCTTGGCCACCGGTTGGCCGGTGTGGAGGCAGTGGCTCTGCCTTTTTCCCAGGGTCCACCGGTCGACCGGCGGTGAAGCCACCGGTTGGCCGGTGGACTGATTTTCAGTCCACTTGATGTCCATTCTTGGGCAATCTTCTTGGCAACCTTGTGCCTATCATTCACAAACACTTCAAACAATATTAGACAAAGATGAGAGTGATTGTGATCATGAAAATTAAACCTCGAGGGGTTCGAGAGGTAAAACAATCTCCCCCTATTTTGATGATCACAATCACCAAAACAATTAATGTAAAATACTGAAATTAAAAGGAAATGCTAAGCATGATGAAAATGATTCTCCCCCAATCAATCAAGAAATTTCTCCCCCTTTGTGATTATCAAAATAGCTTGGGGCATACAACTTGATTGAGGGAAGTTGAGATTTTAAAAACAAGATTTGAGATTTGAAAATCAATTGAGATTTTTGAAATTGAAATGAAAATTTGAATAACAGTTTGAATTGAAAGTTTTGAAACAAAAACAAATTCGATACCAATTGTTGGAAACCAATTGAAAATTGAAAATTCTAAATTGAATTGAAAAAGAATTGAAATTTGAAATTTGAAACCAAATGTAATTTTTGAATTTTGAGATTTTGAATCAAAAATGAGAAAGTTCTCCCCCTAAATAAAAATAATGAATCACCGGGGAGTGGGATTTTGAAAAGAAACAATTTTAGGCCCGGAGAGACTCGCTAAGAGGGATTTTTCAATCCACACTTGCCTCATGGCAGGTCTTCTCCTATAAAACTCGTCACTATAGAAAATAGACTTGGGTTGGCCATACCGGGCGTTTTTACAATTACACTCATAAATGAGATGCCTGGTTTTCTTGCAATAATTACAAAATTTGTAATTGGAGCTCCCCCTTACAAAAACACTTTGAGCATGGGAGGAGGAGGCTCGGTTGGTATAGCCAAGTCCATTGGTGGTTCGGGATATACGTTGGGAACCAAGTATATTTTTCAAATTTTGTTCACCTTGGGTGAACATGGCTAGGGTCTCTCTAAGGTCTTTGATGGTTGATTCCATGGAATCAACATTTGGAAAATTTTGGATTTTAAGGGTGAGTTCCTCCTTCTCTTTAAGAAGTTGGCCTTTTTCGGAGGAAAGTTTTTTGAAAGACTTTTTCAACGCGACAAATTTAGAAGAGAGTTCATGAAAACCTTTTTCCAATTGATCTCTAGCAAATGAGAGTTCTTCATAAGAAAGATGATTTAAAGAATTGGAATTTGAAGAACAAGAGGAGGAGTCGGAAGATGTTACCTCATGGAATGCCATTAGGCATTTTGTACCGTTGTCGCTCGAGGAAGAGGAGGAGGATGATGAAGAGGAGGTGTCACTCCATGTGGCCTTGAGGACCTTCTTCTTTCCTTTTTCCTTTGGCGTGGCCCGTTTCTTGTTGAGTGGGCAATCGGGCTTGTAATGGCCCTTTTCGCCGCACCCGTAGCATTTCACCTTGGGCTCGGATCTTGTGGTGGGTTCTTGCTTTCGGTGCTTGCGGGATTGCTTCTTCTTCTTGTGCTTCTTCATGAACTTGTGCATTTGGCGGGCGAGATTCTCCATTTCCGAGTCGCCGCTTGATGATGAAGAGGATGAGGAGGAAGAGGATGATGAGGAGCTTACTTCTTTTTGTACCTTGAGGGCGATGTTCTTTGGAGTTTTGATAGGGGTGCCCTCCTTTTGTGCTTGCCTCCTCATCGTGATCTCGTAGGTCATTAGGGATCCGATGAGCTCCTCGACCGGAATATTTTTGACGTCCTTAGCTTCTTGGATCGCCGTCACCTTTGGTGCCCATGAGCTCGGAAGGACCCATAAGATCTTCTTGACCATCGTCTCGGCTGAAACATCATCACCAAGAGATTTCCTTCCATTGCAAATGTTAGTGAAGCGTGTAAACATATCGGTAATAGATTCGGAAGAATGCATAGTAAAGCTTTCAAAATCTTGTCTATACATGTCTAACCGAGTGTCCTTAACTTTGTTAGTGCCCTCATGAGTTACTTCTAAAAGTTTCCAAATTTCATGTGAGGAGGTGCAAGTAGACACTCGATTGAACTCATTTCTATCTAAGCCGCAATGGAGAGCGTTCATGGCTTTGCCATCAAGCACAAAATTCCTAATATCGGCGGGGGTCCATTTGGATTCATCGGGGGTAGACAAAGTGTAACCTTGCATGACTATTTTGAAAATCGGATAACCTATGCTTCTTAAAAAAGTGGTCATGCGGGTTTTCCAATAATTATAGTCGGTCCCATCAAAAAAAGGAGCCCGACCCAATGAAAAGCCTTCGGGGGCGAAAGAGGTTGATGCCATCTAAATGGATCTTAAATTTGAAACCGGGTTAGGGTATTACTCAAATTTCCCTCTGATACCAATTATTGGGCGGAGAAAGAGCGAAGAATGATGGCAAGAGGGGGGTGAATTGCCTTTTAAAAAATTGATTAACAAATTAAAAATCAAAGTAAAGTGCAGCGGAAATAAAGAAGGCAAGACACACGAAATTGATAACGGAGTTCGGCCAAAACCCGGCCTACGTCTCCGCTCCCAACTCAACCGTTGAGAGATTCCTACCGCTTGCTTTTCAATGGTTTTAGCAAGAAACCCACTAGGCTTTGAGGTAGCACTAGGATCTATTACAGCTTTCTTTTATTGGTTTAGCAAGAACCCACTTGCTTTTAATGGTTAAGCAAGAACCCACTAGTCTTTTTACGGGTGAAGACTAGCTCACCGAGACACAAGCCTTTTAAAGGAAAAGCTTGAGAAAACCTCTTCACACCTTAGTGGTGGTGTGAGAACCCAAAGAAGGGGAGATGAGAAAAGAGTTGGGGTTTGTAGGCACAAACCCAATTTTAAAGCTCAAAAAGAGATAAACAATAAAACCCGTAATGGAGAAGCCTTGGGCGCCTTTGATTGATTGATGATGTTTGAGGGCCGCTTCCAAGCTTCTATGGAGGTGCTCTTGGATGTGGAAGTTGTTGGAGCACTTTGGGTTCCCTTGGAACAATCCGTCGGAGCTTCGCCAAAGATGTAAAAATGTGTCCGGTGGCTTGTGTGTCATTCCGGGGCTTCCTAGGCCTTTATTTATAGGCTAGGAACCTTCAAGTATCCGTTGGAGGGCTTTGGAGCCGTTGGAAAAGGCCTCGGAGCCGTTGGAGGCCAAAAAGGAGTTGACTGGTCAAAGCCAACGGCTAGTTTGACTGGTCCACCGGCTGGCCGGTGCAGGGCCACCGGCTGGCCGGTGCCTTGACAGTGGCTGAGAATTCTGGTCCAGGCTCCACCGGTCGACCGGTGCCAGAGCCACCAGCTGGCCGGTGGTGAGGCAGTAGCAAACCCTGTTCATTCTGGGTGCCACCGGCTGGCCGGTGCTTGGCCACCGGTTGGCCGGTGTGGAGGCAGTGGCTCTGCCTTTTTCCCAGGGTCCACCGGTCGACCGGTGGTGAAGCCACCGGTTGGCCGGTGGACTGATTTTCAGTCCACTTGATGTCCATTCTTGGGCAATCTTCTTGGCAACCTTGTGCCTATCATTCACAAACACTTCAAACAATATTAGACAAAGATGAGAGTGATTGTGATCATGAAAATTAAACCTCGAGAGATTCCTACCGCTTGCTTTTCAATGGTTATAGCAAGAAACCCACTAGGCTTTGAGGTAGCACTAGGACCTATTACAGCTTGCTTTTGTGGTTTAGCAAGAACCCACTTGCTTTTGATGGTTTAGCAAGAACCCACTAGTCTTTTTACGGGTGAAGACTAGCTCACCGAGACACAAGCCTTTTAAAGGAAAAGCTTGAGAAAACCTCTTCACACCTTAGTGGTGGTGTGAGAACCCAAAGAAAGAGGGGATGAGAAAAGGGTTGGGGTTTGTAGGCACAAACCCAATTTTAAAGCTCAAAATAAATAAAATAATAAAAACCCGTAATGGAGAAGCCTTGGGCGCCTTTGATTGATTGATGATGTTGAAGACCGCTTCCAAGCTTCTTGGGTGGAGCTCCTTGGATTTGGAAGTTGTTGGAGCACTTGAGGTTCCTTTGAAGGATGTCGCCGGAGGTACGCCAAATGATGAACAACGTGTCCGTGGGCTTCCGTATGGTTCCGGTAGGTGTCCGGGGCTTCCTTGGCCTTTATTTATAGGCATGGAACCCTTGGGGAGGCTTCGGAGCCGTTGGAGAAGTCCTCGGAGCCGTTGGGAGCCAAAAGAAGGTTGACTGGTCAAACCCAACGGCTAGTTTGACTGGTCTACCGGCTGGCCGGTGCATGGCCACCGGCTGGCCGGTGCCTTGACAGTGGCTGAGAATTCTGGTCCAGGCTCCACCGGTCGACCGGTGCCAGAGCCACCGGCTGGCCGGTGGTGAGGCAGTAGCAAACCCTGTTCAATCTGAGTGACACCGGCTGGCCGGTGCTTGGCCACTGGTTGGCCGGTGAGATGGCAGTGGCTCAGCATCCTTCCCAGGGTCCACCGGCCGACCGGTGGTGAAGCCACCGGTTGGCCGGTGGACTGATTTTCAGTCCACTTGTGTTCCTTTGCCACTAAAGCTTGCTTGGCCCAATTCCTTGGCCACCTGATTTGATTCCTATCAATCCAAAAACACTTGAAAGAGGATTAGATAAATATGAGGGTGATTGTGATCATGAAAATTAAACCTCTAGGGGTTCGAGAGGTACAACAGTTTTATGTGATACGATTATGTTATGGTTTATGATATGTTTAAACCTATTCATATGAGGAATGCATTGGACTTAATAAGTGACGGGTGGAGCCCACTATAGCTCCTCGATGCATCGGCAGGTCTCATGAGACAAACTAGTGTCTTGGCATGAGGCCTTGACAAAATCTTATTTGTGGTCTTGGCACGAGGCCTTGACTACGTGGTTATGATAGTCTGGCATTATGCATTCCATCATTATGAAAGTGGTTATTGATATTGCATGTGATTATTCGACCAGTAGAATATCCATGTGAAGAAGTAAATGGCATTATCTCATTTTACTTTTGCCATATTATGTTGATGTTCAAGTTTATAAGGCTTTTGTTTTAGTTATACATTGCCTTAAATGTTTATGTTTATTTATGAAAGCTTCCGCAATATTGTTATCCTTACTGAGCATCTGAGCTCACCCCTTTCAATGTTTTAATGTTTTCCAGGATTTGAAGAAGTATATTATGAATGACCTGCAGGGATAGTGTGAGGGGATATGAAGACAATATGTTGTTGTTGTTTTGGTTTACTTTATGATGTAATGTAACGTTTACAAATGTATCTAGTGTTTCCAAGGCTACTAAACTAACCGGTCTTTCAAGACTTGATCTTTTGTGATCATGCCAATGTTACGAAGTAATGCACCAACTCTGGGTAGCTGGGGTCGGGGCGTTACAGGTACCGTGCAACACTTCCCACTAGTAAACTACTCATACCCTAACAGAAAATGTCCTCGTGCTTCCATAGTCATCCACAAGCCCCAAGTCACAACCCACTTATACACACCTGGTCCTTAGAGCTAGTCCTACAAACTGGGAAAATGAATTTCCCCACATCCTTCCCACATACCCCTGGGACACAAACACAACTCATCCTAAAGACACAAGGGAAAGAACACCTCTCCCATAGACACATGGGCCTCACAACCACACCACAACCTACCCTAAGAGTCTTGGGATACCAATGCCTAGAATAGGGAGATTGGAAGATCTAATAACAATCCATCCATCCTCCCACCATGATTTTGGGAAAGGACACCCTTTCGCATGATGATGTGTTTGTTCAGCACGTAGTTCTTAACTACGGTGGAGTGCATATAAAAAATCACAAGTAAGAACAAGTATATATATATTTATAGAACACTCAGACAAACCTATGGGTTTTTTCCGAATGGACAACCATCCCACAAATCCTCCTTTCCTTCTACCTTTAAAGGAATTTATTAGCACCAAAAACAATCACTTCATCAATTGATAAATAAAATCCTCTTCCCAACAATCCACAACTAAAAATATACCCCCAACCAACTCATTTAACAAATTATTATTTTTTATTAAGAAATTCATTCATTCATTTCATCCCTGCCTATAGAACTACCAACCATAGCACACAAAAATCCATATAGCATAAACCATGTAAATGTAAAAACCACAATAAATCAACTCACATCATATTTCCACTCCATTCAACTCCCATACTAACCACTGAAATCATCATTTTTCAAATTCATTCGGCCCAATCCATTATCTTAATAAAAAAACCACCAATGCACATCCAATCTTGGTATCACATCTCATAAAAACAAAACCCGACTTCCCCACTGTATAACAATACCACACCCATCACACCAAGCATCATAAACATAGAACAACCAACGAATGTAGCTCCATTGGTCATACACTTCCCATCCACTCCACAATTAGTCAATCTCCCGACCTGAGATTCCATTACACCACCCTAACCACCATACACATAATAGAAAACCACACCAAACATGGTAAGGTGTATTCATATTTATCAAACACCCGTAATTTAATCATACTTAGATAATTCTGGGGTTATCACATAGAAACTTTTATCCTGAGGCAACTATTTATTTAACCGGGTATACGTGGTTATATCAATTTTCATATTTACCATCTTTTGACAGAATACCATCAATAATAATTCACATTCCATCACAGTTGTTAAAACAAATACCACCAATAACCATTATTTTAGTAGTCTTATCACTAATACTGATCACGATATCAATAGATAACAAAGAAAAACAAAAGTCCCTTTTTAAGCCTCATATGTTGATATTTAAACCAATTTAATTATATTTATGAACTTGTTATCCTACTATCTTACACAAGATTGCATTCATATACCCTCCCCACATGATAAAAAAATAATACAGAGCTGAATAGATCCGTACCATGAGAAACAGATGATTAAAACCTCCTCCTTGCTTTACACAGGGGGTGCACATGTAGCAAGAAGAAGTCTCTAATGAAACATGATTCTAAAGGCAAAATCACAATGCATGATCGCTTGGGAAGAAATGTTATGAGGAATCTAGGCAGTAATGGTAAAAGAAAACATTCAAGGGATAAAAGGACTCTACTTTTGAAAGGCTAGATCCTATATTAATGGGAGAAACAGTTCCAAAATATATCAAAGACAGATCACGATGAAGACCATGCATTTTGACCATATAAATGTATTATAATAATTATTAATTTAAAAATATTATTTATAGCCTTTAAAACAACTTCAAAATCACTTAAATATAGTTCTAAAATCATTTTACATCAACTAAAACATTAAAGGGGATAAAAAATAATAACATAAAAAATTGGATTGTGATTTGAGTTTTGTTGTCCCTTAGTATATTTCTTGGTATTTCATAGTAGTAGTGGTTTTTATTCCATGTTTAATGTAAGGATTTTATCATTTCATGATATATTTTTAATGTTTTTTTTTCAAGATGAGTTTCTTTCATCAATCATGATGAGAGATTTTTGGTATGAGATTATTAAGCTCAACAAATTGAGTACTATTATAGGATGGGTTAGTATTTTTTATGATTAACATCTCTATTGTGATGTATTAATTATTATAGATAAGTAAACTAGGTTTTTTAATTTCAGTTATCCATCTATGTGAAGATCCAACACTTTGTTGCATAATTTTTTGTTACTAACGTATCTCGAGGTATTAGAGAAGAATGAGGTCATTGAGAGGATGTAATATATGAACAGATCATCATAGGAGAGGATTAATAATGAATCTCCCTTGATAATAGACATGGGATGAAATTATTTGATTCATGTTCAGTCGATGATTCAGTCGGTGGGGAGTCGATTTTGCCCTTTTTCATCCTGTGTTAGGGGATATGGTTGTTCTCATACCCCTACTAGTAGAGAATATATGGAAAGATTTTTTTGTTGAGCTCCTATACATCAAAATATGAATTTAATGACCATACATAGTAGTTACTGTGGACTTGTAATCCCTCTTTAGGCTTAGTCATTGTAGCTATCACCTTTGAGTAAATAGAAGTAGTGTGCTATAAATTTTGATCCATGGAGAGGGGAATGGGTTAGAAATGGATAGTCTCATTATTCAACTTATCCTCTATAATGGAGAGTATATCATGTGCATGGAGTTCGTATACCTTAAGGGGAGATAGGTTTTAGATTTAGATGTTTTTTGATACATTTCTTATATTTCCCAGTTCCAGGTGATCCATACATCATTCGAGGTATTATCTGTTTATATTTTACCTTGGTGTATACCATATTGGATTCAATGGATACACACAACTTACCCACCTAGATCCGTGATTTAGGATATAAGGTAGAGAATAATTTTGTAATCATTTCATTGAATGATCCATTTGGAGGTCAAGCTAGGTTGTATGATGTGTTTAGAGATTGTGAGTTGATGTTAGGATAACATTGGTCTTAAAGATATTTATTTATGATTGTGGATATTGCCATAAGAGTCCATCGTTATTATAGATTGGATGTATTTAGGGTAAAATATTTTTCATTGATTTATGTTGTGAGTTATATTCTTTGATGTTGAGGGGATACTTGTTGTGTTTTTTGGTGAGAGATATCCTTTGATGGGTTGAAGTTTTTTCAAGCCCTTATCTATCAGTGGTGTTTCTAATGGTTGTATAAGAATACCCAAAGGTCTTTCCCAAATAGGTTGTGATGATACCTCCTCATGAGATTGATTTTGGGAGAGATTTTTTGTCAGGTTTATCTTTAACATTTATGTCTCTAGATAGTATGGAACTATCTATTTAGTGGGAGATTTAGATTTATATATACGAATTTTTGTAGATAGGTTTTACAAAAATATTGTGTAACCTTGGGGTTCTCTGATCTTGTTTGAGAATAAGGTGAATGTCAGTCAATGATTTTTCATGAATTAATGTTTCTCAAACTATATGATAGTGAATAAATATGATATTATTCCATGTATTGATGACTTATTTGATCATATTAAGTATTCTAGACAGTCTTAAATGATTTATTTGTGGTCAAAATATCATCAAATGTTGGTTAATAATTTGTATATTTTTAAGACTTATTTCGTATGTCTTTATGGGAAATATGAGTTTATTTTTATATCATTTGTTCCTATGAATGCACCAAAAAATTTCATTGGACTGATGAACTCAATGTTCCATGAGTTTCTCTATCAGTTCATATTGTTTCTCATTTATGACATCCAATTGTATTTTGATATATAGGAGGATCATGTAGATAATTTTCGATAAATTTTTAGAGTTCTTCAATGAATCCATCTATTTGGGATACTATCAAATTTTATATTCTAGGACCATGAGGTTCCTTTATTGGGACATGTCACATCTCAGTCGGTAGTATCCATGGTTCCTTTTAAGATTATGTGGGCTTTCCTTGGTTATCTCTCAAAAACATTGCGAGGGTAGGGAGTCTTATTATTTTGGTAGGATATTACCATTGGTGTTTACCCCACTACTCATAAATTGAGGCTCATATAATTTCCTTAACAAGTAAGAATTGTAGATTTTTATAGAATCACCAGTTCCAGGATGTTTTTTTGGGTATTATAATAGGAATATAGTTAGTTATCTAGTATTTAATTTTTCATAGGAGGAATTCATGTTTAATGTTTATTGTAAATATTTTTGTTATAGTTTGGGTTGTGTTTTGATGCAGTAGAGAGTTATTATCACCTATGGGACTCTTTAGTTCTTTCTTTATAAATATAACTATACTAACCATGATATTTATCTTTCTATGGTGGTGTTTTATCTAAATGTGTGTCCTCATTACATCACTAGAGAATGTTTTATGGTCCTCATAGATCATAAAATATTGAATTATATATTATATCAGCAAGATTTTAACATGAGGTAGTAATGGTCGATTGATTTCATATAGGATTATCACATCAATTTTTCATATACAATGGGAAAGAGGAATATTTTTGATGATTCTATGAAAATGTGGTCATGTGGAGATATTATACATGAGTCTAGTGGTGTTTGGGGTGTGATGGGCATGTTTTATGTGATGACCCTTGATATGGGAGAATTTTATGGTAGAGGGTGTCTCTATTAGATTATGGTGTAGTTATATTTAGTGAAAACATAGAGGAATACATGTTGGGGGATTTCAAGGTGAATTTCTAATGATATTGAGTTATTTATGGTGATGCTCAAAATTAATGGTTTAATTATTATCAACATCACGCAATGTTCTTGGAGAATCTCGTAAATAATTTGGTGATGCAAGAAATGATTCTCCATGAGATACATAGTATTCTCATGGTGGTACATCCTAGTGTGGAGGACATGATTCACTTTTTAAGAGTTTAGTTTTGGTATTCTGAGGTGATATGATCTGTTATAGAGTTTGTGTATCATTATTAGGTTATCCAAAGGATGAAGGTTGAGCATCATGTTTCTACCGGGTTGCATCAGCTTGTTGACATTCCCTAGTAGAAGTGGGTGTACATGTCAATGAAATTCATCACTATTTTTCATACATATCGGAGTGGATTTTAAAAAATTTACGTGATTTAGTAATACTTGATGAAGTCATATCACTTATTATTGATTAAGGAATTGACCAAAATGGATGGTTTTTTTGAGGTAGTATATAGAGGAGGTGGTGAGGCTTCATTTCGTTCTGAATACAATCATGTCTGATCATGATCCCCATTTTATGTCTAGAGTGTTGAGAGGTATCCAACATGATTTTGGCTCTAAAATTTAACTTAGAGCACTTTTAATTCATATATGGAGGGTTATATAAATTTTATTTATCAAAAATATTGAAGTCATGTTACATGTATGTGTTCTATATTTTGGAGTTTCATGGGTGAGGAACCTAACTTTGGTAGAGTTTCTATATAATAATAGTTGTCAATACACCATTGGATGGATCTGTTGGATGTGATGTATGGAAAACCATTAAAATCTATATTGTGTTGGAAAATGTATGGTGAGTCATTTATTCTCAGTCTCTAACTAGTGCAGAGCATAAGAAAGAAAGTGTGGGTGATTCAAGAGCAGATGTAGGAAGCCTAGGGTCATTAAAATTCATATACAAGTCTTAATTTATTTCTCTTGAGTATGAAATTGGGGATTATTTTTTATTGAATATGTCTTCTCTGTATAGGAAAAGGAGGTTTGGTCATCAGAGTAATATTTCTCCTTGGTTTATTAGACCTTTTGAAGTTTTAGTGTAAGTTGGAGTTGTTACGAATTGGTTATCACTTCCCCTATAGATGATCTGAATTCATAACATCCATATTGTATAATGGATTCATTTTTATATTAATTTTGATTTAAATTTCATTTACTTGGGTGACATATAAGTTAAATATTATGTGCCCTTTGGTGAATGGCCTATTGGGATTTGGGACCATTAAGATAAGGTTTAGCATGGTCATGTTATTCCCTTGGTTTGTGTCCTATGGAATCATGATGGATTATAGAGGAGTGTAATTTGGAATGTGAGTCATATATTTGTTCTCAATTTCTTGTATTTTTTTGTATTATTTATATAAGATGATATATAGGACCTTCCTCAATTTATTAGATTATTGATGATGTTGTGTCATTATGTTTAAGGTTCCTTTGATTTATTGGTTTTGTAATTGTTATAATGAAATATCTGAGAGGAATCTCATGGGTTGTAGTCCTTATCCCTTGACTTACATTCCTTGTTGGGATTGGGTTTAATTATCAATGATGATAATTTTTTTGTAGGTATCTAATATATGACCCTGGTTTTTCTTAAGCCATTTCATTGTGTTTTTGGGAGATTTGAGGTATCATGTAAAGGATAGAGGGATATATATATATGTATGTATGTATGTATATATATATCTTTAATTTAAGCTAGAGAATTTTTTTTACATTGTTGGCTTGTTTGAAGTGTGGTTTAGTTTTGAAGAGTTGATTTAATTCTTGAGATTAATCATTACAGTGTGGATAATGTCTCTTTTTTGTGGAGCCTTGGTTGGTCAGTTTTACTGTTCATCCATTTTAAATACCCTCACACCATGGTGATCAGGATATATCAAAAAGATTTAGTGGTCGAGATACCTATATGTAACTTCTTAAGGGTTCTTGTATAATTGTGAATTTTCTTTACCATGAATACCTAGAGGTTGGGGGCCTGAGCTGTTCTGATTTGGGGACTGTTACGATGTGATGTCTCAGTTATGCCATGGAATTTCCTCAATAATATCATAGGAAGGGGATTTATTTAATTAAATTATGGTATTTTAGGGGTATTTTAATCAAGATTTCCAAATTAAGGTTATAATCAGACTCATTTTGATGCAAACATGCTCTTTGTGTCATTTTTTGGGAAAAATATGACTATTATAGCATGGATAGAATAGTTTCACCAAGGTTTCATAAAAATATCAACCTATATAAATTTAAAGGTCCCCTTAAAATCATCATATTTCCTCACACTTCCATTAACAATAGGTGACTAGATAACCTCTTTCAGATAATTTTCATCTTTTTTCTTGACATTATCTCATTATCTCTGGAGATTAACTACTGGGTGATATGAGGTGAGTTATCTTCCTTACTATTGGTTATTTTTCTCTCTCATTCCATCATGACATGATATTTAGGATCAATTTAATTTGGTTCCTATGATTTATTATTGATTGTTAATGGCACATTATTAGTGCAACATAATTTATAGGAATTGATGGTTCCTTTTATAAAAGGTGATTTGGGGATCTTCTTTTATCCTTTCATTATTGTTCAGAAAATGTTCACAGGTTCATATTAAGGTATGAATATTATTTTATTATGTTCACAAATGAAGTTAACATTCTATATCATTAATTATTATATTTTTGAATTTAAATTTATAAAAAAATAATCCAGACATTAGGAATGTAATTATATTAGAAAGGTGTTGTGATTCAAATGTATTTATTCTTTAACCATGATTATTGCCTCGTAAAATTTTATATATAGTCTAATTTAAAATAATTGTGATTTCATATATTCCATATCATATTTTACATGATTAAATTGGTATAAAAAATTAAATACAATAATATAAATTGAATAATAAATGAATCTTGTGAATTTATTATCCATTCTTCCTTGAAACAATCTATAAATGAATGTGTTTCTTGAAATATGGCAATAGTTTATTCATAGACAGTGATGTTTACTTTATTTTTGGTTTTCTTAATTATTTTAATAATTAATTCTTTAATTTAGTTCATAAATGGGTTAATATTATTTTTGTAATTAAAGTGTTTGGGGTTTATATGAGCTCAATATTATATTTTTTGTTTCTTTTCTTCATGTCATAGACTTTGTTTAACTTTAAATTTATTTTTATTAAAATATGTTTTGTTTTCATATTTATTCCTTAGAATGTTATTATAATTAATTTGAATTGTTTTTGAATAATTTATGGTTGTGATTTTAAGTGCGAGATGGGATTTTCTTCATTAGTTAGGGGAATGGTTTGTTGTGGATGGGGCTGGAATGGATGGATCATGTTTAGACATGGGAAATCATATTTTTTAGATCATTATGTTGGGGTTTTTGAATGGTTTTTTAGAAAAAATTTAAAGGTAGGATAACACATGCTTAATTTTTTTTATTTCAATATATATTATTATTTTTTGTTGGTTAGTTGTTGTATTGAATTACTTGATACGGTTGGTTTGTTCTTTTGATAATTATCTCTCCATGTGATGGGTATGGTTTCATCATAGAATACCTGAGAGTTTGTAAGGATTGTATAATTTTAATGAAATCATATGATAAGTTGTTGAGGTAAATAATTAATAAATTAATGGAAACTATATATTGGGTTAGGATAAATTCTCAACAATCTTGGAGTGGAAATAAATAAATTAAAATATCAAACCCCAAAAAACATCATCTTTTTATTATTTCAAATTATTAATATATAATTGATGATAAGAAAATTAAATGATTTTATATTTTCTAAATCACTAAGTGAATTGGTTCATATTTTACCTTGACACATGCACACTTATATGTGATATATCATTCTAGACCATAGTGGTGGAAAGAAGATGTCATTTGGGAATATAGCTAAATTTCAAGTCTAATTCTATATAGTTTTTCCCAATTAGATTGTGTGTTATACAATTCATAAAATTTTATGATTTCATATACTTGACCACCTATGTTGGGCAGCCTATGCCTAACTGTTTTGGATTTGGGATGTTCTCCCCAACATATAGGATAGTAAAGAAACAAATAGTTATCAACTCCTTCATCCATGCTCTAAATTTATATATATCACAATATATAGGAATATCGTGGGTGTAATATATTTATGTATATGGTATGTACTTATACAGTATGTGATGGATCATAGTTCTAACTTACATTTATGTTCTATTTATAGTAGTTTAAGGTTAGATAATATACATATATCTCAATTGTAATAACTACGGTTACCACTAATGTACTAGCATGTGTCATGATGGCATGAGATACAGTGCATGATACATGGGATATGATAGATATTTTACTCACTACATACTAATGGATATGAATAGATGTGGCTAAGATAAATTTGAATGGTATATTGGTGGAGATGATGATATTGTTGTGATATGGTTTCTCAAATTCGAAATATGACTTATATAACAGATTAAAGCATCTCCCATTTAGTGTTGGGGTGTGAGAGAAATAAAATAGTGAGAAATGGATTTAGGGTACCTTTATAATGTATATTATTATGACATAATATTAATTTATTTTATTCATTACAAGGTGAGGGGTCCTCGGTGAGTATGGGATATATTTTTACTTACTTACGTAATAATATAGATTCTTTTGTTTACTCAATATGATTTTATATGCTTATTTTACCTTTACATGACATGTTTTAGAGAAGATCTTATTGGGTATAAATTTATTCACACTCCATATATATATATTCTATTTTAATGGAATTAATAATATGAATGTTGATTGAGCTGGGAGTTCCTAGCTTATGGAGTAGTTCATAAGTTATTTGAGTTCGTCGTTTCTGCCTTGGTTTGGTTTATAGTATTTGTTTTGTTTCTACATTGTATGAAATTAATTTTATGTATTTAGATTTTTTATTTAATAATTATATAGATTTTATTGGTAAATCTTATCTCATATTCTGATATTTTATATATTGAGTGTAATTCCTCCCATTTTTATGAATTCTATTGCATCGGTGCTATTCGTTAACACATGGATTATTGGAGGGAATATATGGGGGTCATTTTTTTCATAACCAGTTGAGGAGTAATACCAGTGGAGGGGTCATGAAATTTCATTTGTTTTATTATATACATGAACTATTTATAATATAAAATTTTCATAAAATCATTTTTTCTTAGTTGGTAATAAATAACCATGAAAATAAACATAGTTTTCTTTCAGTTTACTTTTTAATAAAAATGGATATTGTGGTTTTCAAAGGATTTTTTGAATTATTTTGATTATATATTTTCATTTGGTTATTATATGTTTAATATTAAATATTGTGATTTTGAAGTGTTATTTTTTGTGTTAGGACATACTTGGGTTCAAAATGAGTAAACCATTCCATTTAAAAGGAGGTGTTTTTTATTTTATGGTCTGATAGTTCTCATTTGTGTTTGGAGTGTTTTATGTGTGACAGATGATTTTTTTCAAGGGTATTGTATATTCATGATTTATCAGGCTTAATAGAATTTCTTTTTTTGAATTTATCATTTTATAATTGGACCCTTCTTTTTGATGATTTTTCATTGGTTTTTTTTATTATTTAGATAATTTTTATATTGAAATTTGAGGTTTGGTAATCATTTTAATGATTTTGGGTTTTTCAGTAAGGTAATATTCTCATGTATTAGATAACCCCACCTATATATGATTTTTTGAACAATTTTTTTATGATGTCTTGTTTAAATATTTTTTATATGGGAATATTTAGTTGTTTCTTGAATTATTTACTCAAATGAAAGTATATTGGACTTTCTAAGGAGGGAAAATTTTATGATGGGGATATTGTAATTTATTGATTCTTTATGGGTTTGTGAAAACATACAAAAATTTAAATTTATGGATTTAGGATGTGGATTGAATGATTATGACATGTTTTAGATGGTCTTTGTTATATTTTGGGAGAGGCGGTCTCATGAAATAACACATGGAGTGAGTCCTAAGGTATCAGTGGCATAAATATGTCATAAAAATAGGTCATGCCGTAAAAAATGGGTTGATTTATGAGGGTGATTTTACCTATACTTATGCACTTTTATTGGGTTAATTTTCACTATGAACCTGATGGGTCACGCTGCCAAGGATTTTGGTTCGGGATCGGGCCTCCTGCATGGGGTTGGTCACATTTTTTCTTAGATAGGTCATGTTATTATGGGGTATGATTGGGTGTTGACACCTTTTCCATGGTATTTTCATGTCATAACCCTTATGTTTCATCCGAAATGTATCTAGGAAAGTGAGTGTAATGTTTTTACCATCTAGGTTGTGTCAAGAAGGTTGTGTGGTTATATTTTTTAACAGCCCATTATTGGAAAGTTTATCAGGGTCACTATTTGGAATCCCTATAGGATCCCTTTTTCTAATTTTCTCGAATGATAGGGGAGATATTTCGATGTATCTCAACTCCTCCCTATCTCCCCTTTATTTTAAATGATTTTAGTGGTCTTCCTCATGTGGATTAATGGTAGGTATTCTATTTTGTACTTTGCACCCCTCTGTTTCATTCTAAATTTCTCTCACCATGTTAGGTTTTTGGAGAGTCGATTCCTCTAAGGCATGATATAATTTTCCCTCTTCTTAGGAATTTCATGAACATCTAATAGAAGGGGTTATGATAAGGGATATTTATTTTATCAATAAGTGTTCATATTTAGGTATGTTATTCTACGAGTTTTTTTAGGGTTATTAGAAAATGTTTTCTTAATTGGTTGTTGGATAAAGGGTATTAATTGGTTATTTCACGTGACATAGGACTAGGTGAATGATGGGAGTGAAAAATAACCTCTTTTATCATGGTTTATTGACATTGTACCATCCTGTGAGTTGGGAAGTTATTATTCCATTGTGGGATTTTAGTTTTAAATTATTGGTTTATTTGGTTAATCATTTGTATTGTTGGTATAGGTTCTTGTAGACTAGGAGGATTCCAATATGATCTTTGGATCTATGTTAGGGTCATAGGTTGAGTAAAGTGGATCCATCCATAACTCGTTAAAATTAAATTAGTAATTTTTTATTTACATTAAATCATGCATTGAAAGTCTTATGGGCTATGAAATGTTTTTTTATGCTCAAAGCCTATTTTTGTATAACTTTTTAATTATTATTGTGTTTTTTAAAATTTATTAGAGTATGTTTATATATTAATTTGGTAATTAAATGGTTGATTTTGGTTCATAATGATTTTAACGGGATGGAATTTATTTTTTAAAAGAATGTTTTCATTAATTAAGGAAAACATTAGTTTTATAAAAGTTTCTTCTTTTACTTTTATAATTAATTGAAATATTTTCTTGATATTTTTTTTAATATTTGGAATTTGATATGGTTGGGGTACTTTATAAAATAATGAAACTTCTTAAAATTATTAGAAATGTTTTTTTTCATGGTTTTATTTTTGAATAATTGAAATCATAAATAGGTTTTCCAAATAGATTTTAAAAAATCTTGAAGGGAACTATATGAAATTTTTTTCATGATATAAATGATTCTTTGAATCAAGTACCTTTTATTAAGTTTAGAATATAATGAAACATTGATATTATGTGAGTTTATAGAATCATATCATATAAGAGGGTGCATTATTTATTTTGTTCTAGATGCGAAATGGGTTATTTCTGTGAAAGATGTTTTAAGGTGATGAAGTTTTATGATTCATGCTTGTTGTATATTATTGCATAACATTACAATTTTTTATGATTTATAAATATTCACCTTTATTGGTTGATCATCATATCCCTAGAAATTATATTTTGGAAATATGGTTAAAGTATTTATATGCATCTAGATTTTATCTCCCTAGACATTAGATTTTGTTATAACACTGACTAAATGATACTATGGAATGGATGTGATTACCATTAGGACTTTGACGTAGTTCTCCAAAGAAAGTCATTCATGGGGCTTGGTATAATCAGTTCTGGTTGGATATGATTAGTTTGATCAGTAAGTGAGTACAAATAACCTAGGATTCCTTGACCATTTGTCCCTAGGGCCTCCCCCGTGATGTTTCTTATATTTATTTATTTTCATTTATTATTAGATATTATTATTATTAGTACGTATTCACTTACCTTTACCTAAGTGATTATATTATTATTTATATTCAATAAAATATATTCTTATTCCAGAGTGGCCACACATTTTTTTTGGTTTTTTCTTGTATTATTCTTTTCTTGTAATTTGAACTATTTTTATTATCTCAGGTATTTCTATATGTTTTTGTTTTATTTGCATAGTATTATTTGTTTTTAATTACAAACAAATAAATTTTTTGGATATTTATATTAATAAATTTATGAATAGGGTATTATTTTTTGTAAATCAATTATCATTATCAAGTAAAAAAAAATTTCATGCTCGCATTAGAAATGGGATTTAAATTAATTTACTTCAAAAGGTAGTTTTTCTAAAATTATCATGTTTTGCTTATTTTGATTTAAAATTTAAATATTTCATCTGATTATTAAAATAGAATGAAAATAATTTAAATTTAAATATTATTCAGGAGGTGTGGGGTGGTTACATACATGGATTGTTTCTTTTTCCTATATATATTTCAGGTTTTTTTCAGTTTCTCTTGGATCAGTTGGTTAATAATGGGATCCAATTTTGGGAATTTTGGTGGTTCCAGGAAAAGGAAAAAATATTTTCATTACACTTAGAGTTGTGTGATAATGGTCTTTGTTTTATTTTGGTGTTTTATTTATCTCATGTATGTTGTTATATCGATTATATATTTTCTAACACTCATACTTATGTTTTATTTTTTATCAAATTGTATTCATGATTTATTGAAGTGATTTGTTTATTTTGGTTTTGTTTGTTTATGATTAATTAGTTATGTATTTTTATTATTTCTCATTTGTTCTAGTTTATATTAAAAAAATACATATTTTTTCAGGATCATCTAATGTATGAAGTGGTCATATAGAACATCCACGTGGAAGTCCTGTGTTATTCATTTTTCTTCAAAAAAAATACCATGGTATGTGTCTAGATACCGTATAACTAGTATCCAACCAATGTGGATCGGGAACTCTATTTGAGCCTTGTCTTATGTTAGATCAGGGGCCTATAACAAGGGTATCCCATGTCTATTCATGAAAGAAGGGGAAAAAATTTAAATTCCACAATATGTGCCTCATGCATGTGTGGATGACATAAGAAAAATAATGGGAGGATCATCCACTATTTATAGATTATATTTATAGTAATTGTTATCAATAAAATATTATTATATAATTTTTTAAAATATTTATATGGTGGAACAGGTTTAAACCATTGTATTCTATCAAAATGGTGATAGAGAATTTTGTAGCCCCAATTTTTTGTAAGATATATTGGAATGAGTTATATTAATATAAAAACATAGGCTTTTAATTCAATGTTAAAGAAAATTTAGAATTAAAAAATAAACGAAACACATAAAGTGTTATGTTAAGGATAGAGTTTCCTTGAGAGTGTCACTAATATTGTTACACTAAAACTTAATAATGAAAAAAAATCTAATGAAATGGTATATAGATACTTTTAAGATAATATAAAAGACTGGTGAAGTGATGTATCAGTTGGTAGTTATCTAATGTTACACATAAGTTCATAATATTTTACTATTTTTTAAATAAAATAATTAATTTTTTATAAGTCTCATATCTTGATTTAGGAATTGGTTGAGATATAAAATGATATGTAATCCTTGTAAGGATCAATTACAATTGTCAACTCAAGAGAAAAGTGCCTCATGGGATGTATTATTTCTTTGATGAGAGAATTATGGGAACATGCACAAGATAAAAGATGAGTTTATGGAGAGAGAATCTTGTATATGGTACAAATGTATGGACTTTTTGACAATGAATCCACTCAATTAATCTTTTTGGATAAAATTTATGTAGTCGGGAGAATCATAACACCTGTGTTTTTATGTTATTTGATGAAGTGGTTTATAAATTCAATTTATTTTTATAAGTGTATTTTCCTTTGATATATGATTAAAATTTAGTTGTTTTAATTAAGAAGCTTTATTTACATCATATGATCATGTGATTTAGTTATTTTTTGGTTTAAAGAATAAAATTAATAATAATATACTTAATGGGTTTATATCTTGGTATAATAGATTGGTTTTAGTGTGAGGTTTATAGAATTAATTAAGTTGAATTAATTTATTGAATTAATAAAATTTTCATGATATGTGTTGTTTATTTTAGATTACTGAAATAATGTGAGTTTTTAAATTCATGATGGTCAATTAGAGGAATTTGGGAAAAAGAAAAAATTAACAGATTTAAGGTTTTTCATGGAAAAGATTTTTATATCTCTTTCATCCTTTGTTGTGGGGTTTTATATGGGCCATAGTGATATAAGTAAATAATTAATTCATGGAGGTTTATTTTAGTAATTTTGAATCTGATGTATTGATTGGGTTTATTTGTAATGTTTAATTAGAAGATTTGTGGTGGTAGTAGATCATTTATTTATTAAAAGGAATGTAAATTAAAATGGAATTTGGAATGGATGAGTTAATTGTAAAAAGTGAGTTGTTTAACTAATGAATATAATTAGTGTAATTTATAATAATTTTACATAGAAATTTAATATTTTAGTTATAGGGTTAATAGGAAAAGTAAAAGGTTATCTTGGCATATTAATCCTTTGGTTTAATGGAATTTAATGAGATAATTATAGACATGTTAAACAATTTCTCCCATAAAAAATTTATAAGGAGTTAGATGATAGGGTCTAAATATGGGGGGATGTGAATTTCATTCCCATCTTTTGAAAGTACTATATATACCTTATTCGGGTAGTGTAATTTAGATGAATTTTTTAACAATAGACAAAAAAGATTTGGAAATATAGTCAAGGAAATACATTATAGTATATATGGAATTAAATATATATTATATAAATTGAGTATCTTCAGGTGTATATATTTTTTAAATATCTTATTCTTGACGATTTCTCAAATAAGACATTATAAATTGATTTTATGAAATTTTGCATGGGCCTTGCCAAATTGGAACACAGGCCTTGCCATAAATTGTAATATTAATTCCTTTAAACAACTCCTACCACCTTCCACAACTATATAGTAACATAGAGAGATTGGAAGTGGCATGGAATCGATGAAACTCATTGTGGGTTATACACTCTTTGGTATAAAATTTTATGGGATCATTTTGATATAACATGGGACATTCCAAATTCCCCAAAAGTGATTATTTTTTACCTATATTTAATGAATTAATATTTATAAAGGATTATTATTATTGACCTTGGTGATTTACCTTAAAAGGATTATCAATTTTGATGATTATAGATAAAAAAATCTACCGTCTGTAAGTGTAATTGATACTTTAAAAGAGATAGATAATTCATTTATGATGTATTGATTGATTTTGATCATGAAATTATTTTTCCATATATTTTATTTGTGAAAACCCATGATTCATTTCATTATGAATTTTTGATAAACTACTATTGAAAATACTCGGTGAAGGTTTTACTTTTTAAAAATGTTTTAAATGTAGTTTTTCTATATTCTTCCATGCTGTGACAAATCTATAGGAATGTAATTAGTGATATTTGTTATAAAAACTTATAAGCCTCTATAATGAAAAAATATGAAATGTAGGGAGATTTTCCTAAGAAAATGTAACTCTATAAGGCGATAAATCATACCTTGTCATGGTAAAGTGGAGGGTCTGGAGATAAATGTGTAAATATGTGTTTAATTTATTATCGTAGGAGAAAACCTAAAGGTGAATATTTTATTTGAAATTGATTATTCTCGTTTATTCCATAACATGAGTTATTTATTAAGAGAAAATTACTTTTTAGTGAATTTTTAAAAATGGATATTTTTTAACATCATTACAAAAAGAGTGAGGTTTCTATTGAATTGGAAAAACATGGAGGTTTTCTAAAAGTAATATTTTACCAGGTTAATATAATATTTTATTAAATATTAAATTTTATAGGTTGGTTCATAGAAAAATATTTTTTATAATAAAATAATTGTAATATCATTTAATTTGATATCTTTGTTTTAAAATTCTGCTTTATAAATAAATGTTTTGATTTAAACAATTTTTCTTTATCAATATTTGTTAGAATTACATTTTTTAATTTTCTCATGAATGTATATTTATTGGATTCTTGGGTAAAACCAAATGTGTTCATACTCATCCCTACTTTTTCTCTTCATTAGTAACAAAGAAATGATCGATAATTATATAAGTAAAGGAATGGTCTCATAATTGGTCAATGGAGAGTTGTAGATCTAATATGGATACATTGAAGGAGAAGCTGGTGGCTTGTGCATGAGTCACATTTATTTACATTTAGTCAGTATTTTCCCTTGTACATTAGTTTTAGATATTATAAAACATATATCACTTTTGTTATGAATTTAAAATATTCTTCTAAAATAGTATTAAACTCTCTGTGCATTATTTATCATTTTTTATTGTGTATTTTGAAGGAAAATCACTCCCAAATGGTTTATTCTATCCCTGATTACTAGTTTTTAACCTACAGTGATTAGTGGAACGTACTTTAGGGAATGTTTAGGTTTGGTTTGTGTCTCGAAATTTAATTCCTTAATCCAATTTGCAATGGATGCACATAAAAAATCACAAATAAATAACCACCCATGGTTCTTGGTTAAAGGAGAAAACATGGGAAGCTTTTGATGTTCATGAAAGGGTAAATGGGGGGGAAATGAAGATACATGGGGATAAATAATTATTTAATAGATTAATCTATAAATGGGAGTTGTTCCATTAAATATTATAATCCATTGGCTAGTTTGGCATTGCAAAAATAAATTCTAAAAAATGTGAGCTCGTTCTTCCTAACAGTTTTTTTTAATAAAAATTATTTCTCATTAAAATTTCACAAAAAAACATTATGATTATTTATATACATTATAAAAAATCATTAATTATAAAATCTAATTCCAATATAAATAATATATATATATATATGTGTGTGTGTGTTGGTAAAAATAAATATTGAACTTTTTTTATAAAAAAAGCCTCTTTAAAAATTCTTAACTCTCATTTAAAATCCCAAAATTCGAATTAAATAAATTTTACAGACATGGGGTGTTATAAACATGGTTTATTAAAACTATAAAAATGTTATTATTCTGATCTTGGCGTATACATGGTTTTTTTATGCATTCATGGAGAATGGAAATATGGAAAATATAACTTGGAGTGGAAGTAATGTATGACATTGTTTATAAAAATCATGAAAAATAGTAAAATAAAATAAAATAATAAGTATAATAAATAAATGTTTTTACATGAAATTTACATTCCATGAAAAAATTTAAACTGGTTTGGCGTCAATTATTCAAATAAAGGATGATCATGAAAAATATTATGTAAGACATACCTTCCTTTTAGAATATTATTTAACACAATTAGTAACCCAACTCATAAGAAATATTCCTTAAACCCATAATAAATTAATAATAGTATTAAAAAACTTATGGGGTTAAGAAACATATAAATTAGGTTGAATAATTGGTTCTAGGTTATAAAGGTAAATTATTTAAATAATTTTTAATTTTAAATGGAATAATTATTTTCAGCTTGTTTTTATGACTATTTTAAGAATTTTATAAGTGTTCCCCAAGAGAAAAAAATAAGTTATATGAGATATTATATTTTATAAGGTACCAATAATTATGATTTTGATAGATCCATCATTAAATAAAAATTGTTATAGTATTATAGGACTTGAGGTGGAAAGTCCCAATGAAGTGTAACAGCCCCGAATCCAGCACCCTAGATCTGATGGCTATTTTAAAATGGTATTGAGATAACAAGTATGGAAGACATCATAATTTAATATCCTTAAGAAACCAGATATATAACAAAGGTCTACATTACATTGGAAATAAATACATTATTGAAAACATGAAAAACATAATTATTCTCTTTGAAAATCAATTTACCATACATAGTAATCTTCTAGGATTCCTTGGGAAAAATAAAAGAAATCTAAAGGGGGGAGATCAGATGCTCAAAAATAGTGTAACATGTAGCCACAAATATTGTAAAAAAACATCACAGAATGAATAAATATAATAACTTATTCCATATCAAATGAATCTTAGAGTATAAATATATCTGTTTTGATCATAATAATAAATATAATCCTAGATAAAATTAATTGGATATATAGTGTTGATAATACATAATTAATGATATTTTAACCATACTATCAAGGTCATGTTCCCAAACATATTTTATAAAATGTAATGATGCTCCTATTACTCTATCTCAATTGTCTCATGAAACCAACTAGTGAACTAAAGATCTTTATAATCTCAAGCCCCACCCATCACATAATATTTCAATGTATTCTATCATATTTAAGATATTAAATTTCATATTGTTCAATGACATGATCAAAAAAAATACAAAGATTCAATTTCTTGATGCGTTGTATCTTATGTGATTTTTTCATTTAGAAAAATGAATTATATGGTATGAATGTTTTTACCCAAGTCAAACATTCAAATAATGATGTATGATTTAAAAAAATTTTGATACCAATTTAATAAAATATAAATTGTTTAAAATTTATTGTAAGTATCATGTAGATCATCTAAGAATATCACCTAAGAGTGTCAAACTAGGTTTGTATTAAGGCTCGCTATCCTGCACCTGGTGACACCATAGTCTAGTCCAACGTACCCTTTTTATATTTATTATCCCTAGTAAAAACTATTCTAGTTCCACATACACTATTTTACATCCATAAAATGATTTATTTTTTTGAATGTGACACGCACATTAATTCACCAAAATTTTAGGATACCTTTTCAAAAGTAATGGTATAGTGCGGGTTTTATAACAGCTTAATAAATGATATATTGAGAGTTATTAACTAATTTATCAATGATAATAACTCAAATGGAATACAATAATATGGAATTAAAATATTTTGTGTATATAAAATAAATCTTAAAAAACAATATAACAAATTAATCTAAAAACTAAAACTAATACATAAGGGTTGGGGACCACTTCCTTAGAAGAGTTTCTTCCTAGAATGTGGGATTTGAACCTTGAGGAAATTAGTAAAACATAGAGGGAATATTTAGAAAGTACTATTTCTTGATAAAAATGTATTATTAATTTTAAGTGGAGAGAAGGGGAAAATGGGTGGTATTTATACTTGATGGGGAGTCAATTTTAAAGGATTATATATTGTTTATTTACTATTAAGCCAACCACTTGTGTGATAAATAACATTCAACCATTTTTTTAGAATATTAATAAGTTATAGATAGTGTTTGGATTGTCAATAAATTAAAATATGAAATTATACCTTCAATCTAACCAAATTTATGTGCAGGATCCAAGAAATTATTTTAATCTTAAAATTCCAATTTTTTTTTAAAAAGTAAATATCTAATTTCAAATTTAAAACTAGAATTTTTATTTTTATTTTTATAATTATTTACTGTAATTTTATTGGAAATTTTTTTTCATAAATTATTATTCATGCTGACATAATAATGTTTTCATAAAATAATAGTGATTTTTAAAGAGGCAATATTCACTTTTTCACCAAAAATTATATTTTGACAAAAAAATCCAAAAAAATAACCCTTAAATAATTTTGATGTTATGAGAACAAAAATGTAATTTATTTTATCAAATTAGTTCTCTAAATATGATAATTTTATCTCTTAGATAAAAAAATCTTATTTAGTTATAAATAGCAGTTTTAATGAAATAAAGGACTTTATGGTTGTTATAAAAATCCCATTATTCCTAATTAATTTATATTTTCATCTAAAAGTGTTTTATAAAATCATATAATGTAAAAAAGTTATTTAAATCTTATATATTTATCATAAAATATATTTTTAATAGAATATGGTTATATTCTCTAATAATGATATAATTTTGATTATATCATTCAATAATCCCTTCGAATGATTAAATGCATCTACGTAAACAATGATAATAATGACCAACTATTTTATTCACTAAATTTCATAATATCAATCAACCATATTATCCAACATAAAAAATGTAAGATGATCATATTTCCCTATAAATACATAATCATTATTACACTTCATCATTCACTTTGATTATATCAAGGTATCATACCGTTACCAAAAAGAATATTGAATTAACAACTCTCAGTACCTATTTTATAGTGATTTCTGTGGGTGCAATAATTCTAGGAGATTGAAGCCGCCCAGATTTCAAAAATTCACTTTATTTATATTCTATTTTTTCCATTTTAATATTTTGTATGATATTGGGTGTTGTTTTATACTAAATGTAACATTTTAACATTGTGAAATTATGTGATTTTGTCCTCTAGTATACACCATATATTATACTATATTACTAATATCAAAATGAGAATATATATATATATGTGTATAATAAAAATTATGGGTCCTTACATTCATCCCCATCATCCTTGAAATTTATATTCATTCCTTCTATTAGAAATAAAATAAGAGTACTTATAGAACATTAATTCTTCAGGTTCCCATGTTGCCTACTATAAATTTTGATTTCATCACAACACTTTCAAAAGGTGTTTCATTTTGTTATGAAATACCTTCTCTATCGTTTCAAAAATCATGACATGATCTTGATTATATGATAAATCATGTTCAGTCATTATCCCATTTTGGTGAGTATATGAGTATGCTTTATCATGTATTTATTTAGTATCAAGATTGGGAATAGTCCAAGAACATTAGAGAGGATGGGTGGAAAGGATCGATGATAAGCTAAAGATACAAATTTCTATAAGATCTTAATAGGACTGATGTAACTTGGAATTAACTTCCCTTTTCTTGTGAAATCATATAACTCATTTCCATGGTGATACATTCATGAATACATGATCAGCTACTTGGAATTCCAAGTATATCCTGTAGTTTCAGTATAACTTTTCAATCTATTCTAAGCTACTCTAATATGATTTTGAAATTATATTTCCTTTCTAGTTGTCTCCTTAACAAGTTATGGACCATGTACCTTCCTCTATCTATCCTCGTCCAAGTAAGTTGGAATAAGACATATTTTACAATACAAGGCCTCATATGGTGAAAATTGTATTCAATAATGGAACATATTATTATAATAAAATACCACCAATGGTATGTATTGGTACTACATTCCTTCAATTTCATGTGAACATGACCTCAACATGTATTATATTGTTTGGATCATCCTTTCTGATTTCATATCAATTCATGGATGATATGATGTTCTCAAATGTACCTTAGTGGTCAATTATTTTTGAAGAATATATAAAAACTTGATTGGGAAGTGAGTATCGTTATTTGAAATAATTGATAATAGTTCACCATATAATCTCACAACTTCATTTAAATAAAGATGAGCAAGACACTCAGGGGTATGTCCTCCCTTATTGCTTATAAATGATAAGAATTGGTAATATGTTCAATAATAGACCATATAACATCATTCTTCTTTGATGTTTTACGTAGTCTTGTGATGATTTCTATTGTGATATTGTCCCACTTTCTCATAGGTATACGTAGAGGCTACATTACACATTTAAGATGTTTCCTCTTATCCTTAATATTTTGGAACATCATGCTTCTAAACATTAATTCACAAATTTCCCACTTCATGTTATCCCACTAGAAAATCTCTTCTACATCCCTATAATCCTTGGTACTACCAAAGTTTATAGAGAAGTTTGGGTTAAAGTATTCATCTAGAATCTCCCTCTTCATCTTAGAAGTTTATGTTAGACACAATCTTCTTCCAAATTTCAACACACAATCTTTATATAAGAACTGTATCAATTACCTATCTTCTATAGCAATACTTTTTTTATGAATTCCCCATTCATCTTGCTAAGAATTTGATATCTTATACAGAAAATATTTTTGGAAAATTACATATAAGATAAATGATTTTTCCTCTTCTCTAATAATTTACAAATAATTCTTTACCAACTCCTTGATTATAGGATCCTTATCTATTCTCAGCCTGGATAGGGCACCATGATCATTTCTAATCAATGCATCTTCCAACTTGTTTTCCATAATAGAGAGGTAGTGTATTTAGCAATCATAGACTTTGAGTAATTTCATCTATATACTTCACCTAATGTTAATCTCTTTCTATGTGAATCAATACTTCAGACTTTTAGGATTAGAATATATGTAAAATTTTTCATTATAAAGATGTTGTCTCCATATTTTAAAAGAAACTATCACATAAGTCAACTCAATGTAAGTATTTTGATATTTATACTCACGGGTTTTCAATTGTCATGATGCATAAGCAATAAATTTATCATTTTTCATAATGTCATGCCCTATCCATTACTTCAATGCCTAACTGAATATAACAAATCATTCATTTTCCTGGTGGTAAATCTTTTAAAGGAGAATTTATCAGTCTTTTATTTAGTTCACAAAATATATACTCACATTTTTTATAACATTCATATTTAACCCCTTTTCATGTTAACTTGATTAATGTATTAGCTAATCAAGAGAAAATTTCAAAAAATCATTGATACTAAACAGATAAGCCAAGGAAACTATGTAGATTGGTTATATTCATTACTATGGGCCTCTCGTTAACTATTTTTTTCTTATTGTAGTCAACTAATATTCCATATTTGGAGAAAATGTGATTGAGAAAAGAGTCTTTTGGATGCCACAATTAAAATTTACTAAATCTCTTGTATAATTATGTTCCCATAAGGGTATCAAGGATAATTTTTAAGTGATTGCCTGATCATTATAATAAATTTAGTATATTATGATTTCATTAATGAATACTAAAAAAATTAATCAAAATAATCCCTAACTATACATTTCATTAGATCCATTATCAAAGATAGTGCATTAGTTAATCTGAATGGGACTATTGTGAACTCATATTGTCCATACCTTATAAGAAAATTGATCTTTAGGACAGAATGTTTGTTAACTCTAAATAGATGTTAACTAGAATAGTGATCAACCTTTGAGAAGTATTTGGCCCATTGAAGCTGATCAAATATATCATCAATGATAGGTAAATGATACATTTTATTAAGAGTGGTTGTATTGATTCCCCGATAGTCAATCAACACCCACATGGTACCATCTTTATTTTTCACGAATATGATTGGTTCCCCCAAGGTAAAACACTAGGGTGTATAAACCCATTTCCACTTAACACTTGGATATATTTTTGGATCTCCACTTACTCCACTGAATCTATACTTTATAGAGGCTTAGATATGGTATTTTCATTAGGTTTAATATCAATAGAGAATTTTACTTCTTGATTAGGTGTATATCCTGGTAATTACTCTAGGAATACATAAATATATTCCCTCAAAATAGATAAATACTATATTCTTACAACATAATTATAACTCATTAAATCTTATCTATGTATATCACTAACATGACCCACATTAGATACATCCATGTAAGACTCGTTCAATGAAATCTATCCTCTAAAAACCGCACAATTTATACCATCCTCAGAGGTTATAACCTTCGTTACTTGAAAATAAATTGTTGAATTATACTTTTTTGGAAAATATATTTCAAGGATTATAAAAAATTATACAATATGTATGATAATTAAATATATTAATTGTGTACATTCATGCATTGAAATTTGTATTTCCTAAAATATCATCATTGTGAAAAAACATTACACTGATTTTTCATATTTATAACTCTCATAATGGGTTTATAGAAAAAAAATTGAATGTTATTAGAAAAAAAGGTAGATATAAAAGAGTTACATTACCAAAGGTCAAATAAATAATTATCTAATTTTGAATATATGACCAAATTACCTACCACCACATCTCTAGGAACATCAACTTTTGTAGTAGTAATATCAAAACACTAATCTTTCATCCTAGGAATCTCTTTTTGCAGATTACCTTGAAACTTGGAACATTGATTTGAATAATGTCCCATGTCCTTTAAAATGAATCATTAGACATTGATGTTTTCCCTATTATCCTTTAACTTGTGAGTTTAGTGTCATTTATCTCAACACTTGGAGTAGACTCTCATTCCATTGAATCATGTTACAGGGTTCTTCTTTTCACACTTACCATTTTTTTTGTAATTATATTCTTCTTTTATTTTATTTATCTTAATTTCTTGTATCATGGTTCTTAGCCACCCTCTTCTTCTCCTAATTCAAATTGTACATAGGATACATGTAGAATAACTTTTTGATCTTGGTATAATTAATCACAATCTTCTCATGTGAGGAAAATTTTTGACATACTAGTACTCAATGAATGTTTTGTTTTAACCCATCAAAGAAGTGATCAATATATGTCTCCATGTTGTGAAAATAATTAGCATTATGCCATGATATCTTTGTAATGTTAGCTTCTTAAATAGCCACAACTTCCTCATCCTTTTTTCTTAGGTTTTAGAATTTCCCATAAATTTTCACTCATTGCTCTCATGGGAAGTAATCTTTATTTAATATCTCTTTAAAAGTATTATAGTTTGTGTTTTTTATCTCTTATTCCTCCATGGAGTTTTGAGTCAACAACCACTACCGGTCAACATTTACCATTAGATTACATACAATCATGAAAACCTTATTCTTTTCATCTCATCCAAAGATAAGGAATACATTCTCAAGGGTATTGACAAATTGTTTAGCTACTAATGGATTTTTGTTCCCATAGAAAGATAGGGGGTTTACACATGAACCTGCACAATATTAATACACCATACTATGGAGAAATAGGTTGTTCAAAGTCTATAGGTTTATTGCTCATAACCTAGGTCAACTGACATAATATATTCATGAACTACTCTAATCCAACACAAGTCTCATTGAATTTTTCAGGTGGGTAGTCCCTACATTGCTTTTTGGGTGTTGGCATGATTGTTTCTTTGATTATGAACCATATCTAGATAATGGAATATTCTTATTTAGTGTAAAAACCCAATTATTATTATTTCTAGAAATATTTCTTGAGTATCCTAAGGGTTTATTATATGTTTCATATAATACCCCAATATTTCATGGTATGTATCTTCTTAAATAAAATTCAATCAACAGATTACATTTCAAAAAAATTATTTCATGTAGTATAAATCATATAAAATCACATAGAGAACTCAAAATAAACACTATATTTAAGAATAAATGAAATAAGAGTATTTTTATAAAAATTTAAGAACATATAACAATGAAATAGTAACATGACCCTTTGAATAGTGATGTTCCCATTAGGAATAGTAATTCATCCAATGGAATAGTGAACTCAATTATGTAAGTATAAATAAAATTTAGCTATCACATATATAAAGATATGATATAATTATATCATAGTATAACTAAATAAATATTTTAATAATGATAAATTTAGTATTTTTATTTTTATAAAACATAAATGTTTATTTACAATTTTATATTTAAAATAATGATTTAAACAAAAAAAAATTATAAAATATAATAATAAATTAATATTTTTTTATTATGATTATATGATATTTTTATGATACATTCATTAATTTTTCAATGTGTTAGAAAATCATTTATAATTTTAAAATGGTTATTTTCCTAGTAAATGTTGTTTTTAATTAAAAATTAAATTTTGGATATTTGAAAATTATTTCCATAAAATGGTGTTAATTTTTGAAATAAATACATCATAAAATGTTTCGGTTTAATTTTTGTGTTTTTTCTAAAATAGAGGAATTTTCTTTGAATAATGAAATATGGTAATTTACGATACTAGTTAAATACAAGATTTATTGATTTATAAATAAATTATGGATGATATAACCATCATTAGTTCAAACTCACATTCATTAATTATTATATTTATTCACAATAATCATCGTTATTTCTTTTCTTGAGCCAAAAGTATAAAACAATGAATAAAATATTCAAAAAACACCCTTCTCATCCACTATAAATATCACCCATCACCACCCCTTCTCCTGAAACTTCCAAATCCTTTATTATTGCTTATATTATTCTCATTTACTCTCCCAAACCTCTTCCCCCCGTTTTGCCTTTTTTTCTCACAAAAATTCCATTTCTAGGTCTATCAAAGAGGTTCTCAAGGAGTAGAGTTCAAGAGGTAAATCATTTTTTATTCTCTTTCAATTTCATTTAGTTTTATCTATTCTTATTCAATACATACAACTAATGTCCAAACATTCATGATAACTATAATATAACATATATACTATAATTTTATTTTGATAATGTAATATTCATCATCAAACCCCTTCTCCCCTCCCTGTTATTATAAAAATGAAAACATCATCCATGAGGTGCCGATTTACCACCTTCCTGGATGACATGTTTTCATTTTTTAATTATGGGTTCAAGGCTAGTGATAAAACTGTAATTATTGTTAAAAAATATTTTAATATATTTTAATTTCTTTTTAAAATTTCTTTAACTATAATATACGAATAATATTAGTTAATAATACAAAACTAGTTCATGATGATCGAAAAAAAGAAAAAAATAATCATGATTACCACTAATGTTTTTTTCGAATGATTCTTCCTCATACCATATGTACAAATGAAATATATTACTATTAGACATTATGGATGTTCATAGATAGAATATAATTTTAATTTTAAATAATTATTCTCATTTTAAATGAATTTTTCATATATGTATACTAGTAAACTGATCCTGAAAACCCATGAATGGAACGCTCCCAAATAATAATATTGTATCTTATAACTCTTCAAAAACAAATTAATATAATTATACTAAATGAAATATCTATAGAACATTTTTTAAAGGAAATAATTACAGGAATTAATCTGATTATCTATGACATTAAGATCATGTGAAGAACGCATTCGAACAGAAGGCAAGGGATTTTATCTTAATTCAAATTGCATTGAGAATCACATAGTATTGTGTGCCTAATCATTATTATATGGTTTATCTACTACCCCTTTCACATAAATTTACATTTTTCATTATATTCCTCTTAAATATCCATATTTTCTTTTATCATGCATATGATTATTGTCTATTTTATATACCATTTTTATATATGGTATTTACATTGAATATTGAAATATTGATAAATCTATATTTCCTACTTAATATAGATATATTGTTACATAATATTGTTCTTGATCTAAATATATTCATGAAGAAAGATTTGGAATTTTAGTGATGGTTGGGGGATGTTATATCCCATCAATGCATTGACTGGTCTCATGAGACAAAACTGTTTGTGACAAACCCTTATTATTTGTTTCTAAAACATAATCAAATAGGTATTTACCCACAGACATAAACTATCTTGATAGTAGGATGGTTCATGTTCAAGATACATGAAATAAAATAATTTATAATTTTCTTCATTCATTATTCTGTTATCATTTTTTATAAGCTTTTTCACTATGACAACATATATGGATGCATTTTCATTCTCAGTGTATTAGGGGAATGTGTTTTTTAGTTATTCAACATTACATATTTATTAAAACTAACTGATTATGATTCATTAATTATTGATTCATGTTTCCACTATACGTAACCCTTATTGTGAATTTGATCTCACCCTCTTATTTTATTTCTTTCCCCATGTTTTGAATATGAAAACATTGAATAAATGATAATAAATATATTTATTTTCCATGGTTATGTTATGTGTTTATTTTTCCAATCTAATAAGGGAACCATATATATTTTATTTCTTTAATAATAATAAACTGATCAATCATTGGTGATGTGATCTCTTGTGTCTATTCCATTGTAATAAAATGATTACAAATTATGGGTTATTGGGGTTAGGGATATAAGAGTTGGAACCATAGGATGGTTAGTAGAAACATTGGGAACAAGATTCAGATAACATATTTTAGGGAACATAACCCCAAGATATAATTCAAAGATAAAAACATAACAAAAACCTATAATTTTGGGTAAGGTTTAGATTATGTGGTTCTTTCTAGTAGTACATCCCAATTTGGAAACTACAAGTGGACATGGTTCTAGTACAGATGTACCTAGTGGTAACAACTCTGACAAGGTTCGTTGGTTCTGACTCAGTATAACCTGTACACAACAACGGGTCATACTACACACCCAGTTTGACACTCCTAAGTGATATACTTAAGATAACTCTCATTCACATTACAAATTAGTATGAAGTATTTAAAGGTAAATATATTCCCAATGAAACCATATTTATGATTATGATATTAGCTATGTGATTTATGGTAACTGTTTTTTGAAGTTTAATTTTTTGCATTATGATTAATAAACTAATTTACTATATACATTGTTTAGGAATGGAACCTAATGGAAGAAAAGGAATCAATACCCATGGATGATGTAGGGATTTCCACACTGATAAAGCCAATATAGTTAGTGTTGGAGCTAAAAATATCATGATCATATTAGGACAACGTACTCAGGTTATGAAAAATAACCATAATACACTTATGTTGGATCATTTCATGTAGTAAAAGCACCCATCTTATAGTGGGACTACTAATCCAATGGTAGATTGGCAGTGGATCAAGTCCCTTGAAAAGATATTTCTTGCATTAGGATGAAATTAAAATGAAAATGTAGTATTGAAAGTATATTTTCTCAAGGGATATGTTGATCAGTGGTGGCCTTTGATCCTAAATACTAAAGATGAAGATGATATATATGACATGGAATGGAGAAATATTAAAGATAAATTCTTTGTAAAATACTTCCCTCGTGAGAAAATAACTGAAATCAAGAGAAAATTACTTAACTAAAATAAAAGGGAAGAATATATTTCTATAGAGTATGAGGTTACCTTCATAAGACTATCCAGGTATGCTATAGATTACACTTGTGATTTAGAAGACAATATAGACCATTTCATTTAAGGTCTTAAATCAAATCATCAAATGGAATAGGATTCCCAAATATTTTCAGCATATGATGAAATAGTGTTATGTTCCATCAAAATGGAGAATGAATTTTTTATATCCTTTGTGTTAAAGTGGAATCAAGAGAAAAATAGGTATTCTGAAGAAATTTGTGAAGCATAAAAAAAGAAGAGGGGCGTGAAGAAATTAACACTATGCAAAAAATGTGGAAAGAAATATCAGGGTAAATTATTGAGAGGTCTGTGAGTTTGATATATGTATGGAGAAAATGTTCATCATGCAAATGAATTCAAGGGAAAGAAATAAGTCAATGATGTTAAATTCATAAATTGTAATAAAATTTGGTTTTATTCAAATCAATGTCCTAAGCATCAGGGTAATCTACCATAGAAGAAGACAAGGGGAGATGGAAAAACTTATGTAATTACTACAACTAAAGTAGAAGTATACAATTATATGGTGGTAGGTACATTAATCATTTATTCAAATTTATCCAATGATTTATTATATTTTATATAATCACACAATTTTATATCTATCAATTTTTACATGAGAATTTTACATTTCATTTTTGATTTAAAAAGGATTTATCAATCAAAAATCTTATGGGAAATATCATTGAAACAAAAATGTGTCGGTGAGTCCCCTTATTGACACATAAACACGATTTAGTTACAAACCTTATCATCATACCCATAATTGAATTTGATATAATCTATAGTATGTAAACGTTTTCAAAATATTATGTAAATATTTATTACAAGAAGATGAAAATTACGATCTATGAAAATGATATAGAATCCCTTATCTTTAGAGTAGAAACCTCATCATCTAATTCTTATCTAGATCCACTACTGATAGATATAATAAATGATATTATTGTGGTGGAAGAGAAAATAACATTTATATATTTTGAAATTAATCTTATAATTTATAATGTACCAATTTTGTATAAATATATTAATGTATTTCTTGTCGAATTACCTAGGAACCCCCTAGAACATGAATTTGAATTTACAATTGATCTAATCCATGATGGATAACCAATATAAAAAACTCCTTATAGAATACAAATTGTGGAATTAGTGGATATAATGAAAAAATATAGTATTTGAGTAATAAGAAAATTAGTCACCCTATTATATCTCCATGGGGATGCCTTGTGTTTCTATAAAGAAGAAAGATAAATCTTTGAGGCTATGCATTAACCATATAAAAATAAATGATATTATAGTAAAGAAAAAGTACCCTCTTCTTATCACGGATTTTTTATTTTATCAACTCCATGGAGATTAATATTATTCAAAGATTATCCTTTAATCTCGATAAAATAAATTTTATGTGGGTAAAGAAGATATTCCTAAGAAATCATTTCAAACAAGGTATGGATATTATGAGTTTACAGCAATTGCATTTGTTCTCACTAATTTACCCTCTATTTTTATGATCTAATTAAAATATTATTCATATAATATTTTGATTATTTTTTGTAGTATTTTTTTATGATATAATGGTGTAATCAAAAAGATATGAGAACCACGAGAACCACATAAATTTTTTTCCGAAGACTCTTATAAGAAAAGAGTTACATGGGTAGTTTAAAAAGTAAGAATTATAGTTTCATACAGTTTCTTTTCTTTTCTGTATTGACTCTAAGGATGGAATCTTAGTTTAACAAAAAAATAAAAATTAAATCAAATAATGGCTTTCTGCAATAAACCTAACAAATGTACATTGTTTTATTGGTTTAGGAAGTTACTATCATAGTTTCTTTCATAATTTTCCTCGATTTGGTAGTATGCTAACCAAGATCACTAAAAAAGGGGTTAATTTCATATAGACAAAATAATGTATGGAATATTTTGATGAATTGAAAAGAATATTGTTCAATTATCTGATATTGAATCATCCATAATGAAATGATGGGTTTGTGATATATAGTGATGCGTCGTATAATAAATTGGGGTGTGTCCCTATGAAAAATCATAATGTTATTGATTATGCATCAAGGAAGGTTAAGAATCATGAAAAAAATTATCCACACATTAAATGGAGTTAACAGCTATAATATTGGCTATGAAGATAATGAGACACTATCACAATTGTGAAAGATGAAAGATATATACGGTTTAAAATAGTTTCAAATACATCTTTACATAGAATGGACTCAACATGAGGCAAATACTTTTATTTAGTTACTCAAATATTATAATTTCTCAATACATTAATACCCATTAATGTAAAATGAGGTAGTATAGGCATTAATCATTATTGATCATGGGCTTCTAACAAAAATGAGAATTGATAAAGATCCTATGATCATGGATCTAGTAAAGGTGGACAAAGGAATTATTATAAAAGAGTAAACATTACTCATTTTTCAATTAATTTCTAAACCATAAATACTAGAGAAGCTAAAAATATCTCAATGTGATGATGAGAATTTTTAATAGAAAATTAAAGTTGTTAAGGATTAAAGAGTAGAATAATTCATGTATGAGCATGGAGTTATTAAATTTGGAAATTGGTTATGTGTTCTACAAATACCTAATCTCAAAAGGGAACTAATAGATGAATATTATAGCTAAAATTTATCTATACACCCTGGTAGTATCAAGAAATATTGATATATGAAGGAACGCTTTTGGACAGATAATATGAAGCGGGAAATTGCAAAATAAGTTTCAAGCTGCCCAATTTGTCAACAAGTGAAGTTTTAGACCAAAAAACCTAGATGATTCATGAAACCTATGGCTATTTATATGAGTAATTGGGGTAATATTATGATGTAACTTTTCATAGTACATCCAAGGATAACTAGAAGGAATGATTCAATATGGGCTAATTTTTATCGTCTTACAAAATCGGTACATTTCCATTCTATAGGATTTGATTTAACTCTTGAAAGCTTATAAATAAATTATATTAATGAAGTTTCAATACATCATGGTGAAACTCTATCGATTGTTAGAAATCTAGATCCTAGATTTACATAAAAATTATGAAAGATTCTTCAGAAGGATTTGGATAATGTGCTTCATATGAGTACTATTTATTCCCCTCAAATAAAAGGACAGTACGACGGGACTATTCAAATATTGGAAGACATGTTGAGATCATGATCACTTGACTTTCAAGATATCTTGGATAATTATTTACCTTTGGATAAATTTTCAAAGAATAATAATTTCCACTCAAGTATTAAAATATCACCATATAAAGCATTATATTGAAATATATGTCAAACTATAACTATTTGGGATGAAGTCAGTGATAAGAAACTTAAAGGCCCCTAAACTTATTTAAGATAAAATAGAAAATTTAATGACTATTCAAAATCATATTAAATCATCTCAAAGTATAAAAAAGTGTTATGATGACATCCTAAGAAATGATTTGTAATTTCAAGTGGGGGATCTTGTTATTATGAAAGTATCTCCATGGAATGGTGTCTTATAGTTCGGTAAGAAATAGAAAATGATCCCAAGGTACATTAGACCATTTGATATTCCAGAATTAATTGAACCTATAGTGTATTGATTAGAAAAGCCACAAAGTTTTTCCAAAGTGAATGATGTATACAACATATCATTATTAAATATGTAAATTCTAGACCCAAAACATGTACTCACCTATGAATAAATTAGAACTGTAACATGATTTTTCTTATTGTAAAGAACCTATTGAGATTCATCACATAAGAGAGAAAGTATTTAGAAATTAGATGACTCAACTAGTATAGGTTATTTATAGAAACCATAAAATGGGAGAATCAACATTTTAACCTAATGATGTTATGAAGAAGAAACTCCCACATCTATTTAGAGGGAAATATACGTAAAAAAATTCATGGATGAAATTTCTAAAGGAGGGGAGAATATGACACCCCAAGATTTCACAATATGTATCCTTTAAATAAATTCAATTAATTCATTAGAATACATTTCACACAAAAATATTTAATTTTATGTCATATAATTTCATATAGAGAACACAAAATAAACAATATAATGAATAATGAATGAAATATGAGGTTTTTTTAGAAATTAGCATAAACTAATGAAATAGTAACCACCACCTTTAGAATAGTATTATGACCCTTATGAATAGTAATTCATTCAATGGAAGACTAACCTCTCCTATGAAAGTATAAATAAACATATGCAACTTATAAAAAAATATGATATAATTATATCATAGTATAAGTAAATTTGTATTTTGAAAATGATAAATTAAGTGTTGGTATTTTTATAAAAAATAAGTTTTTATTTACAATTTTACAATTAATATAATGATTTAAAAGAAAATTTATTTTCATGTAACATAATAATAAATTAATATTTTTTTATTATGATTATAAGATGATTTGAGGAGATATTAATTAATTTTTCATAGTGTTATGAAATCAGTTATAATTTTAAAATTGGTATTTTCTAAGTAAATGATTATTTTATATAAAAATTAATGTTTTAATATTTCTAAAATTATTCTTATAAAATGTATTTCATTTTTGAATTCTACACATTAGAAAATGGTAGGGGTGAATTTTTTGGGTTTTTCTAAAATAGTTTAATTTTTTGTGAATAGTGAAAAACATTAATTTATGATATAAGCTAAATACAAAAATTATTGAGTCATAGATGATGTATATATTATGTAAGAACCATTGGTTTGAACTAAAATGAAGCAATTTCTATATTTAATCACATTAATCATCACTATTTCTGTTATTGAGAAAAAATAATAAAATAATGAATAAAATATTAAAAAAACACCCCTCTTTTCCCCTATAAATACCACCCATTCTCCCCATACTTAAAAATACTTGAATGTTAAATATATTTTTCCCAATCATTATCCAAAATATCTCATTGATATTATTTTATTTATATTCTCACCAAATGAGAATTTTCAAGTTTCTTAAGGAGGTTTAAAAAGGAGAAGAATTCAATAGGAAAATCATTTTTTGTTCTCTTTCACATTCATTTAATTTCTTTTCTTCTTATTCAGTACTTTCTTATTATTTAAAAAAAATTAATTATAACTCCATAATATTATATATACTAAAATTTTAATATTATCATGAAACTGTCATCATCAAACACATTCTCTAATCCCTTTTAATCTAAAAATTAAAACATCCTCTTTGAGGTGTCGATTTACCGCCTTTGTAGATAACGTGTTTCGGTTTTTCAATTCCACCTTCAAGTCTGGTAATAAAACCATTTTTACGGTAAAGAATGATTATAATATGTGTATAATATCTTTTTAAAAAGTTCTATTACCAGTATTTATGAATAATGTTAATTAATAAAAAAACAAGTTCATGATGATTGAAAAAAATCCAGAATAATCATGATTATCACTAACATTTTATCAAATGATTCATCCTTATAAAATATAACTGAATGAAATATATAACAATTTAAAAATATTTATGTTCATTAATATTATATACATTCAATTCTAGACAACTATTCTCATTTTACACAATCTTTCTGTACATGTATACAAGTAAATCGATCATGAAAACCAAGAAAATAAACTCTCAAGAGAGATAAAATTATATCTTATAACTCATCAAAAAGCGAATAAATGAACTCAATAAAATTATACTAAATAAAATAAATTTATAAAAGGTTTTTAATTATTTAATTAATGTATTTAATCTGATTAACTATGAAATTTAAATCAAGTACATAACACATTCGGACATATGGTAAGGGACTTTATCTTAATTTCAATTTCATTGAGACTCACATTTTATTGTGCACCTAATCATTCTTATGTGATTTATATACTACAAAATTGTGGTAAAATTTACATTTGAAATTATATTCCTCTTAAATATCTATATTTTCTTGTATGATGGATATGAATGTTGTCTAATATTTATACCATTTTTACAAATGCAATTTACTTTGAATGTTGAAATATTGATAAATCTATATTTCCTACTCAATACAAATATATTGTTAGGTCATGCTATTATTGAAACTAACCATATTGAGGTTATTTTGGTTCATGGTCTAGATAAATTACATCCAATATTCAATCATTTTATTCATTCATCATTCAGTTACCATTATTTATATAATTTTCACTATGATAAAATCTATGGATGCATTGTTGTATTCAATGTTTTGATGGAGTGTGATGTCATTCACATTATCATATTCATTACACCTAATTGATTATAATTCACTTATTATTGATTTAGGTTTTTTCTATATGTAACCCTTACTGAGAATTTGATCTCACCCTTTTGTTTTTTTCTTACCCCAGTTTTTGAAGATGAAATCTTTGAATAACTTAGAAGTAAGGAGTTTATTTTCATATTTTAGGTTCTATTTTTTTCGATGTAATAAGGTAACTATGTATGTATCTAGTTTCTTCAATAGTACAAAACTAATCAACATTTAGTGATGTGATCTCTTTTATCTATGTCATTTTAATAAAATAACCACTAACTCTGGGATACTGGGGTTAGGACTGTTACACATCTTGTTTAATGACTATGTTCTTATAAATATAGTTCCTAAGGATATTTTAAAACTGCCCTATAATAGAAACTATAATGTCCCTATATCTATAACCCTATATCTGATGTTTGTTTTATTAAAATGGTGCATATATCAAAAATACGGAGGATACAAAGGTTTAACTTCCTCTAGAGACCAGATACATAATAAATTTTTACATAACATTAGAAAAAAATACATCATTGAAAACATGAAAAACGTAATTATTATCCTTGGAAAACAATTTATCATTGGTAGTACTCTTCTAGGTTTCATGGTGGAAGGGATAAAAATATAAAGGGGTAATATCATATTCTCAATAAGGTTGTGACATACATTTTAATTGTTTATAAACAAAACATTATGGAAGGAATAAATATATTGGGTTATACCATATCAAATAGAATTTCGATCATAAATACATCCATATATAACAAAAAAACTAGTAAAATTATCTATAATGATAATTTAACATACAGTTATGATAATTCTTAATTTTTGACATTTTAACCATATCATTAAGGCATTGTGATAATATATATTTCATAAAAGGTAAGGACGATCTCATTACCCTATCTTAGTTGTCTCCAGATACCTACCATTTCACTAAGAGGATATATAATTTTGGGCCCCACTCATCACATAAATTCTGATTAATTCCATCATATGTCAAATATTATAAGGAATAGTGTTCATGTACATTAATAACATAAATACTTAGAATCAATTTCTCAAGGAAGCATATATTATGTGATTTTTTCATATAGAAGAATAAATTATATGGATTGAATTTATTTTCACTGAATCCAAGAATCATATAATAATGAATGATTTTAAAAAGTTTGGAGGCCAATTTAATGAAATATAAAATCTTTAAAATTGTTTCTAATAGCATGTAGATCATCTATTCATAATCATCGAGAGTGTCATTCTAGGTGTATAGCAAGTCCCGTTCTTGTTCAACAGATAACAATTGTGTCAAGAATAATGTGCATGTTTCAAGGTTATTAACCATAGGTAAAACTGTTCTATATCCAAGTACACTATTTTGTATCTAGATTGGGATTTATTTGATCAAAAAACCAAATACACGTTACTTCACCAAAATTATAGGATGCATTTTTTAATGTAACATGATAGTTTCTACATTATAAAAGCTTAAAATGATATATTAAGAGGGAGTAAGTATTGTATAATTTATAATACCTAAAATACATGAAAATAATATTTAATTGAAATATTTTATTTATGTAAATATGAATCTTTAAAAAATAACAATGGAATTGAAAGAAAAAATTGAATCGAAGAATCTTGGACCTTTACCTTGGAAGACTTCCTTCCTAAAACATGAGAGTGGCACTTTGAGGACTTGGGGAAAGTAGATAGAGGATATATGGAATGTAAATTGGTTCTAACATCTTGTATTACGAATTTTTAGTGGAGGAGAGTGGGAAATTGGTGGTTTTTATACCCGAGGAGGGGTCCATTTTAAAGGATTAAATATTTTTTATTTTACATTTAAGACAACCATTTGGGAGATCAATAAATCATAACCTTTTAACTCGATTAATAGTGAGGGATAGGTAATTTTTTGAAATTTAGGGCCTTAAATAACCCAAATTTTACCTACCATCCAACCCAATTAAAGATCAAAATCCAAAAACAAATATCTTAAAATTCAATTTTTTTAAGAAAATAATTTATAAATTTCTAACTTAAAATTAATACTTATGAAATAATATTTATAATTATTTAATTTTATTTTTAATGAATACATTTTCTTAAAAAAATTTATTCAAGCCCACACAATGATGATCTCATTAAATCTCAGTGATTTTTAAAGCAGTAATATTCACTTTTTCACCAAAAATTTAATTTTTCTCGAAAATTATCAAAATATCACAATAAGATAATTCTGAAATGACAAATCCAAAAATGTAATATATTTTATAAAATTAATTTTCTAAATATGATAATTTTTTCATTAAAATAGAAATATTTATTTATTAAATATACCATTTTTAATGAAATAAAGGACTTTATAACTATTATGAAAATCTAACAATACTTAATTAATTTTTATGATGATCTAACTTTATTTTTTAAAATAATATCTTGAACGAATTTTTATTTATAACTTATTCATTTTTCATTAAAAATTATTTAAATAAAATATGTTTATTGTCTTTAAAGAATAAAATTTTATTATATCATTAAATAATACATACAATTGCTTAAATGCTTCTACATAACAAATGATAATAATGACCGACTATTTTTTTGAATAATGGTTATAATTATGATCAACCATATTAGTCGATATATAAAGGAACACAACAACATTACCTCATAAATACACAAAAATTATTACACTTTATCACCCACTTATATTCCATCAAGGTAAAATATCATTGCTAAAATAAATATTATATTACTAACTCTTTGTTCATCTATTATAGTGGTGTTGATGTGTGTGATGATTCTTGGGATAAAAGTGGCCCATATTTCTAAATTTAACTTTATTTATCCTATATTGTTTCCTATTTTGATATTCAGTATGAAATTGGGTGTTGTTTTAGACAAAATGTAACATTATTACACATTGAAATACAGTTTTCATGACTTTTTGTATGAATTTTATATTATACTTTATTACTAATATCAACAAGATAATATATACTTATAAGAAATAAAAAAATGTGGTCCTAATAGTAGGAACTACAAAAAGTAAAATTCTTATGTGATCTCCCACATAAGAATATCAAAACATTTAAGTATGGCCCATTAATACAAAATAATATGTATTAATTCAATAATATACATTATATTCTCCAGATCCTAGGTACCAAAATATTTTATGGGTTATAAGACACAAGATTCAACTATAGTAAATAAATACTTCATTACAAAAATTATTGAACAACGAATATTCTATTATTTCATCATAGTAGTACAATAAAAAACTAGTCGATTAAATTCACTATAAAATATATTAAAGGATTCATAGAACAAATAAAATTGGGGATATTTCTAAAACTTTGATATTTTATGATATATATAAATAAATATAATTTCATTTATAACATTATTTACATACAAAATTTATTTGAAAATATTAACTAAAAACTATAGAAATATTATTATGTCATAATAATATAATTTTTAAAATGATCATGTTAAAATTATCTTAGGTTGATTTTTTTGATATTTTTAAAGAGATTTATTTTTCAATGAAAAGTGAAAATACTATTTTCTTTCTAAAAAATCCATTACATTTTTCAAATCATGAATTATAGAAGTCCCATTCAATTTTGCATTTTTTATTAAATTTAAATATAATAAATTTCATTTAAAATAACATAATTAAATAATTATAATAATCATTTATCATTATTTTGATATAAGATAATTTTTAATCTTAAATATCATTTGTTTGAAAATTGATTTCCATCACATTTTGTAGGGTTTTTCTATGTAAATTTCAAAAAAAAAATTATTTTTAAATTCATAAAATTGATTCCATATTTTGAATCATGTTTTTCAAATTTGGAAAATATTTCCCTTATATTTTTAAGCATTATGAATAGTAATTTTGGTAAAATTTATCACCACGGTAAATGGTAAATCTTGTAATTAAGGATAAAAATAATGTGATACAGATTTAAAAATATATCCAACACTTTTTATTATTTCATTTTAAGGTATTTTTTCTCCCATGTTAATCCCAAATTATAATATATAGTATTTTAGTTCCATGTAACCTTGGAAGTGACCTTTATATTATTTTAAGAAAAGAAAATTCCAAAATAAAACTCTCTTTCTTTGAATTTCATTCATATGTTCACTAAAAAATAATAATATTTTACAAATAAATATAAAAGATTATTTTTCTTATTTTTTATTTATTTTAATGATATTAATTTTTTTTATTTTTTATTAATTATAAAATTACCTTAAATTCTTACGCAATGCCAACACAATATTTTTTAATGTAATAAAAAATTAAAATAAATAATTTATAAAATATTTAAAGTAAGAAAATTTTTAATAATTATAGTGTTGCATTAATTATTTATATAAATAAAACATATTATTGATCATTTGAAGGATTACATTGAAATTGTATCATTATCTTGATGACTTTAACGTCAATTCAAATAAATACATTAAAAACAATCATTAGGGATATTTTATAAAAATTAATATTTTATAAAATTATTTAAAAATCATAAAAATATTTAAATAGACCAAGTAGGATAAAAAATGATCAAAAATATAATTCATGGGACTTTTATGATCAAATTTTTACCTTATAGGTAAAATTATAACCCTTAAATATTAAAATATTTATTACTACAATTAATATTGAACTAGGTTCACGAGGTTTTAAACCAAGATATAAGGTTATTTTTTCAATTAAATTGAAATAAATGCTATTTTATATATATATTTAGACATAATATTGTCCCATGTTTTAATATATATCCATTTTGAAAAATTATTCTTGACTGTGAAATTATTATGTTTAAATATTTTAAAAATCCCATATGTGCCATTTCCCTCCCTTATAAAATGAAAGCCCTTATCTATATTTATTACACCAATTTGAAACATATATATTGAAAAACCCCTTATAAATTCCCTTGTAAAGTTACCTCTGTGTTAATTATAAGTTTTAGTATCCTAAAAAGGCCATTTCAAGTGTGCTTGTGAAGGGATCAAAAAAATTATACCGAAGAAGAGCTAATCATCTTTACCAACTATTTTAGATTTATTACTTCCTATACTTACTATAAATTTTTGTACCCAGACCAAAATAATGACACAAGTATCAAAAATATACTGATATTTTAGTATGATTATTGTACAACCATTTTCCATCTCTTTTTCATTCTATGAAAAGTCAAGACATCGCCCATGCGGAGAAATTTTTTCCATCACCATTATATTTGGATGGTTAAAAAGAATTAAATAATTAATATATATGATGTTTTTTATATAACTATACATCTATAATTATAATACCATATATGCCTTCTTACCTTCTAATCTGTTGGCAAATGATGACATTTCGCGTGTTTATGTGTGTACAACCACCTCTACAAAGTTATGTGATTTGTTTTTCATTTCACCATTACATGGATGGTAATGATGATAAATTTAATTAATATATATGATATGTATTTAACACCCTAATATTTTAAAATAATATTATATTCGATAGAATATACAACAAATAACACTAAGCATAAATGAACCATAAGGTATTATAATTTAAATATTTCCATTATAACATAATTGTTGAAATAACTGATGTGAATAGGATAAAAAATATATTAATTTATATATAAACTAAAAATACACATTTATTAACTAATTATTCTTAAATAAGAACTCAATTATTAGTAAAGATGTTTTATTCTTCAAAATACGTTTTCTTTATAAAATGGTTCTCAATGCTTTTTGTGATTAAATATTATAATTAAATTATTATAAACTATTATATTTTATTTAGTAAAAATTATATCATCTTTTAAAACATCATACCAAAATTATATTAGGTATAATTTTTGGATTTTTTTGAGAGTATTTATTTTCTCGTGAATAGTGAAAAATAATGATTTTTATTGAAAATTGTATTTTTCATGCATTTAAAAAGTTTATTATTTTAATAAATTGTTTAAATATAGAATTAGATCTATTATATTATTTTTAATATAATTAAGTTCATTGTAATAAATATTATGGTTTAATTTAGTATCAAAACATTTTTATACTTAAAAAGACATTTTTCAGAAAAACCACTTTACAATGTGTTGTACGTTTTACTGTTAAATTAATTCATTCCACATATTGAATTTGAATATTGAAAAAATTATTCAATATTATTAATAATGATGTATAAATTTGTTAAATAGGTCACTTTATTTTTTTCATTATGAACAGTAAACATAGTAAATAATTATCATCTTTGTACGTGTAAATTAGGTAATTATGGTTATAAATAATATGATAAGGACTATAAAATGACCATAAAACTTGAATTTATTTCATTTTATGAGTATATTTAATTTATAATTAATCTATATTCTCATATATTATATTTTAAATTTGTATATGATTTAAAAATTTATAATATTTAAGTAAAAGTTAATGTCAAACATGTCACTCTCTACTTTTTAGTATCTATAATATTTTTTGATAGGGATAAATAAAAAATATTTTTTTTTATAAATACTTATTTTCAATATAAATTTCTTTTATAATTTATTTTAATTACTTTTTTATGGATGAAATAATTACCATAAAATTTTATGCAATGTTCATACAATAAATATTCACTTAATCAACAAATAAAATAAATGATTTTAAAATTGTTAAATGAAATATAATTCGAATTATTTATTAAATAAAATTAATTATTTAGATAAAAATAATTTATTAGAGTGGTTTTAATATTTTTTATTATAATTTTATTATTTTCTTGTTGTTTTAAAAGTCAAATTAAATGAATAGTTGCAAATATTAAATTAATGTTAGTTTATAATAAATAATATTTTTTTAAATGATAATGTCATTCAGGCATACATATGTAATCCCACCTGCAAGAAAAGAAGTGATTAATTTTACATCACCACATTAGACGGATGATATATATATATATATATTAGTTTAAAAAATAATATTTTATTTTGGGTATAATTATAATTATAGAAATTTAAAATAATATTTACATTCTTTCCATAATGATCATTAAAAATTGGAAATGATACTCATGTGTACGTATGGATTATTATCTTCATGATTATAATGTAGTTAATTTTTCATAACAATATTTCATGGATTTTTTTAAAATTATAAATTATGTTCAAAAATGTTAATTATTTCATGATAATTATTTTTGATATAGTGGAAGAATGACATATTTTACCATGGTCAACCTACCCGAGTCATTTAGGACACATGACCCGAATATCATCAAAATGTTCGACGTGAACCTAATTGATCAAATAGTTAAATATTACAGGGTAATAAATAATAACTAAGGAATAATAATGTTTAAAGGATTATTAATAAAGTAAATAATTATCACAATTTCTAATTTAGGAATATAATGAATGTACATGATGATTTCGACCAAAGGTAAGGGATTCTTTCTCAATTTTATTCTACTGGAGTATATTATAATGATATGAAAAACTTTTTTTATATGTTTTATATTATAAAATTTTTCATGTTGTGTCATGAATCCTTCCAAGTTAATGGTTTTTTTACTTCCAATTCAATTTATTCCATATATGGGGGTTTAACATGAATGTTACCAAGTGCTAAGGGGTTTCTTCAATCAATTTTACTTCATTGAGTTATACTTATACATCATTAATTTTTTATTATATGATTATGTTTGAAATGAAATATTATAGTATTATGTTGTTTTCCAATTTTTTTATTTAAATTATTTTCATATTTAATCACTTCATTTATTAATTCTCATATCAATAATGGGATCTTTCTGAGGGTATTATAAACTTTTTTCTCATTCATTGGGTTACAATTATATTTCATTTACTATATAACCACATTATTATGTGTGAAATAATACATTTATTGTATTATATAATATTTCTCCTCTTTTTATTATCATTTGTTACCCATAATCACTTTATTGATTAATTATCACTTTAATGATACATTCTTTGTCAGGGTTCTTCATCTCAATTTGGTTATGTTGAGTCATATTTTATGTTAAGAATCTATTTATTTTTATGAGTTGTATATTATTATACTCTGATATGTTATATCCTGAATATTCTCATTTTTATTTTATTTATAGTTTAATTTGATTTTATTAAGTCGTTTTGGATTAGGATTCAAAAGATGTTGTAACAGCCCAAGATTTTATATTCTTTTTAATTTCACTAATGTCTTGTGTTGTACGCTACACCAAAAGGAGCTTGCACAACACACATTGTTGACTTGCCTTGTATTACACGCAATCGCGACCTTCCTCGGTAGCGTGTGTAGTACGCAATACCAAGTTTCACTAAACAACGATATGCTATTAAAATATTATTAAAACTAGCCATTATGAATAGTAATAACCACTTTTTGAAATTTTGTAAATTTTATTTTTCAAAATGGACTTTATCTTTGGATTCGAAATATCGAAATTAGCTTAGGGTGAAATTTTGGTACTTTTCGGATAACTTTCATTTTCTGATGAATAGTGAAAATTACTAAATTTTAGTTAAAAACAACTTTTTGAATCGAAATAATTAATAGTGATAAATTATTAATTTAAGTGGTTTTAAAGTATATTTATAATATATTTTTACAATTTAATACAATGTTGGTCATTGGATGTAATTTCACATTTAAACCAGACATAAACAAGTGTCAATCTATTGATAGATATTGTTTCTTAAAAACATGCTATTTGTTTTAACAGTGGGATTTAATTATAAAATTAATTAATAAAACTTCTATGTTATGAATTTGGTAAAATAGACTTCATTTCTGAATTCGGAATATGAAATATAGCTTAGGATGAAATTTTGGCATTGTTCTGAAAATCATCAATTTTTGATGAATAGTGAAGCTACTAAGTGGTAGTTAAAAAAACTGAAATTTTCATAAAACTTAATTTTACCGCTTCTGTGAATGGAATTTCAAAAATCCGAGAGACACGGTTGATGTCAGTAAGTAAAATGTGGTTCAATGAGATGAAAATAATTTTTTGTGAATAGTAACTTATTACTTTTATTTACCACGGTTAAAAGTAAATAGGGTAATTAAGGGTAAAAATGATATTAATATTACCCTAACACATGTCCTAATTCTATTGGACAAGTTTATCTCGACCAAAAACAACCTTAAGTGTAAAATATTATCATTTAGGCCCACTTGGATTAGATTAGGAAATTTATTATTATTTAATTCAAAGAAGAGTTAAAAGAGTTAAAATCAAAGTTTATTTACTAAAACATTTTTAATATAGGGTTATACATAAGATAAATTAGACTATAAATATTCATTAAAAATCTAAGAAGATTTCCTACATAATGGTATTTTATTTGTAATTTTTAGACTTTATATAATTTAATTTATTTATGACACAACAATGATGCAGTAATTACCTTTTTAAGAAAGTATTAACATAATTGATGTTATATATGCCCAAATAAATTTAATTTGAGACTTTTTATGACTTAAACTAATTTTCAAGGTTAATATGACATGTTATTGTTGATTTAAGTAACTTGGTTCGAACTTAGAATTCTGTTTGAAATTTCATAAAAATCATGTACCAAATAGTTTCAAAATTGACATAAATTAGTTTTTAAAACAAATATTATATTATTTATTGTTATTTAATTCCTAAAAATCTAAGGTTCGGAAAAATGACTTAGATAAGGATAGATATATTAATAATAAACATCTTGGGGTTCGTTTGGCTTGATATAGTAAGTTTATTAACCATATTGTGTAAGAAAACAAAAAGACACGGTAAAAGTAAAATTATTTAACTTAGAGTTAAATCTAATTGATAAGGTTAAAATAATAACCTAAACTTGTCTAAATACTATTGGATGATAGGATTTAGACCCATCCCCACCTTAGCCTCAAAATAAATCAATTTGGAGCTATTTAAAACCTAACGTGACTTTATAATAAAATAATATTTTTAGTTATTCCAAAGGTGCCCCTCTCCTCCCTTATAAAAGGGCACCTCCTCCCTCTCTTCCTCACACAACTTTGAGCCTTCAAGCTCGGCCAACCCCTGACATTTTCTCCACTCCACTTCCCTAGAGACATCCTAGAGGTCCTGGTCTTCTTCAAAGACCAATTTTAGTTCCCTAAAAGGAGGTCTCAAAGAAGCACTTCAAAAAAAAGAGGTAATATCCATTACCGATCTTTTTCAATTTCTTTCTTCTTCAACTTCTTCTTCTTTAGTTTTTTCATGATAAAGTAATAAAATAAGTATTTATTATATACTGATATGTTATTATAAATATTAAACAACTCTAATTAACCTTCCATCCATCCAATGGAAAAAGGAAATCACCGCGCGTGCGTACGTACGGAATACCGTCTCCACGCCGTGGTGTAATCTATTTTCCGCCACCACCTTAATTGGATGGGTATAATGGTGTAATGAGTAACTATATATGATTATTATAAAGTGTTATTGACACTGAAATAGTATA